>JARYHS010012519.1:127276308-127519609 GCA_031002005.1 Vandiemenella viatica | reverse complement strand
CAAACGAAACCTGTCCCTGTGATGTTGTAGTAATCCGGTTGGTAGTTCTTTTTATTGACTTTTCCTATTCGTAGAAAATGTTTCACAAAAATTTTCAAGTGCAATAAAATTTATTATTTCTCGCAGGTGAATAAAATACTTAAAATGTATTTAATATATTAATCTAAATTAAACACGCCGAAGGTTAATTTAATGATTTAAATATGCACCGCTGTCATTCATATTGCAGACTAATTTTCATCTTATCAACAATTAACAGCGTAAATTGTATAAATTTTTTTTTAATTTGTTGTTTAGAATGTATTATAGATCATGGCCCTACACTCGCTGAAAATGAGCTTGAAGTAAACATCAATTTTTTTCCAAAGATATCGCCGTGTACAAATGATTCATTATACACAAAATCTCATGACAACTTCTGCACTCATGAAATTACTATTTAAAGTTTTAAGGTAAAATATGATTGACTTAGAGTTCAATGAATATCAAGACATACAAGGCGACATTTGACTGATGGAAATGGGTAGTGAAGTGTTGTTGGAAAGCAATGAATAAAAGTGTGTAACCAGGTATGATAGCAACATCAGTCGCGGGTATGAGTTATGAAATTATTTTCAAATAGTTTATGATTAAAAAGAAAAACAATCATGAAATCTTGGTGGATATGTGCGCTGGTAAATTGTCACCAGGAATATGCTCCATCACAATTAAATAAAAATAACATAATGATTGACAAGACTCTTGACGTGCCTCGGCTTAGGTGGGTAGCGAAATTTCACTTAAAGAATTTAAAAAAAAATTAAATGCTGGGGCGGAGGGGGGGAGGAGGAGGGTTAGGTATATCGGCCACCGGGCTCCATAGCAATTAAATCAAATTAAAATAATAGAATAATGAATTATTCAGGGAAGCAGGGTATTTGTTGTTGCTTCATTCAGCCTCACCGGTCACTTACTGCAAGCTGTAATTCAAGAGTGCCTTTACTTCGTTTCTTTCCACAAATCAGAAATTTATGGCTTTAAATGAAAGTATCTAGTGATGTTTATAATGTCGAACTTACTAAATCACAAAACACGCTGATGCAAGTGTCCCAGAGGAAAGCAATCTCTTGACATCCCACGATTTGTACTGATAGTGAAGTATTGTAATTGAATAAAATTTTAATATCGATAGTCAATGTCGGATGGTGTACGGTAATACTACTCATTCAATACGACAGCAAGAAAAAAGCCAGCCAGCTTTCTCAATCTGGAATAATTAATGCAGCGTCACTACACGACTTTATGAAAAATTTCGTGCTGGGAACTTGTCCAGACGTATTTATGATCGGATATCTCGTGGGTATCGGCTAATTAATTCACACAGCCGTCGGATTTGATTAATAGGCTATAGAAGAGAAAGCTATGGCATCAGTTGTCAGTGAGGAGAAAGTTCAGCGGTGGGGAAGATCTGTGGAGGAGGCGAGGGGAGGTTGAATTTGAGAGGCAGCTTAGGTACCTGCCGTAAATTAGTAGATCCTGGCTGAGCGGTAGAAGCAATCACCGACACTTTATGGTAATGGCACTGCCCGAGGGAAAGCGCCTGACTTTAGGGAACAACAAAGTTCCGGTATACTACACAAACCAAATGGAGTAGGCAGGATGTTTAAATTCTGGTGGACTAGGTACGATCGGCTAGTTAAAAATTCATACTAATTAAAATAGGGTGGGAATCAACCTTTCTGCCCACCATCATATATAAAAGCGTTTTTCATTTTTTTTTAAATAAAAGAAGTGAAAACTTCTATAGTCGTGTAAGGCAATGTTTGGACGGGGGCAAAACTATGAGTTAACCACTTCCCGTCATCAACATGTTATGCGGATGGTAATGATCGTTGGACGCGTCACCAACATGCTAATGTTAACAGTATATCTGTAGCTATATGTATGACGTGTTTCGCTTGGAAAGTAGTAAAAGTATATATATATATTATATAAAAGTGATTTTTTTTGGCCGATATCCTTCATACAAGCATACAGTTTTTATCCAACCTTTATGGACCTTGCATATTTTAAAAAAATAGAAAACCACTGTTTACGTTTGATTCGCTAAATTTTCGCACGGGCCACTTGGTTATTATTAATTTTGTAAATAATGACAAACTTTTTTCCTTCCAACGTATCTGAAAGTAAGTCATTTTTTCCTGAAGGGTGCCAATATTTAAATTATTATTTGTTTAATGAGTAACATAAAACAATAAATCTCCACACTTCATCGTCATCATCATAGTCTTCGTCTTCCTAGACAACTTCCAGCACCTGGTCTGCCTCTAAATCATCTTCTATCTTTCCACAATTCCTCCTGTTCTACTACTGCCCAATTCAAACCTCTTCCTCGCAAACTCTTTTCTACTCACTTGATCATCTACTCGTGGTCTTCCTCGAGGAAACTTCCCATCCAATTTATAATCGTATAATTTTTTTGCCATTTTCTCATATGCTTATACAACTGAAGTGTTGATCTGGAAGAATTGGAAATTTCTGCTATACAGCTTCATCTTTAAACGCTTTCTTCACATACTAGTTGAGCTACTTGTGCAGCCTACCTGCTCCAATCCCAGTCTATAACTTCGTCTGAGTGGCTTGAATTCCTGTAATTCAGTTTCTGTGGTCACCTATGCTTTGGAACCATAAGACAGTATTGACACAAATTAAGCCTTGCAATTATTCCTTTGCACTCTTGTGGCAATTCCGTATTCCATATTGTTCCTCTTACACGCCTGTGTTCTTCTGCGTCTTTAATTTGTTTCCTTCCTCTTTCATCCATCCTCTTCTATCATATTTCCTAAATACTTGAACACTTCTACAAA
This sequence comes from Vandiemenella viatica, assembly GCA_031002005.1. NCBI lineage: Eukaryota > Metazoa > Arthropoda > Insecta > Orthoptera > Morabidae > Vandiemenella > Vandiemenella viatica. Next base: position 127,516,763 of record JARYHS010012519.1, on the reverse strand, counting down.
ATTCGTTATCTCACCTTCGTATTCGACATCCTGATCGGCCCCATCATTCTTTCCAGTTATAATTATTACTTCACTCTGTATTTTAGAGAAATGCATTCTGTAAGATTTCAGTAATTTCTTGCTGTTCTTATATTTCTTCCTTGCAGATTCCCCATGAGTCGCAAACATCATTGCACGCTTTTCCCGTATATTTTTCGTTACCATCCCCTCTTTATCAATGCACTGCTGCCAACTTTTGAATTTCTGGTGATAAAACTTAGCAAAATAAAAAAGAGCTCTCCAGCTGTAGTTGTTTTCTGATCTTGAGATTGTTATTGCAGTTCCATCTAAGTTCTCGTCCATGTTTCCTGAAAAATGGTTAACACGTTAATAATTGTTGCAGATTACATGAAAGAACTACAAAAACTTCAGAAAATTTTTCTTTTATTAGGTGTTAAAATTAAGTTTTAATGCCACTCAGTATTTTGGAAAATGCACCTTCTTTGTAATACTGTCTGAGAATTAAAGTCATCCTCAGGATATGTGCGTCTTTAACATACTGCAAATATACTCACATTGTTACTCACTATTAGACGTGAAGACTGAATACACGATTCCAGAGAATCATCATATTCTATCATTATGTTTTAATTTACGAACTATTCACTGATCATGTTTTCCAGCATCCTGGTTCTTTATAATTTGCAGTGACCAACAGGTCCATTTGGCAGCCGATATTTTATTCCCTCGTAAAACCGAGGACCAAGTCAAGTTTGTCGTTTTGGCACAGCGCTGAAAGAATTATATTAGAGACCCACTAGGGGGGTCCGACGAAGAAACGTGGAAGAAGGAAGAAGATATTTCTCCAGACTTCGCAACACTTAATCAATATCTGTCTGCAGTGTTTGTTTTTCTTCAATAATCCCGACTCCAGTTGAGAGAACAAACAATAGAGGCAGAGTAAATGGGACTGTACTCCTCACTAAATCACAAACTTCTGACCGTCAGTTCGTCTTTTTGTAGAGGTGCATACGGGCTTTATTTAGGCACTTTTCAGAATTAATGCGCAAAATTTATTGTTGTCAAATTTATTTGGTTTAAGTGTTTAGCAACGTTCTTCTAGAAGAATTTTAAAACAAAAAATATAAAAATGGTTGAATGCAATAATATAAAACTTTTATTTTTGTTAGCTTCATTACGTAGGGTGTGTAGTCTCTTTTATGCTGGAATGTTACGTAGTACAGTGTTAAAAGCTACCTGGCTCCAATCTCCACACTCCATAGGTAAACTAATGTTAAAAACCTAGCACCCATGCGTTTGTTTTCCAGCTTAAATAGTTGAAATATTTAAACATTCCTTTATTTTATATCGAGTCTGGTGGAAAAACTGGTCAAAGTTTAAGCCTGGCAGGATCGATTCCCGGTTGACTTGGATTTTCCATATTTTGCTGAAATCACTGAAGAGATCATCGGGATGGTTCCCATAGTCGGCTTCTGTTCACGTTCTTAGGTCCCAAATCTCTTCCTACTCTAATGACCTCGACGTCGACTAACCGCAGAGTAATAAACCAAAAATTTATTCCCGAGTGCGAACTCCATTCATTCAGTCCGTAAACTGGAGCTACTTTGGTACGTTTCTGTTATTTCTTGTTTGATTGTTTGTTGATTCAGAGAAACTGATGCTTATTATAGAAAATAAGATGATTTTTTTTTTTTCGATCTGATCTTCGTCTTTCGAAAAACGGTACTAAAAGCCAGATTATGGGTATTTTAGCCACCAAAATTTTCCTTCTTTTATGTAACAAATTTTCGTAATGAAGAGGGATAAAAGTTATATTTAATGTTAAAACCAACGGGAAAAATTGTTGGTGCCAAAGTTAGAGAATATTTTTTTTTTTTGTCTCAAATTGAGTCTATTTTTAGCAACTGTGTTTCTTTCTGCACCTGAATGACAAAGGCTTTGGAAGAATCTTTTATCTGTTCTGACGCCTAGCCATTCGACAAACTTATGTGACCTTAGCTGCCTTTTGGAAGATATACTCATGACGGATTTACCATTTAATACTTAATAAACCGTATTTAGCTTGACCTAAATGTATATTTTTAGTAAATTCAATGACTTCAGTAAGAATAATTTTTTCTTTTCACATTCTGTCATTTTAGAAAATTACTATCTTGGGAACTTCGATTAAATAACTATGGATTTCAAATCAAAAGCAGGTCTGCTTTCAACTTAATTCTTGTTTGACCTACTAATTTCATCAAAAATTGGTTAAGATTGTCAAGGAAAAATGCCACTAAGCATGCCTAAATTAATTTTGTTTGCTCATTATAAATGTACTTTTCATCTTGCTTATGAAACATAATTTTAGGAAAATGCAGTGTGCTACATAAATTATCAGTAAAATATCAGTTTAATTGCTTCGATACACTCCAATGTTGCCCCCGCGGGATTCTTGACATTGGAGAACATTATTTATGGGTATTTATAGGCTGTATTGTTTGACTATTGTCTACAATGGTAACTAAAGCACATGCCTCTTGTTTTAAGTATTTTTTTCACGTCTGCTTGTACTTTTTATTTGTGATATGATAGTTTGTAGCACAACGAGGCACTAGAAAAAAGTCGCCAAATTAAAAACGACGGCCTTTCAAAAAAGTAGCTGAACGAAGTTCCGAAATACTGCAAATAGATGACTGCACACAATAACAATTCGAAAGACCATACAAAAGATTTGATACTTAGCAACTGGCATCTGCGTGAAATTCAAAACACTTAATAAACAGGTGTCCCAAACTTATCACTACAGACACAAAATAGTCCCCGTTTCCTGTTTCTGTGGAATGAAGGGATTCCGGATATTTAATTTAAAAGAAGTATTCACTAACAGAATTTGTGTTAATGAATAGTCAGTATCGATCTGCTTTTCAATAGTTATACTGGTGTATTAATAAACTATAACGACCAATACAGAGCAATTCTATGAAAACTGTGAGATTTTCGCCCTTTCGAACAATATTGGAGCTAAAAAACTGTCGCCGTGACATAAATTTACGCCCCACTGAAGTTGCCGTCGGGGAAAGCGTCCCTATTTGCCTCCCTTTCTCTCCACCTCCTCTAGACCCGGCTCTGATATTTTGGACCTGAAGTCAGTAGGACGAGGTTTCTTTTTTTTTTTTTTTAACTGCTTAACGTCTCTTAACAGCGAGGTTTTTAGAGACGGGAAAAAGTGGGGGGCAAGGAATGGAAAGGAATTCGACAATGGCCTTTTAAAGGAAGCATCCCGGCATTGGCCTGGAGTGATTTGGGAAACCATGGATAACCCAAATCTGGATGCCCGGACGGGGATTCGAACCGGTGTTCTCCCGAATGCGAGACCAGAACGCCAACCGTTACCACCACTCTCAGTGCAAGGTTTCAGATCATTTTTTAGACATCCAGACGACTTGTGCCGTTTTATTTACACTGACTTGTTAAGTCACTTCTCCGAACCATAACTAGTATTTATACGATACTGACGGAATTTAATACCACGATAACTCCATAAAAATCTAAAACGATTTTATATCAGTTGTAGATAATACTGTAAATAATCCTGCTCATATTTTAGCACTACCATTGAATTACTGTTACCTTGTAATTGACACTGAAGCGATTTAAGAAACCCAAAACCCGTCTCATTAGGTTACTCAAAATTCACTGTCAAAATTGAGTTTGTGTGATTCATTTTTTGCTCAACCCAGGGCTAGTGCAATTAAACTGAATTAAGGACCGCTCCCGAAATATCAGGCGTTTGGTAATCCGGTTACAGGAAATTATAAAATAAATTGGCAGCAGCACCCGCTGGCAGGATAGAAGTGAGAGGGGCAGCCAGGCGGGGTTGGAGCTAACAAGATTTGGCCCAGCTGTGCGCCGGGGTGGGAGGGGGTGCAATTACAGGGCAACGGAAACGGCCGGAAGGAGTCTGGCCAGGCAACTTCCTTCCGGGCCACAGAGGTCGACCTCCGCAGCCACAGACGAACAAACCTCTGGTCCAAGTATAGTGCCGTGGGGTACACCGTAAGCTACACCGCCCTCGGCATCTAAGCGGCGCCGAGTAAGACATCTTTGACTTTGTTTTTCACTTCTAAGCGTGGTTTGGTTTTTAATAACTGTTGTTGACATATGTTTGTCTGACATCAGAAATTAACCATTTACCTCCACTCAAGAAACTTGTCTCTACGTACAAACATTTGCGTAACATTTTAGCAGATTTAATAATATTATCAAATGCCTTTAGAGACCATTGTTTGAATATGGTAGTGTAATATGGGACCAACATTTTGGATATCAATTACAGTAGTCCGGGGGGGGGGGGCAAAGAAAGGCTGCTAGATTTCTCTCTGGAAATTCTTGCAGAACACAATCAGTAAGTGATATGATAAAAGAGCTGATTGGGATTAATTGGAAGACAGGAAGAGGGTGAAGAGAATAGTTGGAGTATACAAGGCATATATTAGTGATAGTGCGTGGAAATATATTCGTGGAAGAATTAGGAGAGGTGCGTGGAAGGGAAAAGATGACCATGACCACAAACTGGCACTCGATTTCAGGCATAAGTGTGTAGGAAGGCCTTCTTTCGTAGGTAAGGGGGTCAGAGATTAGAATAAATTACCAAGAGAAATGATGAATAATTGACCAAAAACGTTGAAACAATTTAAAGTTGATATTAGTAGAAGGAAAAAGTAGGTGGAAACAGGAAAGATAAAAAATGGGTCTGTAAGGAATTTGTCACCGGAGAATGCGATTACTCGCAATTAAATTAAGTTATGATCTCATTTTCTTACGATGTTTAGACCATGCTCTTCATTAGACAAGCCTCTTGCTGTGTTTCTAATAAATTCAGCAGGGAGACACTCGACAACCGTCTAAGAGTCGAAAGAAAAGTTGGGAGGCGTAGGAGATATCTTCTAAATATTTGATAATATTTACGAAACACAGCTTCTGAGTTTTATTTCGTAAATTTTCTTTTCCTGCGACCTAAATTTGTAACAGACTGAATACTTCGATTTGAACTGATTCTTATTTTGAAGCTACGTCGCTTAGTGATTTCTCTTTATTACATATATATTATATTTATTTTTGATTTATCGTATGATAATTTACAAGATATACAAAATCTGAGAACATATGTGCAAATGGGTATAAGTTACTTCACGTCCGTAGTATATCTCAATTGACCTACACCTGATCCCTGGATAGTGTTGAGAAGGCAACAGCGATGAGACCGAACTGTTTGAATAGACCTCTCGGTCAAAGGATACACAAAAGAGACAGATGGTCCTTTTCAGGACACATAATCTCGTGGAATTGGACCACTCTACGCATTTGTCAACTTAGATATCAAAGGATTAAGTGGAGCAAAATTTGAATATTTTTCCAGACTTTCACAGAAATGTTTAGAAATCCGGAGGATTATAAGCAATTTCAAACACGAGAAAGCATGCTTTAATTTCATAAAACATTATTCACCACGGGTATTGTCAGAAAATAATTAGGTTACTTTGTCACGTATCGGTTTTGGCATGGGTCCCATGTGACAGACAGGTAACATTTTGACAATATAAAAACTATACTGATTAATGCTTTTAACTAACTTGTTTCTGGTGAATAGTGGATAAAATGAAACTGCCAATTGGAGATGTTTTCTGCTGATATTCGTAAGTTGGCAAATAATTTTATGAATTCTGGAGGCGACGGGAAAATTTCCCGGTGTTAAAATCGCGAAATGTTTATCCAGTGATGAACGAATGTTCTGTGCAAATAATAATTTACATCTCTATGGTAAACATTCTCGAAGTCGCTTTGTCAATAAGAAGTCTTCTCTCACTCTACCAACAAACAGTAAAATCTAAAATTCAGAATCATAGAAAAACGAACGATCTCTGGCCATCTTGGATTCTGGAATGCATGCAGTGGGTACACTGAATAAAAATTACTTATCTCGCGAAAATATAAAAAACAAGGATTCTAACTGATAAAGAAAATCCCGGCTGACATATAAAATTTCATAAACATTTTTAATATAGTTGACTTAATAACTTATCTATGAACTGGTTTTCAGTGGTTTTCCATCAACCATATAACCCACATTCCATCTTTTTGGATAGTTTCACAACCTTATCGGCAAATGAAAGTTCTGCTCTCAGGGAAAAGGCATACGTTCTAGGTACAAATAAATGTACATTTTGTTAGCTCAAAGTAGTAAACGTTAATATTGTTTTTTTTTTTTTTTTTTTTTTTTGTATTTGCCTTCCATTTTGATCGAGTTTCCTCTACATAATCTACAATAACCACGTACACATTCCTATAGATTTATTTATTTTCTTTTGAAGATTCTGAAATCAACAATCATTTTCTTCAATGCGACAGAAACCATTCCATATACGTGAGGTAAGCTTCCAACTTTCCGCATCTTTTTCCTGTTTCGTGCCTGAAAGTTTAATTGTCTCTTCTTCTTTAAAAATCACATATTACAACTGCAGATGGAACGGTTGTAAAATTTGCTATTCATAAGAAGCTGGTGTCTCTTCTATCTTTGTGATCTTCGCTTTTAATAATCAAATAATGATCCAGGGAACTTAAAAGGATTTTGGCTTGTGATATCTCATCCACCGTTTTTTTTTTGTTTAGTTTGTTAATGGTTTGGATTAAGAATACTAAAATTATTGAATGACCCGTTTTCAACATACACCTGTTTCTGAAAAATTCTATAATGTTGCAGAATATATTACCACAGCTTTTAAATTCACTCGAAACTTGATTTTCAATCACCTATTGAAACTTCGGCTTTATTGAACTCAGCAGTGCATGGTAGGTTTTTATACTTCGTCGACTATTGCTTATAATTCTTGGTGATTTTTATGATATAAATATTTACGTTTTTACTAAGTACAGAGGAAAATGAAAATGTTAATAAAAAATCATTTTTCATTTCAAGAATTGTTGTTAAAACGTTTAAGAAACAGTTTTCAAGTTTTATGCTCCACAGATAGAAGATCACAGTCAGAGATAGAGACTTTCTGAAGTGAACTTTTTGTTCTCTTTTATTACTGCTGTTAGCAACTATCGCTGAAGAATGCCCTCTTGCTATTACTGGCGTTGTTTATAGTTATCAGATGATTTAACCTGAGTACAACATTCCGATCAGGCTGTCTTTATTGTGAACGTAATAAAGAGCGACGTTTATACCCGTGCTGGCCGTGATCTTGTGGTCGACCGCTGAGGTCGCAAACATGTTCTGGGAGGCGCACGTGAATCAGATACCACGACCGAGGGTCAAGGGCTCGTCCACGTGTGACAATAAGGCCACGTGGCACAAGAACTTGGTCTTCGCGACAATAACCCGTCTTAGTAGCCATACCGTAGGTGGGATGATTGTTCGGTTGCATGATTTAATATCAGGCTATAGAGGACTGTATGAATCGCTAATAAACCATTCCAGCGTTGTGTGACTACAGCGCCTCGCTCCAAAATTAGAGTACAATTATTGCAAACATTTGTTACCTGTGGTAAGCAATGGAGCTAGTGGTATATAGAGTTTTGTTCTATTGGTTAATGGTACAGGGTACTTTTCCACGCTCTATATTATGTAAAAATCAACACCTATTTCTTTCATGCACTGTTTATATTGTATACGTTTTATAGATTTTTAGTTTATATCAGGTAATGCACACTTTATAAACAAATTTTTTGAATAATTTTGAACCTGTTTAGGGTTATTACAAAATTACGAAGTAATTGCTGCAGAATCATTTTCCAAAATGCTTCCTCAAATTGAGGTACCATTTAATCCAGTGTTTCCCAACCTTTTTTGGGTCATGTCCCACTTTCAACATTTTTTGCCCCCCTCCCATACATAATTTTTAATAAAAAAAATTATTTGTTATTAAAGAAACTGATATAGGATGGTTTTTGAAAGAAAACACTTTAATATTATCATAAAACACAGTAAGTAAAATTAAAAAACATATAATGAAATACTAAAATTCAAATTCAAAGATTTATAATAAACATTTATTATGGCAATTTAGTGTGATCCTTTTAAGAATTTGCTTTTTTGCTATATTTTGTAACCATATCTGGCATTGTGTTTAAATAACCCAAAGAGAAAGTGGTAAAATCGTATCAAGTCAATTTCTAAATTGCCCCCCTAAAAAAAACAAATTGCCCCCCTGTGGGGCGTGGGCCCCACGTTGGGAAACACTGATTTAATCCAATGTTATACATTTGAAGGAGACCAAATTCTTACCACATATGCATGACATAATGGCTGAGGTACTAGACCTATTTAATCCCACCTATTATGTATATTACAAAGAATAAAAAATATCATATCTTATATTTTAATTAATTTTTATTTTTAGAATAATTTATCTAATAATTTTTTTATTTTTCCTTCTAATTTAGTTGAAACTGCAATAAAGTTTAGGTCTACTATGGACTATTTCAAGTTAAAGAAAAAATTAGTGCATTCCTTTATAAACTTTAGGAAATATTTGTACCTGAATTCTGAAAAATACAACTTGCGGGAAATTGCGAATGAAGAAATGAGTCAAATTAAATTGTACCTTACAACATTCCTGAGGCATAGTCTACATTCTGCTGCATTTATTCATTTTCAGGCTACCTCTTGGCATTCTTGTTAGCACTTCTTGCCTCTTTGGTAATTTGAAGAACGAATCTTTCAGCTTCATGTACCCGTTGTCTGTCACACGCAAGCAATTGATCTTCCATATTAGAGCCACTTTTTATGCCTAAATTTCTCAGGACTTCCAATCTACCTAGCATTCCATCATTGAAACATATCACTGCATCTAGTACACTTTTAATGTATTTAGTCCTACAAAAACATTCTTGGGTAATCTTTTCCATATGCAATGGTTAAAACTTTCATTTGTATTCTGAATGCCCCCATGAAGACATTTACTAATCAAAAGAGGGTGACTCAGGTCTCTAAAAATTGGTTTCATTTCATTCATAACTCACTCATGAAGGGAATGCTTATGATGGTATATTTTACCACTTGCTTTTGCTTCTTGGTAACCACACAAAGAATCTGCTCCTTTAGGGCAAAGTGCATGAACAAGCTGGTCATGTGTGGACAACTTATGAAAGAAGGTGGCCCACACAGCTTTTCTCATTGATGTTACATCATTCAGAGGTGCAGTTCGTCTAATGGCCAGTCCTTAATAACTCTGAAGAACGTCTATTTCAGTTTCTGTCAATTTGCCTCGGTCAGACAGAGATTTTCCATCAGACAGCAACTCTCTCTTCGTAACTTCCTCATTCTAGCACTCATCCTCTTCTGCACATGTCCACAAAACTCTAGTTTAGTTACCAAGGTATCCCCATAAACATTGAACTCATTAATATATCATAAGCATAATCGTTGGAAACAAAAAGTTTACAGTTCTGCTCCAAATAATACTGGTTTCCGTAACTGAAATAAGGGGGCGTACGTGACCCTAACTTTAAAATTTGGTATATATAGTTCATTTTTCATTTGAAACCCTGCAATGTATATATAACTGTAATAAGGATTTTAATAAAGTCACAAAAAATCGGTTTTACACCACCATTTATAAGTACCCTGTATCCTGTATGAAGCTGTCAGTACCAGAAGTGAATTTAGTAACTACGCCAGAACCAATAAACAATAAGTAACTGATCGACGTTAGGCATTAGCGCTGTCGATGGAACGTACCATTTTCGTTCTCGACAAAAATGGTACAGTCAGGGAAAGAATTCACGAGACCCCTCGCCTTTCGATTATGCTTCGTTCCAGACACGACTGCCTCAAGGGACAGCATAACTGGTAGGTGGTACACTAGATTCATGATAAAATAGACCTCTCGTACCCAGCACTTTAACCAAGACTAAAAAAATTACCTCGCGCGCGAAAGACTCGCGAACGCTCAGAGACAAAGTTCGGAGTTCTACAGTTAAAATAATCACTAGAATTTCGAAATTTTGATAGCCAGAGCGTATTTTTTAAATAAGCAGTTGACAATTCGCTTGCAAACGAAATTTACAAAACGTACAAAATATAGCAAAGTAAATTTAGGTGAATACTGTGGTAGAAATCACAAATTGGAAATAACAAAATTACACAACTGGCTAATCACATTTTTAGACTAAATAAATAATTCGAATCGGAATATTATATTGATTTTTATCAGCATTTGGCTTTGTTTGGGCACCGTGTATGGCATCTACTGGTTTATACAGCACTAATATATTATTTTGAATGTTTATAGTTGATTTGATCACGATCTCTGTCAAAAAACAAAAAACACGTCTTTCAAGTTTCAAGTTCAAAGTGCACGGAAACCAAAGAGAAATCTAAAACAATCGCTTTCTGCATTTCAGTGGACTCTGGGGAGATTATGGATAGTAAAAGGTTGTATTTGACAATGGAGGTGATCCATCCGATGCTTGTTCGGACAGAATAAAAGTGATGGACAAATAAAATCAGCGGATACTTTCAGGGGTGGAAGAAGCGATGAATCCGTAAAAGATGAGGCCTTTAAATCTCATCACCAAATTTTTGAGTGTGTCGAATTTCAAAACTTTAACTTTGGCATGTTTTACTGTAGAGTTTTGCTTTTTGCTGCTTATGTGAGAATGGAAAGGCGTACAGAAAGGAAATGGACTTTGATAAACGGAGCCCTGAAGAAGAAGCTGTTGCCACAAATCAGGTTTTCTCCAATTCTCTATAAGGGCTTTGATTAGATAAACTTCTATTTAGGAATTACTTTATTCTTATGCAATTGAAAACGAATACAAACAGAAGGAAGCTCTTACAGACCCGGAAGTGACGTCCACATTCTGTGACTGATGGTAAAGTAACGCACGCTAAGAAAACATTGTCCCTCTTGTCGCTTCACTGAACTTTCTCTGTTACTAAACTTTACGTGCTGTCACCCGATATTCCTTGCCTGTAGACTCCTTGTTAAGCTATGGGCTAACAGTTAGAGCACGTTGAACGGAGTAATAAATTATTACAAGTGAAAACAAGCTCAGACAAAATATGTTCAAGAACTTCGGAAGGTGTTTCACTTTTGAGAATTAGGTAATGACACCTTTACATCAGCTGGAGAAAACTGTGTCAGGTACCTCGGTAGTTACTGCCGTAATAAATACAACAGCAGGTGCTCAAAGCTACACATTTCACTGTGATGGTAAAATTATTTTAGATATCTCTAGTCGGTAGTTTATGTGTGGCAGTAGAAATTTTTTCGGAGGTATCTTCATATTAGAAATTATTCAAAAATCTTTGGTAATAATAAAAAAAAACACTCAGAAAGTGCTTAAGAAGTTCTAAGTACCTTTTGATTGCATTCCATAAGAATTTATCGACGGTAATAAAGCATGTCTTGACAAACTCCGTCTTCACATAGGGAGCGTGACTGAAGTGTTTTCACATATCGGGAGTCTTTTAGAGCTTGCAGTATTGTTTGTAGTAGCATGTCTGTGAAGCCTGTTACAACGTGGGAAGAATAGACCATCTTGACGAACTGCCCAAATGATACAGAACACTACTTAAAATCTAACTGACGTAATCTCAAGGAGAACGGCAAGACGTAAACGTATAATGATTGCACCTACTAAGCCGTCCAATGTAACAGTGCTACAACGCTCTCGCTTAGACAGGAAGATCTTGAATATTTATAAAATATTCCAAAATATTTTGTAGCTAAAGTTAATTAGTGTAATCTTTTGACCTCATGGCAGCGTTTCAATTTTCCTCGTATTCCGCCGCGTCGATCTGTAGATTACTGCGAGTTCCTAACAAACTTGTAAATACGAATCAGACCGCGAAAAATACCTGGCTGCACTGGGATCCGAACCAGTGACACCATTTTTCTTACCCAACGTGGTGAATTAGCGTTAACGCTCTGGCCTCGCATTTGGGATCGCAACGGTTTGAATCCCAGTTCGGCTATCCAGATTAGGGTTTTCCCAAATCAGGCTGATACAGGAATGGTTCTTACAAAAAGGCCATGGCCAAATTCCTTCCCTTTCCTTGCCCCCAGTCTTCTCCCGCCTCTGTTGACGTCGACAAGACGTAAAACAATAAGCAAAAAAGTATCACAAAAACATTTGTTTTGGAAGTAGTTCTCAACGGCCTATTCTGAGAAACAGTTGTATGCTCAAACGTGAGCTCAGATAACAATACGAAGCACGTCTGTTCAATATACACAATGGCACCGACTGCTGTGAGGTTTCTGAGTTTGATTCACCGATATTGGAATATTAATTTGCGCCTTACATATTCAGCCATGATGTGCAGAAGCGATTATGTCGGAAACCAACCAAGCACACTGCAGGCAGTCATACATCATGCCTTACTTAAGAAATATGGAACTGTGAATGAGAACAGTTTTCTCTGTACATTAAGAATTATCTCTGAACATAACGAAAAGCCTTTTAAGCATCATTTGATGTTATTTCAGTAGTAGAGCCCTCGTTTCATACTGGGCCGCGTTTCAAGAGGAGACAGGGTCTTTATTTTTCATTTGGTCCCGGCATGCACTCGCGGCTAATACATCGCCGTCGTGTTAGCCTCGCTGTCCCACATTTATCACGGCGCGGCGTGATCCCGACGAATCTCAGCCTTCTGTGTGACAGTCTCCTCCCTCTTTCCCGGCTGGCAGGTGGGAGGCAGGCTGCACCGTGAAATTACTTGTCACGACGAGGGACCTGATGCGGCACGTCAGCTTATTACCTGCCTGACAAACGGTCTCCGCCGTCTAAATATTTGAGGCCCGGTGAGCGAGCAGGAGAGGTGGATAAACAGGGACTGTACGCACAGAACACACCGGGATCGTTCCCGGGCTGCGGGTGAGAACAGCTGATACAACACTGCTAATGGTGATTCCTGTATTGGGTTTGGATCAAGAGATTAGTGACTGTACGCACGCGCATGTGGCTACTCCGACATTGCATTGATATGCTCAGTACACTGCGTTAGCTGGACTAACACGTACTAATCCAGTAAAACTCTTTTATTGTTCCCGTTACATGGTGGAAAAAACTACAGGGGGTGATAGTCATGTGTTTAAACTAGGATACTATTACTATTATTGTTCCGAGATGCCGACGTCTTTCATGTTCCTCGAACCCCCATCTTTTCACGCCTCTGATGATATTGAAGTTGACGATGCGTAAATCCATAATCCAAAAAAAAAAAAAATAACTGTTACTGTTATTCTGCGAATTACTAAAAATGTGTGGCGGAGGGGGCGTTTTATCCATCCTAATGTGTAATCGTTTAGGCATCGAAATGGTTACATGGGATGTGGCAAGAGACGCCCATGGTCTATTTTTAGGGACCATCCCGACAGTAGGGTGGAGTGATCTAAGAAAACCGTGGAAAACCCAGTTCAGGATGGTCGGAACGATTTCTCGAAAACCTACTCCTGTCGAATTATAAATTTTCTTGCACAATAAATCGTTTCTATTACATTCACAATCGTTCGTGGGAAAATTTAGTAAAGAGAATAATCAGTTCTGGTCCTGATTTATCTTATCTTATTTTTTTCGATCATTACCAAATATCGAACTACGATACTGAGCTGTCACATAGCTCTGCAATTCAGAATGGTGCCCACTGCAATGTATCTTTGGAATTTGTTACTGTAGCACCTTAAAAGAAGTTTAATGAACCTGAAGAAATCCGCCTTGTTCTAATGAATAGCGTGGGTCAAAAGCTGAAACTGAACCTGGTGGGTGAGCAGTAACATTCCGGTGTGGTATTCGTGAGGATGCGGGTTCAAATCCGCGTCCAACCATCCATAATTTGTTTTTCCATGGTTTCTCAAAATTACTTCGGAGGAATGACGGGATGTTTCCTTCAGAAGGCTATAGCTGATTTCCTTCCCGTTTCTTACCCTTTTTCTTCTCCCGGATCTAATGACCTCGACGTCGACGAGGCTTAAAGCAAATGATTCCACAACCCATTTAGAGTAACTTCAAACTACTTATTTCTTTCTTCATGAAGATTACGTGTTTCAGCAACAAGAAAATGCAGTTCTTACTACTAAAGAAGAAACATCCATTTCACATAGGCTTATGTGCAAAACTTCATATCTTATTGCCTTGTCAAAAAATAAAATAATAAAAGCTTTTATCCATTTCTCTTTCATTCTCTGTCAATTTCATCTCGTCTTAATGATCTCATCATTGACTAATTGTAATGTCTTGAATACAAATGAATAGCCAAAATTTCACTGACGGTTGTAAACACCGAAGCTATAAAACAGGAAATTCCACACATTTCATTTGATTGAAAAATGTATATTTTAATATGCGGAATGGATTTATATCGTAATATTTGCTTGATCATTTGGGTATCTTCCTTGTGCTATTACTAAAGTAAAAATTGATTTTATAGAATTTTCTAATTCTTTTACAACACGTGGCGTCTTAAAAGATTGAAGTTTCACCTCTGTAAATGAACTAGAATGACTATATCAGATAAAAAATTTAATTTCTACACTGCAATTGTCTCCAGTATGGTATGGTATGTTCATGAATAGGTAATTCTATACTATTATCTTTCATGCAATGATGACATAGGGTTGTCATAATAGCAAATTACGTTCGAAATTATAAATTGACAGTCGGTGCTACATCTTTTTTGCGATATTGCAGTACAAGAACATCTGCTAGCCAAGTAGTTCAAAATGATGAACCGACTTAAATATGGCATCTTTTTATGTGCTTTATGACCATTGTTTTACATCGTACTCGGAGTGTGTCGTCTGTAGTATTTTTACGCTTCTTTCATGGCTGCAACCTCATATCTTACTCAGGGCTGTTACGCAGTATCCACATGTATTTCGATTGACTTAATACACCCTGGCTTATAGTATTTCGGCTTCTGCACTAACGGTTTCATTTTCTCACAGCTGTGGCCACTTTCGTCTACCGAATATCCATTTTAACACCAGCTGTAGATGTCTGCATGATTTAACACGCCAGCCAACGGTGTCAGATGAAATTGTCACCTCCGTCAACTTTCTCTCGCCATTCTCGATTTCCCTTTCTTAGATTGACGCCGTTTGGCGGTTTCTAAATATCAAACTGCAGGAAAACGATATTTTGATATTCTGTCATTGGCATTCATCCTTTCTCTCCATACATAATTTGATGTCCAGAAACTTAGGTTTGACAGGCAGTCAACTCAAATTCAAATTCGGTCAATGTAAATATAGGCGCATTTACGTTACTAAATCGCTCATTTGCTGCAACAAAGACATAACGCAAAACACGAACTGTTTTGAGTTATAATCTTAGGATGAACCATTTACGTACATACTATAACTGACACTATACATTTTCCCTTGTTTGATATTGTCATATTTCAATAAAACATACAGATAAGTTATTTTCTTTTGAATGCAAAAATATATTTCAGATGAAACATTTGGATTGATCCTCCTGTAAAATTGAAGTTTTTGAGTTATGTCACTATTGCAGCAAATGAACGAAATGTTCCTGAATGTTAGTTTGTTACCTGGTTTTTCTATATAACATAAAAAATACATCATATTTTGCAACCCATGAATATAATTTCACTAAAATACTTAATGGCGCTTAATGGTATGCTTAAAGAGCTTTTTCCTAGATCAAAACATATTCCATTAATATGCCGGAACAGTTTTATATACATTTATTTAGGGCTAAGAAATAGCATAACGCAACTAATTCTGACCACAGCAAATCATTCCAGAGATTTTTAATCAATACGTAGATAAAATGAATATTCAGTGGCAGATCCAGGGAGAGGGGGGGGGGGGGCGTGGTGGCTGAAGCCCCCTCCCCCCAAAAAATATTTCGAATTTCTTAATAATAATTTTTTTTAAATAGCTCTACTGATCTTATAAGGGTGGCATGACTATACAGCCTTTCCTTACCCGACTCAAGCCATCCCTAACCAAATCCGCTCAAGCGCTCCTGCCCCCCCCCCCCAAACGAAATCCACTGAAGCCTTCCCCCCCCCCTCCCCCAAAATCCTGGATCCGCCACTGTAGATATTGGATTAGTTTATATATGGTTCGCATAAATGTGTTAGCTGCATGCAGATGAAGAAATCGACCGATCAGCTTCCAGTATAACCTTCCTGGTTCGGATAAGCCATATAGTTTTATTTACGACATTAAATTACTAGGCAGCTGACAGTGAATACGTGTGTTATTATTGCATTGTATAACCAGTAGGAACAGACTTTTAACCTGGCCATCAGAACGAAACAAGGCGGCATGCATTATTAAATGCAAATGTTTGTTTTCTGCGTTTTGCCATTACTAACTGGTAATCTGCGATATGCTTTATCCGATGAAAGTCACCTGCGCAGTTGACCTTTACACACCAGGAAATCCTCTGCAAGTGAAATATCAAGGGTTGAAGAAGAATCTAAATATTGTTTAATAGAAGGTGTCTGCGAGGACATTGTCAACTTCACGGTTTCAGTATGGCAGAATTTCACTACCACGATTTACTGTTTACAGTGAACAGTGAAGCATTAAACCTGTTAGGGCTCCTCGGCAAGTAAATCTATACGTTCTTTTTTTTAAAAAAAAAAAAAAAAAAAAAAAAAAAAGTGCTTCTTTAACTTTGGCAATGAAGAGCAGATTTATCCATATTGACGTCATATTTTACTAAACGTGAAATTAATCGGTGCCTCATTTATTTCTGAATTAATAATGTCACTGAGATATTGTAAGTGATGAAGTGTTCAAATTTAGTGACCGGAATCTGCTTCCTTCAAGATTATTAATGACGAAATCAATTACATAATTACTGTGACTGGTGGAAATTTACGTCACAGTGGCTTTATCAGTAGTGAATATAAACATATCTTTGTGTTTCCAAGAGCAGAGTAAATTACTATGATTCAATGAAAAGTGGCCAGGATGAATTATAGATTGACCACACTAGTTCCATTAGTCTTTCGATTGCAATTCACGACTGATGTTATATCTAGTCGCTGGGAAAAAAATGATACCGGTTGGCTCCAAGTTCTAATGATTTAAGAACTGTGTGGTTTACGGACACATAGGCGAAAAAGTAATGACGTTATGAAATTAGCCCGGAAAGTTTGAGTGTATGTTTGAGCTCCGACCAACTTCTCACCGTCTGATACACTTATCGACTGCCTCTCCGCTATCCTTGCAGCTTGTGATTGGCGCTTGTTTGAACTTCATTAACCTCTCGCGTTCATTAATCTTAGCCAAATCGTTATTGGGAGTGAAGTAAGAAGGCGCCATTACAAACTCTGTGTGCTGTAACTAGAGTTTAATGTACATTTCATAACACTTAAAGTAACAATAGGCGCCAAATGATGGAAGTTATCAGCTTGTAAGTTTCGTAATCCGTTAGCGAAAACAATACGCAATCTCTGGAGATAAGTTCACTACGGTTCATGACTGTATGTTTTTGTTTCAGTATTCCCGCATATTCAGAATGTTTTATTATAATGTCTTAGGAGACTTTAAAATTTTATATTTATTGTAAATGAATCTAATAAAGATCCCATCGTAAACACATGAAACTAAGAACTATTTTCTTTTTCTTTTTCACTTTTGATGGGTTTCAACAATACCTATCTAAGAGGTTTTTTACAACAAGAAATAAATGGGAGTTTTGATAGTGTCAGGTCCATGCTGATCCAACGTTAAGAGTATTGCGTGTGGAAAACGTAGTGATTTAAATACCTTTTATGCTGCATACAGTTTAAACTTAAAAACTTGATTTTTTTTAACTAAACTTACACTCGCAGTCTGTACGAATTACTGGGGGAAGAAGAAATCTTAAATATGGCTTTAAAATATCTCAGTCCTCTAATTGTGCTCTCGCTATTATTAGGGCTGAGTATCGTTTGAAGGAACAGAATTTTATCAAGATTATGACATGAATAACATCTATATGAAAGTAATGGAAGAACTTTTTCAACAAACGTTTCCAAGTTCAGAATACTTCCTGACTTTTACATGAAACTATTTACATGACTATTTACATGAAAGTAATTCAAGAACTTGTCCACAAAGCGTTTCCAAGTTCAGATTACTATTTCTGGTAATCTGTACCATGCTATAGTGATATGTATACCTGTAACAAAACGTACTGCAGTTCCATTAAATTTTACTCGTTATTGTTCATTGAGATGACTGTGGGCTGAAATATATCAGTAAAACAGAACGACAAAATATGTACTGTAGAAACCAACAACAGCAACAAAATATATTTTAAAAATAAATGAAAAACCTCTGGATTTTTTAAGGTGAAATAAGAAATACTTAAGATTACAGAAATTTGCATTATGATATGAACGTTAGAAGTGTGAAGATCAAATAGGACAATCTTGTATGAGGTAAATTACACTGTAGCATATGAAGTAAGATCCGAAAGATAATAATACTGGTGTAACAAGGATGTGCTATTTGTGTATTACAATAAAGGACAGTTAAAATAGCAGCCGAACATCAAACAAAGAATATAATTATGCTACGCCGATATTAATGCTCATGTCCACGGCTCAATAATTTGAGTTTGGAAGTTAGAGGCTATTGAATCGGCATTTCTCATTAAATGAAACTATGTCAGGAGAATTTAAAATTCTTAAACGGTTAATAGTTTCAATCAGGCAAGTTAGAGGCGTATGCCATCGCTTTAGAGGCTGCTCTTTTTCTATAATTCGGAGAAGAAGAGAGACAATTATCGAAGAGAAAACTGTGGCAATTGCATCTTGCAGTCTGAACTGGATGGGTGCACTGTAGACGATATGATTTCTCTAACGTAATGTAACACCTATATATTAATGTGACTTCTTGCAGCTTGAAGATCGCCGGTTCAAACTTCGCCTAGCGTTAGGTTATTATCGTATCTTACTCTGACACTTCCGTTTGCTTTGTGTATTTCAAGTCCGCTTTGACCTCTACATGGTATAGATTTTAACTGAAACAGTAAGCCTAGTCTTGGCTAAAGTGAAATGCGTATCAACTTGAAATACTGTCATCCCATGATTAAAGAAATATTATTTTCCAATACTACAAGGGTCATTCCCCACCTACATTTTCTCCCAGCTCTTCGCTTCAACAAATTTCTGTTGCGAAACAGCTAGATAGTGAAATGAAATTTAAAAAAACTTATTGTATGGGAGGTAGTTTTCGCGCCTCAGAACATTCCTTAATGTAGACATTTTATTCCTATTCGTTGCTAAAATCTTAGTCTAGCTCTGATGTTCCAGAAATGAACACAAATATTATTTACTAGTGCAAGCCCGTCGCCGTTTTTGCGTTTCGTCACGGGTCTAGAATAGTTCCAGTTTTCAAAATGAAAGATTATGACAGGTTGATATGATCTGGCCAAATATAAACTTGACCTGTGTTTCAGGGTGAATAAAAATTTTTAAGGTGGAAGAACTCAGAAGCTTTAATAGATATAGGTATTAAACACGGACATCGCGCAATCGTGTAATTGTTTCAAAGGCCATACACTCGAACTTGCTTAAATACGAACTTGACTTGTATATGACCCTTAAGATTCATTGTGCAAAATTAATAAAAAAAAATCCTGTTTGCTTCGAAAGGATCACTCTTTTTATTACTGAGACTGGGCAAACACTCATAATGTAAACATTGGTCATAGTATCTGTGACGGCCAGAGAGATTAATACACATTCCATATTATGAAACAATTGAGCAACTCCGCAGAAATGAGTTGCCAGAATAGTCGATTCGGTGACACATTTGGTCGACTTAAAATAACCTAATAACTCACATACAGCGAACATGAATAAAGACCAACAACGAAAGTGGTCAGTAAAATGCCTAAAAAGCAAATAAATCGCAATGCATAAGTTTTTGTCAAGCAACAACCTTAATGAAAGTTGTAATTAAACTGAAATTTATCCTAAGCCGAAATGACAATTGGCATTCGTGGTTACAGCAGAGACTATGAGTAATTTATATTTTTTTAAGTTTTTATCATGCTTTAATTAATTAGTAACATGTTTCTGAAAAGCAGATCCACGTATTATTCATCCGCAAAATTTATTAAAAATTTTGTAATTATGAAACGCTATGAAAACCCGACTTAATGAATGTATTATGCCAATTAATTTGGTAGCAGTTGCTCACTTATTAAATTGTAGACATAATCACGAATTCCTTCTAATGGTATCTCTGGTAGCTGTTTTGTGAGCGAAGTCTGACACGTGACACCGTTCTCCAGCCAATAGCTATCGAGGTGAGTGGGTGACCTTACGAAATTATATAGTACATTTTTGAGAACATAAAATATGAAACGCGAGAATACTGTAGTGGTGTTGAACAGGTCGCATGTCGTTTGAGAGTGTCGCCAGTCCTGCAGATGGCGTGGGTGTAGCGGAGTCGGTCGCGTGGCCTCACAGGCTGCCGCGGAACTGGTCCAGCCAGTCAGGCTGGCCAACCTTGACCGTGAGATGCAGCAGCTTGCTCTGCCGGCTTTCTCCAGCTGCCGAGAGTCCGCTTTCTCCGAGATGTGACCTACGCGCACGGTCAAACCGCATGCGGCAGGGATCAGGCGTCTTACTGAACACGGTGTATCGACAACGTGCCAGCAAAGAATCCGAAACAAAAAAATATGATGCGGAAGTTTATTTTATATATGAATTACTATCATTTTGGATATCTTTTGGATCAAAGATTTAGAGTTTCCAAACATTTGTTTTTTTCCGCGGATTAGTCCTGCTTCTGTATTTTTTTCTACAGTGGAAACAACAATACAGCAATTATTCGAAGTGCTTCATGTTACGGCGCTAACAGACATGTTTCATCTATCTGAATATTGGTGTTTCTCTTTAGGCTACATAAGTTGGAAATTCCTTCGTTAACGGCTATGAGATGGATCTTAGGAACATTTTTGCTGAGAGTTTGTCTGTATAGTTGAATCTGTTAGGCCTATTTATTTTTATTTCCCTTTACGAGATAGTGAACTGCTCTAGATAGCTACAACCTGCTGATGCTAGAAAAAACCAGGTATCATCAGAAACTTTCAAATTTGGAGTAACACAGAAATTACGTATTAACATGATTTATTGAGTATTCTCATTCGAGAGAAAATAAATAGCGGCGGAAGCTATTTGGAAATCTTCCGAAGATACACAATACGTAAGTCTTTAGTGCAAGCCTAAACTGACTGGACAAAATGCTCATGTTTAATTACTGAATATAGTATTGATTACTAAATAAGAAGCGTTACAAATTAATTATATGGTGCTTTTAGAGGCACAATCAAACTGTTATGGACCAGGTTTAATCAGTTTGCGTCACATCCTTCACTCTTAGCCGACGCAATGGAGAGTATGATTGTAAATTATATTTAATACTATGCTTCTTCGCCTGCCCTATTGTTTACATCTAGCATCCACTTTTTCATTAAAACATTTTTACTTCCCTTCTAACCAATTTCTGCGTTGAATATTTCTTTTTTGTATTTTTTATGCCTTAAGAGCCTAGTTAGCCTGTGATTTATTTTTTATTACTAAACAAGTAAGTGTTCTGTTAAGTGAAAATTTTCTTTCAAGGAAAAAAGATTTTTTCAATGTTTTAATGGTCTGTAATGTTTTGCGTTTCCAAACAATGATATTCTACTGCAGATGTAGATTAATGGAGCATGCACGCCTAAAATGTTTTCTGATCTATTAATAATGCTGACGTTTTCATATAGTTAGGTACAACATACAGTACAACACATTAGTATCGCTTAATGTTTTCTCAAGTTACCGTCCACATTTCACACGAAATTATCTAGAAAAAAATAATTATAAAATACATTTTTTCCATTTTTTGGAATTCCTATTAACTTCTGAAGCACGGCTAATGTTGTGGAGTGAAGGAATATATACAAATTGGACGCCTAGTCCGTCTTTATCCAGTTCTCTGGAGTACCATACAAATTCGTAACTAACCGAATAGTTGACTGAGATAGTTCGCTGCCTCATGGATCTAGCTAGCACCTATACAGCAACACGCAAATTCCTTTCTACCTTCTACTTTCGCTACAAAAGTAATTTCTTGAGTGATTTAACGCAGTTATTCACTCACTCATATCCTGTTATAATAATATTTCTATAATTCCGTTACAGTATACATACCCGAAAATGTTTGTCTTCATTCACATTTCACTCCCATTGTATCCTGTTTTAAAATTAGAGACGGGCTGATTTAATAGTTTTATGGACACTGAATTTTCAATCTCCTTTTTCAGAACCACACTTAAAATATTTCTGTCTTTCTTCATTTATGTCCTACGAACATACAACTCTCATTTCATTTCTGACTTAGTCTTCTTTGAGGACAGAATAAATTTTTTTTTGTTAGTGAGAAATCTCTTTTTTTATAAATGAGGCAATTTTTTATGGTTTCAATCTATTTTTAAAAGATAGTTGCCCATTATTACCCATGATTGCAATTTTTACGGTTAATTTTTTTTTGCTAAAACAAAATTCCTCTATTGTCACCGTTACAAACAGTTCTTTTCCTATATCTTCGATCCGTATGACTATCCGATTTCTAAGTGTGTGTGTGTGTGTGTGTGTTTTTTTTTAAAAATCTTAATCACGGGTTATTGGTAAACAGAATATAACCTTGTCTCACTGTATTTTTAACTGTCACTCGTTATCTCGATTTTCGTAAGTATGTCATATTTATAGTGCATTATTCTACATCTCCAGTATTTGGGACTGACTTTTTTAAATCTGACACACATTACTCCGTTTAAGGTCGAAGCGAGCTTTCTCCATATCCCTGAACGTCATAAATTTAACATTCTCGGAGATATTTAAAATTCATGGTAGCACGTGCATTGATTCGTTTAAAAAAGTTTGATGTTTTCGAACAGACGATTCGAATCCAGCAAACAAAGAGTCGATATATGAACACATCACAAGTAGTTCTGTTGTACAGGAAGCGAGCGTCTGTAGAAATCGACTTGTATTCGATTCTATTCCGTATACCGCCCCGCGCCAGGTGTTACATTTGTATGCTGCGGGCCTTTCAAATCGTTATAGCAAATCACTTTCTCCATTGTTCTGCAATTGTTTCTCGCTTTCTTCCACTGTCGATTCGTGTCAGACACTTGTTTCTTGTGACACCTGTCATTCTCTCGTTATTGGACTTATCTGGTTAATATCTGCAAGCGCACAACCAGTTTTGTTTTGCATGAACTATAACTTCAGCAAGCTTGAGGCGCTGCATTGTGATGTTGTCAGAGACTTTAAAAAACGCTGTTCAAATCCTTTGAAAGTAAAATCAGTGTTTCTATTTGTTACAGGTAGTGCCCAAAACACGCCAACCATACAGCCGACATTTTGAGACGCGCTTCTCAAACTTATCGAAGAAAAACCGCAACTTTAACGGTAAGTTCAAAGAACAGTACTTCTTATCTTAACAAAGAGAGAAATTTTCTAAGGATGTATGATTACAATTATAACATTCGAAGAGATTTGCTATTAGTTATATAATTTTCTCATTTATTGAAGGCAATTGTCTAGTTGAATGAAGCTCTATTTTTGTGAAACTTCATCTCCCATAGTGGTATTGTCCGTTAACTTATTACTTAAAGCAAGAAATGAAACATTGTAACGAGATTTTTTTTTAGAAAAAGCCCTAATTAATGTATGGTTTCGTTTAATGATTGTAACGAAAAATTCGGGGAATTGAAATGGGTATGTACAATCCGAGGATACAGATCTTTATGAAACAAGGAATCAGTAGACTGATTCAGAAACGTAGAGGCTTTATAAAAGCTGGAGTTATAGATTAAGATATTTTACGCTTGAGGAGTAAGGTAAGCCTAGCATGCTTCTTTTAATTAAGCGCATTTATTTTTGTGATATTTTGAGCTTAATCAACTTAAAACTTATGATTATTTTACAACAATCACTAAATGCTTTTAATAATCACCAGGATTTTTTGGAAATTAAGTGATGACTTGTAAACACCTGTATAACATTAAAACATGTGGCAATACATTTTTATCCATTGATTGCAATTGAGCGTATATTCTAGCAAATAATACGAAGTGAAGTTATGTAGATGGTCTGTGTACGAAGCGGGAATATTTCAAAAGCTATAAATATGAAAAAGAAAAACTTTCTCCAAAAAGAGGAAGATTTCCGTATCAAACGTTTATTTGTGCCTTATAAATGCCTACGTGAATGCAGTGCAAGAAGTAGGAATTTATTAAACTTTAATATCTGCGCGGGCAGACTGAAGAAGAATATGATTATTAGAAATGTGGAGGTACAGGAGATTGTTGAATTTTTGATAAAAATACAAAGCATTAAAACAAACGCGTCTTCTAAATAATGGATGAGGAAAACATGAGGAAGAATTTGACAAAGAAAGCATTGGACGGCTTGTCATTGCATTTAACAGTGGAAAGAAAGAACAAAGAGGTGAAGCAAATGATACACTACGCTTTTTGAACATTATAACGTGTTTGTGGATGTATAGAGCGACATTTCGATCAAAAAAACACAAGAGACTGAAGAAACGGAAAAATATTTTCTCGAAACAGCGTTCTGAAAATATCTGTATGACTGACAAATTTGTTTACTGTTTTCGGCTTCATAAAATATTATTGATTTTATCCATACTCGACATATTCGACAAGTCTTCTATACATTTGCGAATGGCAACATCAATATAAAGCAAACTGTAGTTCAGGAATAAATATCAAATACAAAAAGGAGCGCTGGTTTTTTCAATGAAAATAAATTTCACTAAACTTAAAACAGTTATTTTGTGCGTAAAAGAGTTTGGATTTGGTGTTTGAATTGTTAAGTATGCACGACTAACTAGTTAGAAGTACAGGAATGGTTTGTTGTGTGTAAACAGGAAGAGTACAGAATGAAGACACTTTTATAATGTTGATTAAAATAAGTCATGGAATTTTCTGATGCGATCTCCTCCTGTGATGTTCTTCTTCAGAAGAACTTGCTGATTACTAAATCTACATATCAATCAAAATTAATATTACACAAAATTTAAATTATCATCTCTTCCTCAAGTTATTTTGTGCTGATGTAAATGAAGCAAATTCGTAACATATACTACCTTCTATTTAAAGGTTAAAACAACAAGCACTAGTTAACAAAATAAAACCAACTGAAATAATTTATCAAACTATAACTTTATCAAACTAATTACCACTCGCATAGAAGAAATATGAGTTCATTAAAAAACCAAATGTCCATCAGTGCAACTATTTCTATTTTTTGCTTATTACTTTACGCCTCATCGATGACAGGTGAACGCAGGCGGAAAAGAACTGGAGGCAAGGATCGTAACAGATATCAGTCATGGCTTTTGCAATAAACCATCCCAGCAATTGCTTGGAGTGATTTCGAGACACCATTGAAAACAGAAATTGGATGGCCAGAATGGTATTTGAACTTACATCCTCACTGACAAAGCTTGGAGAGGGAGCTAGGCCAGCAACATGATAGGGGTCAGCCAAGACTTTTGAAGGAATCAACTCGGCATTCTATTGGAGTAATTTCTGGAATCCACGGAAAATCGAAATTTGGATAGCCACAACGTGTATCTAACCCACGTCCTATAGAATTCATGACACGAACGCTAACTACCAACGCATCAGACTTGATCTTTTATTCACATATTACGTGGTAAATGAATCACTGTTTATTTCAATAAAAACCTATTTAGCTGAGATTTAGGTTTTAACGATGCGCGGATCATTGTACAACTTTAACGTTGGTGTGCTTGCACTGACCTCCATGCTTTTTAAACTTAAAATAAAAAAGTACTTTAGGATTAGGTACTTAATAAGCCTCATCACCTCCAATTAACAAAGTTATGGCGATTAAATTGACGGTTTAGTATTCGTTTATTTTTTTGGAGTTATCAATGAAAATTTTGGTTAAATGTAAATTAATGTTCTTAAAAAGCGAATATCAGCGACAAGATTGAGATATAATTAAAAAGTAAAGAATAATCTATACAATTAAAAATGAAATGCTGTTCGTTTGTAACCACATCACTTGAGAACAGATGGGCCGATCTGAGTAATATATTTTTTTAAATGTTTATAATAGTCCAAGAATGGTTTTTTAGTGAATGAAAAATTGTAAAAGTTTCACCAGAAAATTGGATAATTGGGGAAAAATTGAAAGTGCTTATTCTATGTACCGATTTTGCTATTTATTATTTTAAATTTTCATAATAGTTCGAGTAAGGTTTTTAGAGAAAGAAAAATTGGATAAGTTGCCCGGAAAATTGAAAAATTCGCGAAAAACGTGAAAGTATTTTTTTTAGTTTTATTTTGTTATTTTTATTAAAAAAATAGTTTTTAATAATAAGTATAAATTTAGCGATGAGACGTGCTTTGGATTTACTATCACTATCGTGAGGGTAGAACTCCGTACAACTACTCCATTCTGAACCTTCGGCACTATTAAAGAAAATACGTGATCTGCGCGCCCATCCGGCTGTTATTTACAGTACCAAGGAATTTCCTCGGTACTCTTATAACAACATTTTAAGGAGGCTGGTGATCTGCCTTTTACTGTCAGCGTTCAAGAAGAATTCTCGGCTTATAACGGACAAAGCGTCGGCTGTTATCAACACTTTAGGCACTCTACGAATAGAGTGGTTTTCCGTTTTCTAATAGTTAATATTCAATTTAACTTGTAAGTAAGAAAAGTCTTACTCGGCGGGAAGATAATGGTTTAAACTTTATAGACAGCACTAGAAACCGCCGCAATTTGATGATGGATTCTTATGTAACACGATTAGACAAATTGAAATTCAAGATTAATTTTTTTATATATATTTCGCTTATTTCTCGAGATACAGACTGCCAAAAGTTAGTTATAGCTATAGTTACTTGTGGCAATGTTTTTCAACCTATCCCCCAACCGCTAATTATATTTTTTTTTTCTGGTCCTTGCCGCATTTCATCCTAATCAACTCAGTTTTGAGACAGTATATCTCGAGAAGTAATATACGAAAAGTTTTTTCTTCACTATAGATCCATCTTCAAATTTGGCTTTGGCGAAATTTACCTCTGGTCGAGTCCACGTTTCAACCTAACGATCTCACTACAGAAATATGATATGTCGAGAACTAAGCGAAATATCAAACTGCACCACTTTGGTAACCTCGAGAAACTGATACTAACCTGTTGAAATTTACATCAGTCGCTTCGTCAACATGTCCTCTTCACGTTTTGCGATCACACATTGCGGAAAAGTCGACAGAAATTTAATTAAAATACCTAAATATTACATGACGCACAGCCGTTACATGCCGCCAACGTTCAAAAAATCAGTGTCAGTCTCTTAAAATGTTGATTTAATCCTTTTTTGTAATGTTTTCATGCCTTTTCAGCTCTACTCCGTTGTAAAAAGTCGCACAAAATTGACAAACAGGCAATATTTATCCGAGTTAAAATACGGTGATGCCCGCCATCTTACATAGCAACGAGCAATCAGTGATAATGGATTGCTTCCCTTGTAAACAAATACGTTATGTGTGTTGGATGCCGCATAGCCAAAATTTCGTAATTTGTTTTCTCTTGTTCCAGGCCGTATTTCAACCTACCCTTGATTTCTATGACAAAATGCAACTGTACAGATAATTTTTATGTTATTTTTGCAGTGCTGATATCATTTCGCAGTTGCACAGCCTTTCATACTTCGGCATTTTTAATTAAATTTCTAGCGACTTTTCCGCAATGTATGATCGCAAAACGCGAAGAGGACATGTTGAAAAAGCGACTGATGTAAATTTCGACAGCTTAGTACCAATTTCTGAAAGATTACCAAAGTGGAGCAATTCCCGTTTATTCTTCAGTTTCGATTTGTCTCGTTGACTTACATGAGACTCCGTCATCATATCGTAGTGCCTCGGTTATCGTAGAATCACCTCTTTATGGAATCCCAAAACATGAACATCTGCTGCAATCTTTAAATTGACAGTTTTCTGGACTAGCATACTTTTCCACACTGCTGCTCGTAGCGTAGAAAAATTTCTTTTCCTCGTGTAGTTGTTCTGTAAAGTCGGTGCCGCCAAGGCACCTTCTGGCAAGACAGATTGTTTCAGATTATACGGTGAGGGAGGCACGCGCCAGCCGTGACAAACTGCACTTGACGCTCCCATCTTGCTACACTGTCACGCAAACTCCTCTTTTGCGCAAGCGCGCGAGAATTGGGGACACAGCAGAGGTGTGCATGGGCTGAGATTGGGCCAAGGCCGGCGCCTCACCCCGCCCTGGCGGCAGGGCTTGGAAACACTAGACGCGCGTCGCGGGGTTGCAGTGCCACCGGCTCGTAAGGGGCAAAATTACGTCGCGTACCAACCAGGCTATTGTCGTCTTCAGGCACAAAGGAGGTTCAGCTGTTTCATCTTCCAACAGCATCGCATTACAATATATTCGCCTGTAAAGGTCGTGGCTTAGCAGAACTTAAAAACTGCTGACTGACGCTTTTGTTCCATCCCGCGGCCTTGCTAACAGAGGGGAAAAGTTATACCTGGGTTTGCAATTCTATTCACGCGTGAGGGTCATAAGGTGTAGTATGTAGTACCTAAAATGGTACCATTGTCTTCGCAAACAAAGGAGGTACCACTGCATTAGCTATCAGTAGCATGCAGTTTTAATTTATGTGTCGTGTCAAAAGCAGCGACACATATACGATAATGTAAAGTAATTAATAATAACCGGCCGTTGTAGCTTATTGGGTTATGACATAGCAAATTTGACGGGGGATGAACAACGGGTGAGGTTCGGATCCAGATTGCGGGTTTTAGGCGGTTGAGGCTATCCTCAATCTCCATCTTAAAAACAAAAATACTCTTATCATACAGCAAACAAGAAAATACGCTTTTACCAGAGAGATGACAACATAAACTTTCCACCTATTGGTTAAGTACGCCGGGTCTAACAAACGAGGTTTGAATGCGGACAGGACACAAGTCCTTCCCCTCCCCCCTCTCCTATTCGTTCTCATGAGTCGTACTAGACATTTGTGTACAACTGGGCGACGATGGCACATGGTCCTTAAATTACCGGGTCGAGAAAAAAAATCAGGCAGTAATAATAATGATAAGTGCATAAACGTGAAGAATTTGAGTGAACATTTGTTTCGGGTTAATCTTTGGAACAGTAAATTTATTATCTCTGGGAAAACATCTAGTCTTATGACTACACCTGAATATGGCGACCGAGTTTATGTCACCGAAGTATTTCGTATAAATAATACTATTACTCAGTTGGTTTCCCGAGAAACATTCATAAATATACAACGCCGACAAAAACTGCGTTCATTTATAAGTTAATTACCTGTCAGCCCTTCCAAGAAGCGTTACTGTAATTATAAGAACTTCTGGTAAAGCCCTGTTGTGAGGGAGAATTTCTCTACTCCGTTCTTGGATCATAAATTAATGAGATTGTAAATCATTATAATCATCATAGAACTATGAGGTACACATATTCCAGCTTACATTAAGATTTTCTGAAATAATTTTTATTCTTAGCTAACATTACAGTGCCAAATTATTTTCTACGTTCTGTAGATTTGTGGTTATCGAATCATCTAGAAACTTTGTAAACAGATTTCTGCAGTATCTACGTTACCTATTAATGCTAAATATTGTCATCGTAAATAGGAAAATGTGTCACTAAGGACAAAACAGTATTAATACGTGGTTGTGTGTTTGTACAGATTTTAAAACGGAATACGCGAAGAATGGGTTTGTCCAAAACAGTGGAGTATATTTTTTTACCATGCATAGTAATAATGAAAGAGGGAACAACTCCTTGAGTACAATAACATAGCATTCATGTGAATTTTCTCAGTCGCTCCATGGCACTGTATGTGATGGAACAAATGTGCTATGTTGTATCGAGCGTTCTTGTTGCAATTTCTTTTTCGTTGTAATGATGGATCGTCGCAAATGATATATTGTTTATTGGCTAGTAATATCACTCCACTCTCTGCTCTCCGAATATCACATGACAATGGCGATGGCAGTTATTTCCAGCAGGTAAGCGATCGATGTTGGGGATGTAACTGGTTCGACCCCAGTTTCGATTTTACAATGTTCACACAAATCCCGCCCTGCGAATATAGAAATTATTAATTCATAAAAGCTTAAAAATAAATCAGCGTTCATCGCTTAAGGATCATGTAAATATGTAACAATACTAAAAACTTATCCACCAATTAGTCAATTATACAAACATAAACTCAAGGTCTCACTTCCAAGAACAGTGATCGCAGCATTTTATAATTTATCTGTACATCAATTGGAAATACAGAATATCTCAGTTTTTTATAGTAAAAAAAAAGATAAAATATCTTTGGATGACTGAAATTGGACCTTGAGTTGTTGCAACGTTAATTGTATTGAAGTGTTTCTCAATCAGAACAATAGTGCTACTTCGTTGGGTAATTTGAAGGCAAGCAAAGTAAGACTTTTCTCATGACAGATCTCCAGCAATCAACTGCATTCCGACATGCGATGGCAAGGTGATCTAATACCTCTGGTTCAGGGCTACCGTGCAGTGGCCGTGAACCAGCTCCGTCTCCTCCCGCATAAGGAAAAACATGAGAGAATACTGAGTAAGCGAGGAAGTCAAGGACAAAATCAGACATCACGTTTTCAAATCACTACCTGTTCTCTACAATCTTAGTTACGATGATGAGAATTCAATTGTATGACTTCGTTGATCACGTTTTGTTAGTGATGTTTAGATAACATTCTTCCATACGAATCTTTGTAAAAATCTTGAAGTTTAATGCTGCAATTATGATGACAGTAAAAAATTTTGGTTTTGTTTTATTGGTGAGAGAAATTATCATATTTCCACCTGGTTAGATTTTAGTATTTGTAAACAGATTAAAAGGTTTTACTTGTTAATAAACATTGTCATTAACTTACGGGTGATCGCTGCGCTGTTTGAATACAAGTACGATTTTAAAAAAATGGTGTAGTTGATTGCTGATATTTATGTCAGTAACGCAACCAAAAAATAGTTTTCTTTATAAGAGAGTGTTTTTTTAAGTTAAACACAAATTTATTTTAGTTACCAAAAAGATAAAAAAAGATTCGAAATAATACCGAAAAAGATACCAAAAATAAAAATTATACTCATATAAAACTTTTCCTTCTTCCTTTTTCTGTTTTTCATTTAACATAAGGGAATATTTCTAGTGGGTCTTCTTGGTCTGTTTAGTATTCTGTCGGTAAACATGACACTCTCTAACTACGTTAAATCCCATTATTCTACCGCAGCAATTGTTCAGTGCAATTGTTTAAAGCGACATATATAATGTGCCCGAAAATTCCATATTTCGTTATTATTTTAGCGTCGGGATTAAGTCAGCACTGTGGAATCATTATTTCATCAGGCTGAATGCTGGCCGTTGAAGTGCCCTTCAGGGGAGCAATCTTACTGTGTTCGTTTCCATACGTTACTGTTGACGCTACAAGTAAATCTGTGACTTAAAATATCATAATTCCCACATATTCCACACATTGGTATCGTGGTTTTTTTGACGTCAGAAAATTTCCTTTTTGTTGGTATTATTTCATTAACACTACAATTTTCTAATCATAGAGGTTTCTTTGAATCCCATGGACCGCAACGCAGCCAGATTGTAATACCGAAGGATTTCATGGCGTCGTATACTGATAAAAGTTCTAGGCGACACTTATCTTTTAGCTTAAACAGACAGGTTGACTGACAAATAATTGGGACAGAGTTTTGGATCCGTGACAGAATATCGGGGGGTGGAAGCTCTAGAATATTTATCCAACTGTGCAATATGTTTAGTAAATGATGAGAAGTTATGTAGACGGCAAATGTAAAATCTAATTCCGTCAAGACTTGTGCTACAAAAATAATTTAAAATTTATTTTCATCTCAGGGAAATACATTAATAAGCGGGTTTACAAAGTCAGAAGTTATTTTTTGTAATTACGAAGACGTGTCTTTTTTTCCTCAAATATTATGATTCCACATTTAAAACATAAAAAAACTCTCTATGCTCTATACATAAGTAGCTGAAATGTAGATGTAGTGCAATATTCCTGATTACAACTCAACTTTTTTCGATTCTTCTGTGATCCGCGAAGAGATGACACGTGAAATGAAACAACTATAACGTTGAACAGTCTGTTTCGCTACAGTTCGTATTAACGCTGTATGAAAGAACTAACGTGCGAGTATTCCGTAAATTATTCGTGCAAAAATTAATTTGGAGTCGGCCGTGTTCTTGCTCACCCCACAATTAAAAGTTTGGTCGACCGTAGCGGCAATGGCAGCATGGCACACGCCAGCAATTACCGAGTTGCCGCATTAAGACAAAAACTATAGCGTACGGGTTTTATCACTAAACATGTTCCTCATTTTGGTACTACACAAACCGTTTTAGCGGCATTATATTCTCATTTATTCCATTTAGGAACGCGTACAGTAACGGTTTACGTATTCGTTTTATATTTCGCAGTAACATGTTGTGCAGAATTTTAAATAAAATGCATCAGTAATAGTTTCGTCTTCGGTCATTTCTTTTTTTCAAATTATGATTTTGATGAGGGAATCAATGCTTAAGTTCTGCTTCTTATTTCCCAAATGCTATCTTTTCTTTTTTTTCTTTTTTTTTAACTGCTTTACGTCTCTCAACAGCGAGGTCTTTAGAGACGGGAAAGGATGGGGGCAAGGAATGGGAAGGAATTCGGCCATGGCCTTTTTAAGGAAGCATCCTGGCATTTGCCTGGAGTGATTTGGGAAACCATGGAAAACCCAAATCTGGATGCTCGGAAGGGGATTCGAACCCCAAATGCCATCATTCTTATTTCTTACAAGCAATACAATTCAGGGAAAGAACTATTATACTCTGTCGGAGCAGATTGTTGGCTTTGTTAGGATGATGCAGGTGTGGATTTTTCGCCAGTCGTTAGCAATCATGCACTACTAACTTTAATACCCTGCGAAACTTTGTTCCATTTTCGAGACTCGAACCAGCTACCCCTTGCCCAGCTCTAGTCACCATCATAGTACCACAGCGATCTAGGCCACAAGGAGAGCCATCCTCATAGCAGATACCTTAAAAACAATGCGAACACCAACTTAGACAACCAGCAAACTGACAAAATTGGCGAGTTCATAAAAATTCACAGTATTGACTTTTTTTTTTAACTGCTTTACGTCTCTCAACAGCGAAGTCTTTAGAGACGGGAAAGGATGGGGGCAAGGAATGGGAAGGAATTCGGCCATGGCCTTTTTAAGGAAGCATCCCGGCATTTGCCTGGAGTGATTTGGGAAACCATGGAAAACCCAAATCTATTATTGACTGAAAGTTCCAGCAGCACCAGGTACAGTACATTGTTGCCACCCTTTTGACTGACAACTGAAGAAAAAAGCTTTTAAAACTAAAGAAGTTGCCTAAAGTTGACATATTACTGTTTGAAGGAAACTTACTTTTTTCTAAAAAAATACAGAACTGTTTAATTAGAGTCTTAACCACATGATAACAATTCATATACCTCCAGGTTTAACTATTTAATCAAGTTCTAGTACATACTGAATACATCACTGCGTAATTTTTCACTCTTTGGAGCATGTTAAAAAATTTACTCCCGTGCTCTGTTACTGACAAGAGGGTTTAGATAAGTAATTAATATAACATTTTTACGGTTATAATTCTAGATAATACGGGAATATTGGAATTAGTGGCATCTTCTTTATGTAATTGCGTATCTTTTTGGGTAACGAATATAACTGATTGATGGGTATTAGTGAGCAGATTTTTTTTTTTTTTCAAAAAGTTTCCCTACATTGCACCATTTCGATTTCCCCGATACCGCATCAGTGTACTCTTAGATTCACTGGCTCAATCAATCTACACTGTCAGGAAAATTTTTTTTCCTGTGTTATTAAGGGTATTAACTTCTAGCATGTGAATGAAGGGTTTTCCGGCGTTTCATTGAAATGCAATCTTCACAGGTAAGCTGGCGGATGATATTGTAGAAAAGCACGATACTTGACAATCATCCGAGGCCAACATTACGGTTTTGGTTGCCACAGAGGATGAGTAGGACCGGAGGATGACGACGGAGCACGCCGTTGATAGCTAGCCTTCCCCCATCATCATCCGGCAGCAAGACAGTGAAGATTACATTTGACTTGCATCTTAACTCAAATTGTTAAGAAATAGTTACTACAAGTAAGTTACGTACACACTTTGACAGTAAATTTGGCAGCCGCTGAAAAATTCTATCACTCTTATTTTGCACAATCTGACATCAATGTCACCCCAGGAAACAGTAATGTAATACTGGTAAGCCAGTATTGCGTTACTGTTTCTTAGGACGACATTGATGTCAGATTGTGCAAAATAAGAGTGATAGAATTTTTCAGCGGCGGCCAGATTTATTGTCAAAGTGTGTACATAGAGAGACAGTAAACAGGCGAGCCTAGGTATACGATAGTGGCGTGTGACTGCTGCAGGTAAACACCTGGCGTGACCACGGGCACAGATTCTCCTCAAGGTCGTATGAGACATCCTGCTGACGGAGCAAGCCCACGCAATACTTCTCGCCGGAAAGTTTCTGCGAAGGACATCCGTTTGTATTATTCTTGGCGATGTCTCTGCATGCTGGGAGAACGATAGTCCCAACAGAAGATACTTTAGCGCCAAGGCTGAAAGCACTGACTAACACTTGCTTCTGAAGTCCAACGCTGTCCACCACGGAATGTGCAAGTGGTTTGATATTGTCACTGTTTAAACCCAATATTGTTCAATACAAAACCAGTTGAAGTAAATTATTACCCTCGAAAAATGCAGCAAATCTTGTCGTCTTAGTATAAATTTGTATTTCGGGGTGTTTGGTGGAATGGATGTCCTTATCTGTGTGGGGTTAGTGAGTGGTTGTAAAAATGTTTTCAGGTTTATTGTATTTGTGAAACGTATATTTTTGTGGTTGGAATGGCGACAAGATCAACATTTTACCTCCATGATTCCTGGAAATCTTCAAAGAAACGTTATAAGTTTGGCGGGCAAGATGTGCTTGAACCAATGTTAGTCACGCCTTTCTGATACATTTTGGTCGCGCAATAAAACAGATCTGATCTATGAACTGGCTATTGTTTGTTTCACGGTCGTTTGCAAAAGTTCCAGCTTTTTGGGTAACATGAAAGCAGGAATAAGTATTGATGAACCCTACATTGATTAAAAGAAAGGATCAAAGACCTTTTTTGATAGTTTTACCTGCAATGGAACATGTAGCCGTTCCATACTCTCCTACTTTCTGCCGTTTCAATACTCACCTTCCTTCGAGTTGCAAGGATTTCTTACTTGTTCAGTACCTTCCTCGATAATTTATTCCAATCGCCAGCTTCCATCGTACAAATGAAAGCTTCTAAGTCCCTTATGGCTGAAATCCAATGTTAGTTTATGGCGTTTGTCATCTGTTATCATGATTTTTCGCCCAGTATAAAATCAGGCTTCATAACTTAAGTATACCTGTAAATACCTAGCATTGTCTTCATCTGTCTCCAGTCTTCAGTTAATTCCCAACCCATCCTATTTATCATAAGAGTGTCGGGTTCTTCTGTAATTTCCGCAAACCTACTCTTCTTTGCAGGAACTCCAACTACTGTATTTGATATTTATTGTGTAGTTTACTACTCTAGGAGGCGCGAAGACATGGCAAAGAGGGCTCGAAATACCTTCGCCACATGTGTGACGTTACCCTAGCTATACACTGTCGGACGTACTATGTCTACTTCATAATGTCTTAGAATTGAAAACCTTTATTCTAAGATCACATGTTTAGCAAGATTTATCTGAGACGTCATTGTTAGTACCAAAAAGAGAAATAAATGAAGGCGTATGACATTATTGGCCGCCAAGGGAAGTTCGGTCGCCGGTTTGACAAAGTCTTGATTTGCCGCGCATGTGTCTCTGTATTGGCTGCCCTAACCTATCCCGGTAATCCTACCGGGTAAAGCGGACCTTCCGTGTAGCGTGTAGCCACTGGTGTACTTCACATTACACAGCAAGTTGAAGGTCGGACTAAGGTTCTATGAAAATCGCCACCCCTCTTTCCGGCAGGGATTCGAACTGAGGATATTTCGATCTTCGTTCAGACGCCTTCACCCCTGAGCCACCAGACCACTCAATGTTTTTACTGAGAGGTGCAACTGTAAAAATGTGAAATATCGACAGAGTACTGTATTAACTGAATGTAATAATCAAGAATAAGGTTTGAAATTAAAAAGAATATGCTACTGGCAACACAACATTAAAAAAAAAATCTTAAATAGGCGTTCTGCGTCAAGTATTACAAAGTGTGTCCAACCATATCATAGCAAATGATGATTTTGTATGTATATTGGTTTGGGACAACTCGGAATTTTGCTGTGGATGTGTACAAAACGTGTTGCAGCTAGGGTTTTAGCCCTAGGCGGGACCTACAGTTTAATGTGGAATCTGAATAATTAAAAACAGCTTTCAAAATCCTTGCGCTTACTTGGATTCTAACCCGGGTCCGGAATAACGAGCTTTTTGATAGCAAACTCCTTAACCACTGAGCTACCAGACTGCTCTAAACGTTACACTGATATTTACCTTTTTCAAACACTTATTTGTTTGAAAGATAGTCTTCAGCTTTTGTTGTAATAAAAACAACGTGTCGAAGCCAACTCGACATTGTCAATGGTTTACGTTGTACACTTTCTAATATCCAACCAAAAATAAGGAATGATGAAAAATAATGCCAAATCATCCTTCCCTCTAATTTATTTTTACTTTGTTGTTTTAAGTAAAAATGAAGTTTGTATTTTTTTTCAATTTTATAGAAAATATAAAATTTATAGATTTATAAGCACAAACAAAATAAATATGATCGATTTTATGCTTCCGTTTTTCCCTTATCAATAATAACATTCTGGTGTAGAGGGAGGGGAGTATCGTCGGAATTATTCTTTGATGGAAGTGGGCGTGGTAAAAACACTTTGTGAACCTCTCTCCCAGAGAACTGAGTGCGTTTGGTGCAGCTGCATGAAGTAATACGGCGAAGAAGCAAATTGATGACTTGCAAACTTAACAGCAAGGTCAGAAAAAAAAAGATGCGTAAAAAAAAAAAACTGTTACGTCGGGTGTCAGTGCTAAGTCAAGGACGACGTGAAGACAGAAGGGTTATAATTTACAGCGCTGAATAGCTCACTGACGTACTTAAATACACGCTAATTGAAAGCTAGCAAAAACTAAAGTAGCTGGCACAACAACGGATACTTAACACACATAGCATGACTTCTTCTTCGAGGCGTCAATGTCGATGGTTTGGCATAGACATATAGCTTAGTGAAAAGCAGTATGCTGGTTGGCTCCACCCGCAGGAGACATACTACGCAACTGATTGTCACTGTAACTTGGTACACTTTAACGTGGTTCCCTAGCTACGAAGTGATTTGACCCACTCGCACACACAAACCAAACTTTGCTAGAAGCATATGTAATGTTAGGGTTCAGAGAAAATTCCACCTACGACGGAGAGTGGAACCAATAATATAATACCATACCAATGAGCTTGAGAATGCAGTAAGGGTGAAAATCAATTTTCCAAGTTTTGTTTTTGCACCAGAATGATCAATATTCCGGCAGAATACCATCGAAAATGTTAGTGCAAGAGTGATCATTAGTCGAGATTGACTTTAATAACTTTAGACCTACTAACAGTAACATAGATCTGAGGCTAGGATCTTTAAGAATAATAATAATTTAAAAAACTCAAATGTTTCTGCGGGACACATTAGTGTACCTTATCACTCACTGATAAAGATTTACTCTTTTTGTGACACACAAATGAAAATCTAAAGATCATACATAATTCTACTAAGTCGCCAAAAAATTGAAAAGTTCCGCAATATTTGTTTATTTTGGTAAGAGTTTATGCAAATTTTCCGAAATCAATTCTGTCATTTTCATGAAACTTACTTAAAGTATATGTTCCTTTTTCCGTATTTAGTAACATTCGCTAATGCTTTATATTTCACATTAGATTGATTTAAATGTTCCTCAACTCCGGTTTCTCGCTTGTAGAAGTATGGACTGTGGGCCCGACTTGTTCAATTACGTCTGTGATATCCGCTTGACAGAACGATAGCACTTACACCGAGAATGGTAAAGCTCGGGCCTCGCATTCGAGAGTACGCGTGTTTGAATCCCCGTACGGTCATACAGATTTGGGTTTCCCGTTTTTATTTCCCCCAGTCCTTTCCCGCTCTTAATAACCACAATGAGGCATAAAGCCATAAGAAAAAAATTAACCCCACTTAATTGTAATAGTTCATCCTGCACTGAGGGATGCAAAGTATTTCCACTAATGTATAAATAATTTTATGTAAACTTCAGTTTTTATTAAACCATGTGTTCCGTCCTATTCCAACCATGCTTTACTATTATTAAATTCTGTATCATCCTTGAATATTAAAAATATTTGAAAAAATAAACTTTATCTGTGTCTAGCATTTTAAAGGTAAATAACAAAGTTTTACAACAAATTCTACTATTTAGTGGTAACGTATTTAAGAAGCTCTACTTAACTTCTGTATTAGAAAATCCTCTCCGTAGTAGACCCCAAAAGAAACGGAAAAAAAAATACTAGACAAAACTTTAATCAGATTAAGCTAATAATCGTAGGTCCCAAAAACAAATGAGGTATTTTTTTTACATGAGCCACTGCTTAGTGTGCTCATTTTTTGCCTAACCCAGCTGTCAGCATAAAATTGAGTCGAGCCTTGTGAGTGTGGTACTGCTTGTGGCGTCTCGCCTGTGCCGGGTCTGATTTGTAATTCACGAAGGAAGAGCGAGGCTGACAAACCACGTTCCCAGTGTGCAAACAAACTGTTTCTCATGAGCGACCTAGAATAATTCATCCGAGTCGCCTTGGAGGAATAACAGCGAGATGCAGGGAAGGAGAGGAAAGGGGCGGGGAATGAATGTATCACGCACGGAGCTGCCTTGAGGTACTGCGGCGGTTCTCTTGAGGTTCATGTGGTACATAGCACAAACGATCCGGAACAAGGCTGCTGAATTAGTTACTCCATACAAGCCCAGTTTCGTAGATGTCGCAATGAGGGGGGACCAGATGAAATATCACCATACTTTGCAGCATCTAATCACAAGATTTACTCAAATATATTGCTCATCAATACTTACGATTGTTGATTTAGATAATGTTTTATAATGTTAAATGGGACAAGATATTCAAAATTTTCAAGAAGTCATGCCTAAACCATCGAGGCTAAAGAATACGTAATAATCTATATAAGAATCAAGTGGCTATAATAAAAGTAGATACACATGTATCAGTTTAAAAGGGTGTGAGAGAAGGCTGTAGTCTATCGCCGTCTATATTCAACATGTAGAGGAAGCAATAAAGAAGTAAAAAAAAAAAAAAAATCTGTGTGGTGTGTTCAAGGAGGAAAAAATACAATATGCTACTAGTTTTCGAGATGCAGATATTTAGTTTTTAAATGTGCATTTGTTTCCCTTTACAGTTCACAGGATGTTCATACTGATTAAGCTATTTTTTTTAATCAATCAATTTATCCTACAAACTACTGGTTCCCAGTTGGTATCTTTGCTCTAAGCCTCTCTAAAATAACGCCTTCCACATGATCCTATTTTCGCTTTTCTAAAAGTTGCATCTCTTCTCTTCGTCTTGGAGGTTACTATTGATATAATCTCGACAGTGTTTCATACTTTTTTGTTTGTCAAGCTAAAACCATCTGCTCTAAGTTTTTCCTTAGATAAGCAATCCTTCTTGGTTCTATCCTTATCTTGCCTATTGGAGACATCAGAAATCACAGTTTTTCAAACTATACCCTGTTCTAGACACTCGGTATAAAGTCTCACGCCTCAATCCATGATCATTTTCGACTTTTTATACGCATTTCCTCGCGATATGTGACATTTAATTATTCTAATTTCCTATACCTACATTTAGATTTTGATACCCTCTGGTTCTCTCCATTATCTAATAATCTAGTCTTGATGATTGTGTTCAAATTTTCCCAAACACCATCCAAAATTTTGTTTCGTTTAACTTTTATTTTTTGCGAACAAACTACGCACCTATAAAAGTAATGAGGTGTTATATTTACAGTATATATGACATATCACGTAACATTTAACTTGTAAATACTACTATCCAAGGTTAGTGACTTGTAGAAAGCGATATATACCGATTTGAACGATGAAATGCATTTCTACATGCAAACATAGTAGTTTCCACAAGTCATTGCGTACATGTGGCATCACTGGAAATCCAGAATAAACATTTGGAAAGCTGTGCTGGACACCCAGAGATATCATCAGTTGTAGTCGAAGATGTTGGGTTTGGGTGAGAACTGCTTAAAACACTCTTCCTATTCATCGGATGTTTGTACATTTACCGAGAGTGGTGGGTGAGTAGTAACGCTCCGGTCTCACAATCGGGAGCACGCGGGCTCGAATCCCCGACCAATTACCCAGATTTAGGTTTACTATGGTTTCTAAAAGTCACTACAGACGAAATTGGGAATGGTTCTTCTAAATGAAGGCCATGGCCGAATTACTTCCCATTCATTGCTCCAGTCCTAATGACCTGAGTATCAAGAAGGAGTAAAGTCATAAGGAGAAGGAACAAAATTGTAAATAAAGAGTAATCTGTAGCTTAAAAATCAATTCACTGGTTAGCAGTATATCAAGAATCTGGCATTCGGGTAGGTTTCTTCAAAGTTTCGTCGGGCCATCTAGATTTAGGTTCCCCGATACAACTATAGGCAAGTGCTGCAACGAATTCTTCCAAACTCCATGGCTTAATTTCTTTCACTTTCTTGCCCGCAATCCTCCTCTCGACATCGACAAATATTTTAATACCATTAGATCTGGCAAAATCCGTTGTATGGCTGATATCTAAAGAGTGTTTTAAAAAAAGTGTAAAATATTTTAGAAGGTGACAGTATACATCAAAAAAGACAAAAATGTCTCATAAGCATTGGGTTTAATAAGAGTTCCGCAATGTGACGCTCGCAACCCTTCTGCGTAAGGAATCACGGACTCTTAGTTGGTCCTGTATGTGGTTACATACATTTTTGATGTACAGGAGCAACAGAGATAGTTTTTTTTCATTTATTTTGATGGCATTTTGGCTTGTACCCATACAGCCATCTTCGTTTTACAATTTAACATCTCATATTATCATTATAACAATAATAATATCATGCAGTTGGCTCTTTTCATTATACAGAATAACATCAATAGAATACCAATAATAATTACATGAAATTACCATTTTCGCTTTACGCAAGAACATCAATAATATAACAATGGTAGATCGTGCATTAGACGTTTTTGTATTACCGAATACCACCAGTCATTTTTCAATAATAATATCATACCATTAAGTGCATGTTATTTACAATTGATTTAAATTGTAATACCCATATTTTCTATATGCGGATACAAAATCTTATAAACCGTATAATCATCAGATGCAAGGAGTGAGGTAGCGCAAGTGGGCAAAGGAATTCCTACTTTCATGAGCGTATCTAAGAAATGGTTAATTTCCAACTTCTTCAATCGGCAGCCAAATAGGAGGTGGTTTGTATCTTCAATTTCCCCACAGGGACAGTTGGGAGAATCTACAACGTGTAATCTGTAAAGGTGTTGCTTGAAACAGCCATGGTTGAATTTTAATCTAGCAATACAAGTGCTGAGTCTGGGGGGACTTTTATGTGTTTCATACCATTGATGGGAGGGTATTTCTGGGTGAATGCGCCCGTAATGTTCACCTTTGATTGTAAGTGAGCTCTTCCATTCCGTGTTCCACTTGAATTTTATGTTGCCTTTGATATGTCTAATTACATCTGGAAAAGGAATCGTATTGTAGTGTTTTACACCTCTGCGAGCAGCTTGCTTGGCATACCGATCAGCCATCTCGTTTCCCAAGAGGTTACAGTGTGCCTTGACCCATTTAAATTCCACTGTCTTGCTTGAACGTTTCAGCTCTTGAGCCACGCCTACAATATCATATACTCGGTGGTCGTTGTGCCATTGTCTATGGTGGTTTTTTAGTAGGGACAATGCCGATCTTGAGTCGGAAAAAATTAAAAACTTTGTGGCAGGAGAGCTCTTGGCATATTTAAGTGCTTCCAAAATACCCGTCAGCTCTGCAGTCATGATAGAAGCCTCTGCTGGTAACTGAAAGAGACTCTTGTCTCCTGATTTTGGTATGAAGAAAGCGCATCCGGAAGCATCTGAATTACTTAGAACCATCCGTGTATATCTGTTCCATTTGGGATCGTTCGTGAAGGTACTGGTATACACTTGCTCTGTAGCTTTCTAACTGGGTGGTATCTTCCGTGTCTATATGTACCTCCAAGTTGGTGACAGTGTTCCAATACGGGGCCTCGACGGAAGGCATTTTTCTACTTTGGCGCATTCTGGCACGAATGTTATTTGTTTCTAGATATTCCGCTGCAAGAGGAGGCGTTCTTTTCTTTATCCAATAGGTGGCGGTTAAACATTGAATTGTGAGATTGTGTATGGCGCACATCAAACTACAGTCAGCGTATTGGCTATGCTTAAGGAGGAATTTTGCGCTTAGGAAGCTTCTACGGATGTTTAAAGGTGGTTCATGTGCTTCAACCAGCAGCGCATAGGTAGGCGTTGATTTCATAGCGCCTATGCACGCACGCAGAGCTTTGTATTGTATTTTGTCTAGGTCTTTAAGTATGTTACTAGATGCAGAACCGTAGCAAACGCAGGCATAATCAATGTGTGGTCGCACCAAGGATTTATATAGCATTAATAATATTGCGGTGTTTCCTCCCCATTTTATACTGGCTATTGCATGTATGAGGTTTATGGCCATGTCACATTTCTTAATCGTATTTCTTACATGAGTTCCCCACTTGAGTTTGTTATCAATTCATAATCCTAAATATTTCACCGCGCTTTTGACTGGGATCACAAAGGGTCCTAATTTTATGTCGGGCACTGGTTACAAAGAGTGCGTGCTTGATTCCTTACGAGGGCCGGGAAAACCATTGTCGTTTACGGGCGTCACATTGCGAACCTGTTATTAATTCCGAAAGTATGCGTTTGCTACACAATGTCGATTAGACATTGTTTTATTATTATTTTTACTTATGGCTTTACGCCTCGTCGACGTCGAGTTCATTAGAGGCGGGATGAGATTGAGGACAAGGAACGGGAAGGAATTCGGTTATGGCCTTCTGAAGGCAACATCCTGACATTCGACTGGAGACATTTTTTTTCCTGCGACAGTGGGTAAAGTGAGGGAAGCTTGGTTGTTTCCGGTGTGCCGCTACCATTTCACAAATGTAAGGAAACACTTGAGTCTTTTTGATGCTGTTTTGTTCCACCGATGCTTGATAACAAGTATGACTGCATCACGGTCCGGATAGTAAGCAAAGGTTCAAGAGCAGCTACAGTAGTGCGTCTCTGTGAAGCAGCTGCAGGCAGACGCCAGGTTGAGTATTGTTTTTATGTAGTATCGCAGAAGTACATGGCCTCAACATGTCTGTCGGCTTCTCTCCATTGTGTCCTTGTGTATATTTATTTCCCCCGCCGCAGGTCTAACCCGTTTACACTGAAAGGACGCCGCATTAAATTAGCAGAAACAAGAAAGAAGTTAAGAAGCTTAGAGAACTCGCCCCGCCCCTAGGCGACCTCCGTAACGTCAGCGACCTGGAAAATAAATAAAAAGAAAGCAGCTCGCGACGCACGCTTTGATGATTAAAACAATCCTCCGTCGCCATAGTCGCGGCCATTTAAAAACGACTGCGCGACGCGTTTCGCTTCCCGTTTACGCTTTGCTACGCCTGAAGTCGTTTTCAGAAATTGTTCTCAAAAAGTCTCTTTAATAAGACTTTCCGCGAGTTTCTTCCAGCAGTCTTTGTATTTTCTTTCTTTTGTTTCTGCTAACTGAACTCTGAGAAATTTTGCGGCTTTGTCAGCAACGTTGAGGGACAGAGGAAATACATTTGCAGTTAAATTTGTTGGGTAACTTTCGTCTATCTTACTGTTCGTTATGTGGTAATGAAAAGATAATAAAGCATATATCAAACGAGTGTTACTTCTTATCGCAATTAATATCTTTGCCATGCGTTGTGCCAGATAGAGCTAGGCTGCTCAAACTCAGACCCGTGGACCACAATGTGGCTTTTGAATTTGCCCGCCAGCAGCAGCGGCTTAGATATACCATCTCTAAAACCTCTGCAAATGTTTTACTTTCTTATCATTATATTTATAAAAACCTCTGCCAAGGTCTCATTGCCGTTTTTCTTTTACTTTTTGATTATAATTAAGCTGTGTTACTTGTATCTTTGGTTTATT
Organism: Vandiemenella viatica; assembly: GCA_031002005.1. Classification (NCBI taxonomy): domain Eukaryota; kingdom Metazoa; phylum Arthropoda; class Insecta; order Orthoptera; family Morabidae; genus Vandiemenella; species Vandiemenella viatica. Next base: position 127,472,314 of record JARYHS010012519.1, on the reverse strand, counting down.
TAAATATCTATTGTAACTATAGGCAAGTATTAAGTTGCCTGCCGGCTAATATAGGATCGAAATTGTGGCCCATCTCCAAAATTGATTGAGCAGCCTTGAGATAGAGTAATTGTGATGTTAGGTTATTATCAGAAATTAGATTTCTTGTAAATGACATAGTATTGTGTGACATTTCACATAGAAAATGATCTGTGTACTGCTGGGTACAATACCTATGTGGGTAGATCAAGAGTGAAGATAATAACCTCCAAAATCTCTCAAACAATAACAGTACAAAATACTGACACGGCCATTGGATACTTCAATTCTGCTGACTTTATGTGTTACTCCTATAACTCAGAACTTGTTTAAGCAGAGGATAGTCATGTGCTTAATTTCCAACCCACTGGTGCAAGTCATCCAGCATATTTCTCATAGGGGTATATTCCTGATCTAGTGTCAGACAAAATATACTAAACAAACAAAACGGATCTCGAAACTGGGTGTCATTAAAACTGTACGTCAGATAAATTTATCCACCGCTAAGAGGGCAATCAAAATGTGCTAGGAGCAGAGGATCGTATGGGGTGATTATTATTATTATTCTCAAATCATACACACCAAATACACAGTTAAACACATTGTACAAATTAACATCTTTAAACACATTTTGCCCAGTACTTCGCAACCTCAAGTGCATTCGGTGTTGCTCGATACAGGTCATCTTTGTTGCAGGATGATGGGCACATAGGGCACTCGAACATATGGTTCATCGTTTGGTCCTCACCACATTCGCACTTAATACTGGTTAACATCAGTATAACCCCATTTTACTAGATTTTCCTTGGACCTGCACACTCCTGTTGGCAGTCGATTTAAGGAGCGCCAGACATTCCAGTCCTCTGTGTGACCAGGTGGCAAGCGCTCTGCAACTATTAGTGGTCCTGAGATGTTAGGGACCTTAATTTTACACAACTTTACTTTTGCCTTTTCAGGTGACCCAATTAGTCCCCACGATTTTCTCAGGAATCTTCCTGAGTTGAGTCTCTGGGCTGGTGGTGTATGGCCGTGCAGTGGATGAGCGCTTTTCCGTTCTACTTTTTTCCTCTCCTTGTTCGCAGCCACTTCTCTCCGGATACTGGGTGGTGCAATGCCCGAAAGCTGTTAAAACCTGTCAACTGGGGTAGGCTTTAGACAGCCTGTCACTAATCTACAGGTGTCATTGAGGCCTACATCCACCCGTTTGGTGTGAAATGATGAATACCAAACTAGGCATGCATATTCTGCAACAGAGTAACAAAGGGCCATTGCTGATGTACGTATAGTTTGTGGTTGACTGCCCCACTGTGATCCAACTAGTTTGCGCAGTAAGTTGTTTCTTGCAGAGATCTTCTTTTTGCAATTAATGCAGTGCTTCTTATATGTGAGGGTTCTGTCGAGTGTCACTCCCAGATATTTTGGGGTGTTACATGCCTGCAGTTCGATACCTGACCAAATTACTTTCAACTTACGCTGAGCTTTCCTATTTTTTAGATGAAGGCCACACAGTTCAGTTTTTGGAAAGGTTAGGTCTTAAGTGATTTTCCCTCTAATAGCTTGATAGGCCTCCAAGGGCAGCAGACAAATTTTTTCCTACAACTTCAAGTTTTGTGCTCTGTGATGCCAGGGCAAGGTCATCATCGTACACGAAGCTCCTGGTAGCTAGGGTGATTGTAATGGAGAATACGTCTTGCAAAATGATAGGTGCCTCCTAAGCATATTTGGCGTTATTGTTGTGTTGCAAATTTTCGGCAAGGCTTTGGAGTGAAACGGGATGTGATACAGACCTGCGTCGTTGCCTTGTAACATGCCCACGTACAAACATTTATTACCTCACTGAAAAGAGCGTTAAGATAAAGTGCCATTCATATGCATCGTGTGGATGTCGTTAAAAGGCATTCATTATGCATTCGCTTTTACCAACACGGTTACAAACCCCCTCCCCTACGCGAATTCCTTCCTCCTCACTGTTGTGCCGTCAAGATTAATGGAAGCAGGTGAGTGAATCGTTATGCAAGTTCGCGTAACACCCTTACTTGCTTAGAGGCGGGATAACACTGTGTGAAAGAGTGAAGCAGCATGCTGACTCCTTGACAAATCGATGCGCCTTCAAGAATAAAACTTTTACCCAACGAAAGTGATTCATATAGGTAGAAACTTATGTAGTGATAAATTTACGCTTCAGGAAATTACTATTTAGGAACTAGTTGCTTGAAAAATATTAGCGCATCGCTAATGTGGTCTGGAGGAATATGGAAATCCTTTAGTTTCAAATATTGATCTAGAATTAGAAAGAACTTCTTAAAACTCTACTTGTGGATCACAGCACTTTATGATAGCGAAATATAGACTTTAGGGATACCAGAAAGAAAGAAAATTGAAGTATTTGAAATGTGGTACTACAGAAGAATGCTGAAAATTAAGTGGACAGACGAAGTAAGAAATGAACGAGTTTTGGAAATAATGGGCGAGGAATGAAGTTTTTGGAAGCAGCTTACAGAAAGAAGAGACAGGCTGGTAGGTCATATTTTGAGACATGCTGGATTGGTTAATTTGTTGGTGGAGGGAACAGTCGAGGGTAAGAACTGTAGAGGAAGACAGAGATTAGAATATATGAAGCAGATAATCGAGGACGTGAATTGTAAGGGATATGTAGAGAAGAGGAGGTTAGCACAAGATAGGAAGGGATGGAGGATTGAATCAAACCAGTCGAAAGACTGATGACTGAAAGACAAAAGAGAAATATGAAGGGTAGGCTAAGACTGGTATTCAACCCAAAGAAGGTATACTTAGCGTGGTATTTGAGTTAGGGTCGTTAGTTCATTTCCTCCCAAACTGATAGGCCTACCGGGAAAAAGGGACCTACAGTCTAACGTGGAATCCGAACCACGGAAGCTTTACATTATACAGCAGGCTTTGTCAATGGTGAAGGTCTTGTTAACGGCCTATGAAAATCGCCGTCGGTGACCTTTCGAGCTCCAGTCATGTACTATAATCACTGAGTTATCAGACCACTTGCAGGAAGAGGCCGAAAATTATAATTGCTTTATTAACACAGATCATCATTCAACTTTACAGATAGAATGGGAACGCATTGACCTGCCTATCCAGCAATTTGGAGACAAGTTCATTTCCTCAGAACCAATAGTTCAGCGAGGAATCGAGACCGAGCGTGGTGGGTGAACGGTTAACGTTCTCGCCTCGCCTTCGGAAAGACGAGGGTTCGAATCCCCGTTCGGGCATCCAGATTTGGGTTTTCCATGGTTTCCCAAATCATTCCAGGCAAATGCCGGGATGCTTCGTTCAAAAAGGCCATGACAGAATTCCTTCCCGTTCCTTGTCCCCAGTCCCATACTGCCTCTAAGGACCTTAGCCGTCGACGGGGTGTAAAGCCATAACTTAAAAAAAATGTGGACTCGAGCATAGTCACAGTGTTTCTAGCAATTTCAGGGCAAAGTAGAACGAGGACCTTCCGTTTTCAAATCTCATAACACCTGATATCTCCTTGTAGCGTTTTCCCGCAGAATTGTCCGCTTTTAACATGTAGTTGTGATAAATCTGTTGACCAGTCTTTTTATTGCATTGTCAGTGGATTTGTATCCTGTATAATAAGTGCAGATTTGTTTGTAAAATTTACAATGTAGAAGGTGGCAACTATTAACCATCCAGGAATTTGAGTAAGCGATTGCGGAAAACCGTCTGAATAAAGTAAAATAAAATAAAAACGTAATCAGGACCGAGGTTTGTACCGAGAACCATTGAACTTTGCCGAAACATTAATGCTGTGCTTTAAAGAGCACGATTAGACTGGTGGGCTGCTTAACTCTAGAACAGTAGGTATTAAATATTATTTTTAGTCTTTCACGAGTTGAGTATTACACCAAAGTAGCCAATCTGTTTATGGAAAAGACTAGTATGTGCTACAGTTTGCTATAAATGCCATATTTAGTGTTAAATGTTATTTGCGACTAGGCTGATGGGAGCAAACGCTCGGCCTATGTAATGGACCCTCCAACTGTACGTTTGTGTGCGGAGGAGAGGCGAAACTCTCCAGCTATCCTGGAGCTATGCCGTGCTGGAGTTAATTACGTAGCCACCCCCTCCATACACCCGCGTTCCTGCGACATGCCGCCCCCGAGATGCAGGCGCCTTTGGGAATGTTGGAGGGAGGCGGGAGACACAGCTTGACCGAGAATCCAAGCACTACTCGTAATACACTGAAAACAAACATGATAGGACCGCTGAGGCTCTTCTTCTTCTTAAGATGCCATGACCAATTCGCGGCTACTTTGAGGAGTACCCATGTCTTGGAAGATGAACTGGGGTGTTTTCCAGTTGCCTTCCCTAGTGTATTTTCTCATGTGTTACTTCAGGTGTGTGGATTCAGTATAGAATGTTGATTGTGTTTTATGAAATGAGAGACGAAGAATGTAGTCGGTGTAGCCCCATGCTGGCTCATTCAGGCTTACACTGTCGAAAGACATTGGTGAGGCCATCAGACATGGCTACCACACTCAACGGACGAATCAGCAACAGTGTCGTATGCCCTGAAACAAGACACACTGCAGAAAGGTTCGGGATTCAACCCAGAACTAGTGATTAGGAATAGTTCACCACCACCCTTCCTACACAGTCGGCTAAGCCTTGATGATGAAAATTTCCACCACCAGCAAGGCTAAAACCACCTTACCCAGTGTTTGCGCCGGTTACTATCACGATATCGCTGCCAGCTGAGCCAACGACGTGGGCCGTCACTTTGTTATAAGGCTGCAAGTGGTCTAGTCGTATGAGGCTGGTGCAGAGGACACAAAACAGGCAATTCCCCAGGAAATGTTAAGTATACCTGTTTCAACTTGCCTTTCCCGGCTAATATTTCTATGGCTTTACGCCTCGTCGACGTCGAGGTCATTAGAGAAGGGAGAGGATTATGAGCAAAGAATAGTAAGGAATTCTGCCATGGCCTTCTGTAGGAACCTTTCCGTCCTTCCCTCCATTCAACTGAAAATATTTAAGAAAACCATGACAAACCAAAATCTGGATAACCAGACGGGAATTTGAACCAGCGTCGTCCCGGATTGTTTATATATTTGCATGACCATGACGGGTCCAAGTTAAATACACTATTTTATATGTAATGTGAATGAGAGACAGACACTCCAAACACATGCCTGTTCCTTCGAAAGACATGAACGACGTTTGCACAACCTCAACCCATACGAATTGCGCAGAGGTGTGGGAATAAAACCAGAACCATGGCACACAATCTTCTGACTATGAATTGTACGTCACTCTTCCTCTATAATCCTGGAGAATTGTGATGGCTTATCCTTCACTGGTAATCGAATCATCTAACACTGTGTCAATCAGTAGACCATGTTACAGCGTCATAAAGACATCTGTTACGGGTTGGGTTCTCTGGTGTTTGAGTTAAATCAGTTTTAAGAATTAAGTAAAAAACTTAGACTACATCAAACGGAAAGCTCCACTACTTAATCCATTGGTATTCTCCGTGGACCAGTATTTTTAATATAGTATTAAGTTGGAAAAAATAACACTATACTTTCATCTACGACATTTCCTGTCGTATGGAAAACAATTGAATTCTTCTTTCAAGACAACTGCAACGCTATTCTATAATTCAATATCACAAATAATATCAACGGACTATTTTCAAGTTTATCGATGTATCCCTATTGTTGTCAATAATGATGTCACATTATTAATGGCCACAAAGGTTCCAAGAGCAGCACTAAGCTCAGACAAGTAAATCAAGTAACTATTAGAGCTCACCCAGTTTCACATTACAAGTATTGTTATTTTTAAGTATGTCGATGTATCCCTATTGTATTCAATGATTATGTCGCACTATTAATGGCCACAAAGGTTCCAAGTGCAACACTAAGCTCATAGAAGTAAATCAAGTAACGATTAGAGCTCACACAGTTTCACATTACAAGTATTGTCAGAGAAATTCAGTTGCTATCTGAGATGGGCTGAAGTTATTTTTCACACCTGGTAAAATTAACAAGCTTCGTTCATCATACGATGGTTTTCACATACAATAACTGTGAATTTTTTTTTCTTGATAGTAAAGTTTTGCCTACTTCTTGGGATACGCTAAGAAGTCAACGACGCTGTGGAGCACGTTGCTCTGTTTGTTTCGATTATTATATTCCATCTGACATCTGGCCGCGCAGCCATTAATCCTGCGCGGGTGCCGTCAGCGATGATAAATGTTCCGATAACCTGACCCACCGGAAATGCCCACGGGAAATTCAGAGGTGGCTAGCAGGATTGGACTGGAGACCCGCTACCACTGTCTTTGATCTTTCACACCTGTAGGGCAAAACTAGAAAGAATTTAACACTGTTATCGTTTCTCAAAATATAGTACGTTATATTTGTTTGTCAGTAGAAAACTTTTACAATCTATATAAGGATAAAAAAAAATTGGTGAGCGCGATTCAGTAATCGCACGATTATCATTCTGTACTCCAACGACCTTAACGGATATATCATATGTTGTATCACTTGCGACAGTCAACTTAGCAGAGTTGAATAAAAGTCTCTCAAACGCCACTTCACGTTGCCTCTTAAGCAGTTGTTGCAATAGTTTCAACCCAATCAAATTTGTTATAAATAATACCTATTCCATTCATTAGGATGCAGTTTACTGAGAGTTAATAGTACTTTAAGTAACATAGAATTAATATACAGCGAAGTAACTTCAAAATAAAAGCTTTTGGTTGTTTTCTTAGATAATTAAAAAAAAAAAAGACTCGTAAATTAGATGTTACGATTTTTAGAATTCGTGATTTAAAAACATGTGATTTCGGATGTTGGGGACAAATTTTAAGTTTCTATCAGATAGCGTTTTAAATACATGCTTGCAAACATAAGTGTTCTAATATTGGTGCCGTTGATGGTCGCGCGTCGACGTTTTACAGTGATAAAATTGTAAAAAAATATCATAAGTCTTCCATATTGAAATAAACACGTATAGATAGAAGAAGAAAAATTTTGGCTATCGTTACTAAACAGAGGAGGGTATAATTTTACACAATTTACAAATTTTAGTTCTGAAATTTAATGCCTTTGATAAGTAGATAGATGTGACTTGTAGGCAATCTGTCAGAGAGAAGATTGTTACCAATCAAGTTCTGTTCCATAAAAAGTCAACTCTGAAGAGCATAAATACACTCCCAGAACCAATATATACTCTCAGATAATTTTGTGTTATAACCTTATTACTACGGATGTCCATTTTTATTGGGCAGACCTATGCGTGAGGCTATTCTAGTTCAGTCAGGATGACCTCTGCGCTTCATGTCGCCCTTGTGGTGGCGATGGTTCTTGTGCCGAGCGATTAAAGCATCATGATTTCGATTTTCAATGGTTTCCTGAAATCACTGCGTAGTGTTTTGGGATTGTTCCTTTAAAAGGCCACTGGCCAACTCCTTCCCGTTCCTTTTCCACATCCCTTTCCTTTAAGGGAGATAGCCACTCTGTTGCCTATAACACCTAGTAATTCCGTTTGGCTAGACCGGAGAGTGATAAACTTCCATTATTGAAAAAAAGTTGAAACTATTATCTTCATTTACTAATAATAATTCCACTGTAGAGATTTGTGAAGCTATACTAGAATGAAATTTGTGGACTTTTATTTAATGTTTGCAACCAAGGAGCTCTTCGGTGGCCGTGATGAAAGACAGATTCAAGTATGCGGAATCTACTGTATAAACAATCACGCCAAAGTACATGTTGATAGGGGACCGTTTGGACGTATCATCCATGATACATGACGATACGACAAATATATCACGTGATTATAAGTATCTTTTACAGGACACGAAATTCTTTCAGTGAAAGAAACCTCTTATCTCAAGATGGCATTTCTGCAGTCGGCATGAAAGGACTTTGGCATATAGACGGTTATATGTCGGATCAGGTGTTTGGTGATATTCGATTTGGACGAGTGACCGGGTGACCCGTAATCGCCTCAAAGCGACGTGCGCTCCGGTGCAGGTCCCCTGCCAGAGCTTTGTGCAATTAACCAACAGGCAATCCAACGCAACGCCCCACCTGCACTGCAGACGAGTGCCAGGCGTCCTACTATGCCCCACCCCTCACACAAGCCGTAATGACTTCAAAGCCACATTTTAAGTCTTATTTCACTTTCTAAAAATAATGTAAAATGATTCCACGTTTTCATATGATTAAATTATTACTATTATCTTGGGGTTTATAACGCTACTTTGGGATTTATAGATATCACAGTAAGACTGGAACTAGAGAATGTCGTGGGACAATAATTGTCGCTGCATGGAGTTAGTTAGACTCTGCCGACAAACAGTGTGGGGCATTGGAAGTGTTATAGTAAAAGTCAATCGCGATCTGGTCTCATCGTCGTTAAATGAAGGCACTATTAGTAACAGGATGACTACCATGAAAGTGCGGAGGAAGTGGAAAAACAGTGTACGAAGCAGGGGAAAAATTTTGTATTATTCACGTACGGATATATATATATATATATGCTTCCAGACATTTTTGAGCCTCACCACGAGTGCGGAATAGATATATGGTTTGTTATTTGAATTAATGTGACTTCGACTCACTCTCGTTCACCTTCATGCACGAACCTTGTTTCTTCGGTGACGAAGTTTTTAACATTATTTATCTAGTGTCCATATCTCACGCACGACTGATGGGTTAGATAAAAATCTACTTGCTGATTGTGTTACTAATCACATCTGTGTGCTGAGTGTTATTTGTGACAATTGACTTTTTATATCCTCCTGCATGGGCCAAGAAATACCTCGTTGGACTGGCGACCGCACCTTCACGCTGTAATCTTCACGAGCACAGCGAAGACTACATTAGTAACAATATGGAAGGCAACACACACTTTTCGATAGTGAATAGATTAGTTCGTGAACACTAGAGAACGTTTCATATTTCTGGCGGTAAAGCATAACATCGTCAGTAATCACGATTTATATCTTATTAACTACCGGTATCTGGACTGATTTAATTACCTAACTAATTATTCAACCAACCCAATTAGTAAATTACGTAACTGTTTCCGTGGCAGGATTATTAACTGCTCTATTAACTAATTGATACTTTAATTATTACGATACAAGTTCTACGTTAAGAAAAGCAATGCATTGCCAATATTTTAGACATAGGAGAACCATTATTTATGTACGTGTTTGTTGGCTTCTCATTTTGGCTTTGACTTCACGTTCGGGAAGACGTGGGTTCGAATCCTCGTCCGACTATTCAGATTTGTGTTTTCAATGGTTTCCCCACTTACATTCAGGCGAATTCCTGGATGGTACCAACAGTAATTTTTCTCCTTTAATGACCTGGACGAGGCGTAAAGCCAGAAAAAAATGAAAGAAAGAAATTAAGAAATTATTTTGACACTTTTAAATTACATTACTCGTCGAATGGTCAAGAGAACTATTTGAGAAAGAAGGTTGTATTTTTGGGGCGATGTAATTTTTTTTAATAAAAATGAAAGACTGAGTCACTAAGAATGTGATACTTCAGTGTAAAGTACGAAATGAACAACTTCATGGCGGGATTTCCGAGAAGATGGGATAGAGTGACAGTTAAGTTCTAAGGCGTGCTAAGTTTCTTAATTTTCCTGTATAAAAATTGCCTAAAGGAAATAATGTAAAAGTAGGAACAATTAGGGTTCGCGTAACGGATAAACTAAGTCGTAGATTTAATTAGTACTTTGAGATATTACTAGGATTGAAACAGAGAGATAAAAGGGACCATCCCTGAGAATGGTGGCGCAAAATAACAATTCTGCAGCACTATTTTCCTAATGCAGGGTTATAGATATTTAGGATTTCGTTACTTTTGATCAAAAGATTTGCGTTATTTACTATTCGTGACTAAATGAACAACCTTTTAGAATATTAGCATGCATTGAAACCACATAATTTCATATATAAAAAGTTGATGATTAGGACACATCACTCATTAGTTTTGTAGACAATTTAATGTATAATTTGATCTCAATGTTATCATGCAGCATTTAATGCAGTGTATTCCCATGGTTCTTTTTCCAAATATACTCCTCTCCTCGACCGTCTGATTCCGTCCTTTCATGGCAACCTGCGCCTTCCAATTGGTCTCCTTCCTTCAATAACAGGCCGACAGAGCCCTTCATCCTTGGCCAGCCGTTTCTTTTCATCTACCTTTATTGGAGTAGACTGTTACCTTACACCTTATACCTGTTTGTTTCAATATTGCTACTATCGTTTATTGTCTTTCCCACCGTACCGCGCGCGAATTAAGAATCTATACCTTGCAATCTGTTTCTTCTCCTCTCCATGCTGGCCCCAACCTTTATTACCATGTTCCTGCTCCATATGAATTGTTTCATCTTTCCTTGCATTTGTTTGATACTTGACTTTTCCATAGTGTATCACCAACAAAGCAGTAGACTGTAGACACGTGCCAAATCCTCCAGCTAATTTCTCATTCTATACTTCGTTTTCGATTAATTTCTGTGTCATGGTATTCAAAGTCTTGACCTCTTTAATGGGTACTGCATTCACTATTTCCTTATATAATTATTAACCAGTAAGAAGGGGTACAATTATTTAAAAGAAAATTAACTGAAGCGTATATATTCTGGAAATAAATATCCCTTTCACTTCGAATGATACTCAGAAATCCTTTGCAAAGGACCACGGGGTAACCGATATGTTCTCCTAAAATAATGTTTCAGACTATATTTTTAGTTTTACAATGTATTGTCTGGAATTAAGCTAAATTAATTTTATTTGTTCTGATCGTGTGTTGAATTTCTACAGTTACTAGCTGGGCTATGAATACCAATGGCTAGTTGGCTGGAATAATTAACTACTCACTTTAATTATTAAGTAAACCACAAGAAGGGCATTCATGAGAATTTTTGTGACTTTGTGGAATGTAGAGGAATGTTTGCATATAAATGTGTTATAAATGTAAATTTTTTCTCTAAGCAAATTTTAAGGAAAGCTTGCATTCTTAGAAAAAGTTGTCTGATTTGGTACTGTTGTAATTTCATTTTCTTTCTACTTAGGAACATGTATTACAGACTGAGACTAAGCAAGAGACAGCTTCTTTTTCCACGGTGATCGCGATATCTCGTGAATATGTAACAACTTCCAGATAACAAGAAAAAATATGATAAAAATTCTACATGGCGACCGTGACCTATTTAAATGATATTAACTGTTAGATTTATTTGTGGTTAATCTTCAGAAAAATAATTTTGAAAGTTCGTGTGTATGCTTTTACAGAAATAGGTATGTTGTGTTTTGACGTTGTTACGGAATGCTTCTACAAGTGATGGAAGCCAATTCTCTTTTAAAACAGTCGGTAACAGTTTAATAACCAAAATAGAAATTCAGATACAGCAATTGTATCTGGGAATAATTGAAGAAGAAAATGGAGTGCATCCGCTAACTCAATCGTAAATAAGTTCATTACTAGATTATATCAGCTTTCGGTGCCAAGTAATCTGCTGTTGGCTGTAACTCTGTAAATGTTGCTCACGTCGGCCCTGTTTGGCCATTGGCCTGTGAAATGAGAGAGGAAGGCCAGCCCTCCCAGTGTTTCCGAATTGCCTCTCAATGTATTCAAGACACGGCGGACCTTTTTCGCCGAGGGTCGGCGCTGGACGATAAGAATAGCAGAGAAATAGAAGCAGGCTGGCTAGCTGCAAACAGTACGTGTTTTGCCTGCGAGAAGCAAGCAGGGCTACACCGGAGTTCCGTTTGCTTTGTTGAAACGAGTCCTCCACTTAAAACTAGCAGGTAGAGTAGCAGTGAACAAGTGTATTACATGTTACGCAGCGCGAAGGCATTGCCTAAGCTGAACACAGATTACAGGTATATGAATATCGATGAACTCCATAAAATTAGCTACAGGTCTGGTAGAAGAAGAAGGATAATTCATTTGTTTACGATGTAAGTTGTAACTTATAACCCAATCAAGGATGAATCAGGTTCGTTCCTTAATAAAATATTCTTGTATGATATAAAATATTAACTTAAAAATCAAAAAGACTTTTCAAAATTGTATTTATTGAGCACAGTACTTTATAATTGCGAAGTTCTAACTCTGAAAACAACGATGCGGTGTTTAAAATTGAGTGCGGAAAAAAACATGAAATGGATATGTTCTTGAATATGAGGTATGAAGGGTTTTCTTCTCATTTTTGTTTTGGGGTTTATAGATTATCGAAATCTAGGTGATTAAATCCGGGAAAGGACGTGAGAACGGAACAAGAAGGAATTGGACCATGGCCTATTGAAGGAACCATTGCGAAATATGCTTGGATTGATTTAGAAATCGGGATTATCGGACACAGATTTGAACCTGCGTCTTCCGGAATGCCAGCAGCTCAGTAAAATTGAACGTCGTTTCAATGTGTCTTTTCATTATACACGCCGTGATTATTGCACACGAGTGCAATTCGTTGTAAAGCTCCTCGTGGAATTGCCTTTTCCACGAGGAACAATGAATTACACTCATTTACAAAGATTAAACATAAAAATAAGAAGAATGGTTCATGCTAGACTCCTTTCAAGTGTAATAGCTGTATAATACCTGTATGTTACTTAACATTACAAATGTTACTGAGCATGAAAAGTGTTTGGAACAAAAATTCAGTACTTGTTTTTTGAAATATTGTTTGTTCTGTAGTAAAAAACTATTGTAATTCTTTCGTTATTATTATTTGTAGTGTATTATTTTTTCTCTCTTTCGTGCAGGTACATCACTGAAGTATTGTCACCTCAGATCTAAAGCTGCTACGACCGTTGCTGAGGTGAGTACTAATCCAAAGAATTTCTTTCACCATAGAGCTAGCAGCAGTTATGGATATTACTTGAACGCACAGGTTATGTGCATGTTCCTACAAAGATAATATTTTAAAAGGAAGTAGTTTCCGCAGTTATACGTTCTGATCATTCTTGCTTAATTTTTTTGTAACCAAATTGGTAAGACTAGATAAAATTTGTACTGTAGCATTATAGGGACACCAGAAGTGAATGTGAGTTGTATTTTATTAATACTCTCTTACGTCACCATTTCCCGTCTCCTTACACGTCATAGGGTCAAAAAGTCAAAGATGTAGCTACTATGAAGCCGACCTTGAAACAAGCTTCATTATCAAGGACATCAGCTTCACAATGCTGCTTGTTTTCGTTTAGCTTTCTGTATCTAGTAATTTGAAGCATATCTAACCAATAGTTTTTTCTTGATGTTACTACTGTCGTAGTCTCTACTTGCCAGTATGTAGAAACTGTTATTGTAGCACTTAACGTTTTTGTGACATATAGAGCGTGGGAGAAAATATTGTTGATTCACCTGGAAAACAAAGAAATTTTCAAAAGGACATAATCACAACAACTGTTTTAGTTAGCGATTTTCTATTTTTAGACATAACACCTTCGTGTCCCACCTACATGGCTTCTTTCTATGACATATTTTAGTGTTTTATTATTTCTTGCTGTGCCTCGTTCTTACTCAACAGAACCACAACGAAACCACTCCCTTGCTTAATTATAAATTTTAGTCACGAAGGAATATACATTTTATCATTGTGTTCACAACTTATCGGAACCTTTTATGATGCACTTGTATGAATTATTAATGAGTTGTTGTGCTTTCACAAGTAAACTCTGTAAACTCACTTTTTGCTGTAGTAATGTTGAAAAAGACTTCAGTTAGCCGAAAGTATTTAGGTCATTCCTTCTGTTGAAGACTTTAAATATAAATATCTATTACATTTGAAAACAAGCTCAACTGGGCAGTAGAAGGTTTCAAAATCCTTCTTTGTTTGATAGAGTGATGAGGAGATGTACAAAGAAGTAACAAAACTTTGATCATATCGTTGCCTGAATATGATGAGGTAGTATGGTAGTTTTGAGAATAAAATACAAGAGATGGAAGGGGGTATAAAGAAGGGCTGCTATTTTAACCGATATGATAAAAGACTTGGAATAGGATACACTGGAAGACAAGAGAAGGGTGAAGAGAGTTATGGAATGCAATAGGCGTATATTGGTTATAAGACGCAGAAAAAAAATTGGTGTAAGAATTAAAAGTAGTGCGTGGAAGGGAAAAGATGACTATGACAACAAGCTGGCACTCGATTTCAGACACAAGGGTGTCGGAAGACATTCTTTCATAGGTAAGAGAGTCAGAGATTGGAATAAGTTACCAAGAGAATTGATGAATAATTTACCAAAAACGTTGAAACAACTTAAAGATGAAATTTGTAGAGGGCTAAGGTAGATGGGTACAGGAAAGTGTAGAAATGGGTGTGTAGCGAAATTGCCACCGGAGCCTGTGCTCCGTCGCAATTAAATTAAATTAAGCGAAACAAATTTAAATCAAAAGGCGATGCCCAAAAGTTAACAATACCACTTCTATAAATAAATGTCTCGTTTCCCTCATTTAATATCAATAGGTCACGTTCCATAGGTAAGCGTTGTACGTACCAATTCCTGCATGTTGTTAGTAAGTTCGTTTTCTTATTTCGCCCTCGGATTGGAAAGAGAAAACCTTCAACCACGTTACAAACGGTGTTGTTGAAATCAACAGTTTCACATCCAGTATATTACAGTTTAAAACTACAAGTACTATACTTTTGTAGGTATAGAGCTGCAGTCATACCGATAAAGAAGTTTTCTTAACCTTTACTTATCGTCTACTAAATGAATGGTCAACGGTATCTGAAACCATTATCAACTGCTGATTGCAGAAATAATATCGAAATACCGTGGAGGTAATGTGGTGTATTCCTGAATGGAAAGTATTTACCAGGTTCACATTTTCACATTTCCCTAGCATTAAAACAAGCAGTAAGGGTAACCGTAAATGCCTTTTACTAATTAACACTTCACAACTCGCATGAAATGCAGAGAAAGTTATTAGCTTGTTTTACCGTAATATCATTAATCTCTTGGTAATTTAGATTAAAATATACTGTACGTTCTGCCTGTTTTTTTTTTTTTTCATTTATCTATTGTTGAGTTTTATATAAACTACTTCATTTACTGATATAACTGCATTCCGCACAGGTCTATTCTTCCACTTTGCTCTTTAATCGAGAAACTAAACTGTATATCAAATTTTAACAACCTTCACTCTCCCTAATTGCATAGTTGATAGATAAGAAACTTTTCAGCTCTCGTATAGATTGTTTCTCCACTACCGAAATAAATTATGTTGGAATGAAGGTCTTACATTAACTTCGTATTTGTCTGTAGCTTCCATACTCGTGAAGACACAATATTGGGGTATTAGCAATGAGCCATTTATACGTACAGCTCCACTTCAGCCAGGCTTGTCAGTTTGTTTCTCATTTGCTGCACTCCAGAGGTTCCTCGTTGTTGGGAACAACCTCTTTACATGAATTCTTTAATTGGATAACAACAATTTTCTTTTAAAAGTCTGAAATGTTTGCAGTCTAAGCAGATGTGAAGATCCCAAACACAGACCGAGTGTGGTGGGTGAACGGATAACGTTCTGGCCTCGCATTCGGGAGGACGCCGGTTCGAATTCGCGTTCGGCATCCAGGTTTGGGTTTTCCATGGTTTCCCCAAATCACTCCAGGTGAATGCCGGGATGCTTCCTTCAGAAAGGACATGGCTTAATTCCTTCTCGTTCTTTGTCTCCATTCCCATCTAATGACCTCAGCCGTAGAAGAGGTGTAAAGCAGTAAAAAAAAACAAAAACAAAGACTGAGTAGCACTAAGTATAAAAAGAGTTCATCAAAAGGAGAAATATTTCAGTTTCTGACTTTAACCTAGGACTCTGAAACAAATTTCTAAAAAAAATGGAATTCGAGGAAGAAGAAACATTAAAGGATTTGAAATGTAATGCTATAGAAAGATAAATCACGTAAGGAACGCGTTTTTTAAATGATGGGAATGGATAAAAGTTTGTGGTAGGGTGGGAGAGAAAAAAGGTGCACGACTGTAGTAATAAATTTAATTCGTGTGCAATGGTTAGTTGGAGGATATAATTGAGGGAAAGAATTGCAAACGAAAAAAAAAAAACTAATGCAGGTGATAGACTGTAGGGTATCTTGTTGAGATGTTAAGTCGGGAGACTGATGACAAGAGTGAGGAGCAGCGTCGAACACACTAGGGAGCGCACGCCACTGAGGAAGTCTCGGGAGTATCAGCGCGGCGCCGCATCTGTATTCCGGGCCGCCTGTCTGGGCAGCGCTCAGTACTGCACCGCGGGGGCCGCGCCAGGCCAGCTGGGACGACGGGCTCGCAGATTTACGCCGCTCCGCCCCAGCGCCGGGGATTTAAAGTTTTACACTTCTCCACTTGCATACGCGACGACCGCAAACAACAATGCTACCTCGCCGTGTTCCTCGTGCAGGGTAAGATGAAACGGAGCAGCACTAACAAGCTCCATTCAGGAGCTAGGCATAATGTTTGTCTTTGAAACTCCCAGCTACCACGTTAGATACTTTTGAAACTGGGCGGTCAGATCCAGTGGAAAAAAACGCTGAACAACTACAGGTCATTCAAGAATCGATAGATTATCAGCGGGTTAGTGTAAACATTAGTTAATCGTGTAATTAATAGCTAAACTATTAATAGAACTTTCACCAAATATGGCCTTTAACGTAATCCATAAATAAGTTTAAAAATCAGTCTACTTGTTATAAAACGAGAATATGATTGATTTTTCAGTGTTTATCTTGACAGCCTGGTTCATTCGTAATGTAGCTTGTCTGGTGACAATACATAGCACAGAAACTAACCTACCTTACACTGACTACTAGAATGTCCTTCTAACATGACAATATTACTTTGCCTCGACGAAACAAAATAAAAGGGGATTTACAAAACATACTCCCCTAAAAAATGCACACTTACACAAACTCAGGAAATACACCTTATCTACTCTAGAGAATTTTGCTAAGTGAATATATACGCCCCATCGCTGCAAAATGATGAAATACCTCCCACACACACCTAACTACGCGCTGACTACTGGTGAATTAATCCCGCTCTAATTCTGCTCCACTATTTACACATTCTGTCTAAACATCTTATTCTGATGCAATTTATCGACGCACTTCTACGAGGCATTTGTTGCATGAATCACCTCTGTTGTAAATTTTTGCCCTGGCTATGAATTTTACGTTGCTCCATGGCCTCAAATCACTAAAATTACTGTAAAAAGATTCTTTGATGGGTCCTTATTCTTCTTAATAATTCCCGTCACAAAGTCATAAAGATTCTTAAAGTTATTGTACAGTTATTGGTTTTGTTTTCAGCCATTTGGATATATGTATATATATTAGTTTTTTGTTACCACTTGCCGCAAAATTTAGGAATTATGTACTCTGGTTTTTGAAACTACACGTTGCAAAGTTACTCTTGAATGTAAATTCTTTAGGAAATTCCCTCTCAAACGTTGTTGTAATTTTAATAGGCTCAACCATGCCTTTGGCGAGGGGGGAAATAGTTTAGTCAATTATCTACCCAGTTATTGAAACTCGATACTTTTGTCTGCAATAAACTCAGATTCAGTGTCAGAAATTGACAGAAAAACGGTTCAAGGTTTATTTTTTTCTAGTTTCTACCTTTACGCCTCGTCAACGTGGAGGTCATTAGAGGCGAGAAAGCACTAGGGGAAAAAATTCGGCCATGGACTTTGAAGGTATCATGCGGGCATTCGCCTGGTGTGATTTGGGGAAACCATGGAAAACCGAAATCAGGATTGATGGACGGGGATTCGAACCCGTGTCTCTCAAATGTGAGGTCACAGAGTTTCACTCACCCACCACGCTTGGCACGGTTCAATTAACAAAAAATTTTCTGCGTTCGTTGTGCGAAAAGAGTGATGCTGTTGTGTATTATGTATTCAGTATCAGCTGGAAGTCGATCGTGGAAGTTCGACACTTGTGTGTGATGAGACATGTCCGGCAGTCCGTTAGAGGGCAAAGTAGTTTTGACGTGGGTTACGGCCTTCCTGTCAGATAGGCAGGCTCTCCTGTGCAAGCGAACTTGCTCCTCGATTCTCCCGGGACGGAGCTGCGAACGCACGCAATAAAATTCGACGTTCGTCTCACTGACTCCTGCATTCCTGTCCATTGTTGATCGCCTAGTATTGAGCGGCGAGCAACGTATAGTTAACTGTATTTCACATCAATACAAACTCTTTCCTAGTTTGAATACAACGAAAGTGGTAAAGTAAAAAAAAAAAAAAAAAAAGCTTTCATTGCAGTTAACGAGTTCAGTGCTGCATTGTAGTAGACTGTGAGTGAGCTAGGTTTGAATACAGCCTTTTACCACACTGGACATTAAGGTTTTCCCCTGTATTCATCTGGTTAGTTAGCTGCTTTGTGTGATAAAAAGCAGCAAGATGTTTTGAGATAACTGTTTTCACACCTGGTTTACAAGGCCTCCTTAAGCCACTTATTACTAATCTTAACTCAGCAACAATATAAAATTTTGTTAGGGGTGATAATAATTGTAGAAGGTTGGAGAAAATAATTTCTGTATATAATCTTCATAGGTATCAAATCAAAGTTGTAACCCGTTGACTCGCATTTTGTTCCACGATTTATGGAAGCTTTTTCAAAAAAATCATGTCCTCTCTATATTTCAGCAACTACTGATCGGATTTACTTAAAATTATTTCCACCGATAAGTATCCTGATAATTTTTACGTAAAAAATATACCGATCGGTTGTCATAAAATAATTAAATGAGTGATTTCCACGAATTTCATACTTCCACAGAAACCATTTTCGATAAAAAAAAAATTGGTATGTATCATTCGATGAAGAATTTTATCGGAAAATAAATATAGAATGAAACTAATGTTTTCAAAAATTTTAATTAATTTTATCAATCATTCACAATTTTCCTGAAATTTATTTGGAGATTGAGTTACATACATCATTTTAAAACTATTTCACAAAACGTATCATGAACGTTATTTTAAAGAAAATTATTATTGATTTTTTAAAAAATGTGAAATAGGATCAATACACAGTTTATATGCGGAAACCTGGGTGCAACGTGCTAAATAGTACTTAACTCTGTTACTTAATGTTGTTTTTATAATTGTGGAAATTCCTCTTTACAGTTTTGCTCTGGAGTCTAATAGTCTAAATTACGACAGAATTGAGTTCAAATCCATTATCTGGGAGCATTCCATAATAACTGCATTCAGGGTGTTTTATGTATCGAATTATTTAACTGCTTGACTTTTTTTGCATACAAAAAGTTTGAGTTTAAATCTTTTTCAGAATCAGCTTAACAATCAAAGTCACTCACTTAATTTAGTTCGAACAAAATCTGAAATGACTTACAACAGAAATCGGAATGAAAACGTTGAGGTTGAACGTAATCATGATGCAGCTTTATACACATTTCCCAACTCACTATCATTTTCACAGCGAAAGAAATTTCTTTCTGTCTCAGTTGAAAAAATTTACATCCCCAGGTTTGAATCAAAATTTACTACGTAACATATTGGTCCCGAAAAGTGTATTTCTTTCCTGTTTATTCTTCTGCACTTTTACAGACCCGCATGTAAGGTTGAGGAAATAAAGGACATTTGACGGATCATAGATGTTTATTTAGTACACGTGATCTAAGGTTGTCATGGAATGGAGTCTCATACTTCTTGTACTTAAAAAATAGTTCTCTCAAGATACTGTCTTGAAGAGGAATATACAACCAGCACAATGGATACACCTTCAACACCGACCTTTCAGGACAATCCTTGCATCTGTGTACTACAGCTGCTTAGGATTTGATTTTTTCTCGCAAAGCAAAGATCAATATAAAGACCCTCCCGTGAGTGGTATCTGGAGGTGATATTACTGGAGGCAGCAAAGTTCAATCCCGTCTTTGACTTGCAGAGGGCAGTGGAGGCAAGCTGAACGTCTCCCGGTCGAGTGTGTCCGTATTCATCAAACCCTGCTTTCCTCAGATGCTGTTGGTGCAGCCCCGGCGGGCGGTGTGATGAATACGTTTAATATCCAGGCTCTTCCTCCCCCGCCAATCGATAGGCCAGGGAAGGCGCTCGGTTCCGGGTAAATAAATTCCGGAGGGAGCGGAGAAGATCCATGACAGCGCTCACCACGAGTTCACCCTAATATATATTTCAAAGTTTGCTCAGCACTGTTTTCTCAAGTTCGCTGTCGATTGGCTGTTCCACACGGATCGTTACCGTTACCTGCAGTTATTGCATACCTTCGAATGGAAGCGAACTTCCTTGGTCGCAGAAGAAACGATTACCACGAATAAAAAAAATAAGTACGAATATTTCTCTACTGACTTTAGAAGGGCTGGTATTTTTAGTAATGATACTACAAAGCTCGGATTTCGAAATTTAGATCTTTTGGGACACCAAATGTGGTCTGCAAGAATCATACATTACATTCTATAAATCGAAATAAATAAAGAATTAGTATTTGGTACAAACATTAAAAATAAATACTTCTAGAAAGAGGAACCATTTAGATAAATGTGAAAAGTGGAAGTAACAGTAAACGACTCACGTACTAACAACTAGGTCTGTACCTGTGCACTGTTATTACCCCAATTGCTCAAACAACATAGAGGCAGATTTCTTGTAATGTACCTTGGAATTTAAATATTCTTCTCCTTATATTTTGTGCTGAGGGTAGAGTGCTTACTGCATGTCCCACAATGTGGTCAAAGGCAAATAACGAATTCTGAAAAACCAAGAAGACTTTTTTGCAATAGTTTTTTTGATAACTTTACGCCTCGTCGACATCGAGGTCATTAGAGGCGAGAAAAAGTTGGTGACATAGAGGGGAAGGAATTTGGACAATGCGTTTTGGAGAACCATCCCAGCATTTCCATGGAGTGATTTTTGGAACCCATGTAAAACCGAAATGTGCATAACCAGACGGGGATCTGAAATCGGCTCCTTCTGAAAGCAAGGCTAGAACGTTATCGCTCATCCACCACGCTTATGCTGACGATAAAGCAACATTTAGCGGTTGATCATTATGGTGTTGAAAAATTCTTTGGTCAGACAAAAATGCCTCCACAAAAAAGATTCTCAACTCACTGTGCCAAGATAAAACTGTACTACTTAGCGGACATCATCTGATTTGAGGTATGAAAAGATACATAGTTACGAAGTTAGGTAACTCCTCCCATCCATGCCAAAGACGTTTACCCTTTATCTTGGACCATAAATTACGTATCATTCGTTTTACTGTCTTTTATATATTTGGTCACTGATAGCTTAGGAATCTGTATGAAGTTTCGAAATTATTTACAAGTAACAAATAAATCTTACAGAATCATCTCTCCCAACAATCTGGCAACATGAAACAAAATTTTTAGTAACATAATACATTTTTCCATGAGTATGTATCATAATACCCAAGAGTTTTTAGTTTTTGCAACTTTTATAATAAAATTTGTTATCCATCTGGACCAGGATGATTCTGTGAATCAACGTGAAAATAACCGGCAGGATTGCAGGCATGGTGAACATTAAGAAAATGATGTGACGTTATCTTTGAACGATTTCTGCAAACTACGAAAAATTATGATCAGTTGTATCAGTTGAACGAGAAAAAGAACTTTAGAGAGAAAATGCGAGTGATTGTTGTTAAATGAAAAATTTTACGTGGCTGAAACTATTTCTTAAACACGTTTGTTACCTTGAAACATAGTTCCTAAATAAATTCTAAAACACTACATTTCTTAGAATCAGAAGTCGATATAATGGTAGCAATGTGAAATGAAAGCCGTGAGCGACGCCAGGAAGAGGTGAGTAACTCGTGTGTAGGTACCGTAAAGTTTGAGGCTCGGGTCGACGCTCTGATAGGTATGTGTGGAGGCAGCAACGTCAATATGGGCCCACCTGGTGGCAGGGGGCAGTAAAGTTGTGGCCCAGCGGCATTTTCAGCCGTATGTAAATAATGGACTTCCAAACTCGCGACCGGTTGAGTATTAAATACGACGATAAAATACGTTTTCAAAAATTTAAAAATAACTCTAATACTAATTTTAATTTTTTCAACTGAATTGTTTTCATTTTTTGATTTCTTTATGTATTCTGAAAGATAGTTTCGCAAAACGAATAATGAACAATCACTGAATTCTTAATTTTTTTTTATTTTTTTTTATTTTTTTGGTAAATTCTGTTTTTTTACTAATCTCTATGGGTGCTGCTAGAGTAGATGGTACTGTATTCCGATTAATTTATAGATGTTTCGGAAGATTGGTTATTTGGCGTTTGTAAGATATGTTGCCCATTTCTTTCCCATGCCTATTGCACTTTGCATTGTTTCAATATTGTCTTTTGTTGATCTTATTATGACAGATTTATTTTCAGTGATAATGATCGCGGAGGGTGAGAAGCGTGAATTTCAAATCCATCATCTGCGTTTTTGACATAGAATGCGTAAAGACAGTGAGAGTTTTTCTAAATGATCTATCAAGGGAATGATTTTGGCTGGTAATGTCGTGGTGGACATGGAGACATAATTTTCTAAGCCATAATTTAAATTCTTCCTTAACACACAAAAAAGTTTGGCAATAGGTCTGAACCAATGATGAGGATGACATTTGGTGATAATGACCGTGCTGGATGGAGCGAGTTAAATTTTCTGCTCGCTAACTGGCCTCGTCTGACCACGATTTGCCACTCAGAAAATGTCAGAATCCATGAAACACACACAGTTTGATAACTGAATAATATTAAAACCTCTTGAATCAATATCACCGAGCGTGGTGGGTGAACAGTTAATGTTCTGGCCCCGCATTCGGAAGGATGTGGGTTCGAATTCCCGTCCGGCCATATAGATTCGTGTTTTCCATGGTTTCTCCAAACCACTCCAGGCGAATGCTTGGATGGTTCCTTCAAAAGGCCATTACCCAAATTCTTCCCATTCCTTGTCGCAGTACCTTTCCGCCTCTAACCAAGCGGGGCGGTGTAACGGTTATCGTTCTCGCCTCGCATTCGGGAGACGGCGGTTCGAATCCCCGTCCGGGCATCCAGATTTGGGTTTTCCATGGTTTCCCCAAATCACTCCAGGCAAATGCCGGGATGCTTCCTTCAAAAGGCCATGGCCGAATTCCTTCCCATTCCTTGCCCCCATCCATGCCCCCCATCCTTTTCCGTCTCTAAAGACCTCGATGTTAAAAAGAGACGTAAAGCAGTTACAAAAAAAAAAAAACAAAAAACAAAAATCCGCCTCTAATCACCTCGACGTCGACGAGGCGATAAGCCACAAGCAAAAATAAAAAAATAAAAAAAATATAAAAAAATAAAAAACAAATCAAGAAAATGAATCAGTAACAGTGGGAAACTTGTTAATTAGCTGTGCGATGTCTAATTGGTCATCAATCATCATACATTACCGTCTTGTGATTATAGTTTCAGTAAAAGACCTTGTACGTAAGTAGTGTTTAAAGTTGATCTGTCCATTGTTTCAAAATTAAATCCGACCGTAGGTTTTTTATACTTCCACCAACTCTTGTTTATTCTTAAAACTATCCGTATGTGAAAGGAAAGAAATTTGAAATAGTAACGCGATGAGATATTTACTTACGGTTTCGTTGATATGGAATCATCGAAAGTTTCATGCACTCTCATTCCAGTTTCTACAGTGAAATCCAGGCTGTATGTTAATGAGCTTGGCCAACTCTTACGAAAATGCAAGAAAATACGTGGCTTGATGGGAAAAAAATTGATGAATTGCTAATTTGGTGGTTTATAGTAAAAATTAATAATTTGTAGTAATTTTTTATTTGTCATCTGAAATAGGTACGTAATAAAAATTATAATGTCTTGTGAAATGTTTCCCTAACAGAAATAAAAAATACGCGTAAAGCTACTTACTCCAGAAAACACACCCAGTTTATCCATATCTCTGTAATATGGATGTTGCTATATAGCGGTAACGCGATCACTCCTCATCGACGCCACCAAAACCCAACGCAGTTTGGTCCTGAACCATCACATGCACATAATATTGATTGTTCTCAATTTTACCATTTACGTACCGAATTTCGAAAAATTTCTTTTTTAATTGATGATTTTACTAAAGCGGAGAACTTAATCTTGAAAATGATACCATATTTGTCGATTTTGGTGAATTATGCATGGAGAAACATGGATCGCCACGAGAAAAAAAAAACTATAATATATAAGATGATTAAAGATCGTGGGAAGTTACAACTGCATTAAAAATTTTGTTCAGTGGTTGAATCAAGCTGTATCGTAGCGGCGAGGCTTGATGTTCCGCTACAGCGGGCTGTCCGATCGTGAGCGAACCGACGTGCCCTGTGACGAGCCAGCTGGTTCCTGTAGCGCGTGGGAGGAGCTGACGTCCCGGTGAATTATTCATAGCCCGTCAGCATGCTCTGCCCACAGTCGGCGCACTTCACGTGCTGGCTCCACGACGGATGCATCGTCGCCACATGCATCTGCACCTGCACCTGCACCTGCATGTCAGCTGCTACCCTACCTACGCTGGTTAGAGGTCGCGGATCGATTGCACGATTTCGTCTCCTTCATACAGCTCAACTTCATCCTCTAAAATTAACGAAAACATGAAAGCCACAGCATGAGGTGTAACCCAAATTTCATACGTAATTTCAAGAGGATCTTATGAGTGCAAAAAATTGTGGACCTATGTTGTACTATTTTGCAGATATGATGAGTTCGTTATACTGTTTCGTCAAGTATTTTCAAAAAATTCTTCTATACAAGTGGTTTTCTCAATTTTTTTTCTTATCGCTTTACTCCTCGTCGACGGCTAAGGTCAGTAGAGGCGGGATGGGACTGAGGAAAAGGAACGGGAAGGAATTCGGCCATGGCCTTTTTGAAGGAAGCATCCCGGCATTCACCTGGAGTGATTAGGGGAAACCATGGAAAACCCAAATCTGGATGCCCGTACGGGGATTCGAATCCGCGTCCTCCCAAATGCGAGGTCAAAGCGCTAACCGTTCATCCACCACGCTCGGTGGTTTCTCTCAAGAACTGCTAGATCACTACGTGATAGTTGTAGACCATTTCTTCTGCACTTGTTGTTAAACCTTATATCTTAAAACAACAATTCTTGTAAATATATATATATATATATATATATATATATGACTTTCGGAAACGGTTCTACCGATTTGGATGAAATTTCATAAGGAGATAACGATTCCCTTTTCAGCCTTATCTAAATGGGTATCTTCGCTGAAAAGAGGCGAAATTTCATAATAAGATAACGATTCCCTTTTCAGCCTTATCTAAATGGGTATCTTCGCTCTAAAGATGCGACTTTACACCAAACGAGAAATTCTTGTATTCGGATCTCAAAAACGGCTCTAACGCCTTTTCGTAGAAGTTTAAGGTACCAGTAAGCGTATTGATGTTAGGTTAGATGTTTGGTTAGAGCAAGTAACTGTTGATTTCAGAATGCCTAGAAGCATTCAATAAAAACGTTTAACTTTAATCAAACTACAGGCAGCCAGGACATCGAAAAAAATTAATAACTTAAGTGACATCCTTGAAAAATGCAATTTACCTATATATTATATAGACGATTATTAGAAATAATGCGAATTCTTGAAATTTGTATTTAAGTGAATGCAGTTATTATGCAGGCAGTTATGAAATATAGTGAATATATAATATATATTGTCTATATATCTAATCTATCTAATACTATTATACGTGCAACTCTTTTATATAGGTGAAATTAATTTCACTCAAATATCACTACCGGTTTTGACGAAATCTTGCATATTGAATAGAAACCGAAAGACGCCTAGCAATGCTCGATCACCTTGCTACCAATATTATTACGTATGTGCGCCAATGCAACTGCTGTTGGATGTACTTGATCACGTATCCTGAAATTAAATCAAACATTCAAAAAAGGATGGACATCAGATGGGAACATTAACTGCGAAACTAATTCTATCTCCTGCTATAACTCTTTGCTTTCTGCCTTTTAAGAAGTCCTCTACGAATTCGAGGCGGTGACAGTCAGCTTGCGACAGCTAGAAGGTACCTGATGAAGACAGCAGAACTAGCTATCGAAACGTCGTGTTTATACAAAGTCTCCATTCACACTCACTCGCTTTCATTAATGGAACAATTGCTGGATGAAAAAAAATATTATCAATACCAAGTTGGGCTGCTATGACTACAAAAATCGTACAGAGGGACCGAAGATGAACACTTCCACAGTATAGTTGAAGTTTCTGTTTCATCTTGTTAAACAAAACTGAGTATTAAGATGTGATGCTCCGATGCATGAAGTACCTAACGTATAATCTCGCTGCAAGGAGACAGTTAAAAAAGTCGTATTTGTTATGATACTATTTTTTTTAAATACGTTAGGTACTTCCTGCATCCGAGCATCACACCTTAATACCCAATTTTGTTTGAAGAAGCATATCGATCAATGACGATGACATCAACTAGTATTATGGATTCACACTTGAAGCCCCAGTCATTGCATAATAGTTTGTTGTACCTGCCATTCGATTCTTTTCGACAAATATCACGTCTCAGCTCCCTTATCTGAAGACCGCAGATGTTTCCTAGATCTCTCCTATAAGTGTGAAAGGTGCTACTTCTCCTTTGAATCTTTCGTGCTACTGACATAGAGAGGTCTTTAAGAGAGTGTTCTAAGGTTTCTTAACTAATGACAGTTTTATCGCTCAGCCAAAGGATATCCAAAGACCATACCACCTATGAGTTAGTCCTTTCCAAAGAATCTTATAGTTTGACCACCCTGATTTCAAATATACACAACAACACTGATAATCCATGCATACACGTTGTCTAGAATCAAAACATCATTTTGGATTGTTGGCCGGCTGAATCCTAAGGATTGTTGGGCCACCAAGTGACAGAGTTTTCTATTCGTCGCGCAATGTGACTTTTGTCGTCGGTAACTAATCTCACCTGATATTCCTAACGGGTATAAGGTACCTATAGTGCAATCCGAATTACGCAAGCGTTCTGGCGTACTTCACATTACACAACAAGCTGGGCCAGAGGCGACGACTTTTGAAAACCCAGCCGAGACCGGAATTAGAACCGGTGACCTATAGATTTCTAATTAGAGACTTCAGACCACTATTGTCTTAGATATTCCATGTGACACACCTGCCGTATCGACCAAACATTCCGGTCACGGATCACAGCAGGAAATGGCTTCCCGACGTTTGTAAACTGTAAAGCCACTTGAGTCGTTTCCTGGTGAGTTAATCTTCATGTGAATAGTTAAGAAGGTTGCGAAAGACTTCCACTACATATTGCGACGACTTAGTTGCTGAATAGTTAACAACGAAGAATCGACACTCCGCGTTGTGTTGATGCTATAATTATAGCATTCTTAGTGGATCATCGACTTGAGCAGCATATGAAAATGTGCGATCTTGGTGTATTAACTATAAAACTGGTTGAATGAGTGGAACTATGTTTCTAACACCGCTATCGGGGTTTCAGGAAGTTATTACTGGATATAAGCATTTACGTCTTCAGGAAATAATTTACGAAAAACATTTTTAACAAGTTTCGAATCGTCGTTTTAGAATGAGTATGACGACACGGCATTGAGAGATGAATCTTTTTTGCAAAATATGCAGTAAACGATGCGGTTGAAGCCGCGTTCACAGACTCGCTTGTTCCAACGCCGACTTTTGTGTGCCTCTGGAATGTAGAAACCAGCGTTAGTAATTATGCATGGCGACAGAAGGCTCGCAAAAATGTGTCTATACTTTTTTAATGCGAAAAACCAACCGAGTAATGCTTTCCCCCCTCTCTCCCACTGCTTTCACAAAGTGTCGCAACAGAAGCCTCACGGAGTAGGGCCCGTGCGATGGTCATTCACCGTGACTAATTGTCTCGCGCGCTTGAGAAACACGCAGATAAAACTGTCTCTGACCAACAACAGATTCGACTTTCAGATCACAAACACGAAGACGAGATAAGATAACGATCACTGATGAATTGTGTTAAGAAATGCAGTAACTAAGTGTATAACCACCTGCGAGCGTCTGACTATTTCAGTTGTTCCTCAATTTCAAGAGAGGACACTCTCTGGGAAAAGGTATCTGGATTTCTGGAATAGTTGAACAGGACGACCATCTGGAACCATACTGTCTATACCTTACCGAATCAAGTTAGGCGAGAGTATGTTGATTGTTAAATACAGTACTATTACTAAACTGCCACCACTACCAAACGATTTTGTTCCCTGACACACTTTATTGCAGAGTTACATACTTTCCAGTGTCCGGAGCACTTTCCCGAAAGAGATGGAAAAATGAAAAAAATATTTCGAATAATATCGTATCGATATAATTACAAACAGTATCGATATATATCGAGCAAAAATATCGATTTGTCAATATACTGATATTGTTGGCTAAAACCAGAAAATATCTTCAAATATACCCAAAATGTATCAAAACTTTTAAGAAAATTAAAGACACATGCAGAAATTAAGGAAAATTTTATTAATTTTTCTATTTAACACTCTATCAAACCAGTATTCATCTGATGTATACTTCAAAAGAACTCTGTTTTATATGTTCCCTGTTAATCTATTCCTGTTGTCCGGTACCGCAAAGTTAACTGCAGAAGCCACTGTTTCGTACTACACTGAAGAGGCTTGATATATCAAGTATTCCGTCAACGCATTAACAGTTATTCACCAATAAAAAATCAGTTTAAAACAGAACCCTCAACGTCACAATACGGATGCTTAATCAATATTCCTCAATTATTAAAATAACCTAACCGTTAACATTCAAATACGTTGACAAAAATGGCATTGATCTGTTAAAATGTTACAGCTTCTTTTAACCTCCTAACCATTGATGAAATTCTGATAAATTACGACGAATTCACTTTTTTTAAGACGCTCTCATGGGATCTGATATATTCACATATTTATCCAATGTATATGTAACATATTAAATTGGATACTGAATTGCGTTTGTAAAAAATATCGAATTGGTACGTAAAATTGATAATCCAATAAAAATATCGATTTGTGATATATCTTGAATAAATATATCGACGGTATATATTGATTATTTTATGAAAAAATATGGATATTTTGATACAGCGATTATATCTGACCCTAGCCTACTTCCCAGTCAAATACTGAGCTATTAAAACCTTCTTTCTTGAAAGCCCATGAGACAGGACAATTTGGGCAGAGGAACAGGTGTTCTGTAGTTTGTGCGGTTCCACACTCGCAGTCTATATCATACTGATACAATAACCCCTTCTTAACAGGTTGATTTTTTACTGGTGCCACACCTGTCCTAATACGGTTCAGTGTTCTACGTACCATCCAGTTCGTTGATGAGCCACTGTGCATTTCCGCTGTAGCTGGATAGTTGTTTATCCAGCGGGGTGTTCACAAACCTTCGTTGTCTGAGCCTTCCTTTTTTAAAATTTTTTACCTGCTTAACGTCTCTCAACAGCGAGGTCTTTAGAGACGGGAAAGGATGGGGGGCAAAAAATGGACAGGAATTCGGCCATGGCCTTTTGAAGGAAGCATTCCGGCATTTGCTTGGAGTGATTTGGGGAACCATGGAAAACCCAAATCTAGAAACCCGGACGGGGATTCGAACCACCGAATGCGAGGCCAGAACGCTAACCGTTACACCACCACTCTTGGTCTGAGCCTTCCCCCACCATTTTCCACTCCATGAAGAGTTATGCAAATGTAAGAACAATTATTCAATTTATGATGCTAAGTGATTTATAAATTTTTGCAGGGAACGTTATACCAAATACCTCACCATCCCGCTGCCAGTGAATAATACGCAGAGCGTGGTCTGATATAAAACATTGTTAGACTTTTCTTCCAGTACCTATGGTACCAAGTTCCTTTGTTGGGAGTTGAGCAGAAGGGGAGCCATCGACCTTTCGTGAGGTGTCACAGAAAGCTACCGACCGTCCATCCGTCAGCCGTTTTTAGCCGTCGGCCCCGCAGAACCGCAGGTTCGGGGCAAAATACGTCCGCAGCCGTCAGGAGAAATCGCCCGACCACGCCGGCCGGCCGCGAATATGAACCACCGGCGGCGGCGGGGCCGACCCCGAAAAACGCCGCTTTCTACGGAGCATCGATTCGACACGTTCAGCCGAGCTGATGGCACGAGTGCGGCCACCTGGAATCCTCCGGAGTCGCTGCGGACACAAAGTGGAGCACAGCGACAGAACAGAGTGGCAGCTCAGCAAAGCACGAGTTCAAAATAAACCGTACAAATTTCACAGAGATTTTACTTTTAAAGAAACAAAACGTATTGAATACTGATGAAGAAGGAATAGGGGACGTAGGGCAAGACGGTGTAGCAAGGTCCACCATCCACTTCGGCAGTGCAGAGCATGTGCAGTTTTGTGAACTAAATATAATCACTATGTATCCACTTCGTACCGTTTTCGAGATATTTGCAAGAAGCCTGGAGATTTTCTCGGCGTTAAATATGAATAAAATGTACTGGTGTAACTAGCAGAGTTAGTCCATCGAAAAATACGACTTTTCGTCGGTCATACTCTGCCGCCATTGTCAAGTGACTTTACAATGGCTACAAAGGTTATGGCCGCCGAAAAGTCGTATTTTATCGATGGACTAATTCGGCTAATTACCCGAGAAGATTTTTTACATATTCGTAAGAAACTGAATAGTTTCGCGTGCAAATTTTTTGCTTAAGAGTGCGGATAGGGGAGAGAGAGTGGATTTTTGTAGATCAAATGTAGACAGTATTGTTCTATTCGTTTCAAACTATAATTGTGTAAAGTTCCATCGAAATAGGATAAAAGCTGTGTTCTGTATAAAGAACATTTAGCAAAAATTAAGGAGAGGTAAAGCGGAGAGAGAGTGTGTTTCTGTAATCCAAAAGTAGACAGTATTTTTCTCTTTGTTTCGAAGAACACGTCTTAAAAGTTCTATCGAAGTCATATTAATACTGTGTTTGTGTGAAGAACATTTGAAAAAAATGAAGGGGTGTCAAGCAGGAAGATGATCGTGTATTGACAGTATTTTTCTCTTTGTTTAAAGTACACGTGTTCAAAGTTTCATCTACATTGGATGCAAATTGTGGGTTTGTGTATCACCATACCACTTTATTAACAATATTGAAATTCAGGTTTGAATATCTTGTTCAATAATTGTAATAACAGTAAATTATATTGGCTTTCACAATATTACCGTCCATTTGGCTGATTTCCCTACTATTTTCGAGGTATTTAAAAAAAAAACTGAACCGTTGCGTGTGTAATTTTCTGGAAAAAAAAAGTTCAAGAAAAGTTTTTTTATGCAGGTGCGTTTAAAACTCACTAAAGTTTCATAGTAATCAGATGTATGATATAAGAACGCACAGAAAACAAAGAAATATTCATTTTTATATACAGTGTGATTGAGGATGAATGGTAAATATTGAAGGAGGTAGTACCAAATGTAGTAAAAAGTTTAATAAACATATGTCCCATTCCCATTCGTCTTGAAGATCCAGGTGCTGGAATGTTAATACCTCAGAAAATGTTAACGAGCACACAAATAACATAATGAAGTACTTTATTCATGCAGAAACACACCCATATTTAAAAAAGTTTAAATTAAAAGTTCGAAAATCCCATCATCGACATCAATACACTTTGCATCTCACTTCGCAACAGTGCATGTAGCTCTTCTGAGTAAGTCTTGGTGTACTTTTATGATGGTAGCAGAGTTTACAATGCGAGCGAGTAATTAGACTCTTTTGTTTACTTTTTCCTTGTACGCTTTCTACCATCCCCCATACACAAAAATCTAATAGGATAGTGGTTTAATTTATATATAATATTCCACCGCCTGTGTTTACAAAACGAATGGAAATCGGACACTTGTTTGTATGAGTACAAGATGACCCGTGCAAAAATTTCGCGAATGCGATTAATAGGAAAGTTGATTTGTTTGTAAGATGATGAAAGAAGAATCGCCTCATTTGTAGAAATTTTTTATTTGTTTACTGTAATAGATATGTAACAAAAGCCGACGCCAGTGAAGCAGTTTATTAATATCTCTGTGATAAGTGCTGCTGCTATCTAGTGGCTTGCATCTGAACTATCACTAACGCGCGACTTTCGCGGTCTCACAGTTATTACTTTTGTCCTTAAAGGGTCATATTCTGAAAAATTTCGGCATATAAATTGCTCGTAAAAAAAGTTGTAAAAATAATATTACATTTGTCTTTTAGGGATCAATTCCGAAAATTTTCTTTCTTAAAAAATGAAGTGCCCAAATTGGAGACCTTTATCTTTAAAATGATACCATTTTTATTTATTTCGGTTAGGTCAACACACAAAATGCGTTGTACAAATATTGATAGTTTTTCGCTTTAACGTTTGAATCTCGAAAAACTTTTTTCTTAATATACGATGTCACCAAAGCGGAGATTTTAATCTTTAAAATAGTACTTCATTTATCGATTTCGGTTAGGATTACAGGGAGATAATTTTACAAAAAAACAACGCATTTTAGAAATATTGACTATTTTACCTTGGAGGGTCGAATTAGCAAAGATTACTTTCTTAAAATATAATTTTACCAAAGCGGATACCTCATTTATCGATTTGGGTTAGAAATCAAGGAAGATTGTGACAAAAACACCTGTTACAAATAATGTATATGATTGTTCATACTACCACCTTCGATATTTACCATTCGTCTTGAATTACCCTGTATTAGATAAGCACTTGCTGTAATAATGCACTATTTAATCAATATCACTGAAAAATCCAATTAATTTCATATTTTGTTATCTGAGTCCAAACCATTTACAAACGTTATTCTCAAAACCACACTACCTGTCGTGTCGTGACTTCGTGCTGCGTGGGAGTCAGTACTGTTGCTCTTGTGATGCCGCAGATGTCCCCCGTGCGAGGCTCTGGCAGGACGTGATTGATCGCCAATGGCGCACACGCGTCCGGACAGGCGGATCCATTAGCATAACAAAACCGGACCACCACCGCCGGCCACTGCACGCGTGGTTCACTGGCTCACTGCCGTAACGCTCATGTTCACTCAAAGAGATTTCTCACCCTCAGTTTGCACCATTACAGGAGAATGTAAACATTTACCAATTAACATTCAGCACAGTCAACAGCTGACACCTTCAAAGTATTCGCCCACGTTATCTTCAAGTCTTGTCAACAACGGGGTAAGGCGTTGATTACCATCGGCTTTGTATGATTCGGTACCTTGTAAAACTTCATTTGTAAAGCCGTTTCCCAGCAATGGCTGCTTAAATTTCAGAATAAAAATATTACGATCAGGTGAATAGATACAGATCCGTGTTCCACTGAAGCTTTTAAGTATTCATACTGCTTTTCCATGCTACCGAAGATTGTGAAAAAAATAATGTGAGTTATAAAGCGAACTATGTGTAATTACTATTACTCCGCGATTCAATAAAAGAGAATGGCGAAGGGTGCATGGCACGTATCCTAATATGTAATCGTTTGTTCATCGGAAGGGATACATGGGATATGGCAGGAAACGCCCATGGGCTATTTTGAGGAACCATCCAGAAATTCACCTGGAGCGATTCGGGAAAACCATGGGAAATCTAGATCGGCATGGCTGGAATGCTTTCTTGAGACCTTCTATTCCTATCGGGTTCTAATTTTTTTTCGCTCGGTAACTCCTTCCTATTCTATTCCCTAATCGCTCGTGGAAAAAATGAGAATAATGAGTATAAACAACAATCGGTTCTGTGTCAATCATTTCTACATTTGAATATTGCTGTTAATAAAATATGTTTGATGTCATTCTGAAATAAGTCTGTTATGAACTTTTCAATTACGGTATTCCGGATATTACCAACCCAACTCCTTCAACATCGCACTTATGCTTTCTCTGCTTGTGTATATACCTGTCACGAATCGAGTTGCTATTCTTTGGACCTTCTATAGTGCATCTATTAAGCCCCATACATAAGAACAATATTCTAAGTTAGGTGGTACTTGTGCTTTGTACACAGTCGTTTGTAGGATATTAGCGTATTAGATGTTAGATAAGTAAATTATACAGAAAATAGTATTTAATATGTAGCAAATCGTCCGTTGTAGGGATACTATAATTCTGCAGACACTTACCGATTCTCTGCTATTGGTCGTTCGCTTGCGTGTTTGGTTTTCGAGTTTTGCAGAGACGTTGGAGCAGGTGCGTGGTATGTTATTATCGCTGCTCCCGTTTAGCTTATCTTTATCCATCGGCTCAGCCGTCGTGCCGCACTACATAAAAGGCCGCGCCCGTGCTGTGCGGTACAGAACGTTACGACTAGCAGACATGCAAATGGGGTATTCTCCCGAGCGCCGGGAAATGCGTTTACTTAACGGACAATA
This sequence comes from Vandiemenella viatica, assembly GCA_031002005.1. Lineage (NCBI taxonomy): Eukaryota > Metazoa > Arthropoda > Insecta > Orthoptera > Morabidae > Vandiemenella > Vandiemenella viatica. The sequence continues at coordinate 127,437,893 of JARYHS010012519.1, read as the reverse complement.
GACTCATCGGAGATCGAAAGTGAGCGCGGAGGCGTGATGGGTCGTTATCGGAAAGATTAAGAAATACGACACAGATTTTCCCATCGACGAGCTTCGGATAAACCTTCATGGTTATAGCGGATGGAAGCACATTTCTGGGAGGCGCCTGTTGCGTCAGGTTATAAACGGGCAATGACTCCATTACAGAAAGCGCGCTCCAGCAACACTGCTATTATTTTCAATTGAGTTCTTTGATTACCAGACTTTGACAATATCTGATGTGGCTCACTCCTTGTCTATAAGTCCATTATGAAGAAGCTTAAGCCGAATGAAATTACGGTTATGTGGCTTTTCGCGCCAAATTCTATTTTTTAATGCCGTGTGTCTATCGATTACTTTAATACACTTCTTCATTTTTCTTATAATTTCTTAATTCCTTCAACTCCACTATCTTCCTGTAATATTATTACTTTACTTTCCCTTCATATTATCCCTTCTATTGTAGTCACGCCAATGCTCTGGTCTCGCATTCGGGAGGACATGGGTTCGAATCCCCGTTCGGGCATCCAGATTTTGGTTTCCCATGGTTTCCCCAAATCACTCCAGGCGAATGCCATGATGGTTCCTTCAAAAGGCCATGTCCAAATTCTCTCCCGTTCCTTGCCCCCAGCCCTTTCCCGCCTCTAATCACCTCGACGTCAACGTACAGCCATAAGCAAACAAAAAAGTTCTCCTGTAGCCTGTACTAACAATGTAACCAATCTTTCTCAGAATGAACGTCACATTTTTTCTGCTTTCTGTAAGATATTGCTAGAAACCACTTTGCTAAACAACCGTTTCCGTATATTTTTCATTTTGTGCTTTATCCATCCACAGTAACTTTCAACTTCATTCATGGTTTATTAAGAAAAAATACAATATTTCAGTGAATGTAATATTTTCCGGAGTTTGTTAGGAACAAGTCAGGCCAGAGTTTGCTGATGCGATCTCCGCGTGAAGTTGTTTCTTCCTCACTGAACTCTTACCCACTGACGTAGGGGTCACCTTCGGGTTGATCGAAGTGGAATCAGTGACGTCAAACATCACTTAGCGTGGGGCTATGGAGCATACTATTCGCTCTCATTTTATCAGGAGCAGTTCAGTAGACACGATTGACTACTTACAGCTAGGCCGTATCTCGCCAGCCTAGTCTAGGCAGCAATACATTCGTTAAGTTCGGTCTGCCATTCAATTAGTGAACATTAGATAGTACGTGGGCCATGTCATTTATTCAGTACATACAAAAACCTATCATTCGGTCGGAAACAGCCTTGCAGTAGCACGCCAACGATTGCAATATTTACAGTCAAGTGCTACAAAAAAAACAGGTTGTTCAGCAGTTAGCATCTTGTCATTCATACTAAGGGAAGGTTCTCAGTTAGACATTTAAGAAGTACTAGCCTCCCTCATTCACGTTCCCTGACTTAAATCCGGATTGTGTCAAAATCCTATCGTATCTAATATCTTAGAAGTTCCCTGCAAATACGGTAGAGACACCGCAAAAAACAGAAGACACGTCAGATGAAAAAAGATGGCACAAGAGGAGTAGAAGAGTCTTAGAAAATCACGAAGGGCAATCAAATCCATCTTCTGGTCCTCCTGAACATCAACTGCCCACAAAGCAGAGACCGCTCGATACCAGACACTGACAGAATCGCACTTCAGATTCTTTTGTTTTTCTTCCTTCTGGCCTACCAATTTCATCAGCTGTAGCTTAAATAAATTAGTCTATACTATAAAAACACTTTCAAATAATCTTTCCGAATTATTCGTGAGTGGTTCAGTTGGTTAATGCTCCTGATTGGATTGAATCTCTGTCCCAAACGGAATATTTGCGAGCCCTTAAGACATTCACCTCTGGTATATGTTGGCTTTGTCTATGTAGAGAACTCTATCACGCTCCCAGATTCCGATTGCACTTAAACCTATAAGTCACCTCAACCCGGCAGGATTACCGGGTTAAAAGGCAGATTACGCGACAAATTGAAACCATGACACCAGGTTGCTGAATAACCCTTTTGTTTCTATCAGCAAAAAATATCACACTTTGCTATTCGGATTTTGAAAATTCCAGAATTTTGACAGATTCCCTTTCAACGAAAATTTGCTTTTAATATTTTTCTTCCCCTACCACTCTGATAATTTTAATTCCTAACTAACGAAATTTTCACATTGCTCCCAGTTAACTTATTCAAAGGTTGATGTAAATGTATTCATTAACTCATGCCAATTACATCAATCAGGTTTTCTGTCGATTGCAATTACTGCATAATCTTTTCTTAATGTTTTTTTTATGCACTCCATACTGTTTTTGAAATCCACAATTATGTGTTGTTAATACAATACCGAATCTTAGCATACCGATTATGTTCCATTAAAATTTATTTAAAAAATAGGCTAATATTTATTTTAAGTGTACCTTGGTTAAAGTCAGTCCAATTTATACCTAATTGCAAATAGGCATTAGGTTCTAACGCCATCATCCGCTATCTCTGATTCACGGTTTAACCTTTAGAGAGTGATAGTAAAAATTCCCACGAGAAATGATGGGGTTATATTTCATGAAAATCTTGTAAGATTAGGTTGGTTTCTTATTTGATTAAAAATTAATTCTTTTCTAGAGAGAGCATAAATCTGCGATTGCAAAATTCTCCCTGATTATTGTGTAATATTACTTTCGCTTAAAATACATGTACATTCTCGTCTATTCCTTATATTTGTGTTAGAATAATAAAGCTGAACATTCAAACTATAAACTGAAGTTGGACATAAAAAACCGTGTCTCTATATGTATATGCTCATGCATGTACATAAACTGCACTAGCAGAAGTTATTAAATTAAATTTTAAAATAAAAATACTGTATGGTATAGCTCTAATAGTTACCTTCATTTTCTTGTCTTTTGACATCGCTGGAAAAAATAAGGTAGAAATATACGAAAAAAGTTAGTAATTTGATGTTTATAATTGCAGGCAATACGATTTTGAAACAGCAGGTGAATTGCATATGGTCATATAACTTTGAAATTAAAACATTAGTTAAAAACCACTTCTCTTTAAATTATTATTTTGAAGCATTTCATTCCACTTTTTTTCTGAATTGTTATGTTAGTAACGGTTCTGGAAAATGTTTGCAGAAGTTTTATAGTTTTTTTCATTTGTACAGAGCGCTCTCAGCGATTGAGCCCAGCACAAAATGCATCAGATAAAGTAATAAAAAGTGGGATGCGCTTTTATTTTGTTCGTTACGAAGACTGTTAGAGGATTTTACACTCCAGATTAAAAATAAATCGTTATACCAGCCGGCAGTTTTATAATCAACTGGTTAAGGGGTCGTTTATGTTTACATCGTTCGCGTGGTTAATTCTCATTTATTACCTCGTTCGAACACACTTGTGTTTAATGATATTACACTCAGCTTTCTTTTCACTAGAGTTAAAATTAACATATTTACCAGATTAATTTCAGAATTACTATAGGGTTAGCACTCGTTTGAAGTAAAATTAATAGAAGAATTACACAACGAGTAAACGTCAGCTCACCAATGTGTTTTTTAAAACAATCAATATGAGAAATTGGACTAGGAATATTTACAATAGCGAAAAGTATCTGTTGCATTTTTTCTCGTCATCTGCTTCTGCGGAAGAACAAAAGTCTCAGAATTTTCTCGTCGTTCCTAGCAACAAATGAGACATCATGTACACTACTCATCACTACCAAATCACGACATTCGTTTTAATTCTTCTGGGCTTTCCTTTTCTCTCTTATAGTCAGTTAGATTCTGTGAAAATTGTACGCCATTTGTGATTCCCTGTTCCATGATTAGATTTTAATGATTATTTTCGAAATTTTGTGTGTGAACGCCATTTTTTAGTATTAATCAAATTTACACAATAATATATATTTATACCATGAGATACGTGATGAGTAAGTGGATATACCAAACATCAATAGACCTATTACTAGTGTTTTGGCATAAAGGATTTCTAAAGCTGTTTTCCAGATTACGATTGCAGGAGTTCAGATGCATAAGCTAAGGCCTGCTTCCTTATCACTTTTATCTACAACTAGACGACCCGTGCGAAAATTTCGCGAATGAAATACGACGAATAGTGAGGTTGAATGCTTGTAATATAATGAATAGTAGAACCGTAGTTTTGTAGCAAATATTTTCTTTAGTGTAATAGGTACACATCAAAATACTCACAACATATTATGAAACAGTTAGGAAAATTTAAAACACACTTTATTTATGACAAACTGTCACTGACCTTAGTAGAATAAAACCAACCTTAACAAACTGCACACAACATATCAACATCTCTGTGGTATTTGTTGCTGACCGAATAAAATGATTACATTGGAATTGTATAGCAAAACGACAGTAATTCCGTAAAACAAAAAATATATACAAAAAACTACTTATTGAATAAAAAAATGTTTATTGACTTCTCTGTGATATCCGCTGCTGAAATCTGGGGACTTGGCTTTGAACAGTCTCATACGCGCTATCACTTTTAGCACCAAATTCTGAACATTTTTTTCTTAATTTATGATTTTATCTAGCTGGAGACCTTAATTTTTAAAACGATATGTCATTTATCGATTTCAGCTAGGTATCGAAGAAGATAAATCGCATATAATAAAAACAAAAATTTAAAAAATCAACACGTAATATAAGTAATATTGATACTTTTGCCCTTTAAGGGTCGAATTAGCAAAAAATTTCTTTTATAAAATATGGTGTGACCAAAGCAGCCACCTTGGTCCTTAAAATGATACCTCATTTATCGATTTCGGTTAGTTATCAAGCAAGGTAAAAAAAAAAAAGTTTTGAGAAATGATGTTATTTTTTCCCTTTAAGGGTGTAATTTGGAGAAAGTTTTTTCCTAAAATATGATAGTGACGATAGTGGATAATTTAATATTTAAATCGATATGTCATTTATTGATTTCGATTAGGTATCAAGGGAAATAAATAAGCTCATGACAGAAAAATGCATTGTAAAAATATTAATGCTTTTGCCCTCTAAGGTTAGAATTTTTAAACATTTCTTTCTTAAAATGTGGTAACGGAAGCGAAGACATTACGAAGACCTTAATCTTTTAAATGATACCTCGTTTATCAATTTTGTTTAATTGTCAACTGAGGTAAATGACTTGAGACACAAAAAACGAATTTTAGAAAAATTGACATTTTTGACCTTTAAGGGTCCATTTACGAACAATTCCTTTCTTAAAATATAATGTTACCACGGCGGAAACCTTATTCGTTAATATGATACCTCATTTATCTTTATTGGTTAGATACTTAAGGGAGATAAATCGCTCGTGACACAAAAATACGTTATTGAAAAATTTAAACTTTTTCCCATTAAGGGTTGAATTCCAAAAACATTCTTTCTTAAAATATTATGTCACAAAGCTGAGACATTACTCCTCATAATCCTACTTCATTTATCGATTTTGGTTAGATATCCAGAGAGATAAATGGCTCGAGATACAAAAAACGCATTTTAGAAAAATCGCCATTTTTGCTCTTTAAAGGTGAAATTACGAACAATTACTTTCTTAAAAGATAATGTTACCGTGGCGGAAACCTTATTCTTTTATACTATGATACCTCATTTATCTATATCGGTTAGATATTAAGGGAGATAAATCACTCGTGACACAAAAATGCGTTATTGAAAAATTTATACTTTTTCCCTTTAAGGGTTGAATTCCAAAAAAATTCTTTCCTAATATATCATGTCACAAAGCTGAGACATTACTCCTCATAATCCTACTTCATTTATTGATTTTGGTTATATATCCAGGGAGATAAATGGCTCGAGGATACAAAAAACGCATTTTAGAAAAATCGCCATTTTTTGCCCTTTAAGGGTGAAATTACGAACAATTACTTTCTTAAAAGATAATGTTACCATGGCGGAAACCTTATTCTTTTATATGATACCTCATTTATCTATATCGGTTAGATATTAAGGGAGATAAATCACTCGTGACACAAAAATGCGTTATTGAAAAATTTATACTTTTTCCCTTTAAGGGTTGAATTCCATAAAAATTCTTTCTTAATATATCATGTCACAAAGCTGAGACATTACTCCTCATAATCCTACTTCATTTATTGATTTTGGTTATATATCCAGGGAGATAAATGGCTCGAGATACAAAAAACGCATTTTAGAAAAATCGCCATTTTTGCCCTTTAAGGGTGAAATTACGAACAATTACTTTCTTAAAAGATAATGTTACCATGGCGGAAACCTTATTCTTTTATATGATACCTCATTTATCTATATCGGTTAGATATTAAGAGAGATAAATCACTCAGTGACACAAAAATGCGTTATTGAAAAATTTATACTTTTTCCCTTTAAGGGTTGAATTCCAAAAACATTCTTTCTTAATATATCATGTCACAATGCTGAGACATTACTCCTCATAATCCTACTTCATTTATCGATTTTGGTTAGATATCCAGGGAGATAAATGGCTCGAGATACAAAAAACGTATTTTAGAAAAATCGACATTTTTGCCCTTTAAGGGCCGAAAAACGAAAAATTCTTTTCTTGAAATATAATGTTACCACGGCGGAGACCTCGATCTTTAATATGATACCTCATTTATCTATATCGGTTAGATATTAAGAGAGATAAATCGCTCGTGACACAATTACGCATTGCAAAAATATTGATACTTTTGCCCTTTAAGGGTCGAATTCCGAAAAATATCTGTCTTAATATATGACGTCACTAAAGCGGAGATCTTAATCTTTAAAATGATACTACATTAAACGATTTCATATACGTATCCAGGGAGATAAATGACTCGTAACACAGAAAACAGCATTTTAGAAAGATTGACATTTTTACCCTTTAAGGGTCGAATTCCGAAAACTTCATTTCTTAAAATATGATGTGTCCAAAGTGGAGACCATAAGCTTTAAAATGATACCTCATTCATTGATTTCGGTTAAGTATGAAAGAAGATACAGGCTTGTGACAAAAAAATACCTTATAGAAATAATATATATGATACTACATGGGATTTAAATTTAATTTAGGAAGCAGAATATACCGAGCTGTCACCCCATGAGAAGTGTGCTAATCCCCTAATAGCTCAGCGTCACGTTGCTCAATATCTTTCTTCCGTTTGTCTCGTGCGGATTTGCTCTTGTAAATTACAGTAACAGGCCGTCTCAACTGTAGACTTCAGGATGTAGAAAAAATAATATAAAATTCAATGACGCAATCTCTGGTTTACAGTTGTTGAAAGACTATCGTTTTCTGACTCAGAAGATTTTGGGTTCGCTTATTTCTATTTCGATTCTGAGCAACGTCACTTTTTCATTACGATGCCAATGGTTCCATGGGATAAAGACAGAGCACCGCATTCTGTTTCGAGGTTTTGGAGTAGAATATAGCTAGTTAACCTCACCCCTCCTCCCACCCTCCATACTGACAGGAAATAGTTCTACTAAAATATAATTCTACTAATAGCATTTAAAATACATTTGTATGTCGCGTAGAGAAGAGATAAAACTAAGCTACGACGATAGAAATGTAACATTACTTTACAAAAACTCATGATATTTTGTCTAAGAACATGTTTAACAAAAGTGATTATTGAATCGACAGTCGTATTTAAAATAGTGCCACAAAAACAGTGGACCATGATTATTCGCAAGAATACAAACAGCCCTGCTCAGAGTGTATTTCTTCCGTTAGACATTATCAGTGTGTGTGACAATAATTTCCACAGAACTTTTAGTCTTTGAACAATCGAACTTTATAAGCTCTTCACTAAACAGTAGATTCTTTTAAAATACGACCATTAACTTTGCTATGTTTCAAATAAAATGAAAACATGTCGGTGTCGTGGGAAGACAAAATTAGCAGCGATCGACATTTTCACTATTTCATAATTTTTCTATGATTAAACCAGGGGGTCCAAAAACTGATTTTGGCTCATAAGAAAAGTGTGCTGATCTAACGTAAACTGCAAACCATCAAAAATTTCTTTCCCACTTCGCAACAGAAACAATAAAATAATATCATTCGAAAGTTGCCTTACATTACGAGAGTGATGAGGGGATGCACGAGGGATGTAAGGAATTGGGATACAAAACTTTGGTCAGACCATTTCTGGAATATGGTAGTGTAGTATGGGACCCACATTTTGAGTATCAAATACAGGAGTTGGAGAGGTTGCAAAAAAGGGTTGCTACATTTGTTTCTAGAAATTATTGCAGAATGTAATCAGTAATAGATATGATAAAAGAGCTGGAATGGGATTAATTGCAAGACAGGAGGAGGGTGAAGAGGGTCATGGGATTTTACAAGGCGTATAATGATGATGAGGCAAGGAAAGATATTGGTGTAGGTATGAAAAGTAGTGCATGGAAAGGAAAAGATGACCAGGACCACAAGCTGGCACTCGATTGCAGGTACAAGGGTGTGGGAAGATTCTCTTCTGTGGGTAAGGGTGTCAGGGATTGTAATAAGTTACCATGGGAAGTGATGAACAATTTACCAAAATCGTTGAAAGAATTTAAAAGTTAAAATTTGTAGAGGGCAAATGTAGTTGGTTGCAGGAAAGGGGGAAGATGGGTGTTTAGGGAATTTGCCATCGGGGCATGTGCTCCATTGCTATTAAATTAAATTAAATATCTGTCCTTGTGTGTTCGCTCACGTTGTCGCTAAGTGTTTCATCTCCTCGTCTAAAGCTAATCGCCGGCCTCGTAGGTGCTGCTTCAAGTGAGGAAAAAGGTGAAAGTCGCTTTGAGCGAGATCCGGACTGTTGATGCCGTGCCGTCGGCAACTGTGATCCTCGTCGGTGACGTTTTCCCTACTGATCAAAAACTTTCGACACCAATATGCGGTATGCCGACATCACAGTTTCTCCGTAAACCTCTAACAACTGTCGGTGAATTTCAGCCGCTCGTAAATGTTTCGCCCACAGAAATCGAATAAATTGGCTGATTTCTTCTTACGTTTTCCAAACGAGTTTCCATTTTTGTTTACGTACAACTAGTGCTGCAGGTGGTGGGTTTTCAACCACCTGTTTTAGAATTAGTATTAATTTCCCTATAACGGACAACACTCCAGACATATCGCCCTTGTAAAGTTGGTTTCTGATCACCCCTTTCATTTCGTCAAAACCCAGCAGCTGTAAAGGAGATGAGAAGACTTAACAGTAACCCCGAACTGAGCGTCTAATGTAGGTCGTACTGTTCTAAGAAAAACAGTGGCCTAATTAACGATGATTCCTGCTGTGAGAAACAATTCCCACAACACCTTCTTGTACCTAAGCCATATTTCCGTTTCTCTGGCGTCGGCTAAATAAACAGAGAACGTTCCTTTGTGGCTGCTCCGGCACTGCATGTGAACAAGCCCAACTGAGCCTAATTTGCTTAATTAACTGGCTGGTGATGGTGGCGCTTCGTTCGGAACTGTTTGCTGCCTTTTTTGAGACTTGCCTTCGCCGCTCGAGTCCCTTACAAATCGACGGATGCAGCGGCCCATTACCGGCACTGTGTTTGCTAATTAACCGTGAAGCCGTAAGGAGCGTGGGCGTAGTTCACGTTAATTAACTCTACTTCTGGGCTGGGAGCAAAAGGCTTAGTCGTTTGAGTGCCTTCGCTGAATATGAAGAGCGAACTTCACTTGCAGCTCGAGTAGCCAACACGTTGCGGTTTCTTTGTCGTCTTACTGACACGTGGAACCGTCTTCGGATATTAATATCTGCTTTGAGTTATATCTTTTGAAAGAGAAGCTGTACTTATTGCTTTGTATTTCATACAGAACCTGTATTGCCACATTTCCATGAGTAACTGGTGTCGAATTAGCAAAACAGAGATTTTATGGATTTCGTTTGCCGTATTCTTTCTTGTAATCGTATTTTGCTCGACAGATTGGCAACATTTACTGCTCGCTACAAAGCAAAAGAGTCAAAAAGTTAAGGAATGAAATAATCCATAAATTATAATCTTTGTCAGGAAATTTTTTTGGTTCAGTGTAGGTAGGTTCGCAACTCGCAGAAGATGTCGTTGATTCGGCAAATAAAATTCAATTTTGAAGCAACTCTTCAGTTAATTCATTTAAATGGCATTTTTTTATGGAAGCAAAGTTGACTAAATTGTGAATTTATCAAATAGAGTGTTCCTCGGGAAGCGTGATAGGAACATCTACAGAGTTTCCATTTGTGGAAAAAACACATTTTTCTTAGCAGCAACCACTACACAGTTATCTTCATAGCTGGATAGTAAAAAGCTGACATCGATTCGTATGGCTCTGCACGGTCTACTTCAGGTAAAAAGTAGACAGACACGCTTGCCCAACTGACCACTTCGAATGTTTGCATGTGTCGTCCAAGCAGCTTATGAACAAGTATTTCTAGAGCTTTCACAACAACGTTTGTTTGGAAGTGGTAGGATGAAATCTTCTGTTCAATCAGTTTATCAGACCGTCTTGATGTCAGTGACTGGTATTATATTACTAACAAGTACAGCCACAGTACAGTGTGTTGATTCAATATGTTGTTTCTCATTCGCAACAAAGAAATGCGTGATCTAAAGTCCATAGAATTCTACACCAGTTTTAACAACAACCGATGCCTTTTAGAAAATGTTGCATTGCTGTTGCAATTTAATATGGTCTGTTAACAACATTAAGGCACTCTTTTTTACGATATGAGGTAATTCTAAAGACGCCATAGGTTGAAACACACCGAATTCGTTACAATAATGAACTCTCCCAAACTGTTAGGTTGTTTAAAAGGCGGCTAGTGCCAAAATACGTTAATGTTATACTTTATTTATGTTTGTAACTAATAGCAGAGATGTCAACTGATTCTCACAGTTTTACATTAGCACACCAATGTTCGGAAATAATCTGCACTTATTAAAAAACAGCAGAAGCAGTCCTCGTAGAATACGTTATTGATAAACACTACACATTCAGTACTTCGAACATCGTTGGCTAAGGTTATCTTTTTAAAACGCGATGATCTGGGAGAAACCCGCGGAACGCAACGATCAAATTCTCACGTAGTCTAGAGTAACACAATGATATGTCTATCTGCAGCAAATCGTACAGACGTCTTTACCTACAGTGCACAGAAAAACTAAACTCTGTACAACTGTCGATGCTGACATTATTTAAAACTAAAGGCTTCACCAGATTTTTAAATAGATGTAAGTATATATTATTTAATTCTGAATATAAGGGAGGAAATGCGAGTTTATTGACGCTTCAGGATTAAAACCGAAATCAACTTTATCCACTGTAAGCAGCTATACTGTTGGTTGATTAGTTTATATTGTAGTAGAAAAAGATGTAAGAGCGATATTTAGAAAGCAGTCTATATGCCATTCTACAGCTTGTTTGTTTTCAATAAGGAATATCGATTGCAAAACTCCGAGTGTTTTAAAAGTGATCTCTATACCCGCGATAATTTTTATTCTGCGTTTTTTCGATAAACTTGATAGTTAACAGCATGTTAACACGATCAACACTTATGAAGAATGCTTGCAAATAACATTGCAACGGCCCACTCGTATGTCCAAAATAATACAAGGAACCAGCAATTGTAACATACTTGGTTTTCTTGGCCTCTTCTTCTATTACTGCGCGGAATTTTCTTCTGTTTATAAGCTGTGAGTCATTACCACAGCTTTCTAAATGAGTTCATAGGATTATTATTAATTATTAACAGGTGTGAACTCATCTATCAATGACGGCGGAATAAATTTTTACTGTACTCTAAAGCAATACACACTATATCTTCCAGACAACAGCACTTTTGCTTTGATTTACAGCGTGGAAGCAAGCTTGTCTCAACCCCAGCCTCTGTTTTGACATTTCCATTGAAACGTCCAGGCATTCAACAAATTATTTACTTCTCACCGTGCGATTCCTGAAAACAGGCTTAGAGTGATCCCCACAACATGACACAGAGAACGTCTTGTGATGTCATCCTTGCGATTCGCCATTTAGTTTTAACAGAAGTTACATGGAGCTTAATTGAAATAGCCGATGCACTACCAACAAAATACGTACAGGTCACGTCAATTATTTTATGTCATATAAATCTTGTCAGTTTCAAATTAATTTCTGGTACTAATAAATTTCGAATACCTTCTTTTGATTTTCGTATTAATTAAAACTTCTTCTATTATTGTGTTTTACTTGTACTTCACTCAATGTTGTTTGATCAATTATTACTCTCTTCTGTACATACGCAGACCGGTACAGTGGTTTAGTTGGTTACATTTTAAAGGAGACAAGGGCACAGTGCAACACTGTTTGTTAGTCTGCGAAGGTAATGGTATATGCAAGGTGTCAAAACAACAATTTAGCTTTAATAAACACAACTTCTCCAATAAAAATAGAACTTGTTTTTTCTCGAAAAAAATAAAGAAATGAAAATTATTTTTTCCGTTATTCATAGTCTTCATGCACATTATAGTGAAAAAGAGTAAAATTCACTCACTATTTTACAGTTGTATTTAGACATACCGATGTTATACTTGTAGAGTGGCAGAAAAATTCAGATCTTTTTCAATGTAATAACTAATAACCCTACTGAGGCGTCTACACAATAACGCATAACGGCTTATTGTATCCTCCGAAATTAGTTCCATTGCTCCCTCAGTAACCTATATGACATAATCCCGATTTGTACGGCTTCGTAACCTGTCACAGGAGTGCTGCCATATTAGCAACGAACTTTAGACATTTCCTCAACATCTGAGGAAATGTGGGTTATATTGTAAAGAAACACAAAGTGACCCCTTCTAACATTTAAATGTTATGGAACTGGGGCTTGGGGAGCGTGCACAAACTACGTGGCTCGGTCCAGGGGAGGGGGAGGGGATGGCTGGAAGGCTACGCTAGGCTACGTGGGGTGAGGGGGGGGAGTGTTTCAGAGCAGAGCCACATAGCTTTCCTTTTATAACGTTTGTCACAGTTTAAATGAGGAACAGAACTCACTACAGCTTTTGAATATTTATTTCCCTCAGTCAATTATCTCCGTATTTAATTTACAATAGTCTGACATGAGAAAACAGTACTAAATGTCTTCTGGAATCTAAAGAGAAAAAAGGTACGTGCTACGTGGGGGAGAGGGAGGGGAGGGTAGAGGTAAAAGCCACGTGGGTCTACGTGGGGGGAGGGGGATTGACTAGGGGGCCAAAATGTAGCTACGTGGTTTATGCATGCTCCCATGTCAAAAGTTAGCATTCTTTGAAATGGGGATGAATGATGAAAAGGGTGGGACGAAAATCGATCATGACCTAAAGTTATTCAGGAAAATACGAGAAAAACTACATATCCATACCAGATTGTTGAGGCACGGAAATCGTCAATGCAGTTATGATAACCATTTTGAACATTTGATCTCTTTACTCACCCAGGGGATACAATATGGATCATTTTCCTTTGAAAGCGGTGATAACTGTGAAACTTTCTGTTTATAATGCGCAGTTGCTGTGAATCCACTACTGTTTATTTTATCCTGGAATTGGAAGCGCCATGCGTGACATTTACCAAAGCTTGTGTTAATGCGATTTCTCTGCGCGAGTAAATTAAAGGCGAAAACTGAGTTAGAAGTGTTTTGAGGCGAGGCGCTGCTGGAATCGGAACGTAGACGCCAGCTTCTGCCGAGGCAACAGGTGCCTCCCGCGGCCGCAATATCTATTCAAATGAGACGGCTCCGCTAGGCGGCAGCACCGGCGTCGCAGAGCTGTTAAGTTCGACTACTGAGAGGTTCGTCAGCTCAGTTTGTTATGCAGCTCATTACGGTGGTGATTAACTTTGATGTGCTTCGACGATATTGGTTCTGCCACACTACCTGCGCAAGGCAGAGATGCGTGAATAACTTCAACAACGGAGCAAACTCTGAATAGAGTTCTGTTATGTTCGTTCGCTAAATAGAAGAGAAAGTTTAACAACTGAACATTATTTCGGTTTCAAAACACTGAGTCCTACAGAACATTTTCGTTACTAATGCCTCAATTAAAATTTTATCTCCTCACGAATTTTCGTTTACAGAATACGTTGTGACTATTAACAGATCAGTTAAACTCTAGTCTAACGTCTCATACAGCGTTTTACAGCCTTTTGCCCGACATTGTTATTATTATCATATATTTACAAACGCTTCTGGCTAATATATTTCGCAAGTTTATAAATACACTATATTTCTAGCAGCACATGATTTAATAGTTTGCAATATAGAGATTAAGTTCAACATCATAATTTTTGCAGTATCACATTTGATTCATAGTCTTCCTGACAAGTACCCACTCTTCCACTCTTTACATAATTTTTTTCAACAGATACAGGTTTTTTTATATTCTATCAGCAATTTTACTGTTCATGATTATTCATTTATGTTACAGTCTTCTGAGCCAAGTGCATTATCTATCTAGTCCCATAGATGTTTCTTTGTGGCTGTGCAACAGAATTCAAATCTTAATATCCAGTACTATAGAGTATTTTCTGCACTTCCGTCTACAGGGAGGGGTCTTGCTGGTAAGAACAAAAGATTACCCTTATCACTCCGTCAGAAACAATATTTATAACTAACTTGTCTACAGAATTCTTTTTAGTCATTTTAAACACAGTTCATGTTCTAATAGACAGTTTAATTAAATGTACTTGACAAACATTTCTCTATAGAAACCGTTACAGATATTAACAAAACAACTATAGTCATAATTTTCAGTATTATACAGCGTTTTTCCATTCGCGGTTTCGTAGAAAAAATTCTGGATGTTATCAATATTCCATTTCATTCAATGTTTTGAATACATTGTTTCCTCTATTCTTCACATAAGAATTTACCGAATCAGAAAATTGATTTTAACAAGTTTTTATTATTTTCTCTTCTCTCCTTTCGTTGTGATTAACTGGCCACAATATTAACAATAAAAACAGCTAGATGAATTTCGTTTGATGGTAATTAAACTTATATCTCAAGATTGAATGCCGGTTAAGCAGTTATTGACGTTATTTTTCGCAATGAAATTGCCGCTTTCTGCAATAGAAAAATATGTTGAGAGATTCCGTGTTTAATACCAGATAGGAGGACAACGAAGGGGCACTAATCGATGACTGGGTCGTTAGAGCAGGGAGACGCTGTTGTGGCCATGGAACGAAAGTAAATCGGTCATTCGGGTAACGATGGAAAACCGATATGTGAATAGGTGGACCGAATATCGAACTAATGACCTTCCATCGTCACCGTTCACCACCAAGTTAAGCAGAATTTAGTTTTTTGTCAAATATAGATCCAATTCCGCGGTATTTAAAAAACCACACTTTCCTATCAACGGGCGCCTTTACCGGTTACCAAGTTGAATCAAAAGTTGCTGCTGGAAGTTTTTAATCAATTCCGTGGTACAATGTCTCAATGTTTTTAATTGGTTGTTTGAATTATAAAACCTCAAGAATAATTTATATACAAGCTACAAACTTAATCCTGATTAGCCGCCAACCACAATGCAATTAGTGATGAATAATGTAATATTTTACTCGAAGAAACATGATTAATTGTGTGGTATGTTGTTACCTGTTACGACGACTTCCGAGCGTCCTCTTATTTAATGATCGAGTATCTTAAAGGCTGCACAGTCCATCCCTAATGTAGCCGCCTAACCTAACTCAGCAGTCTTAAGGGGAACAATAGCTTAACGCTGAATCCCGAACCACGAAAACGTTCTGCAATAATTCACACATGCGCATCAAGCTGTGCCAGAAGTGAATATCGAATTAAAGGCCTTTGAAAATCGAAATAAAGACCGGGATTCAAACAGGGGACCTTTTATTAGAAGTAAGACACTTTAATCAATTTTTATCGGTCTCTGCAGCCTTCTATAATCTCCTGCTCTCTCTATTTTTAACCTTCATCAGTTTGACTTTTTTGTCATTTATTTTTTACTCAGTCTTGATGATTCCTAACAATAATTATCTGAAAAATTAAAAAGTTTTCAAAAGCGCTCTTCTTTTGAGTTGGACTTCTTTTGTTATATTCTTCTATTATGTTAGACCAATATTCTTGTTTTGTTCTGCTCCTGCTTGAAAATGTATAGTGTCATATAAGCCACATTCTGTAGCGATACGCTTTCCTCTCTGGTCAAAATAGTTATTTGGGATTAATTTTTTTTTTTTTTTAATTATTGCTACTTATTCCTTTGAGCTTTCACACTGAAATCTGTGGGTTATGATATCTGTTTGTTGCCATTGGGTACTCTTGATTGCATCACTGAGTCTTTTTAAGTAAGTTACTCTTTGTTGCATATCATATCATTAACCACCTTCTACCACGTGGATTTAACTGCAAGATTTAGCGTTTAGTTGTTGATGTTTTTCTAGTTTTGGTGCCGACTGAAATTATTATATTTCTCATCTTGTCGATTCTTTAGAATATGCATCTACTCTACAAGTGGTTTTGTTTTTGTATTGGTCTTTGCGTCTGAGCCACCTTATGGCTCTTTTTGAAAGTAGAAAATTTTATATGTTTAACCATTCATAGCGTTGCATCACGTAGTAACTCAAAGTGTCCTTGTGACATATTAGAACGAAGCAGTATTCCTTTTGCAGCGAGACTTATTGTTTTCCCTCGTCTCTCATCATTGATCACGATTTCTTTCTTCTTTGATGTGATCTTAACAGAGAATTGTGGCAGTTACCGACTCCTCGCCCCATTGGAACACGCCGATACGCGCTAATTGGCAAAGCTATAACTCTTCAAAGCCAATGTGGCAAGCAGCTGTTCTCTAA
Organism: Vandiemenella viatica; assembly: GCA_031002005.1. Taxonomy (NCBI): domain Eukaryota; kingdom Metazoa; phylum Arthropoda; class Insecta; order Orthoptera; family Morabidae; genus Vandiemenella; species Vandiemenella viatica. Next base: position 127,421,083 of record JARYHS010012519.1, on the reverse strand, counting down.
CTTGCTTTAGCGAGCGAGGTGAATTTGTGCCATTGTTACTGTGGTTTCTAGTAACGGAAATTATTATCTCACCTCTCAGATGATGCAACACTTTATTTGTGAAAGGAACCAAACATTTCCTTTTGCAATGAGAGTGTTTGGTAGAAATGTTAGATTACGCCACTGGTTAACTTTAGTGTTCTAATAATATCTCTGACAGTGTATGGTTATGCTGCTTCATTAACTGGTACTTTTGGTATGGTGATTAATGAATAAGAAAAAGATTTCGGATTATTTCTGATTATTGCAGCGAATACAAAACTTCTTATGCTTTTTGTGACACGCCTTAAAATGCTATTAAAAAATTTACTAAATTCCTCATTTGAATGGGAAGATTTTGTACTATTTCCTGCAATACGAAAAGAAAATACTTCCTGAATTTTACAGTACAAAGAAAAAAAAGTTGGTAGATGGACTTTATTATAATTCCTTGTACCCTGTGCGAATCTTCGCTCCCATCAGTGAATGTTTTAGAATAAGGTAACGTTAATACCTCTTGGCAAAGTAACATTGGATTAAACTTTTATATTTATTGTAGGCAGGTAAATATTGTGAATGTAAGATTTCTTTCTGACTTACGTCTATCCGTTTGAGGTCACCAATGGTGGAAAACGACTAACTGTAAGGCGAGTTTTTGGCCCATCTTAAATATTTCCGCTGTATGTGATAGTCTTTTTAATAAAATCAATATCCAATAGAGTAACAAATATACCATGGCAACAGGTATCTTTAATTTAATTTACATAAAATTTATACTTGACTGATTAAAGTATAGCGATATTCGTCACAGGTATATTTATTGCAGAGTTGTAGTAGATTCTTGAGAATGTTGCCAAATGATATAGTAAATTTATAAAAGTGAACTATTTACCAGTTTTATAAGTAAATTTTTTAAATTTTATGTAAATTCTTAAAATGATAGTAATATGAAGAGAATAACTTTGTTTAACAACCATGCAAAGGATTTTAAATTGTATCCACAGATACCAGAGTTAAGTAGAGTCTGCCTACTGCTACAAAAGATGAGGTTTATGAAATTAAAATCTGTTTCGTTTTGCTTCGGGCTTTCGGTTTGTGGACGTCGCGGTGGCCATTTGAGTCAGGAAGAGGAAGATAATCGGTTATAGCCTTTTTGAAGAAACCATCCCAGTATTCGCCTGGAGTTATTTCGAAAAACTCTGGAAAACCGAAACCCGGATAGCTGGTCTGTAATTTTCCGAATTCCAGGTCAAACTGGGTAAATTAAAATATAAATCGTGTGAATAATACTAGAAACACATACTTCGAATGTATCTGCTACACATGGGATGAGGATAAACAAAAATTAAATGAAAATGTTTATAATTATGTCTCTGGATAGTAAAATAAAAATTGTGGTCCGGTACTACTCTGCTGCGCACGAGTAAATATTACATTAAACTGAATCGCAATGGATTACAGCCAGTGTTATATCTGAAACTAAAAATAAAATATCTTATGCTGTTAACCGTGGGTTTATGTTCCATTTTAGCCTCAACCATTCCTACGTTACGTTTGAAGGGTACGTTTGGAGGCTGGATACCAGCGTTTCTCAAACTATTTTATGCCGAGTACCAGTAAATTGACAAAAATGGTGCTGCGGACCACTAACTTATGTGCACTTAATTTCTACCTATGTAGATATTATTAATATCTGGTGTATTGTAGTCTTATACAGGACGAGTGTGTTATTTAAGTATTTAATATTCTACCTACGGACCATCTGTATCATCTTCCCGAACTGATAGGGGCCTGCAAACCACAAGCTAAGAAACACTGATGCAGATAGTTGCGAAATATAATTAGTAATTAATTATCTCTAGCATAGTAGCTTAATTAAACACTAATTATTTAACGGCATCCAATCCTGTAGTTCGATTACTAGCTGACCTAGCTTTCACTTCTTGTTTATTTCCTACTACTACTTTTTTTTCTTTTTTTTGCTTATGGCTTTACGCCTCGTCGATGTCAAGGTGGTTAGAGGCCGGAAAGGACTGGGTACAAGGAACGAGAAGGAATTAGGCCATGGCCTTTTGAAGGAAGCATTCCGACTTTATCCTGTAGTAATCTGGGTAAACCATAGAAAAAAATTCAAATCAGGATGGCTGGACAGTAATTCGAACCCGCGTCCTCCCGAATGCGAGGTCAGAGTTTTACCACTCACCCACCGCCATGAAAAAGTTAAACTGGCGGCATTGTTTGTAGTGGAAGCGTCTGTCGCCGCTGTCACTACGGCAGTTACCGACGGACTTGTAGTGCGTCACTATGAAGCGTTCGTCACTGGACGCCGTCCTTGATCCACTTGTCCGATGCTCCCGGCTGGTGTCCGCCGTAGTCCCGTTTGGTTCCGCTCCAGATTCCGCAATCCGCCATTGTTTCCCACTCGCGTGGAGGTCCATTGTCTTACTCAACAGTCGCGTCGGAGACGGTCAGCGCCAATTTGTTCTGGATCCTACACTTTAAAGGCAGCGGCCACTAAACAACATTTAGAGGTGACCTATAATAGGAGAGTGCTACTTTTCGGCAATTTATTACCAGCTTTCTAGTATTAGAAATGTATTCACCATTTTACCTACAGCTTTGAAGACAGCTTGTGGTTTCGATACTGGGCTAGCTTGTTCTAGTCCTGTTGGAGGAAATTTTTTCATGATTCCAACTCATTCAGCAAGGCATAAGAGATCCTAGGGCAAAATTCGTAGAAAAATCCATGTTGTTTTGTGTTAATTCGTTCGTGGGATGGCAACGTAAAAATGAATGGCTCTATTGGTATTGTTCGAAATAATAGGTCATAACCCGACTGTTTTCTCCCTTTTCTATCTTCATCTACGCAACACGAACATCACAATACGTTTATCAAGAACCGTCAGTGAAATCTGTGTGTAGAGGAAAGGAACATTCACTGACAAATGATTCTTCACGCGTGGTCATTATTGCCGCAGTATAATGTATTTCTGTTAGCCGATATTTACTATATTTCCCACAATATTTATAGACAAATGGTATGATTATAAAACAGGTTGCGGGGTAAAAATATGGTTTTAATTTAAGGACGAGCTTCATTACCGTTTTCAGCTGTTGGAATTATTTATGACCATACTTTCTACAATTCGAGAACATATTCCCGTAAACATTTATCTTCTTGCTTTTTGGACCAAAACTTTGGTCAGACAGTATCTTCCCGCAGTGAAATATAGGGATAAATCACTTATAATTTTGCATATTAGATTCAGGAGTTAACATAGCCGTTACAACAACGCACACTGCTTGCTACATTGAATTCCTTCCGTTTTTTGTAGAGCATCGAATACATTGTAACTTTTTTCATTGTTGTTCTGCTTTGATTACAGGTCACACCTGATGTTTGTTGAAAATATTAATCCTTATTATTTCTAGGATTGCATATCTTTCGCGTAGTAATTATCGAACTTCAATAGGACATTGCACTTCGTCGGCGTCGGAATTATCAGAGACTGAAGAAGGTTTGGTGTCAAAAAATTAGAAAAATTCGGCTACGGTATTTTGCTGATGACTTCCTGACATTCGCTGGAGTAATTCCGGGAAATCACGAAAAACGGAAACCAGGAGGTCACTACCGGTAATGTAACTGACATTGAATTTCAAACCTGAGGGTTAATATTCAAACTCGTAATTCAGTTTTCTGATAAGAACACGGAACGCCTCTTGTTTTCGTAGAGCTCCGTATTTCTATTTTCCATTTCCGACTGTAGCTTCGGAAAAAACCATGGGTTGTAAAATTTTGGTAAAAAAAAAAAAAAAATGAAACAAGATTTATGGTTAGTGGTCGTAGCATATGAAAGAAATCTACTAAATCGGTTTCATGTATCATAGCTACCGGTCCTGACGGATGAGCAGTGTACGGGAATAGGCGGTTTGGACCCAGTTTAGGCCATAAAGGGATCGGTTTTTCTCGATTTCTTGAAAATGATTTCAAGCGGGGTAGTTGCTTAATAGAGGCATGCTATTCCCAATGCCCAAGTCTGCTATATCTAATAACCTCGCTGACGAGGAGCCACCGAGCCGTAACAAAGTATTATTCCAGACGAAACTTTTAGATTAAATCTCAAAACTTGATAAAACAATTCTCGGCTTAGGCAGTGTCGGACAATGGTGCGGTTATTTTCTTGAAAACGTCAATCGTATATAGTAAATTGAAGTTGAAGGAAATGATTAAATGATAGTTCAGTTACGTGTCTTTGCCGCCATATTGTACTTGCCTATTGGGTCGGATGGGTCTGAGTCGACCTCCATAGCACTCTCCATCTCGTCAACGAAATCTGCATCAATGCATGACCCACGCTCGTCAGATGCCGCCTGAGTTGTGCAGGGGAACTTACGTTGCTTATATATGCTGTAGAACTGCTTGCTGGTTTTCGGTTCGTGACAGGTGTTTTAGTTTCATTCTCATTTTCAGTTTTATGCTTCACGTAGTCGTGTGCGAGCTTTGCAGTTCAGATTGTATTTTGTCCTCACATGTTTCAAAAATTGAAGAAGATCTGGATATTTTCAAATGTTGTTAAATTCACAGTCTCATATTTTTTAAGCCTGCAGATACAGATTATAAAACCAGGATTAGTTGTAACACATACTTCCCTCTGTAAAAACACAGATCTTTGAGATATGATCTCATTTATATACACGTGTCGAAAAACGTGGATTGACTTTCCGAACGCGAGGTACTAAGCTTACGGCTACCACGAATGTCGGAATGAATTTGGCAACAACTTTTATCTTCCGCTTTTAAAAGGAGCTAGATATGGTAATGCGGAAGTGATATGTCTATTTTTAACCGAGTTACAGAAATTTTAAACTACTGTCGTTCATTTTGGGGCTTTTTTGCTATCATTCTTTCGACTGGCTTCATACAATCCTCCATCCCTTCCTATATTATGCTCACCTCTTCATCTATACATATCCCTTACAAACCACGTCCTCAATTATCTACTTCATGTATTCTAATCTCTGTCTTCCTCTAAAGTTCTTAGCTTCGAATGTTCCCTCCATCAGCAAATTAACCAATCCAGCATGTCTCAAAATATGACCTACCAGCCTGTCTCTTATTTCCGTAAGCTTCTTACATAAACTTCTTTCCTCATCCATCAATTCCAAAAATCGTTCATTTCTTACTTTTTCTGTCCACTTAATTTCAGAATTCTTGTATAGCACCACATTTCAAATGTTTCAATTTTCTTTATTTCCGGTATTCCCAAAGTCCATGTTTCGCTACCGTAAAGTGCTGTGCTCCACACATAGAGTTTTAAAAAGTTTTTTTTTTCTAATTTCTGGATCAATATTTCAAACTAAAAGATTTCTCTTTTTATGAAGGCTCTTTTTGCTAGTGCTATTATGCTTTCAACATGATTCCTACTTCGGCCATCGGTTGTAATTTTGCTTCCCAAGTAACAGAATTCACTTACTTCTCCAATTGCATTCGATCCTTTTTTTATATATTTAATTTACAGCTGTTATAACAGCAAATATAATGTTTGTAAGAAAACATTGTAGATTTCAACAAAGCTTTGAGAAATATACTCAAAAATCCTAATAATATCATGTTTCAACAATTATCATCATTCTTTGGTGAAATTACGGATTATAATCGATTACATTTTTTTTTCTTATGATTTTACGTCTCGTTTTCGCCGGACTGAGGCTGGAAAGGACTAGGGGCAAGAAACGGGAAGGAATTCATCCATGACATTTTTAAGAAACCATCCCGGCAATCGCCTGCAGTGATTGCTGAAAACAAAAAACATAAGAGCCGAAATTTGGACGCTCAGAAGTGGATTCGAACCTGCGTCCTCCCGAATGCGAGGCCAGAGCGTTAGAACTCATTCACCAATACTCACCGCATACCTAAGCATTAGGTTCCCCATCCAGAGAACCTCCTCGCGGTAACCTGGTGTTGTCGCTGCGTATTGATCCACAGTATTTCAAAGTAACTGTCAGTTCTTGCTTCCCCGGAAGGCGTGTGGGTCCTGCGAGTGTTTCGGCCGGTCGCTGATGAGATTTGGCCGGCACTTCTCTCGAGGGGTCGAGCGCCGTGATGACGTCACAGCAAGTAGGAGCACAGGGCCAGCTTTCGCGCACCACGCTGGCAGTCTGTCACCACCTGGGCACACGTAGCCGGAAGTTGAGCCGGGTCAAATGAAAGTAAACGTGGGAAAGCATTACTTTCGACGAAATTTCTCATCTTAGCACCATCTGCGGAATACTGCCTCAACTTTGACTTCTTCGCTGCTACCGAGGCAAATTGCTCGTGTTGTTGGAGAGATTGCGATGTCGGTACATTACGGAAGTTCGTGAACGAGGAAGTTTGTGAGATGGTAATTATGTCTTATTGGGAACATATTTAATGACGTGTGTATGATACTGTAAGCGAAATTATTTCGAGATATTCCAGTCTATATAGTAACATCAGGTCCGTGTAATGTGGCTTTGGAATGGACTTATGAAATTTGGTAGAATAGGATACCCGTACGAAAATTTTGCGTTAGATGTCCCATGAACAGTGAGATTGCAGTAGGATGGAATAAGAACTGCCTAAGAGGAACAAAAATGTCTGAAAAGCTCCTAATTCTAGTAAACTCACACAGTTTACCAATATCTCTGTGATACATTGTGTTGCTATCTAGCGATATGAGCTCTCCTGGTCGAAGTTAGCTAAACCTAAGATCTTGACTCTGAACTATCGCATACACGTGACCTCGATTATTCTTAATTTCGTCGTTTACGAAAAATTCCTTTCTTAATTAGGGATGGTACAAAACCAGAGAACATAATCTTTAAAATGATAGTTAATCGTTAAAATGATATCTCATTTGGTCAAGTATGAAAGATGACGCGTCATTAAAAAAAACCACCTTTTAGTTACTATATATGATTCGAGTGGAACTGTGTTACTTACGCATACAATCGACCCACATATCGGGGATATCGAATGTTGACTCATATCTCGTTAGCAGGTTTGAGGTGGTGTGATCAGTACTGCAGGGTATAAGACATCAAGTGCATTGGTGTTCTGAGGAAAATAAAAACCGTTGTCAGTTTGAATGCCAGTCGTTCATTTTATATTAATTCCCTCTTGTGATCTTTTAATTAGTAAACATAATTCTAATAACGGCTTATAACATTTAAGGTCACCAGTTGAAAATCGGAAATCGCAAGTATCCCTTCATCCCACGTTCTCAAAACACATAGTGTGGTATTCCCGTTGGAGAATTAAATCTGCAAGATTACGACAGTATTAAACGTGATGAACGACGATATCAGAGACGATTGCAAAGCTAACGGCCAGATCCAGATGAGCAATCTTGGCACCGAATGCGTTTCTTTGCCATTAGCTCGGCTGATATCTAAGCCCGCTCCGCTCTGTTTTCTTCATTAGATTTAACGGCAAGCGTTTTGGTTTTAGTGCTCCACGCAGCAATTCGGGGCTGCGGGTTGTCTACCCCGCTGGGGACCATAAACCGACCTCGCTGCCATCTCGACCTCTCACCCTGGTCGATAATTTCGATTGTGGCGAACGCGCAAGATTCCAAAAATTCTTTCACTTCCTTTTTACCATAACTCCTTTTTTAGACTTAGACGGAAATGAACAATATGGTTGATGATGTCATTAGAGACGAATGAATTTCATAAATTTTGTTTTATACTGTGTCATTATTTCCTCATAAATGTGAAAATAAGTGGCGTAACAAGTGTTGTATTATTAATTCAAGATGGTTGCAGAGTTACTCATGGGAACCACTATTCACTTCTGGGAATTCAGGCAGAGTGAGCCAATTTCATTCACAAATTTCTCTATCGCCATGAACAAATGACACATTACGAAATGCCGTGTTTGTTTATCGTAATCACTTAATGAGTCCATAGAACATTTCATTCACGTTCATCAGACATTTAGCTTGTAATATAAATAAATTTGTGAGACCTCATGTTTACTACTTAATATCTTTCAACCATAATAAATAGAAGGATACATTTTATACGAATCTCCGCTATCAAACTGAACATTGTTCATAATAAATATTAACTAAAGTAAATAAATTTTCCCAAAGTATTTTATCAAGCTTTGAAAGCAGTTCTTTTTTGTTTCCATGTCTCATATTACTACAGTCATCTTACAGACACTGCATATATTGCATAGTTGATTAGGATCATCGGTATTTACTGACAGATTAAATTATCTGTTCCAAATATTAAATACAATTAATACATGAACATAGAAATTTTAATTCACTAATCTGGCTAAACATTATTTGTAGCAATGGGCTGAAAATAACTAATTTATTTCTTATATTATCTGCACACTCATTAATAATTAAATACTTTAAGTATGCTACGCCCATTATTGAATTAGATGTCTTTTCCAACAACGAACACTATTATACCTGTTCTCTCGCCATCCACATATCAGCCATTAAAATTTCCGAACCATATGACACAGTACGTAATCTTTTGAAGCTTCGTTCTCTTGCATAAGCATTGGATACTCAGATACATTAGGTGTGGCCTATGAAGATTTGCTGCCTTTGAGAGCTGCAAAGTGTGCTTTATTTGACCAATGATCTATTATTTTTCTACTTCATCGAACACGATGTATCAGCTGTAGAGCTCTAGCCATCGGAGAATACCATTCAGAGGACCCGGTTTTGAATTTGAATCTGGTTATACAGATTGTGGTTAAACTGGCATTCGGGAGGATGTTGGTTCCAATCCCATCCCGGACATTCAGATTTCTGTGTTCCATAGTTTCCCGATTCCACTCCAGGCGAATACCAGTATGGTTCCTCTAAAAAGGCCATGGCCGAATTTCTTCTTGTTCCTTCTCCCCAGCCACTAGGGATCCGTGCTTCACTCATAAGATACCAGTGATTCTGCATTATACACAAAGATTGCTTGTTATCTTGTACCTGAATTTGAAAAAAAAAAGGATTTGCTACGCTAGATTTGAATCATACCAGAAATTATACGAGAATAATATAGGAACGAAGTCTTTCTCGGCGTCGAGAGTGGATCTACTGGTGAAGTGGCGACCGAGCCTGAGATATCGTGTGTAAACACCTTGTTTACTCGGCTAGTCTCCCGAGAAGACTACATCCATACGAGAATCATGTTTGTATAAGCTGCTACAAGATAGTTTTGGAATTAGTTTCAACGCTAATATCTGTAGTTTTAATGTTTACAAATAAATTTTCATAAGATGGCTACCGGAGAATGGTCATTTTCCCTTTTAAGGGCCTAGTTTTTTTATTAACGTTATCATTTTTGCAACAATAATTTGAGGTCACTCTTGAAACTAAGCTCTCTGACCTTTCACCTAACTACTGAAGCAGGTGTTTTTCCAATTAAACTATTACCTTTCGTCTGAAGCGAAATTTCTCGGAAGTGCAGTGATCTTACGTCAGAAAATGGTTTCGCCATCCACTAATGTATTCCAAGAAAGGCCTGAAGTGTTCTCCGTGTGGCACTCGCATGTGTTTCTGAATGGCCACTCGATTCGCTGCGCTTTGCTCCACGCACTTTGCCCTCAGTTCACGCTGAGAGGTCCATTAACAGACCGTTTACATGTGGCTACTCGGGTAAACGAAGTCAACGACAGTGTCTATCTTTTCAAACGGCGGTTTAAGCTTCATACCACTTTGCAAATAAAACGAATGAAAAGCAGCTTTACTTTGTAATATGTTTCAGTTATTTCTAATTTTAATCAATAGCTTCCCATTTAGTTAACAGTTCTGGTTTATTACAATGAAAGAGGAAGAAATGATGCTTTTGTATTGGCAGGAAGGTCTTTAAAGATCAGTCGTCACTTAAAATTTTATGTCTTTTACCCCTTGTGGTAACATCGATATCTAGCTCTGAATTTATTTCTCAACTATTAATATGAGACAATATTTTAAGGATCCAAATAATCTGTTTTGAAACCTTAATCCACATTCCAATTTTGCTTCTCCGGAAGTGATTTTTTTTTAAAGTTTTGTAATAATATTTCTGTTCCAGTTTGCAGGAGATTACTATTTTCCCAATAAATTGTCTTCCAATTATCAAAATTGCACAAATTTAGAATCTGGTTGCATAATCTTGCGATGTAAATGTCCTCAATTTTTGGTATTTGTACTTAAATTTTTTGGAAATTCAGTGCTAATTTTGCTATTCTTTTAGTTTTAATTCTTATATAAATGATAGGTCTGCGTGCTATTGTTGAACTAAGTTTCTGCTATTGAAATAACTAAGGTTGTAAAATTTTACTGCAATATTTATTAATGTTTGTTAGGAACAAATGAGGGCAGTGTTTAATAACTAAAGTGGTTGTAATGATAACAATTTGACGTGACTGATACTTTGCGTCCACAGATTCGCGTGTAGTTTTTCAGCGTTGTGAGTGTTTTGGTTTTACAGTCTGTAGTTTTTACTGCATGAAATTGGAGAAATGAATATTACATCGAATAGTGTCACGGTTGTAAAGTACCTGGTATTTGTAGTTTGTTTGGCGTAAATACTACCTCTTGTTCTGAGAAAGTCGGTACGATGGCGTCACGTAGTTAAAATACCGGTAGAGAAATCGAAGTCTGTGATATACAGTTGGTGAATGAGTCAACCGGAAGGGAAGTAAATGCGGTTACCAGACGTTTACTTACTGAGTTATGCATCCATCTTAACTTAAAATTTACGAGTTCTTTTCCTGGCAAGTGTGATGGTCTCACAAAGCAGTGGTCTTTACATTTCAGATTATCTTTCTTTATTTTCCCATTACATAAAAAATTCTGGTATGAATGACATTAAGATATTATTTCTCTTCACGCCAGGCATTAAGTCGGTTCTGTCTTGTAACATTATAACTAACTCCCCTATAACTTTTTTATTATTAATGTACTAGTATTATAGATATTGGATTGTGTTGCATTTATTAATTATAAGTGACCTGAATAATTGTATTAATGTTCTTAACTGGATTTTTAATAGTATTGTGTTTTCACAGACTGTAGATGCTTTTTGTAAACGGGGTAGCATAGTATTGTTGTATTTGAGTAACAATACCTGAAACTAGCCAGCACAGTTGGGAAGGCAGCGATTGTTGACTGGGCGCCTGCCGCCTGCAGTATAGCATGGCAGGGCTCGGAGCAGTGTGGATTGGATAAGGTTGTATAGCTCGAATTCACGCTCCTTGTATAAAAGGTAAATTAGCTTTTGAAATGAAATGTAAAATTTTTTCACTGTAACATAAGTGTTTTAAAACTTTTGTGAAGAAACCCAGTAGTATTTCGACCAGAACAGTAGGTCTTTTATTTCAATCCTCATTACTTGGTGATTACATGCCAAAGAAGCGTAATTAAAACTATCCGAGCCAACGATTTGCATGTCTTAAGAGAGCAGAGGTTTCCAGTCAATTATACCGAGCGTGGTGAATGAAGCGAGTTCGAACCACTGTCTGGGCATCTAGATTTGAGTTTTCCATGGTTTCCACAAATCACTCCATGCGATTGCCGGGATGGTTACTTCAAAAGGCATTGGCTGAATTCCTTCCCTTTCATAACCCCCCGTCCTTTTCCGCCTCTAATGACCTCGAGTCGACTCAGCGTAAATCCATAAAAAAAAATTTTCTTTCTGAGTAAGAAGTTTGACACAGTGAGCCATATTTTGGTTTTCGTTATCTTCTTAGAACGGTCTGCTGGCTCAGTGATTAAGGCGTCTGACTGCATATCTTAAGGTCCCCGGTTCGAGTTTCTGTCTCGGCGAGTATTTTGAAAGGCCCTTTACAAGACCACCATATCATCACAGCTTGCTGTGTAATGTGAAGTACGCCTGTAAGCTTCCGTGGTTCGGATTCCATGTTAAGCTGTAGGAGCCCTTTCCCAGTAGGGTTACCGGGTTACGTCAAGTAAGTAGGAAAGGAACTGGTCCAATGATAGTTCGGGTTGAGGACCACTATTAGCTTAGCTTTATCTTCTTATGACACCATATCTAATGCCGGGCGTTGGCGGTAACAATGAAAGTTGTAGCCCTAGATGGGGACTATTTTGGGAAAATAAACTGGATTTTTTTCCCCATTACATTCCCCTACGTGTGTTTGAGGTTGGTGAGAGGTGTTTGAGCTCCGCTCCGGTGACCTCGATTACTCATCTTCCGCCGCATAAGGCAGCCAATGGAATGACTTGTTCTTATGTTTTATTTTTGGTGCCGATAACTTTGATAGTTAGTGTCTTTAGTATAGAGTGCTGTCTGTTTCGTATAAAATAGAAAAAAAAAACAAGAAGGAAGTGAGTGAAATCTGGTGACGGCCCATTCAAGCCTACTTTTCCGGAAGACACCACGGGGCTGCGAGGCTTAACGTCCCCAAGCAACAAAACGAAGCACCATCAACAGTATCATATACTCTCACTCACACCATACGCACTCCAGGGGGGTTTGGGATTTAATCCGTGACTTTGGTGCACAGTTTGGTGACCAGGAATTGTGTACCAGCACTTTTTAGCCCTAATGGCCAAATCCTGATGTTGAAAATATCTTCCACCCCTTCAACTCGAGCTAGCTAACCATCAGGCTGCCACAACCAACTGAGCCGTCCACACTGTTATAAAGTTACAAATAGTCAAATTGTTTGAGGTTGATGCAGTGGAAATATGACATATGATTCCTCGGGGAACGTTAACTACAGTTGTTTCAACTTGCCATCCCAGAAATGGTTAGTATTATTTTATTTAGCTTTACGTCTCGCCAACATTGATATCGTTAGAGGCGGGCGAATATTAAAGACAAGGAATAGGAACGAATTCAGTCAAGGAGTTTTTAAGTGAATTCTGCAACGATGGAAAACCAAAATCTAGATGATCTGTCATCGATTTGAACCCGCGTCCTCATTAACTGCAAGCCTGTGCCAGCGCCGGAGGCCACCACACAGCCAACGGGACGCGGATACATGTATCAATATATTTCAATATCTTTGCTCGTCTTCTTTTTTCCTGTGGAAATCTGTGGCTTGTGAGTCTGTACGTAATTTAGGTAGGAGCGCTATTTTCTTTAAATTGTCTGAACATGTTTCATAATTATTACAAAGAAAACCGTTTTCTCCGAGAACCTTCTGCCTGATATATGATAGGGAGTAATCACCGTCAGCGTATGCAGCCAGGTACTGCTAAGCGAGGTATCCTCCCGTTTTCGTGTTAATTCTCCGAACTGGTAGCTCACCGGCAGGAAGCTGTAGCAGGTAATTAGCAGCGCGCTGGACAGCACTTGCGCGCGACTATTTGCATCTAAGAGGGCAGGTAGCTAATTAGAGGTACCAACTGTGGATCTCACACTACTGCAGTCGGCAGACTTCGTTATCTCCCGCCGTACTCTGCCCGAACTTAATTGCACAACGCGCAGAGAATACAGTGGTTCGTATTCAGCACCTGCAGCATCTGAATGCGGAGGACGGGTTCAAAGAAACATTCCACTCTCTTGGAACTTACGTAACCACCAAATTCCTAGACTTGAAGAAGTATGACTTCTCAAAATTTGTTCTAACAAACCATAGACGGTGTCCGTTTGGATTTCTGATTACAGATGTAGATCTAGCACTAGATGTTTCAAAGGCTTTTGACATAGTGAGCCATAAAATTGTGCTAAATAAGGTAAAAACAATTGGAGTGTATTAAAAAGTGATTTTCTAGGTAGAACAATACTTAGAAGGTAGTAAGCATAGAGACAGGATAGGAAACGCAGCATCAAAAGAAGTGAAAATGGTATTACCACAAGGTATCGTATTAGGACCTATTGTATTGATGGTTTACTATCAGAAGTTTGGTTGTTTGCAGATGACATAACGCTATATAATAGGATCAAAAAGGTAAAAGACTGTAAACAGATGCAGGGTGATCTGGACAGGACATCTATCTGTGTAGATCAACATCGGATGAGCATAAATGCAAACATTAGTCAGCTTATTAGATACACAGAAAAAAAAATAAAGTTTGATAATAATTATAAAGTGGGGAAAGATCTTCTTGCGATAGACTTGAAACATAAATACTAAAGCATAAAATTTGATAACGAACTGGGCAGGACACTGCAAAGGAAGAAGGAAAAGATTTCAAAATCCTTCACTTATTGGAGAGAATAGTAAGAGGATGTGACAGAAAAGTAAGGCAATTGGGTTACAGGCTATTGCTTAAATATGTTGGTTTAGTATCGGACCCATGTTTTAGGTATCATATACAGGAGTTGAATGGGGTGTCAAAAAGGGCTGCTAGCTTTGTTTCTGGAAATTACCTTACAACTCCATCAGTGACTGACATGATAAAAGAGCTGGAATGGGATTCAGTGGAAGATGGGAAAGGGGTAAAGAGAGTTATGAATAATTTACTAAAAACGCTGAAATTATTTAAAGTTGAAATTAGGGGAAGGAATAATTAGGCAGCTGAGCGGTCTGTTGGTTCAGTGGTTAACGTACCTGACTGGGGGTCGAAAGGTCCCCGGTGCGAATCCCTGTCTAGGCGGGGATTTTCATAGGCCCTTAACCCGACCTTCACCTCTGGCAAAGCTTATTGTGTAAAGTGAAGTACGCCAAAACGCTTCCGTGGTTCGGATTCGACGTTGAACAGTAGGACTCCTGTACCCGGTAGGACTATCGGGTTAGGTTAAGGCGGCTAAGACAGGAGCGGAATGCGCAGTCAACAGAAACCCTGTTGCCATGTCATGTTCTACGTGGAATCAATATTACAGTAGGCAGATACAGAATAGGGGAAAAATCGGCGTTTAGGAAAATTGCCACCTTAGCGTGCGCTTAATTACAATCAAATAAATTAATACTAGGTATAAAAACGCAAAATCACAGAAATATCATTTACATCTATGATAGGTTTTAATTCGCTGCAGGAAAATACCAATTTGTTTCTGCTTAAAGTCTCATCTTCAATGAAATATCTACACACAATTTGGCAGGACACATTGGGAACGTGGAGGAGAAAGATTTCAGAAATTCCGTTCTGCATTGGACAGTGGATTTGTCTTGAAAGTTAGCAGCTGAGATATAAAACCTGGGTGAGTCCTTTGCCCAAGTGTAATGGAACAACTTCGGACCTCCGTTACGGTCATCAAATACTTAACTTGTATCAAGTGTGGAGAAGTGCACGATGGGAAAACAGAAGTTCCAAATCTTGAATATAGGCCAAATCGATTACAATAATGAGATATCAGTGCCATTCACTAAAGGCAACAAAGCTCAGAAATAAATATAAAATATTTATTAGCTTCATGAACTTTGAATATTACAAAAGAGAATACATCTTTGAAATGGCGGTGTTCGTTAAACACACATACATTGGTCCTTTAGGTTGGTTTTCATACGAACTGTCACCCTCGCTTGATTGAAATATCATGTATGGGCTTTAAACCCTGTCAAAAGGGTGAGTTGAAAAATCTGTAATTGATTCGTTGGCAGCAGATATGACGTATGTGATCCGGATGTAGAGACCACGCTGAATTCAGATGTTCCCTGCATAAAATAATGTCACTGGCCCATTAATTACGTCATTTATTGTGCCGGAATTCAAAATTGCTGACAGATTTGCCAGGACTAACGCAAATCATTGACCAGGGTGGAGTGATATATTTCACTTCTGCAACGGATGACAGCCTCAACTGAGACATACTGTATGATGTGACTCTGGTGAAAAGGCTCAATGAGGCAAAATACCTGACGAGAGAGCTGTTAATACCGTTTATAGTACAACAGTTATCTGTTGGCCTTAAATCGTAGTTACAATGGTCCTAATTCGAACAACTGATCTTTCACACCGAGCGTTGTGGGTGAGCTGTAACGTTCTGGCCTCACATTCGGGAGGATGCAGGTTTGAATCCCCGTCAGGCAATCCAGATTTGGATTTCCCGTCGTTTCCCAAATTACTCCAGGTGAATACCAGAATGGTTCTTTCAAAAAGGACATGTCCGAAGTGCTTCCCGTTCTTTGTCTCCGCCTCAGGCCTATATGTCATCGAGGCGTATTGCCACAAGAGAGAGAAAAAAAGAACAAACAATGGCGAAAAAAAGTGATTTTGTATCTGTATAAATGAGGGACAGTATGTAATATTTGGAGTTGAGTTAACAGATCATTAATAATATAAAAATTATAAAATAGGATTTCAAGTTTATTATGAAATATTACGGACGTTGGAGGAGTGTTGCGCACATAATACTGTGGTTAGGTCTGTACAGTTTAGTACACTGACATCGGATATTCATATTTTATTTGGGGCCATAAAGGAATATACTCGGTATTATCATGATGGATTCTTGGATTTACAACGAAGCCGTGTTTAAAACCTTTCGCCTCATAAACCGGTCCTTTGATTAAGATTATAATCATCATTAGTGTTCTGCCCTAAAGCAAGTTTTAACATGGCAGCTCTGCATTCTCTTATGTCTTCTGCCCTTTTCTTCATGTCAATTTAGTAATCTGTAATGCTCTCAAACTAGTACTTCCACTCCCATCTCAGAAAGTGTCCCATCCAGGTTCTTCTTTCTTTGTTTTTATGACTTAAAGTAGTTTTCTCCTCTCATCAACCCTTTCCAGCACTTCAACAATATTTACTTTATCCACCAAGCTTATTTCCCTATTCTCCTACACATCCACATCTAAAACGGTTCTAATCGTTTTTCATCTTCTTGCTACAGTATCCACGTCTCTGCCCAATAAAAAGCCACACTCCATAAAAAAAAACATTTGTCAAGTCTTTTCCTGAGCGCTTTGTCTACTTTCCCAGTTAATAGTTGCCTCTTCCTATAAAACGCTTCCTTCCCTACGGCAATGCGAGTTTTTACTTCTTTGTAGCATCTCAAGTTTTCTGTGACTGTACTTCCAAGATATTTGAAGGATCTTACTTGGCTGATATCAGCTAGTCCTATATTTTATTAGTTTTCTCACTTTACCAGTCAACATTCGCTCAATTTTTGCAGTATTGATTTTCATTCCAAACGCTTCACAAGCTTCATCTAGATCTTTCAACATTTTGTTTAGAGTTTGTTCGCTTACTGCCAACAACACCATATCATCGGCAAATCGTATACACTCTAGTCTCTTGCAATCAATACGCACTCCTCTTTTACATCTAAGCATTTTCCAATAATTTCTTCTCGGTATAAATTGAATAATAATGGAGAAAGGCAACAATCTTGCCATACGCCTCTCCCAATGCTGCTTTCTCCCGACATCTCGTTTCCAATCTTTATTCTTACCTTCTGTTGTAAATATAGGTTCTCTACCAACCTTCCCTCCCTCCAATCTACTCTTTCCCTCTTCAAGATGCCCATCAATTTTTTTTTCCATTGCATCCTGTCAAAAGTTTTTTCCAAGTCAATAAAAATGGCATAAATTTCTCTTCTTTTCTCAATATATCTTTCACCTGTTATTATTAACAGTCCAATAGTATTTCTTGCTCCTTTTCCTTTCCTAAATCCAAACTGGTCTTCTCCAATCCATCTATCTCCGAGAAGAGAAAGCATTGAGAGGGAATACCAGATCAAGATAATTAAACAGCTTTCGTAATTATGTAGGAGATTTCCATGACGATCGTAGTCTCAGCGTAAGAAATTTTAAGGTTTAATAAACTACTGCGTTAACATTTAGCACAGAGAACGCGGCTTATATACTTCATTTTGCCGTCAGGCACACTGACTGCTCACAATGGCGACTGATATGTGGTTACTTTATGAACTGTCTCTCACCTCGATTGCTCAATCTAGATATTCGTCACAGTCGAAAGGTCGAGAGCTCTGGAACTCTTGATGAAAACCGCCACTCCACGGCATTTGGCCATAGTTCAGCAGGTATTCCCACTTCGCAGCGACTCAGTCCAAAAATATTTTTTCTCCGTTCCGTTGACGAGCTAACGAACCCAAAATCATACAATACATCTTATTTTTAAACGAGCAGTTCCTGTAAATACTGTATTTGGTATCTCGGAAAAGATTCTAAGAATTCCATGAAATTTCATGTGTAGGTATCATTTTGCTTTTTGACTTTGTAACGCGATTTTACAACAAAAAAAGCAACGAACAATTTTTGTATTTGGTATTATGAAAATGGCTCTAACGCCATCTCGTAGAAGGTACCAGTAAGCCTACTGATATTAGTTAAGTTTTTCTTTGGCTAGAGCAAGGCACTGTACACTTCCAAATGGCTAGGAAACCTTCAAGAAATACTTTTAACCTTAATCAAAATTCATGTAACCAACACTCGTCCAAATAAAAATAACAATAACATAATTGACTTCTTTGAAAAAAGGCAATTTATATATAATTTAAAATAAAGTGTTGAACGATGGGCATTTATGAATTTTATATTTAACTAAAAGCAGTTTTCTGGTAGGTAGGTATGAAATGTAGTGAATTTATAATATATATTGTTTATGTATCTACTCTATCTAATACTATTATGCACTTAACTTTTATGTATTGGTGAGATACTGAACAGAAATCGAAAGACGTCGAGCAAAGCTCGGTAACCTTGATGCTTACCGTTAAACTTTCGTTGTAGGCCGGCCACAGCAGTGTCAGGACTACCTCGCATTGTAAGGGTCGCGGATTCGAGTTTGGCCTCAAGCATGGGTAGTTTAGTCAACTATTAAAGTATTGTGATTGTCCTGTATTGTATTCACTATACTATCCCAAAGTTTCAGAGCATAGAATTATACAATATATAGTACAATATAAATTGGAGCACTGACCAAAGACAATTTTTTTTTAAAAAAGTAAGGGTTATTTTTTCATTTTTTTTAAGGAACGGGGAGGAATTCGACCATGGCCTTTTGTAGGAAGCATCCCGGCAATCGCTTTGAGTGATCTGGGGCAACCACGGAAAATCCAAATCTGAATGCCCGGACGGGGATCCGAAACCGCGTCCTCCCGAATGAGAGGCCAGAGTGTTAACCGCTCACACACCACTCTGCGTGGCTTAATATCACTTCTTAATCATAATATGGAATAATAGAAGTGAAAGAATATGGGACAATATGCAAATGATTTGGTGAAGTAAAAGCACTGTGGTTTTCGAAATCTCACTTTTGAATAGACAAGCTGAGTCGCGAGCGCTGTACCGATCCAAGCTCAGCGTTACTGCAACTGCCAGGGCCAATTCTTTCGAAAATAAGGGTCTTTGCCTGTGGTGGTTGTTTTTTCTGCAGGTCCGTGGAGGCTGCGTCGCAGTACAGTTCGCCAGTCGTTCGGGTTCCGCGGAAAATAATGGTGTCCCGTTAGGGCGGTCCGTCGCCCCAAGTGCTTTGTTAGAGACTGCGAAGGAAGTGTGGGGGTGTCATCCAATTTGCGACACTGCTAAGCGGCGGCCGGACGCTCCAGCCCGCGGCAATTTGTCCGAGTGGAGGACCAGAGCATGAATAATGCATGGTCTTATGAGGAGGAGCTGGCCGAAACCAGACTCTCTGCCTCGCTGGGGGCCCAGGGGACCGGACCACAATTATGGGGGGGCCTCGCGGCAGCCTCTGGGGGTACGGGGTGTCAGGACGGTTGGTACTGGGTGGTACTACTGGAGAAACGCAGATAAAACTATTGGTAATTCAACTATACCGTATGTTAGGGTCAGGTCACCCCATATGTCTCGAACAAGTAATTATTATGTTACATTCCACCTCCTTCACTCTAACAAACATAATTAATTATTTGTATCTTTACACTTGAAATCAAACGTCAGACTATTACTTCTTTCATACGGTCCTTTCATAATATCTAAAGAATTTTTCCTTAGCTCATTCATACCACCCTACGCCTTATCGCCACTGAATGTTAATTTCGATCGCTGCCGAGCTCGTTCTGGAGTTGACTTCTAATAATGAGACATAGGGTAACCAACGTTTTTTCGGTTGATAATAGTATTTTTAATAATATATAATACACTTCAAAAAATATAATACACTTCAAAATTTATCGTATTTTATGTAAAGAGAAAAAAACGACGAAAATATATGTTATTTTACATTCTTATTTTTATAAATACTAAATTTTTTGCAAGACTTGCATCTTTTGACAAATTTTTGTCTGCAGTTAAAGTGTGATATGCCTTATTACATTCAGTTTTTAAATTAATGTAGATTAAAAACCTTTTATATTGGTGAGATACTCGCCCTGTTTCTGTCTTCTCGTCATTTCGAATTCATAATCGAAAATATTATTTCTGTGAATGCCGAAGTCATATGAACAGCGAGAAGGAACGAAATAATCTTTAATAAATTTTATAAATTATTTTAGATATATTTAAAATATGCTGCCAGGTTTGTCCCGTTGTTCTGTCAGTAAACTCATTACATCTTACTTTTACTTAAATTTCGTTGAGTATTGTTATTCCTGAGTAAAATCCACCCATTTAGATATTCATCTTTTTCTTGTAAATTTAGAATTTCTAATATTGTCTCACAGTCATCAAATGAAACCACATGTTTTAAATTTAATATTGGATTTTTGCATAGCCAGTTGCTTTATCAAAATAATATCATTTATTAAGAAATTCCAGACATCGTCGAATACTAAAAAGATCTTTCTGTGGAGAATTTGATTTCTAAGGACATATTTTGGTTTGTTTACCCAAAGAAACAGGCCCTCTTACATTGTTCTATCGCTGATTTTAAAGTTGAAATACTATTATACATTTTTATCATGAACTTGTTTAACAGTTTCGTGAAAATTATCTAAAGTATGACTCGCGAAATCAAAAAAGATTTTTGACTTCATCATCAAAATATTTTGAATTTTTGTTGGACAATCCTTCCCTAAACTAAAAAAACCGCTCAATAACTTCCAGTACACTTGAAATTGACGCATTTTGATTATTACTACCACTTCCTATAGCAAATTTAATTTAATTAAATATCAAAATTAAGAACAACTTCCAAGTGAAAATAATTAACGTAGCAAAGACAGTTGCACGAACAAACCTTTGTTTGACGTTATTAATTTAGAAGTTAACCTAACAGTTCGGAACGCAGCAAGACAGAGGCGCGTTCAGATACACGCACATGGCATCACTCAAAAGATAAATTACAATGTGCGTTCACAGATTTACAAAGTGCGGGATTTGTTTGTTATTAGTATCAGTGTTGCAAGAAACGTTTGATCCACCCATCTGAAGTATGGTATTTTTGCGTACTATATATTTTTTCAACATTCTATAGAACGCAGACCAGAAATACAGTACAATACTATATATTGTAGTATTGTTAGCAACCTTAATGATGCGCGCTGTTCTTAAAAATCGGTGCCCAGCAAGGCAAACAATACACGATTGTTAACTGTATAAACATCAATCTATAAAAGCCGAAATATGTAATTTAAATATAATAAAATTAAAATATATTAATGAAAGTTAATAGGGGCCGGGGGTGGGCTGATAGTATCAGACAGTATGCCACAGTAATCGTATCGATAGTACTTGTCACTACTGACCATGGAGATGGCAGAACCGGGAAGCCCTCATCCAAATGCACGGCTTTGACCTCCAGCCAAGAGACTTTAACTCCAGAAAAAGGTTTCCCAGAACTTTGCGGGAACTAATTGGGTCACTCGAAAAGGCAAAAGTGCAGTTAAGAAAACCAAGTTCCATAACATCTCTGGACTAATGAGTGTAATAGAGAGCATGTCATCAGATCGTGTAGAGGATTGGAACATCTGCAGGTGATTGAATCGATTGAAGACAGGAAAGGGCAGGTCCAAGAAAAATGGGTTACATTGACTTTACCAACTTTTAAGTTTGAATGCGGTGAGAACCAAACCATGAAACATATGCTTCGGTGCCCGAAGTGGCCATCATCGTGGAACGAAGATGATACGTTTCGAGCAACACGGAATGCACTAGATGTTGGGGGGGTACTCGGCGAAATGGGTTTAAAGAGGTTAATTTGTGCAATGTTAAGCTAGCGCGGATTTTCCGGCCGGGCCGGTCCAGCTACCGAGAGCGTGCCGTGGGAATGGACCCGCCTGTGCTGGCAGGGATGGCGCGCCTCTATCCGCCGCCCAGTCGGTAAACATCAAACGCCCGCGTAACTGAAACGGAGGCGGTGAGGGTTAGTCTGTGCACTTCAGCTGAAGTGGCGCGGCCTAAGAAACCACGCGCCGTGGGAATCCACCTTTAGCTGTATGTTTGCGACTCGAGAGTAATAACAATAATAATAATAATAATAACGGGTCGTACTCATTCAGAATTCTGTGGGCTTTCAAGGTGGCTCTGCCGATTGAAGAGCTGCGTTTTCCTGTTTGGTACCAGAAACGAGTTGGCATGGTTAATGCTTCGGTCCGGCTGCTTCTTTGATTCTCTTTTGAAACTAACGTTAGTCGATATGTGACGCCGCTCAAAATATTCAGTCCCTCGACTTTATGGGAGCTGGACTTGTTTTTCAGTTCTTTTCAAACCTATCTTCAAACTTAGATTCGTAGCGATTGCTCGTAAATGCTTAAAGTGTGTAAACTTTATCATCGTACCTCGCAATATCTGCAGCAGTGAAGTAATAAAATGACTATTGGTGTCAGGATACGAAATACATATCAGAAAGACACAGATTTTTTCGAACAGATAGCAGGAAGAGATTCTAAATGAAATAACCTGACGATACTATCCCCGCTAACGAACTTGTAACCCCGTACAAAACATAATCTTTCTTGCAGTTATAGACATTTAATCAACAATTATCTGTCTACGTTAATCACACCAGTGCCCTAGCCTTTCAGGAAGTGTTGACACTAAAGAAGGTTTTATAATCTTTTAACTGTCTCTTCTAAATAAGCTGCTGGCATAATGGGCAACTTGCTCTCCTTAACAAAAAAGGATCCAGTTCTTGTGACGTCGCGGACGGAGTTTTAAGTGGCTTTTTCTCCATCGGTGGTACCTTTTTTATGAAGCTTTGTTGTTAGTGAAACGTTCCATGCTGATTTATTTTTTGTTACAGACAATAACTCATTATCTTTATTCCGAAAGAAAATTGTTTTTAGTTTGAACGGCATTCATGTGCGCATCTGTTAAAAATTTACATATACATGTATACACATTAGAATTGGTTGTTAATGTTTTAAGTCTTAGTTTGATTATACCATGAGTTTCAGTGTACTAGATTCGAGTTTTTCGTGTTTAATTCTTACAAAAACGGATAGGAACTCTTACAATAATGTATAAACTTTAAAAATACCTTAATACATTTTCTTCATATGGATGGTTTCTAACAATTACTTGTTCTTAGCAGGTTGATGAATGATGGTAGCTATTGTTCCATTTTTTTGGTTTTTATTTTGTAAGCATGTCCTATTCCAATGTCATTCTTAATCTTACTTCTCTCTTTTTTAAATATAAACTAGATCATTTAACTAATTTTACGCTCATCAGTGGTGAGTAAGTTTAGTTGTAACTGTCATAGCGTTATAACAACAGGAAAATCTATTTTACTCAACAAGAGCATAGTCTTTTCAGCGCAGAAGTGGCTACTACTGGAATTACTTTTACACAAGAAAAATTCTTGCAACTTAAATAGTCACAATCAAAAATGGCTACCAAATTTATCTTTTCAAATTGTAAAACAAAGACTTTGAACTGGATTTCAACTTCCTTTTCATTGACCAGTTACAACACATTTCAAACATACTAGAAGAATACCTTAAACCACTTTCTATTATCAGCACAAACGACGAAAAAGCAGATTCACTGTGATGATGCATAAAACGTTTCTTGTAGTCTCAGTATGGTCAAATTAAAAATTTTTCCGTTTAATAACTACATAAAATATAAGAAAAACGCTGTTTCACCATCGAATTTATGTTCAGTTGTATAGCATCCTCTATGGATTTAATTTCAAAGCAGGCTTCAATTTAAATACTCTATGCTAGCTTAACAACATTTTTCTTGGATTGAAGTGGTATCTAAAATTTGTAGATTCATTTAAACAACAAGATTACGTTGTAATTTACGCTACAACATCTGACATGTAACGTTGTATACAATAATACGTTAATAGTTACACTGGTCGAAAATTTCCTTAATACGAGAAGTGAATGGTTTTTACATTAGAAGATATTTGTATAAAGCTTTTAAGTGCCAGAAATATATTAAATCGTTATTGATGTAATGCTATATGTTTATTGTATGAATTTCATCGTTAATGCTTCAGACGAAGCTAGTGTAATTTTGCTGAAAGTGAACCAGTTTTAACAGTTTCTCTTTTATCCACAGGTACGTCACTTGTTCTGTTCCTTCTTTTACGAGTCTCGTAAGTAACAACGTTTTCAGTTATTGATTTAGTTAATAACACAACAAGGAAGAGACCTCACTAACTCTCCCACTCTATTGGTTTACAAGCATGATTTAGTGTGATTCAGCTGAACTATAAAGTAACAACAAGTTTATCCCAACAATCGAAATGCCAGAAGTGGATAAATTCCCACGTATTTCTTCCAAGGAATATTTCAGATAGTACTCTCGCATTAACGGTTTTATTTACTGCCGTTTTAGTGACTTAATACACAGTGGTTCTTGTATTCGCGTACCATCTGTGCTATCTTATCGCTCTTCTGAAAGCTTGATTTGCAGTACCTTTCTTCTGTGTTTCTGTGAATGTAAAACAACAATCATTTCCTGACGCCAGAGAAATTGAAATTAATCTTTTCGTTTCATATTAACAACTGTTCCGAAAACTGGCATTAATATGAGAAAACTTATTACAAACTATCTGCTGAGAATCTTAGTTTAGTAACAGTGCTTCATTAAGTGATGCTATTTCTTAATTTGGACAGCTGATCATTCGTATTTATGATTGTTTGCTGTAAGTGGCGTATACTAAATATTCTCAAATCAATTTGCAGAACTGGATAAACCAGAGAACATTCAATCTCAGTGTAGTACTCCAGATGTTGAGACACTTGCACTGAGTATTAAGAGTCGTTGGTTCAAAACGCTGTCAGGTTAAAGTTTTTACGGACATCGCTTTGGTCATATGAGTAACTTTAGGACATTCCGACCGAGCGTGGTGGATGAACGGTTAACGTTCTGGCCTCGCATTCGGGAGGACGCGGGTTCCAATCCCCGTCCGGGCACCCTGATTTGGGTTTTCCATGGTTTCCCCAAATCACTCCAGGCGAATGCCGGGATACTTCCTTTAAAAAGCCCAAGGGGGAATTCCTTCCCGTTCCTTGTCCCCCATCCCACTGAGGCGTAAAGCCCAAGCAAAAAAAAAAGGACATTCCGTGGTTATGGGTGCAAGATAAACTGTAGATACAGCAACAATAAAAGTGGCATGAGTCTCAAATAGAAATTTTCTCAGCTCGATGTAAGGCAATAGCGATTTGCGTTGCTTGTTTTTGTTTCTGACTGTACGGCTCATCGACACAGAGGTATGTAGAAGCGGGAAGGGATGGTGGGCATGGAAAGGGAAGGGATTTGACCACAGTGTTTTGAAGAAGCCGTCCAGGTATTCGCCTTGTGTAATTTCGGGAAACTTTGCAAAACCGAAATCTGGATGGCCGGAATTGGTTTTGAAACCACGTTCCCCCGAATGCTACGTTCAAGCCTTACCACTCAGCCATACGTCTGTTGTTGTAATACAACCAATTAATTTTAATGTCTTTTTAAACGGGGAAGGAGGAAGTGATTCTTCCAACATCTCATACTAAACTAGTGTTCTATAACCGACAAGGTTACTGAATTTCTTCCATTTGAGCATTTGCCTACGTCACGTATTCCTTTGAGTTTTCTGTTAACTGTAGTTTTGAACTGAATAAATTAGTGGATGTAGGACGATTTTATAGCAAATCCAACTGTAAGTAGAGGAAGGTTTTCTAGTCAACGAGTCTGATCTTAAACAGAGGCTTCTTGTTTCCCTATATTCCAAGTCAGACGCTGCATTCAGTTCGTGAAAGAAATCAGACAAAACGCGCTGAACTACCTTACATTTATTCGTTATTCTCAATCATTTCCTCCTTTTATGGATCAATCACGCTGCTAAAACGCTACAGACTTGCCCAAATAAATGTTTTGTACGCTTCGTTCTTTGTTAGAACTGTTCATTTGTTGCAATTATACTGTCCTAAAATTTCATTGATAGGTTCAACATTTTTAGATTAAAAGTTAAACAAATTAGATTTTTTGTTGGTCTGATTCTGTTACAGAATACTTCTTAACTACTCAGTCTTCACCAGATTGAGATAACTTTCGAAAAATGAGCAATGTACTGTAAATAGAATTTTATTAAGAAGAAATAGGACTTACACTAGTAAATTTTTAAACTGACGGCTTAAAGGACAAATAACCCCTTTCTCAATTCAAACAGGAGATAAAGTTTAATGGCATAACTTCCAATTTAGTTTGAACTACTAAGGTGACAGCGTGCATGAAGAAACGACTCGAATCTGTGAACTGAGCGGCTACATAGAAGTTCTCCCGCGAGGGCTTACTTAAATGTAGTGGCCGTTCTGCGTGAAATGACTCGTGACTAAATCCTCCATAATGTGAATAAAAATGTTCCCTACGACATGAAAAGTAACTGCGTTTGAGATTATTTGACGGGAGACTTCGGCCTTTCAGTGATAGTGTTTCGATTTTCCGCGCATGTGCCTCTAGGCTCGGCTAGCCTAACCTAACCCAACCCCTTAAAGAAGACCTACATTTTTACCTGGAATCCGAAAAGTAAGTGGTCCGAAGTGAAAGCCAGTTTTAAGGCCCGTAAAAATTCCAAGCGAGACCGGGAGTCGAAACCTGGGACTTCCGGACTTCTGGTTCTCTAGAGAGATGTCATAACTAATTCAGCCTTAATATGCGTCGCATAATTCACTAAAAATACGCGATGAAATTCTGAGCCAAGAAGAATAATTCCAATTTTCATTTCAATGTAACTTTTTTTTTGACACGTTAGCGGAATCATTCCCGCAATGTTTTTGAATGTGTCATGTACCATTCCTATTTTAATCATATTTCAGCAAATAATTCATAAATTCACCCTGCACTTGGACCATTACACTGTGATGATGAGTGTACCCCTAATGACGAATTGGTCTCTATGATTAGTTGTGTTATGGAGTCAATAGCTGTAAATGATTCCATAATATACTCTCGCTTTCTATATGAATGTCGCTCAGTAATCGGTGATAGGAATGGCTAGGTTTTACGAGCCATCAAAGAGCAATTGCGGTGAAAGGGGGCGCTGGAAAACGACTTTCATCTTAGTCGCATAAAAAACAACAAGGACCGCAAGCACTCTTTCCCCGGTGGTCCCTTTTTGACCGTTCTTTTTTCTGAGCAGTTTGTTGCTTGTCAAGGAACTCACACGGATCACTGATTCCACAAAGTGTCATCGCGTTGTTGGGTCTTTTAACGTGCGTCAAATTGCTCCTCGTGTCGGCAGTTTCACGCGCGTCAAGTCGTTACGTTGGTAACACTGACGGTTTCTTTTACCGACTGCTTTAACCACACTGCATCATCATCTCTATTACTCCGGTTTTCCTTCGCGTCCCTTTGAGTATAGCCGCAGTGGAGAGCGCATAAACTGACGTGGACTAGTTTATGCAGGTTCGAGCGAAAGTTTACTTTCGTCCAGTGATTGTGCATCCGACAATACCGCGTCAGGTCGCGCAAATAGCACGTTAGCTTCCTTCTTTGCGAGGATCCACTTGCCTTCACTTAGTAGTATAAACTAGAATTAAGATAATCGCAGTTAATTTATACACATTGTTGTCCGAACAAAGCCTACGTTAATCGCTGAAATCTCAATGGAGTAGATGAAGAAATAATATCAAGAACTTCTTCTATAGTTAGTGAAGTAACCAGATATATAAGAAATAAAGGTTTGTGTTCACTGAAAAAAATAATTCGTGTCATTCATTCCGTTGTTTGATACATCAAACGCTCCAAAAACTTGCTGAGACGTATTTTGCTAAAGATGAATTAAAGTTATTGTGTTAAGGTAAATTACTTGAAAGGATTTTCTGTTATCATCTTCAACACCAACATTTTACACAATAGATATTGACACCCATACATTTATATTGAAATTGGCATACCTTTGTAGTTGTAACAGACATTAAAAGATTTTTATTTGTGCGTATGAACCCAGTTGAATCAAGCAGTACTTTTTGAAATATATTTTCAATGAAAATATGTTTATGTTGTATGCTGATAATTGTTTCAACGTTTATTCAGGGTGCTACAGAAGGAATAGTAAATATTGTAAGAAGTGGTAGTATGAACATTTTAAATTTAAAAAAGTTCATATAAAAAATTCGATTTCAATTCGTTTAGGAGATACACGTGTTGGAGTTTTATGCATAAAATCAACCTGAAAAAGTGATCAAGAGCACACAAATAACTAATTGAAGTACCTTATTCTAGTAAAAACACACGCATACTTTACAACAGTTTCAATTAAATGATCGAAAATCCCACCATTGACTTCAATACACAAATTGAATAGCTTTATTAGTGCCTGAAGTCTACACTTACA
The DNA here is from genome assembly GCA_031002005.1 of Vandiemenella viatica. Lineage (NCBI taxonomy): Eukaryota > Metazoa > Arthropoda > Insecta > Orthoptera > Morabidae > Vandiemenella > Vandiemenella viatica. The sequence goes on along the minus strand of JARYHS010012519.1, from coordinate 127,392,551 downwards.
GTCCCGATGCGCGTGCAACTCAAAAAAGAAAGAAAAAAGGAGACTATAGTTGCTACATTACGATACTCAGATAACAGTCTACTTGTAGTACGGAACATAACCTATATGTTTCTTCACGAATAAAGTATTTAAATAAGTTGTTCGTGTGCTCTTGGTCATTTTCTGAGGTTTATTTTAAGCATAACATTCCAGCATCCGTATCTCTAAAACGAATGGAAATCGGATAAATGTTTATATGAACTTTTTTACTCAATACTCTTCATACTACCACCTCCTTCAATATCTACCATTCTTCCTGACTCACCCTCTATATTCTATAAGGAAGGAATTGTTGAACGTTAAGGTGTTCAAGTAGATGTTTGGTTCAGTGCATTCTTATCTTATTCTTATAAAACGCTTATCTGGTCATGATTTTCAGTCACGCCATGACGTCACTCTATGACATCGCGCTATGACGTCACGCTTCACGCCTTTGTTCTCAGACCACGAGATGTTGTTCTAGGTTATGCACGTTACTTAATAACATTTGTATTTATATAAGCATCCGCGAATAAATTAACTGTCAGAACACTGAAAAAGAAGTACGTCATCCGTTCAAATCGGCATAATAATTATTAGTTGCTTATATTTATTTAATATTCGTTCAAAGTATTCGTCAAAATATTTGGCAAACGATATGTAAGTAAAAGCTTTAATTTTTGATTAGCGGCAGTTCTCTTTGATTATCTAGTGGCAATATTGGCGGAGATTGTGGTTAGGCTGAAATGCAACCCGGACCAAGTGGACAACTGAAAATTTTTGCTACAGTACAAGAGACTAGAAATAATATCGAGATTTATTTTTAAACAATTCTATTTAGGAAAGCAACTGAAAAGAAATTAATTGCTAAAACACCCCGATAAATCCGTCATTTTTTGACGGTGTTTGAGGCTAGTTTATCTGATAATAGCTTTGACCCTTACAGTCATTATTTTTACCTCTACCGTTCAACAACTACATTGGTGGAAAGTTAATGATTACTGTTTAGATGTTTTTATTGCATTACTTCTTTCAATCAACGTAATGACTTACGGGTAGGGTGGTGTGGTCACATACGCAAAGTAGGTCTGAAAAAAGTAAAGTGTGGTCGTTCTGTCACTCCTATGCTAAGCAGCTCCACTTTCCATTTGTTTCCAAACACACGAAGAACAGCTACCAGCTGTTTTAAAAATATTCCGCCGTGCGTGGGACGAGTAACACCGAATTGCACTCTTCTGGATGAAATAGGTTTTGTGTCCATCTGTTTGATGCTTGCTCAAATATTAAAAATTGCAATGTTTACTCTCCTTTCCTGGTAGATGTAGTACTCCACGTTGCACCAGAAGCAAACTGTATCTGCTTTGTGGTACGAAACGAGGAGCGTTAGACAGTTCGCTTTCCCTTGAACAAACGTGAAAATCCCTTACGGCTCAGACACTTTTTTTAATTCGAAGAGACAAGTATTATGACAGCGTTCGCAATGTGTAATATATCGCGTTACGATAATTTCAAAGGCAGGTGAAAATAATTTTGTACAATTGGTGTCTGGAAGTATTTAAAACAGGGTTGTCCGAAACGTTGTCGCAAATAATTAAAATTGATTAACGGTTTAATTGGTATGTGTATGTTAACGAGCATCGTACTTAATTAATTATTCTTTTAATCCCGGAATACTACAAATTTTAATCACGATTCAGAAATACTTTTTTATTGAAATTATCTGAAAAATCGATTGGCCTGTAAAATTATTGATTCTTAAACTGCTGGTTCGACGCATTAAATTATTTGCAATCATTAAATTATTTTGATCAAATAGAAGACATATGTTGATTTGAGTACCAAGTCACGCATATTGTAAGATTGGAAAGTGTGAAGTGTATCAAGAACCAAATTTACTAGTTTTTTATTCCCTGAGGAAACTGTATTTTCCATACAATAGCTTCGTATGTATTCAATATATGTTAATATCTAAAAAAAAAAAATATGTTATAGACACCCACAATTGAGCTCCGGATGTTTTTTTTTCCCTTTTCTGACAATTTAATGATACAATAATATTCATTATTATTTTTAAATTTTAAAACATACTGCTATACCTGAAACGCGAAAGAAAATTAAAATCATGTTTAGATGAAATAAAGACGCAATGAGAGCATAGTAGACATATTCTACATTTTGATGTATAGCTAAACCAAGCTCCTAAATTCTCTAATTTTCAAAGCTTACCACACAGTGTTATCGTTCAGTACGTGATTTGAAAGACAAGTTTCATGTCTAAGAATAATTTGAGCCAGTTTTCCGAAAATGGAATTAATATATACTAATACGTTAATAAGATTGTGTACTGATTGTGACGTATCTTATCCAGAGTATTACCAACTTGCATATTGATTTCTTCAAATGCCCACGCTCCTTCGTTACTAATACTTCATGAAATAATTATTTCTGAAGCTGCCTGTGAGAATATCTTAGCAAGATAATATCCTTATGATCTACATTGCTCATCGTCGGTATGAAACATACGCAATATTTTTTGAATATACTAAATAAAGTACTATTTCAACGCAAAAAGGAAAGTAGTAAACAGATTTTTTTACAATTAATGAGAGAAATAATACATTTTACACGTAAAATTCTCTTTGGCAAGTATTGGATGTGTTATAAATTACTCTCTAACTTCTATTTTTTCTCTGCTAACTTGCAAGAAATAATATAAATAATAAGGACGAATTAATAGTTAAATTTTTAGTTATGGTAACAAAATATGTAGACATAAAAATTGTAGTATTTGATTCCTTGACAGATTTATTAAATTTGCGCTGGTCCGTTAGTTAGTACAGGGCGTTCGCCGGGAAACGCAACCCACTGTTAGCGCTACAAGGAAGAAACTGCTCCCGGCGAGCGAGCGGTCAGTTTCCGGCATTGTTCGACCGTAGGCCGCGGACTATTTCATAATAATTACGCTTCATAAACTTCAGAAACTTGTGTGCTAAGCATTTAAATGTGACGTAATTCATTAGCTTACCTTATAAAAGATGCTGGAAGTGTTGACCCTCTTGTGTAATGCACATTTCACATCTTCTGAACATATTTCGAGACACACGCTGCCCTAACTGACTTAATGATTTTTTGGTTGACTGTTCTAGTCGAAAAGCGATATCGTCAATTTTCTCCTCTGTGAGAATACGGTTGACCGACAGTCTCTTTTTGTTAAAAAATGAACCCGTTTCTCTTACTTTTTTAACCAGACGCAGAATTGTTGATTTAGCTGGCAGTAAAGCGCCAGGAAATTCGCGACGAAATTTACTGCGACACTTTTTAAACGACTTCTTCTTCACATATGTATCGTAGAGAAATATTCTTTGTTGCAAACTGTAACGTACCATAATTTTACTCACACTCAAACACGGTACAGATTAATAAGAGTATGAAGCCCCAAACCAGCCAAACCGCAAAGAAACGTTTATTCACAACACTGATTAATAAGAGACTGAAGTCACAAACTATCTACAATGCAAAGAAACCGTTCTTAACAATGTAAGGGTCACTGCACTGCACTGTTGGGGCAGCGGAGGTGTTAAACAGTGCGGTGATTCACGGTGCCGTGTGGCGGAAACTGCTGGCTTCACTGACCGAGCAAGTTGCCGACGGCAACAGACTGGGAGGGTAGCGTTTTCCGGCGAACGCCCTGTATTTCCCCTACATAATTATTGGCTTAGTATAAATCGTTGATATTATACAGAATTTCACTGTAATGATAAATTCAAAGTGGAGGTCTTGAAGTTCCATGCATTGCAAACAAGAAGAGGTAGTTGAGAATCGTGCGTAGTTTTAACCCTATCAGTAGCAACAGAGCAGCCTACTTCGTTGTGTTGGGTTACAGTAAATCATGATTGGAAACAGTACTGTTTCTGAAATTGAGGACTTATATGTAGAACCTATGCGTTTCATCATTCAGTTATCTGCTAAATGTATTGTAGCATTTAAATTATATTACAGACTGTATTTATAGTATTAACTGATATTCTGTGGAAAACTAGATTTGTATAAAGAGTTGTTTTCGGAAATAAATAAATAAATTGATTTCAAAAGAGATTGGTTTCTGATATTTATTTCATCGTTTTAACCATTCAGCTCATCTTTTTCATGTTCACTAAAGTACTTAATATCTTGTCAAATATTTGTTAACATTCACTGCATTTTAGATATGTGCGGAGCATGAGTATATTTTATTTCACTCAGATTTTTTTTTTTTTTTTTTTTTTTTTTTTTTTAGCAGAAGTTAAGTGGATAAGACGTCACTCAAGAAAGAAGTTGTTCAGAAATTTATGAACCACTTTTTCACTAAATCAAAAGAAATCATATTATAGCTACAAACGTTTAAAAAAGAGGGGAATCTAATGAGATTCCCCCTCATTAAATTTTTCTGGGATTATAAGGAACCGCCAGGAGATATTATGACTTTTTGTTAAAATTATGGCCGCTTCAACATCCACCATACAACCTGTTTTATCATCGCTGTCTCGGCGCGGCGGTTAGTGGCGAGAGTGTTTTGTGCACCAGGAATACAGTCTCTAAAACAGAGTTCCTCAAAACACTAGACACAAACTGGTGATCATATCCGTTTCTCTGGCTTAGGATTGCCATTTGTCTATAGCCTGGTTGGTCTCTTCATATCCTAAGACAATCTCTTTATTTCAATATACCCATTACAAGCATGGTCAGCTACCTGCTTAATATGTTGCAGTATTTGTTTTTCTCCACAATTCACCTCTCCGGCTGTTTCCTCGACTAATAAATTCAGTAATCTGTTGTCTTAAAATGTGACCTGAGATGATGTCTATTTATTCTTAATGACTCTTCAACAAACGTTTTCATTCACCATTCATGTTCAGTACATGTTAATTTCTGCTTTGTTTACCCTTCACATAGCTTTCAATAACATTCTTTAGCAGCATTGCTCAACCGTTTTTCAACCCCAGAACTAGTAAAATTTCAAAAATAATTCTGTGTATCACTAACTTCTATGGACTAACTAATCCTATTACCTGTTATCGACATGTAGCACCGTCCCTTAAGACTAGAAAACTATAATAAGGCCCTTACAAAGTGGTCATTAACTTAGCCCTTAGAGTAACACCGCCTTCCTTGATGCCAACAAGAAACGTATTTTCTGCTAGTAAAAATGATGTCATTATATCCAGAAAAAAACAGATTTTTGCATGGTTGTTGAAATTTTCATCGCTATTACAAAGTATTTATTGGCTTATGGTTTATAATCTTTTATAGCGTTATACAGTACGGGTACTGTAACCATTCTATGTGAAATTTTTTTCTTAATTTATCTTTTTCATTATATCTTTAATTAAATTAGAATTAAGTATTTAATATTATGCCTGCAGACCACAAGTGATCCGTGAACCAAATGTTGAGAAAAAATTACATTTAAAAAGTTTAAATTATTGTTCTTGCTAAAGTGTTTGATTCATTTACACAAGGCCCTGTCTTCCACTTACTTAAGATAGAATGTAATTAAAGAATTCCAATAAGAATAGTAAGATCCCGGAAACGGCTTACCTGGAATAGTTAAACATTAACCACAAATTTGTCTCTGTTTGACGATCTATACCCGGTTTGCTGTTGCATATATTTTCGAAAGTTCTCTTGTATCAACGGAAACTGGTGGTCCCATATATGATACCACGAATACTCTCCAAACGCTCGGCAAGAAATGTCATCTAACAATGTGTTAGATCGTGAAAAATGCACTCTGAACCAACCGTAAGCCCATGAGCAAATTAGCTGCAGTTAATATTAATAAGCGAACTATAGAACAGTTTTGACAGTCCCGAATTAAGTTTGCCGGATATCCTGCGGAGTGTTAATATCCGGTGTTAGAGTGAGTCGTACGGGCTGGGTTCCGCCGCCGGCCAATTAGGCGGTGTTTAGTGCGACAATTGCCTGCTCCGTGGGCTTTCTCGCCTGCTTCGTAATTGCTCGGGGCTCTACTGGCAATGTTTGGCCCAACTTGGGCGGAAGGTAGTTCCACCTATGCCCTGCCCTCCTCAACTCTCCACAGTGGCTTTCAGCGCCACCAAACTAACAGCACAACAACACATCCCCGCAATTCTAGCTGTAAATGGGGCGATTTGCACTTTGGTATGGATTTTCTCAACAAGGGTAACTTTGGATTGCTAGAAGTTCTGAAACACAACCACATGGAGGCTGTCACTGCAATAGAAACGGCATATAATTGAATAGGTGATTGGTTTCCGTGAGAAATTGAGGGTTAACTAGGAACTGATACATTTCCACATGGCTCTGTATTAAGCCCTCCTCTTTTGAAATCCTAACTGTTTGAACTACCAACTCTGGCAATTTGAGAGGTAGTTCTATCACCGCACTTTGAAAATGTCCGGTTCAGGTAAGGCTGTTTTTCAGTTATATTTCGTTTCTCTTGTGCTGTCCATCTCACTCGGAAAGTATTCGCAGACTGCGCTGATATAGATAAACGCAACAATAAATATAAAATCATGAGTTGTTTGCCATCATTGCTGTAAGCGAATTTCAAAAACTGTTGAAATTGACTCTTGTTCTGCGACAAATGCACTCTCCTGAAGAAAGCCACTGCAAGATGGCAGAAACGTGAGTATTCCAAAAATCGTCGCGGCTCCACCCGGAGAACCAAGAAAACAACTTTGTATGCTCGAGTTCCTGTTGCATTTGCGTATATATTTGTCATATATTACTTTTGACAGTGTCGTAACATTTTTACTAATATGTTATTCTTAGCTTGCAATTTGAATCATATTCTGCCAAAAAGATATTTTCAGATTGTAACACGATCCTCCATATTTAACAGCGAGTGGAATAATTTCCAAAAGATAACAGAGATTATAAACGAATGTCTATACTAACGGAGTGAATTATTTATCCGAACTGTTAGATGCTATTTTCGTAATGTTTGATTTGCTAGTATGTCTCTGAAATATGTATTTGTTTGGGCTAAAATAAAAAACTGTTCCAACATTGGCCTAGCTGACAGTAGAAAACATGATAAATGCAGTAATGATCAGCAGTAATAATTAGTGGAGTACTAGAGGCGAAATTGGAGTGTACGAATCACTGTGATCCCTCATGTCATTATAGTGACTCTCTAACGCAGTCATCCACTTACCTACAAAAGATAGCATCATAGTAATATACAAATAATGCGTTTCCAGAAATGGGTGAGTGAACGAAATGTATTACTCTTTCTTATCCCAGAAATAAGTGATATCTGGTTCTTATTATTCCATACATTGGTGTTAGGATGACGTTAATAAAAGTGGAGATCAGTAATATGTCGTAAAAATATTGTTCAAACTATCCCCAGGAGGGTAGTGAAGTTTAAAGGTTACACTTCAGTAAATTCTCAATTTGAACACATATATACTACTGCGTGGAGGGTTTTCTACTGTCACCTATCACTTTTATGTCTGCTTATGTTCTTGTTTCCTCTGTAGGTGCTAGTTCGGGTTGCTTACTCAGCAATCTTCTCCAACTACAAACAGTGATTCTTTAAAGCGGTAGAGTTGTGGGAATTTTATTTTAGGTAGATGATTCTGTATCTATATATATGATAGCTGAACGATGATCTCTCGCAAAAGTTGACCAAATCCTTAGTGAAATATAAAAATCTGTGTTAAGTTCAGTCGAAGGTGAAGTTCGTGCGGATACTTCTTTAAGCTTCTGGCATTGTCATCCACTCTGAATCCTTCCACGAGAGGGGACAGCCAGCAGGTGATATTACTTACAGGTGATGTAGAGTCTTTGCCAAGCTGTGGGTGATAAAAAAACTCCGTATAATTGCAGACAAGAGTGCTGTCAGTTTCACAATGAAATATTCTTGATCAAACATTAGTATCGACAGCAGAATGATTGTCCAAGATTGTGAGGTCCCACTTTTTTTTTTTTTTTTTTTTTTTTTTTTTTTTTTTTTTTTTTTTACTCTCAGCTTATTGTTACACTCGTTACCATAACTAAAACTGGATCAAAATATGTTTATTTTTAATCCAGTAATGTCTCCATAAAAACAATAATCGGTAGTCGATTTACGTAGTGTCCCAAAGGAAGAGTTATAATATTTCCTTCTACTAGAATTTCCAGGAAAATTCACCCTAGTAGACTTCACATCTCCCCCCCCCCTCCACCAAAACAATAAAATAAAAAAACCGTAATATTTAGTGTAGTAGTTCCCACATAAGACGTGATGAATGTAGTTTTCAGTAGTTTAAATTTCCTACACTAATACGATGTTACTGTTTATGTTTGATGAAGTGTGACCTTAAGCTCCTATATGTTTAGGTTATTAAAGAAGTATTCAAATGGGCAGCACACATTGGACAGGTAGTATGAAAAGGTTTCAAAATCCTTCACTTGTTGAAGACAGTGGTGAGGGGATGTACCAGAGAAATAAATTGGATTACAAAACTTTAGTCAGGCCATTGTTTGAATACGGTGGTATAGTACTGGACACACATCTTGGGTATCAAATGAAGGAGTTAGAGGGGATGCAAAGAAGAGCTGCTATATTTGTTTCTGTAACTGACATGATAAAGGAACTATAATGGGATTCATTGGAAGACAGGAGGAAAGTGAAGAGAGTCATGGCGGGAGAGGGTGGGGGGTTACAAGGCGTATATTGGAAAAATATTTGTGTAAGAATTGGAAGTAATACGTGGAAGAAAAAAGATGATCATAACTATAAGCTTACACTCGAAGATTTTCTTTAGTATGTAAGGGCGTCTGGGTAGAGGAAAGGGGGAAAAATGGGTGTGTAGAAAAATTGCCGCCGTAGCATGCGCTCTATCGCAACTAAATAAAATTAAATCTCAGCTTACGAACGTAGAGTCTTAAAACATTACACAGTTTTTAAGTTAGGACCTAAGCTTTCCAACGGCGAAAATCCCATCCCAATCGGTTCGACATGTTTTGTGTGATATGTGGAGAAAGAAACTGCACGAAACCGGCCGCTTACAGTTTATATATGTACTGATAACATCAACTTAGGATTTCGTATCGAAGCATCAGACGTAAGTAGTTATATACTAATAAGATGGTATAGTACTTAACTTATGAAATCAAAGAACGTTGCGGACAAATGTGGTACCTCTGCTTCCTTCCTTTGCGGCTGACTCACCAGCTGTAGATAACTAAGAGTCGATTTCTCTGTCGGCGTTTTAATTGCTGGACATCATCGGACCGGCTTCCTGCGGACAAGCAGTCGTAATTGCATCTCGTATCTTGTGATCATTCTGAGCCAACTTGCAAATCTCGCCTCCTCTTAATGCTATCGAACACGGAACCAACGTGTCAAGCCGCTTAATTGGGGTCAACTGGCCGACAGAAGAATAATTCGAGACTATCGCTAAGGCATCTTGTTCTACCGCGCTATTAGCAGGAAGCGATCTATCATCTGCTTTGTTTGGAAATTCCGTCTGAACTGCTGTGCAGGTGTCGTTCTGTAAAGGATACGGCTGTGTTTGATGTTACATATCTAGATACCAAATCAACATTTTTCATAAAGTTATTGTTAAGAAACTGATCAATAATCCACCAATGTGGCACAAGAAGGTGGAGATACAATGGGACCACGATCAAGTCCTGATTGCGATTTTTAGGCGGTTTTCCGCAACCATCAAGACGAATGCTGGGAGCGTCACAAATTTCATCCTCGTAGAATAAATATTTCACGATGAAAATACACTTACCATGTCACACACAGAATATAGTTACACGTTTTGCACACAGATGGCAGGTCAAAATTTAATATAATTTAATTTCGATGGAGCGCTCACTCTGGTGACAATTTGTCTACACACTCGTCTTCTTATACCTGACTACCTATGCTCTCTACAAATGTCAACTTCAAAATATTTCAGTGTTTCTGCTAAATTATTCATCATCTATCATGGTAATTTATTCCAATCCCTGACTCCCTTATCTACGAAGGAAAACCCTCCCACTCCCTTATGCCTAAATCGAATTCCAAATTGGATTCATGGTCATCTTTTACCTTCAATACAATCTGTGGAAATGAGATTTCAGAGGAGAAGAGCAGGAGTAACAAGAAGAGACAGAATAAGGAATTAGAGAATCAGGGAGATGATAAAGGAAGAACCGCTACAACAGAGAATTGAAAAATCTAGGTTACAGTGGTACGGACATGTAAAGAGAATGGGAGAGGAGAAGCTTCCAAGGAAGATGCTGGACATGGAGCTGAAAGGGAAGAGACCGAGGAAGACCGAGGGACAGATGGATTAAAGGCGTTAAGAAATGTGTGGAGGAAAGAGGAGGAAATTGGGCGTCAGTGGAACTGTGGAAGAAGAGAGATGGTGGTTAGACAGGAAGCGCTGGCGAGGCTTTTGTTCCCAGCAGACCCAGCCAGTGGCTGGAAGCTGCCCTAGATGATGATGACATCTCTCCTAGTTCTTCCACCAGTATCTTTTCACTCCTCATCACCAATATACGTCTTTTACCCTCCAGTGATTCCCTTCTCACTCCTCATGTCTTCCAACGAATCCCATTCCAGCTCCTTTATCATGTGAGTTACTGATTGTGTTCTGCGGTAATTTCCAGAGACAAAACCAGCAGCCTTTTTCTACACCCCATCCAGCTCCTGCATTTGATAACCAAAATATAGGTAACATCACCACCATATTTAAGCAATGGTGTGACAAAATTTTTTGTAAGCCAGTTCCCTAACGTTTCTGGTACATCTCTCTCTACAGCAAGTGGAAGTTTTTGAAACTTTTTCCTACTACTTGTCAAATGTGTCCTGTCGACTTGAGTTTTTTACCAAATATTATGTGAAGGTATATACATTTCAAGCAATCTTTTCTCCACCTTATAATCATAATCAACCTTTAATTTTTTTATTTGCATACCTTATGAGCTGACACTTCTTTGGATTTATCTTCGTTCCATATTGACATATTCCAATAGTGTAAATACTCCGAATCTGAGATTCCAGTTCTAAGGCACATATCTTCCCATCCTCGTAATTACACACCAGACTCCTGTTACAGACGCCATAGCCTTTCGTTTCCTTTAATTAATTAGTGCCATGTAGATAAGAATCATTTTCTTCAATAAGGATTCTAGTGGATTTCCGTCTAATGCAGCTAAATAAAAAACTTTGTTTTTGGCATATGCGTTTCAGTTATTTATTCAATCATCCTCGGTGATCTATAACAATTTATTTATATGATGTTATAGTATGATTATGTACATAATAATAATTCTGATTTGTTATTAATATTATAAAACTTACATTCTCGTTATAGTTGTTTTATTTCGTGTTTACATTGTAGTCGGGATAACAGATTAGAGTTATTATTATGTACATAAACATATTATAATATCATACACATAACTTGTTATAGTGCACCAAGGTTGTTTGAATAAATAATTGAAACGCAGCACTAGACGGAAAAACCACTAGAAACCTTAGTGTTAAAGCAACTAAGGTAAAAAGGCCTGAATATCAACATCATTTTCTTCATTGAAGTTTGAACATAGTTTTGTTAAAATTCCAGAGTAGGCTTTGGATTTGATTTGGAATTTTTATGTGTATGAGTGTTTGCAATAATTAGTAGCTTCTGACATTTAATATTTGAGTTACAAGTTATCATAAGAGGCGTTGGATACTGTATTTTTGGCCCAGCTTCAATCATTTCAAGCTGTTTATTTATTTAAGCCTAATTCAGAACCGTTTCAAAAATAATTACTGTGTTTTGAAACTGAACATAATATATAAATTTATCACGAGGGTTGTCAGCGTTGGTTACTGTATTTTGACCTAGCTTCAATCATTTCAAAATGTTACTTTGAAGGAAGTTAACAATTGATATGTTGTTAAGGAGGAATTGTTACAGTAAACTGTTGCTTCTGCTGGCCGTTAGATAAATTGTTTTTCTGTTACTATCGTAGTCACCCGAGAGCCGGCTGGCGATAGCTTTGTTTTTCTGTTTGTGGAAGAGGAGCGCTCTTCGCGCACGTAGGAGATTCGTCCAGGTGTTTTTGTAACAGATTCTTCAAGCTGTTTAGTTCCTTTACGTGTCTTTGTCGGCTCCAGACAGAATGATGTAACAATTTGCCAGCTTTGGTACTAAATTTGAATGACAACTGATATACCGCTATTCTCTGGGGATGTTTTAGGTATTAAACTTGTTACATAATTTTAGTTAAAGTGTACACCATGATCATAAGATTTGCAACATTAACGGTATTACTAATAACAATGAACCTCATAAGTGATTGGTTACAAGTTATTGATAAAATAAATTCTAATCTATATAGATTTTTAGTGTAATTTTTATCAATATTCTAATTTTTTATGTATACCTAGTTTCTAAGCTATATGCCACTAATAATTCTGTGAATGTGTTTTCCTTGAACGGTTTATTTAATAAAAAAGAGATATTTATAAAAAAAAATTTAAAGTTACTGTGTCTGTGTAATTATTGGCAATACTTTAGTTGCTTTTCACTTATTCTCTTTCCTACATATCTTTAATTTAATCCTGGCATTGATTCATTAATCGCCAAGTTTGACTGCTCCTTTTATTGTAACCAAAAATTATTTTATTGGTTTCCATAACTTTGACTGCGTTTTCTGTTATTAGCACTACAGTCGCCACGTGATTCTGCAATTGAACTAACAGTCCTGCAATTAATATGCATAATAAATTTAAAATTCTGTTCTGGTAACGGCCATGTAATACTAGACGATTACCTGAATAATTCTTAGTATGTTTGCCTGCGGGTAGGCATCGCGACTTCATGTATATTAATAATGCGGTCGTCACGATTCGATGGTGAATTTGCTCAGTTAAGTCGTTAACAGTCTACCACAACAATCACTGTTCAATACAGTACAGTTCCAATGTTCTTCTCTTCACAACTTAGCAATTTGTGTAGTGCAAAATACCACAGCTGTCCGAATACGACCGGCGCAAAGTGCGCGGTTTATTCGTATCCATGGACCCGGCACATGGTGCAGCACACTTCCATACACAGGTACACTCACGTTAACAACTTTCCCGCTAGTGCTACGAAACACTCTTCTCTTCGATCTATCGCTCACTTTGTGGTCGATACTCCGACGTTTAAATCTCTGTGATCTATAACTTGCATCGAACACCAAAAGCGATGTCTCTGGTATACTGTAGTGCGCGAACCTGTCTAAGACAAAAATAAAAGAATTTTATCATCAAGTTTTCAGCGGTAGATAAGCATAATGTGAATTTGTACCGGTGTGCGGATGATCCGGTGAGATGCGCGTTGCGTGCCCTAGGCAGCGCGCGACTTTCTCCCGTGGTTTCTCCGCAGCTGTTTCCCGCCCCTAACACAACTCGATTAGTTGTAGCCGCCGGGCGGGTAGCCTAGCGTGGCGGGCAGCCAGGAAGTCCGAGAGGCCAACGGCCTTCCTCGACCGACACTTCCCAGATGAGCCAACACGCAGCCACAACACGCGAGATACCATCAGCCTTAACGGAGACTCTCGTAACAGACGTAATGGGTATTAGCTTCCTCATTATATACAGGGTTATCCAAAAAGAATGAGCAGATTTTAAATGTTTATTTCTCGCAAACTGTAAAAGAAACAAACACGTGCTACGCATTTCTGGGTAGAGGAAGTGGTTTCCCGTGCTACAGTATTCTAAAAGTGAATCCATCTTCTACGAATTTCTCATGCCAATCGTAAATTTTTTTATGATGAGATAACACTTCTTTGAACTTACGAAGGAATGCACGCTGATATCAACACCCGATTCATTTTTTTTTTTTTTTTTTTTTTTTTTTTTTTTTTTTTGTGATGTGAGAAAACGACTTTCCATGTATACAGACAACAGCGCCGTGGCCGGCAGCGAATGGAACTAATTTCCCTCTGTTGAAAACTTTGAATGTTCCTCTATTCAGTGATATCTGAAACGTATTTGTATTTTTATAGTTTGTCAGAAATAAAATGTAAAATCTGCTCTTTTTTAAAAAAATAACCATGACTGCATAGGGATGATATACCATCTCTTATGAGGGATATACATATATTTTGTTTCGGGCTTGACTGTTCGTCGACGCCGAGTTCATTACAGCCGTAAGAGAATGGCGGCAAGGAACAGAAAGAAATTCAGCCGTTTGGAAGGAGTCAACCCCTCATTCGCCTGGAATAATTTCGGGAAACCATTGAAAACCGAAATCTGGATTGCCAAGTGGGGACTTAAACCCACGTACTACCGAATTCCTTGCCCGAACGTTGCTGCCCACCCACCAGGATATACATATATATATATATATGAGTAATCATCTGTAACCGAGGCAGTTATTCTGTTTCTAACGAGTGACTTCATTTGACTAACGATCAATTCTTTAACAAACATCTCGAGAACTACTCGATAGGTCCTAACGAAAGAACTGTCAATTTTTAGAAGAATTATTACACTTCCGAACGTGAAAATAATAACTGCGATAAAGTTTTGAAATATTTTACAGAATAGCATGTTTCATATTTTTTTTTAAACATTTGTCCAATTTCTTAAAAATTATTTAAACAGTTTTCAAAGAACAAAATATCCAGCTAACCTATGTTTGTTTATATTTCATGGCGTTACTGAATAAAATTTCTGTGAACTATGAATCACTGAAAAAAATGATTAATAAAGAAGTCACTCCTTGCTAAGCCTCACACCGAAAGTGGTGGTGAACGGTTAACGTTCTGGCCTCGCATTCGGGAGGACGAGCGTTCGAATCTCCGTCTGGCCATCCAGATCACGGTTTTCATTTTTTTCCCCAAATCACTTGCCGCGAATGCAGGGATGGTTGCTTCAAGTGTTCATGGCCGAATTTCTTTTCTTTCCTTGCTCCTTGTCCTTTCCCGCATTTAATGACCTAGATGTCAACAAGGCATGAAGTATGAACCTCATATCCGAAATTTTTTATGTAATGAACATCATTCATTTGTGAAGTTATAGCGATGAATGTATTAAGAATTGTTCATTAATCTAATTTTACAGAGGGCAGGTGGCTAGTTCGATTCTTCAGTCTGTTTATTACAAAATATTTATTTTCATTGAGGGGAGATTAGATTTGATTCAATCCCTAATCTTTACGATTGGAGTTTCCTTTAGGATTTTATTTTCCTTACTTGGATCTGTGTGCTCGCCTTTCATCACCTCCCGTTAGTTAAATCCTTGAACCAGACGTTGCCTTGTGTCCTCGAGGCTTCCGCCTGGACATAAGAGTCCCAGGCTGGAATAAATTACCGAATTAACTCAAATACTGGAAATAATTAAATTAAGATATATTTCTTTTTTTTTTCGGTAACTGCTTTACGTCTCTTTTAACATCGAGGTCTTTTAGAGACGGGAAAGGATGGGGGGCAAGGATGGGGGGCAAGGATGGGGGGCAAGGATGGGGGCAAGGAATGGGAAGGAATTCGGCCATGGACTTTTTGAAGGAAGCATCCCGGCATTTGCCTGGAGTGATTTGGGGAAACCATGGAAAACCCAAATCTGGATGCCCGGACGGGGATTCGAACCGCCGTCCTCCCGAATGCGAGGCGAGAACGCTAACCGTTACACCGCCCCGCTCGGTAAGATATATTTCATCACAATTATTATTATTATTATTATTATTATTATTATTATTATTATTATTATTATTATTATTATTATTATTATTATTAATAATAATAATAATAATAATAATAATAATAATAATAATAATAATAATGTTATATATGCCGACTGCTGAGGGATTCTGGATTAAAAGCAGTTCACCGGTACACAATATGTTTAGTGGTAGTTGTGCACCATATCTCCTCTTCTTACCTGCAGGCCAGTTACAGAATGGTGCAAAGGTATTTACCTTATCTAAACCTGTGCGGAACGCCAGGCACTGCTGCACGCCGCGACCTAGACACAGAAACTAGATGGTGTGATTTTAACAACAAATTTCGTGAACATTAGTCATATTTTAACAGATCCATTAAAAGAAAATTTATGAAGTAAATATTCTAAGTTATTTTAAAAATTAAGTAAATGTCAGAATTATTTCCTTTAATGGTTTTAAGCAATAATATGACCAAAAAAACTGGAGTATTAAGTATAGTGACGACCATTATCAATTAATATTAGTATATCGTCCAACAGTATCTTGATTAAAGAAAGAATACAAAATTAATTAGTAAAAAGATTGTACAATTTGGAGATATGTCAACACTAATTTGTTTGCTCTCACTATTTCTATCACTCCTTACTGTGAGCCGATTTTGATGACCACTGAAATGTCAAAATGGCGCTAAGTCTTTTATTTAAATTTTTCTGTATAGATGTTACATACGTGTAACATGATACATACTGGTAATTCTATCATATGAAATTGAGTTAAATGTATCAGAACTGTAGTGTCAACAGAAATCAGTAACGCGCATACAGAAATAATACGTACAAAATACGTACAGTTGTACGGGATTCTCATAACATAGAGGATGATTTACGAGTACTACGAAACATCGCTGGAGGGCACTTAACATCGCTATTGTTCCGTGATAGAGCAGGTTGGCCCCTTGGATGACCTCGCTTGTATTACGTTGCTAAAGATGTCTGCTTCACTTATCTAAGCTTCCTGGAAAGTAGAGGGGTCTCCAGTGTGCTCCGAGATATTGTGATTACGTCGTTACCTTTCGCTCCGTAAAAGGAGTGTTTGTTATGGTTCTGCTGCTGCTGATTTTCCTTTCTCTGTGACTTGGTTTAGTCAATTATTATTTCATTACAGGTTTCGGTTATTTGTGAAGCAAAGAAAATTAAGAACTTTATAACAATCTATCTGAAAACTCAAACCAGTCTCTCGTCGCGAAAAATGAACTGATGAAATGAATGACATCCGATGGCTAAGGAATTATGCTGTCAGCAATTATAGAAATTCAAGTAGTGTCAATCGTGGTTTATCTGGAACGAAGGCAGCTGGGATGGATAAACTACTCTGAAGTGTATACTGTTTATCGATGGACACTATAATAGGCCAGGCGTTATTTTAATCATGAACTCTTGCGTCTACTTCCAACGAATGTTCTTGCCAACTTCGAACCATTTTCTTCCAGCCTCAGACATATCTATAGACAGAAATTAGCCCCGCCTTGTAATTGTAACAACAAACAATAACCAGAAAAAAGAGAATACGTAAATGACTACAGGACAAATTTCCAACTACTTCGTTTCTGATTGCTATTCCAATGGTAGTAACAAAACAATGCAGCAACATTAAAACTGACTAATTTCTCGCAGCGGAAAGTAACATAATTAAGCCTACAAAAACTTTGATCTAAAACTGAAAAACCTCATTAATTAATTATCGTAATACCATCCCATTTTACTCTCGTTATTCGTATTGCTGGAATGTAACACCTGCGCAATTAATCCGAGATGCTGTTTTTACAAGGATTCTAGAACTACGATGAACAAGCTACTAAGATTTATATGTAGAGATACAGGATAGTTGGTGCTTTGATATTTAAGTTACATGCTAGGATGTAGCAAACGTTTAGGTAAGTGCATCCTTGAACGTTGGGGAAACTTGACCAATTCGAGCGATCTCTGATGTAAGTGTGCCTGTATATCCCAACTGAAGTGACTTCGAGCTGGTGATATTAGTATTCATGAAGCAATCTAGTGTTCATCCCTTTATAGTTCTTTGCGCTAAAGTGGGATAGGCATGGATAGAACCACAGCCCAACTGTTTAACTAAAAGGAATTCCTTCCTCATTTTCTTACCTGGCATCACTGTTTTGGAGTCATTGGACGGCTGAATGAATGGGTCGTTTTGAATACTCGATTTCTTTGAGAGTTTTGCTTCTACGGCTTGAGTTTTCTGCCATCCTCCATTTCTGAAATAACTGAATCCTTTGGGATAAACAAATGGGATGTGGTGGTGGTCACACCCTCGTAAAGCTGACGAAAGAATTGAAAAAAATTCAGACCATTGATTGCACAAAAACCTATTAGAAGAGTACAGATGTAATCAGTTTTCTGTTACGAAAGTATACATAGTTTGCCAAAGAATTCTAATATTAGAAACATGTGAATGAGTTCTTGTCGAATATAATTTCTTTTATAGACATCTCATGCATTTTACATTCAATACAGACACTGCTATGTTAACCGAAGCCGCAATTTAGTACGTTATGGCAGAATACAGCATTAAGTACACTAAACAATGAACAAATGAGGGAAAATTTTTCTTTTAAAAGAAAACAGTAGGTGATAGTCATCACATACTTTTAGGGTGATTCTCGTAATAATAACAAACGCAATGCTAAAGGAACTTGAAAGATTGAATGTTTAGTATAGAAGAAAAAGAAAATCATTCACCTCCTGAAGGTCTGTTTGATTTTTCACTGCAGGTAGACCTTACGTGATTGACTCTTAGAAGATAGTAATAATTTTGTATGTAATGGTGCCATAAATGGTTATTCACATGTCAAGTATAAAGTTATATATATACAAAAATGGAGACGGTAATGCTATAAGACTATTCACAAGAACTCATGGCCTACTCTTATTTACGAGTAGGCCTACCATCAGACGAACGAATCGCCACGACATTTGCTTTTGTTCTACATCGCTGCCTAGAATTTCGGAAGTTAGCTTATTGGTACACAATTTGCCGATTGTAAGTTTTGTGCTTCCACCTTCCATTTTCTAAGACGATATTTTTTTTCTCCACTGTGATTCGTACCAAATGACAACTTGTAACAACCCTCAAACCTAAACTCAAATGGAATTTATGTTTTATGAAGCATTTGCAGTAAGCTATAGTTTGGTTGAATATGATCCTGTATATTTGTTTTTCAATCAACTGTAAATCAGTGTAATTTTTTTTTAAAAGAAATTATTTAGAGGTTATTTAATATGTTTTAAAAAAGAATTGTTCAAGAGAATTGCTTAAATGTTTGTAATTCCAAGTATTAAGGCAAGTTACGATGTCTAAAGGACAATTTGCTACAGTTTAAAATTATTTATGTGAATAATTTTGTGTTTAAGTATCTTTAATTTCCATTTCTGAGCATTTTGTATTGATTGTAAATGATTATGTATTAATTCTGATTGTTTTTAATATTTTTCAATTGTTTAAGTATTGTTAATGTTCGAAAAATATCTGGTGGAAGCTTTTGAAGTGTTCTAGAAATTTCGATGTAGCTTATATAAAGCAAACATCGGAGACATAGGAACAGTTTTTTGGGCAAAGTATTTCACCGAATCAATTTATGACGGCCAAGTACTGTATTTTCTGTGGAAGAAGTGTTGTATGCAATCTCTGGATTGTATGTATGAATTTAAACAGTATCTTTGACGTCGAGGTTATGAAAATAAAAGCAAGTTTAAAGTTAACTGTATGGTGGACTAGTTATTTATCATATTAATTAAACCACGAAGAATCTAATAAACTGTTCGCTCGTAAAGTACAACACACATTTCCATGACTGAACCCAATTCCATTAATACTAAATAAAAATGAATTAATCAAGTGATTATTATTTGTTCAGAAATAGATAGAAGGAAAATTCGTATTTGTATTTGTTGCTGAATGTGTCGTCAGTGGCACTTTGCACACGCCTGCCACCCTGCGGCGCTGCAGTCGGGCTAATGGAACGTCATGCCACAGAGGGAGACTTGGCTTTTTAATCAAAGCAGCGCAGCGGGCTGCAGACCATGGCAGGCGGAGGCGGTCTGAATAATTGAAGTGACTGCGTACCAACCTCTCGGTCATTACCCGAGGATTAGAATTTCCGAGCCGAGTGAGGGGGGGAAATCTCGCCCCTGTTCTGTATGAGTGTGCAATGCGGAGGGGAAAAAAATCTGCCGTATTGTGGCAGCGAGCTGAAGAGACGCCGTTGGTTTCACTTTTCATCCACCCGGAGAGACGGAAATTAGCTAATATAATGTGACATGACTCATGAAAATATTACATAATATTATCAGGGAAGTAATTAAATTGAATTTGTAACATTATTGCTTATATGTCACTCAGAATTCAGTAAAGATTACGCCAAAGTAGTTTTCAAATATTTTTGCTATGAGTTTTTTTCCATCGTTTATAACATGTTACCACCATAATTATGTAATTATTTATCATTTAAATATTATTTTGTTAAGTGTAATTAATTATCATTTAAATATTGATTGTAATGATGTACATGGTATAATTTCTAAGCTCGAGGAAACCACAGATTAACAAACATTGTCAGTGGGTAGTATATCTTTGAAAAGAATGATATAGAATGATATATATATAAAAAAAAAGAGAGAGAAGAAGGAAGGTGTGTGTGTGTAAAAAGCTGTAGGTTTTAGACTGAGTATCGCAGTGGAATTATATGAATATATTATTATTTTTAACTATTTCATTCCTCCCAGCTGAAGGCTGGGAGGCGGGCTGCTGGAGGATCGTGGAGATCCTTTTCAGCCTACTACACTACGGGGAGGGAGAGGGGATGGAAGGTCGGCCGTGGCCTTGTAGTGAACCATCCCAGCATTCGCCTAGAGTGACTGAGGAAAACCACGGAAAACCTCAGACTGGATGGCCGAAGCGGGTTTGACCCCGGTCCTCCCGAATGGCAAGTAGCAGTGCGAAATCGCACTGCCCAAGCCTCGATGAATGAATATATTAGTAGTTCGAGAATATTCTCAGCTGTTTTTAATAAAAATCAATCCAAAGCTCGCAGACAAAACAAAACACAATTACAGTACTTCTCGAACTACTAATATGATTATATTAGTATTTCGAGAAGTTATCTACTGTAATTGTGTTTTGTTTTGTCTGCGAGCTTTGGATTGATTTTTATTAAAAACAGCTGAGAATATACGCTAACGACTTGGAGTTGTAACTTCTGTAGAATTAGCGACCATCTGATGAGCTATTTTATTACCATTGAATATAAATATTTTTTAGAAAGGTGACCTCTACTCTGTGTGCGTGGATCAAAAGACGACATATTTAGGGCCACGTCGTCGTAAGATCTACAGAGTTTCGAGCAAATTAATTAATGGGATTTTCTCGACTTCAATTGGATGAATTTTAAATGTTTGGAGGTTACACGTTCCATTCAGATAACAACCACGTGCACCGGCCCCGTTTTAGATAGGTGGCAAGTGTGACTCATGAGGGGAGTAAGTACTGTCTGTTTGTTGACCCCAGCACACTTAACCGATAATGGGAAAGTTTGTGTTGCTATCTGGCTAAAAACGAGTAACTTTTCGTAATTTTTAAGACAAGTGTATTTTTTTGTATGTGATACCTATTGTTTATGAGACAAGGATCGCCCCATCATTCGCCTAAATGATTGTGGGATACCGCCTAAAAACTACAGTCTGGTCGGCCGGAACGAAAAGAACAAGACTCTAATCTGATCCCTTTGTACCTCTTTGATCCAGTGCGCACTGAGCTACATTGGAAGACTTATTATGTTTTTATTATTGTTAATTATTAGGGATTCTGGAAAGTTTTTCCAGCTACAAGAACATTAAACAAATCAAGAAGGAATATACATATTGTCAGTCATGAATTAACTTTAATAAATGTAAAATATATTACCTGGTATTTATCTACTTTTTTGTCTTTATATAATGGTA
This sequence comes from Vandiemenella viatica, assembly GCA_031002005.1. Classification (NCBI taxonomy): domain Eukaryota; kingdom Metazoa; phylum Arthropoda; class Insecta; order Orthoptera; family Morabidae; genus Vandiemenella; species Vandiemenella viatica. Next base: position 127,370,866 of record JARYHS010012519.1, on the reverse strand, counting down.
TCCACAAAGCAAAAAATTATGCTGCTATGGTGGATATGGAAAAAAGTCATTGAGAGCTCTATTTCATTCAATAATCGTTATTCCTGAAATGATAAAAAACTGAATTTCTTCTGAACAGCGTTTTTAATATTGTCTTATAACTGTGTATGTGGATTCATAAGTGTCTATAGAATTTTAATTTTAGGCCTCAGTTTATCAATTTCCGCTTTCAAATATGTGTCACATATTTCAGTTAAACGTGCACTTGGATTATTAAAAGGTTTAATGGATAAATGGTACTATACTCAAATTTTACACTGGAAATAAGCTTTTAAATTTATGAAATAAGAGATTACATAGAACAGTGCGAATCTTGTACTTTGGATTTTTCTTCTAGGTTGCATAAGTTAGAAAGAATAACTGAAAATAATTTAATATTACGTTGTATGAAGATTACAAAAAAAATAATAAAAATAATTGCACATTAACGGCCTATCCAACCAGCTCTAGGGATTTAAAAATCCTTTTGAAAATATTTTAGTACAATACTTCTGCGAGTTGATTGTTCCGCCTAGAATAGCTGCCATTAAAACGGTTATAATGATTTCGATTATATCTGCAGCAGGTGCCTTTAACTCCGCTACCTCTGAACACACAAATAACTACCATTCCAGCTTTTATGTGAGCGTCATCAAGAGGAATAATTTCCCTGATGCAAACAATGGAGTCACTAATATTTTCACGAGTATTGTGATTATATACGCGAAAATATTTCTGTTACCAATAAATTTATCTACTTATCACATTCATAAAGTCATGTAAGACTTTAGTTTTAGATACCTTACTCCGTTCCGTTTCTACAGCAACTGACATAACAATGTTATGTGAAATACGCTAGTATAATATCTAATACTCTCTGTAACCATATGCATCAGCAGTTTCGTTATTTTACCATGTTTGAACAAAAAATAATTTGATCATAGCACATCAGCATTAACGTCGGAAACAGTAAGATAGAGAAGCGGGGTTTGTGTGTGGAATTTAATATTTACCATGTTACACCTTAGCGAGTCGGCTGCTCTCTCAACTTTATATATTGTCCCATTACGTTCTGCTTAGTGACAACCGACATCCAATCTGCAGTGGCAGTGTATCCAAGATATACTCAGTTATTTGAGAAGAAGCTGATAAAATTATCACCACCATCCTTCACGAAGTATCAGGCAAGTAATGTTGTGTTTAAATATGCTGTATTGATAAATTAATCACCGATTAGTAAAGGTAAGCTCATTGCTGGAGTAATAACGAATTAGTAGAGCTTTTTCAATTGTTTTGTTATACCCGACAATGCCGTAACTTCTGCTGGTGTTGGTAAATAACGAATGTAGTATTTCTTTATTGTATTTCTTTAATTGTATTCCGCGAAAGCATAGAAAGACCCCATCAATTAACTTTTCACTGCCGTCAAGTATTACGGTTTAAAAACGAAATATTTGTTTTAATTAGTTTAAAAATAATAACTAGTTTTGACAGATGCCTAAATGTTTGGCGTCTTTAATAAATCATAAAAATTATTAATTTACAGGTTGTTTAACACCATACATGCAGGGCAAACTTAGGTTAAGCTAACAGTGAAATCTAGTTATCCATAAATAAGTTAAAACTTTGGCGGTATTTATGAATTCACGGTAGACCTAAACATAATACGATTGATAAATCATTTATGTTTAAAGAATGATAAGTACCATTAAAATATTTAACATCCAGTCCATTGTTCATCATATAACTAGTAAAGAAAGTAAAACTACGAAGCTAAAATCCAGTTTATTACAATGAAGCATAACATCAGAATTTGAGCAACTTGTAACGTATTATGTATTTAATTGGTTGAAATATTCAATAAATTCAAAAGAGTACTGAACTGTACTTCACTGGATTTTTTTTAAATATCATTTTATGAATCTAATTTAATAAACGCCTGCCTCTAGCTTCATAACGTCGCCGATGTGAAAGGGAGTATCAAAATGCTGAATTTGCAGCAATCGCTTTGTTTCGCAAAAAGAGTTACCAGAAAAAAAAAAAAAATCTAGCAGCAGCAGTGTAATTATCGCGATGTAAATTCTGTATTCATAAGAATTTTCAATTAAATCAAATTACGTTTCATTATAAGCAACAAAGTTTTGACATGAATTTTTTAAAAAAATTCTTTGAAAAGAAAGCACACAGATATAACCTGGCTATGAGTTTCAGGTTATAGTTATTGCAGGAATATAGCAACTAGGCTGCAATGAATATTTTTCATGTTGCTACAATATCTGATTAGCTTGCTATATAAACTGACATTATTAAAGTATGAAAAATAAAGTAAAATTTCACTTAAATGCGTTAAGTATGGAATAAAACATTTATCCATCAATTATTGGTTTGATGGGTAGAAATATTAGATGCTAAATTATTAGCGTAGCGTGAAAGATTGTAGGAACGTACCGAAAGGTATTTCTTTGCTCCGAACATGTTAACTGTATGTAAGTGTCGATACAAGTTCTAAAGTGCAAAACAACCAACTTCCATAGAAGAATGCTGCACAATTTTGACTTAGTCAGTTTCATCTCCTGGTGTCAGATGTGAATATGAAGTTATTTATTTAGATAATGAAGCTTACATAGCATTTATGGAGATTATAATACATATGGACAGAACACGCAAAATGAAGGTTTACTAATGCAATGGGACTAAAATAATTGAAAATCTGGCTGCCAGAGTTTAAAACTAAACATCCAGTAGTGAATGAATAAGCGCTATCTAGTTAAAGAAAGAAAAGCGGAAACTATATAAATCAGTAGTTCTAACAACCCAACAAATTAAAAGGCTCTTGCTACGCCAAATACAAATTCTTCACTTTTTTTTAGTAACGATAGAAACCCATTACATTTCTTATTCAATAAATAATTTAATTGCATAATTTATTTGAAAAGAACTATTTCTACGTATAGAGAGTTTTTGGGAAAAAAAATTCTATCGGAAGTAAATAATTAAATAACAGATCTCTATGAGAATAAATTTGTAGCTGATCCGTAAGTGCAATCTACGTGACCGAGTTTCAATATTAGTACTTCTAAGCTAATAATTGCAGTTAGCAGCTTTTCAACGATATTTGCCTCATAAGGACTTAAAGATTTAAATGAAATTTTGCACTAACGTATCCCTGATAAGAAGAAAAGACGTTTGTAAAGTTGTAGAAAATCTCTCAACCGGATTTAATGTTTATTCTCTTGTTTATTGTTAGTCGTGGTCTCAATTGCAAAGATAATAACAATGAATTCTAGTTAAATTTTGTACTGAAAACATTAGATTGAGGTTAACTTATTTGTGATGTATTTGCTGTTACAAAAGTTTTTCTTTCCGTTCGTTAGGGAAGATTATATAGTGTTAGCAAATTGCACTGTTATTTGTAATATATCAATGATGAACAGAACATTTAAATCTACAAACACGGGAAAATAAATATAATGACAAAGATCCCGTGAATGATGTCCACGCTGATTAAGATACTAGATTATGCAGTAAAATAACATGAAACTACGATGGGAAGCCGAAGATCAGAACCAGGCATGACAGACTACAAAAGATATCACTTGTTGGGTCACCAGATTTCAACGCTGAAAGATGGACTCCATATTGATGATAAATCGTTTGGTATTAAAGGCTGCGGATGTATTTATAAAAGATAAAATTCGAATATGACCAGCTGTTTATGGCATTATATTACGCAGTGTGTGATGTGATTTAATTAAGCGCATTGCTTTAATGAGATTGTAATATTATCCTGTTTTAAATTAGTAAAACCTTCCAAAGCTGAAATGATGTGATTTGAAGTTTGTTTCGCTCCTAGTTACCTTTATGGAGAATCCGAATGCTGTGCTTGGAGGTTGTTTAAATTCGCGTCCTTCTATCATGTCTTCAGCAAGATGGCAGCACCTGTAGCTTATCACCTATGCGTAAAGTAGCAGAAGACCTAGACGATTGTATGAAATTCTTTAGACAGTTAAATCGACGTAGCGAAATTTAATTATTATTATTCATATTCACCGACACCAAGTGTCGTTACTTCTTGAAGTGTGTTTTATTCTACCAAGGTCATTACGCCACAGAACTGAAATCATAAATTCCACATATTTTTCTCATCTGCATGCAATGGCGATTCTGCGTCGACAACAGCATAAACAAGCTGAAGTTAATTGAGAAAGATGAAACTTATATTCTGTCGATAACGCTTGTTCCAAATACGTTCACTGCGGGATCTCTAGAACAAGAGGTGACGATGGAAAGAAAAGTGCTGAGTCGTGGTCTATAATAAGGAAGCATCGCGTTTGCGAAACTCTGTAAAAACCAAATCCTGGATCGGAGTTAAAAACTGGTTCAATCTAAATTGTAAAAACAAATGTAAGGACTCGCCTACTAGCCTCTGTTATAGTACTTTTAAAACATAACCGTATAATTTAATTGTTACTTTATTGATTAGGAAGTATCCTAAAAAGTGACAGCGAATGATGAAGGAATTTGCAAACTTCAAACGCGTGGGACTTTGTTATGGTTTAAACATTTATTTGGGACTATATTTTCTGGATAGAAAACTTTTTCGAGTTTGATGGTGTATTGCGACTGTTTAAAAAATCCAGACGTACTTATAACTCTGCCTGGTCCTACCTTACAACCGGCCGTGTCTGTTAGACGGAGGGCTGAGATTGGCGACATTAAGAGCTGGTGACTTATTACACTGCTAATGAGCTTCCCTTAATTTCTTTTATCTGTCGGAGGTAATTTGCTTGGCTAAGTGGGAAATGCTTTAAATTCACGTTACGATTAGTCATTCTTGCTGTTACCACCATATATCAACTCAAATATATGACAACTTTCGTAAAGCAGATTTAACTACACATCTGTAAATCTTTTAGATCTGTTTGTGATAAAATTGATTGCTGTAATGGGCCTCAGGACCTAAGGCATTGATTATTTATACGAATTCAACACCTGATGTATTTCATGCTACACCAAGTAAAGTAAATCTTGGAGCTCTTTCGACACCCAGCTTGGAACGAAGTTCTTCTGTTTTGTTAGGATTAGAACTCCTGTCATCCATGTGGTATTCAGTCGCTTTACGGTCTCACATTCGTGATAGCCTCATCTATCTGTACTACACAATACTAAATATACAGATCCTCCATCGGATGTATCGGAGTGATGGGTAATTCAACTGTGTTTACATTCGTATACTGGTTTATGTTATCAATTTTTCGACTCTTCTGTTGCAATATTTCACATCGTCCTATCGTAACTCTCGCCTCAAGGCCATTAACACGATAGTTCGCTACGGAGCGTGGTGGGTGAGCGGTAACACACTGGCCTCGCATTCTGGGGTTCGCGGGTTCGAATCCCCGTCCGGGCATAGTGATTTGGGTTTTCTACGATTTCCCCAATTCACTCCAGGCGAATGCCAGGATGCTTCCTTCAAAAGGCAGTTGCTGAATTCCGTCCCGTTCCTTGTCCCCAGTCCTTTCCCGCCTCTACGTCAACAAGGCGTAAAAACGCAAGGAATAAAAAGAAGAAAGTTCGGCAAGTGATCTTCGAAATGGATACTTCATAAAAATATTGTTCAAACTTTTGAGAGTTTTATTATTATTAGATACTGTATTACTTAATTTAAATTATTTTTTTCTAATTGTAAATTGCTTCTCACGTGTTTATTGATGCACAATTCTATTACACCTACTACAAAACAAAATCACCAAGTCCTCCCGATAGTTCTCTTACAGTTTTAACAATTACTACAGTTGCAGTTTTTTTTCTGCAATCGTCTAATTTAATCAAAATTGAATTCTGTATTTTAATGCACTGCTATCTCTATGCTTACCAATACGTACCGTACATGTGTTACCAAAATACTGAAAACTGGTGACACATTTTAACGACATTAATCCTTTTTCTTTGACCTCGATTTCATTTTGACAGTTTTCTGCTGTATATATCAGTTGACAACAGTTGTGGAATTGGGACTTAAAACAATTTTGCTTCGTTTAGTTTTGGTCACTGAACTGTTATCAGTTCTCAACGTTTTCTTTTTCTATACTTTTTTGTGGTTGGTAGTTTACGGTGTTGAACGTAAGTTGAAAAACATACCGTGTTGTGTGAGGTCAGGCCTAAGACGTACATATCTTAAATTGGAAAAAACCTCAAGCTGTCAAGAAGTACAGGCACTAATCAAACCATTATAAGAACAGTCATTATACGATTCCTTGAAGTCACAACACCGTTTCCTATAAAAAATATTTCATAACTTCTGACATTTATTTGGAAACTCTGGATTCGTAGACTAACCAACTTCTCAATATTAGTACAAGAATATCACGTAATGTTTGACACAATGAACCATCAACGTGGAAGCAATATATTTCTTTCTATATAAATCGTTAAAGAACACGAGTTGAATTTTTTAGATTAGAGCTCCATTTTTTTTCTCGAAAAACTTCACCAATACCTTCCCACGAATCCCTAGTACATGAATCTAATGGGGGTAAGGTTGGAAGAGGCAAATTATATATGTTTATGTTCAAGTAAATATCTTTGATTTTTCAGCAGTGCGAACTACGGTCATTGAGTCGGTACTTAGTCTTTCTTACAATTAAGATTCAAAATATTCAGTTCCACTGAATAAGACAAGGTACGAAACTTTACCCACCAAGTAATCTTATCAAAAGATTCCTAAATGAAATCAATCTTTTAATATAGTGCAGGAATCATTCTAATATCTGTAGCGGAGCAATTACTACTATTTAAAATGTTTGAAATAAGTCCAGATAGTAATGATAGCTTATGGTTTCAGTATCTTGTTTACGAAACGAGTTAAAAAGAAGTCTTAAACAATGTTATGGACAAACTAGTGTATTGATTAGCTACTGAAGCCGTATTCTCTATTACTTCATAATATTTCAGACATACCTTCTTTTATTTTCGTTTTCTCTCTGAGTGAATGTGTGTGTATACGCTATTATGATTAGTCGGGGGAAAGGGGGAAGTGTTTGCACACGTGTTTCACTCTGAACTGAATTGCGCTGTCTGTTTTCCATCTAGCTGTGTATTCCATTCCGTATTTTCCAAACGTAATAAGCAGTAATATAGAGATAGTTAATAAAGCATAGCACAGTTTGAAAGCTTTCTTGCACAAAGCGTTCTGTTGCTCTGTACACCTGAATTGAGTTCCTTGTATCAATCGAGGCCAGTAGCTGAATTTTACAATGGTCTCTTTGTCTGCTTTGTGTATTAAATGTGGAGCGTTGTAGAATTTCCTGGAAGTTATAATAATAGTCGCTCATTTCAACCCAGCAGTTGCTACAAACTGTAAGATAAAGCTTTGTTTTATATAGACAACATTAAGGGCAAAACAACCACAGCAGAAAACTTTATATCGCGAAAGATTTGTCAGTGCCACAAAACATCATTTGTTTCAGCAGCAGCTTAAAACCACGGTGCCAACTCCTTGCCAAAAGCGGCGATTGCAAGACTTAAGTGCTTTGAATTGCGAAAAGTATTGCTCTGTAAAACGATCCTGCTACTTCCACAACATGAACTGTGAAAACTTCAGTAGTGAGAATTAAAATAACAGCATATTTTAGTCGCATTCGATTCGCTATCGTCAAGTTTTACCTATCACAATGAAGTTTTAAAGCCAACGGAATGCAATTACACCAGAACTATAATATACTAGCCTCGTACCCGCGACTTCGTACGCGTGGATCAACAATTTTTTTGCCAGAATTAAATATAAAAAGTTGTTGGTAACGAAGGATTGGTCCCAAACAATATCGAGTCGGCATAATACGACAGGAAAGCTATCACTATATCTTTCTACCGTCGAACCTGCCTCTTGAAGAGAATCAATTTCCAACATATTTCTGTCACTATTCGATAAGATTTCAAAATTTCCTGACTACAACTGTTAATCATACTGGAAAAAATATCCTCTGCCCTTCATACAGCTTTCCTTATAAAATTTCATCGCAACGATATAGCCATATAGTCGTCAAAATGTAACAAAAAGACAGAGACTTACTTCCGTATTTATATTAGTATTACTGTGGTTCACACTCACACACTGACTGCGAACAACACCTGAGGGATCATTATAACGTAAAAAAGTGTACACCTACAAAATTGCAAGACTACCTACGATTTTCCTCGCATTGCACCCCTAACTTTATAATATCTACAGTTTAACATTCAACCCAAATAACCTACAGCCCAGCCCTGACTCTTACGATGAAAAACAATTTTTAAAAATCTTAGCCTTTACGGAGATTTGAACTGGAGACCACGACGTTCGTAAGCAAGCTCTTTAGCCATTGAGCTGCCAGTTCACTACACGGAAACACGGTCTGGAGACGTCCACATCCAACGTGTTTGCCTATTGCCGTATTTCGAAGTTATGAGACAACATGTGTTATTTACACAGATAATTTTTCAACCAAATGTAGACAGTATTTTTATCCTTGTTTCAAAGGATAAGTGTGCAAAGTTTCATCGAGATCAGATGAAAACTGTGGATTTGTATGAAGAACAAACAAACTAAGAAACAAACAAACATACATTCATCTTTATATATAAAGATTTTACCCCGGATGACGTTTCAGATTACAGTTATATGAAGTTTAAAATATTCTCGTATCCAACTGTCATGGCGGGTAGGGGCACATTACAAGCGTATATCACTTAGAACATCGAGCCGAGTTATTTTAAGGTGGCTAAATCACGGGTGGAATCCTTTCCCCAGGTCATTACAACTACACGGAATTATTATAATTATAGTATCAAAGAGCGTACTCCAATTAAACTTTATAAGAAAGTTATGTAGACTCGTGTGAAAACTAAAAAGTTATTAATGAGGAGTCGTGATACAAAAGTTAACTTAACACCTTAAATCAAAGGTGATAAAAAGTGTCGTTCTCAGGATAGTTTTCTCGAATTGCATTACTAGAAAATTTAAAAATGTGTTGCGGTGGCACCAATCCGCGAAGCAAGTTTTTTGTACTATTTTGTTTTAAATATTTTTTTATGATTATAACAATTACTTTGGAAACCAGCCACTTTCTGTCCTATTTGAGTAGCTACCTCTCTAATATCTTACGTATGGTTGGTAGGGACAGTTATTAGCGAGGGAAATAAGACCGTTGGAGTCGAAGCACTCTAATTCCATAGCACCGATAAGCTGGGACGCATTCCAGGGCCCTAATAAACCCTGCGTAATGACTGGCAAATTAGCCGTCGATCTGTTTCTGGAATGACTACGTAATGAGAAAACGGGATGGCCCACGGCGTTCCTTCTGAAAATCGTGATTTTTTGCAATCCAGCGCTAAATGAGCTTTGATCGTACAGCGGGGAAATGGCAGTTTGTGGAGTAACTTAGTAACACATTCGGACCCAGGCTTTTCTAATCATTTTGGTTATATTTTCGTGTTTGAGAGTTATATTTATTTTTATACTGCACGCTCTTTATGACGTTACATACCAATGTAACACTGCAATGCTGTTAGCATTGTATTAAGACTATTTTTGTATTACACTCAGCCTTCGCACAAACACTTTATGTGCATCTGCACTTATTCTCTAGGGTCGTTGAAAACTATAATCCACAAATACTTGAATTTTAACTCAGAACGTTGCGGTAGCTGGTGATTCTCTTAGACAATACGTCTAGACTCTGCAGTCTCGTCATCTGAACGAAATTCTTGCTCAAACTTATTGGTTAATACATAAAATCAATAACCCAATTTAGAAAACGATTAAATACTTCTCCAAAAGTTTTTTTTTATCAATCATCTGTCGATATAAGAATAAACACGTCAGATAATGTAGTGATTTTTATTCGTATAGTTTTCCAATAGAAGTGTGAATTGGGATAATGGTTAATTTTAAAACGATTATGCAGAATTAGAGATATAATCTTAGTTTCTTTGTAATCAATCTTCATTAGTGTCAAGAATTTGACGTAGTGGTGGATACCTCATGCATAAACAAGTGAACTGTCTCTAATCAGTCAGCAGAAACATTTCAGTGACAAAATCTGATTTCTAATCCTGAATAGTAGGATCATTTCGATTGGACGCATTTATGAGGTTCGTCTATCATAATAAATCAGTTTGGTTGTATGTATGTATAAACATGTACTACTGCAGAAAAAATTTTACACGTAGATGAAGCAAATTATCACAGTGCAAACTATCCTACCGTTGTCACGAGTCTGCTTCTCTCTGTAAGTCCAAGATTTCAGTCTGTAATTGTAGTGTCAAACGTGCAAAGATTACCCCAGCATATTTACTTCTCATTTAAGGTAGCAGCATCTTCTATAAATTGCAAGACAACCAAATAGGACATATATTGTTAATTTCGATTAAGATTTGATAGTGAATATCCTTAGCCGTCAAGTTTAGTGTAAAGCCTATTCCATAAGGTGTCTCTGATGTCGACACAGAAATGACCGCTTATGTGTTTTCCAAACACGAATATTCATGCCAAGAAAAAACAAAACATTGAAAACACTGGCTAAGAAGACGAAAGTGATATAAAAAACCACCAAGTTGAGTCTGAAGCATTATTGATTATTACGGAATACCGTGTGCTCCGAAGCACTTGTGCCTGCATCAGCATTGTACTCTGCTGTCAGGTCTGCAACAGATCGCCGCCTATCCCGCTTTACATAGCGGGCAAGCCTCCGACCTCCACGTTCTGTGATGCTGGGTAGATGTCTACCACCTTGTCACCAAGTTTTTGTTTCACCGTCCTTTGACCACTCTACATAGATGCTCATTACAGTAGCACGCGAACAGCTAACCAGTCTCGCCGTTTCCGAGATGCTCGTTCCCAGCCGCCCCGCGCAAAAAGCACCGGCCCTTAATTTAAGGGAATTGCGTGACCTATGCATAGAAATTTAGTGCCAGACAACTCCAGAAACTTAACAAGGACTTTTAGAATCAATACCACGCCGAATCGCTTCTGTATTGCGCTCCAAAAATGGACCAACACACTAAAAAGCAGGTGATCATAATGTTTTGGTTGATCGTTGTATCTTTATTCACAAACATACAATTTTTCTTGGCCACAGCAGCAACAGTCTTTCTTATGTCCTACCTTTTAACAGCTTAAAGCTCCAAGCTCAAACCTATATTCTTTCTTGGCCCTCTCACGTTTTCCATCTTCCTTTTAATAATTACACCTTGCCTTGCGACAGGTTCTTCCGCGGCCCTGTTTACCCCTTGTCTGTAGAGGATCCTGAAACACAGTACCATTAGTATTTACATTTATGATGATTAACATACATATTAAAATACACTTTCTACCTAGCATGATGTATGTAGGTTGCATGATACGCTAACCATTAGCCAGTTAACATAATTTCATATTCGTTCTGTCACATTATTCCGTCTGATTGTGGATATTTTTTCTATTATTCTGATCCGAAAACTTATGCTCGACGCTGACAATTTAGTGTGAAACTTACTTCCTCAAAATTAAAATTTCGACTTCAGGGTCTCCATCAATCGTAAACTAATCAAGAATTTAATGTCACTGTTTATTTCTGTCCTGGAATTTGACAAAATATTTAATACAATCAAATGTTTGTCTCTTTAATATACATTAAAACCAACACTTTGCCGAAGGTATGAATAGATTATAGACTAACTGTTGTTTAGAATTGCATCAATTAAACAGTTTTTTTTTCTCTATTCCAGGTACGTGACTTTCAACACTACTCTACTCGTACAACCAGTGGTAAGTGTTAGTTCTAAATTAGTTTTAATGTTAATAGTCCAATTTATCTCCACAAACGTGCAGTGAGCAACAGAAAACACCTGGCTTCTAATTTTGTTGATAAAAAGAATATTCTAAGTATACGTTCCAGACAAATGTAACATTTCTCCTAAACAAAATTTACTGAAAAAGTGTCACTAATTCTAAGAAAAATTTTTAAGTAAGTTTTAAGACTCCAGAAAGTATGCTGGTGTATTGTTTGAAATGTGACGAGAATTGCCTTTTGTGAAGATCCATTTTTCGTGAATCCACTTTGACTTCTCCGTAATTATTAATAGAACGAAAAATATCACAATCTAAATATTTTTCTGGTACTTCAAATACTAATTTGTCTGCGTTAATAGTTTTAGTTTTTTCCTCGAATCCACTCAAATTTATTATCTATATACACTAACCACGTAGTAATTTCTCAAGTTAATACCATTTACCGTTGCCGGAACTGTGCGTTTTAGAAACACACATTTCGTACCAGTGGTGAGATCAGAAAACAATTTCTAATGTACCTAATTCTGCTAGGAGTTTAAATTCTCTTCTTTTCTCTACTCATTTCTGCTGATCCTTTGAACTGATCTTCGTCGTATTAATATTGCACATGCTCAAGAAATTTTACTTCTGAATTATCAGCTACATTTAATGTATGTTTTTAGTCCCCTGTAATAGTTTTCTTACATTTTACCATTCATTATAACTGACATTCGTAAAATCATTGATTAACTTGAATCAACGTCAAGAAATGGAGTGAAAATATTAAATATGAGTGTTAGATTATTGTTATAAAGTTCTTCCATTCCCAGCTGAAGTGGGCCTTCCATATGGAGATCATGTTTTGTCAGAGTTGTGACTATTTGCTACCATACGGTTATTGACCACCAGATGCATAACATTGGACGTGATTCGGGTGAAATGGGATGCTCTTAGGAGTGCACAAAGTTTGGTCCGCGACAGTTTGAGCTGTGACTTAACATAAATCTCGGTCAGAAACCGGTGACATGTCGTAATTTCGTTAGTAAACAATGAAAGATCGCGGAAGTTAGCTTCCAGTTGGTTTTGGCTTCTACCAAAGTTAATCATTATTTTACTTAAAATATACTCATAGATTTGATGTTTGTTCAGAAATAATAAAATTGCAAATTAAATTCAGTTGACTTTTATTACAAACCGATTACAATATGAACACAGAAAAGTTTTTCTCTAATATGTACGAAAAATGTATTGTTACCAGCTCTGATTCTAAATTCAATACATTGTGGCGAGCTAGGAAGAAGGCGTTCACTTACTAATTGAACAGGTGGGGATTCAACAATTAAGTTTTGAAATCTACAATGCCTGTACGCCAACCAACTTGCAGCTTTTCTCTGACAGTTCGTGAACTTAAATAATAGCTAAAGGCTCGAACAAACAATGTGTTTTTGTCAGATCACTTTATAACATTACAAATGTATATAATTTTCCTCAAAATAATTATTAATACAAATAATATAAAAGTTCTAAATAATATTTCAACCATCACAAACTGTTGTTAATAACTGAAAATATAGTGAATTATAGAACATTCTGTTAGTGCTATCGGTAGTAATCATGAACTAAATATTCTTAATTAGAAGTAATTAATAATTTACTATCACTCATTATGAACTCAAAACTTTTTTACGTTGCATTCAATTCATTATGTCTAAATAAAATTTAATTAATTTTATCAAACAATGTTATACGTCTTCATTAAACTAATAGATTCAAAGTATGGCTTGATAGGAATGACCGAGCGTGGTGGTGTAACGGTTAGCGTTCTGGCCTCGAATTGGGGAGGACGACGGTTCGAATCCCCGTCCGGGCATCCAGATTTGGGTTTTCCATGGTTTCCCAAATCATTCCAGGCAAATGCCGGGATGCTTCCTTCAAAAGGCCATGGCCAATTCTTTCCCATTCCTTGCCCCCATCCTTTCCCGTCTCTAAAGACCTCGCTGTTAGAGAGACGTTAAGCATATATATATATATATATATATATATATATAAATTGATAGGAATGGAAATTCATTGTACCTGATTTGTCTTTTCTTTCGTTTGTTATGGTCTTCTGAGACTATAATTAAACAAATAATTACGAGAATCAACAAAGGCTTTATGTCGTGTAGGATTAATTAGAACTGACAAACACTTTTCCGGCAAAGCACACACGATCATAGCAATCCACACTTATGAGCACTATTTATAATGGAAAAATACGGAGGAACCAAGCTAGTTAGAATTCTATTGTAGTTTCCATTGAGTTATAATCCTTATTAAAGCAATAATTAACCCCAGGGATTCTAAAACTTGATATGTAAAATGGCATGTGACAAGTTACTTGTTTTTGACAGTAAGTTTGCTATTTGTATTGAAATTTAGGTTCCGTTTTCATTCGGAAATTAGACTGTGATTTCGCGTTCTGTGCCAGAATCAACTGTCTGATAAGTATGTAGCAACACGCCCGCTGTAATACTAAAAGCCACCTTTCCCTCTAACCGACTTTATTTATTGGCCGTAAGCGCCTAACAAAGGGGCCGACCTGTTGCAAAGCACATTTAATAACCGGGAACAGGTCCTCGCGCCTGAATGTTAGCGCACGTTCAAGGACGCCGAGTTCAAGTGTCACACTCATTTCTAGATCGCTACGGCAGTGTCTGACCACGTGCTTTTCTCACGCTTAGCTGCCCCACCAACCAGGGGAAAAAACTGGGTAACACACCTCTGAAATGTCAGCTTTCCTAACGCCGTCCGGAGTGGAGCGCATAGCGTGTGCGTAGAGTACAACGGGGCCACAGATATTGCAACAGTTTCTACAAACGCCTGGCAGTCCCTCACAAGCGCGACAAGACTCCTGAATTCCTCCATCAGTTAGACCACTGTGCTGGGCGGGTCGGGCTAACTGCTGCCTGTCCCTTGCTGATGAACGGCTATCCAGCTGGTTCCTGGTTCTCTGCCGACCAGTCTGTTGCTCAAATGCTCCTTAAGATTGTGCACACTATGATTTAGATCCTGAAACACGTAGATCAGTGGTTCTTAAATCAGTGATCAGCGTTGTTTTACTTCTGTCCCTGGGACGCCTGACGAAATCTTATAAAAGCCAGTAGATTGGTGCTGTTACAAGCTGCATATAAATGCTGATTAATGATTTATTTAAAAAGCAGTAAAAATAATCGCCGATAATGTGTTGTTTTTCACTATAGTCCCTTTCATTTCAAAAGCGACGAGGTTTTGTTTTCGATGTTTTTAGCCGCCAAGACTAATGTTGTATTTTTGACATATTGAAAAGTTGCTCCACTTGCAGACGGTTATGTATCACAACATATTCACACCACACTGTCCTTTAAGGCTGCCTAAAACCGTTTAAGAATTTCTTTTGTAAGAGATATAACAATAATGCTTTTCCTCATCCTGACAAGCAATTCTGTTTCATTCATAATTGTCAAACAATTAACGTTTCTCCTTGTTTTAGTTTTTTTTTTTTTTTTTTTTTTTTTTTTTTTTTAATGACATTGCTGCCAACAGTGACTGTTATTTCTTATGCTTGTTGCTAAATAGACATTCGTACGTGTGGAAGTTGTATACTTTGATTATTCAGCTTCACGATTTAAGATCTAAGTATTTTCTGAGAATTACCATGATATTCTTAAATCTTTTGATAATTCAAATCAATAAGTAATAATAGTAAACTGCTACCAGTAACATGATAATTCCGATGAAGCTTAACATTTCCGTAGTCACTACGTTGAGTCTTACCGCATACGATATTGAAATGAATATTTGGAAATACAATTGGTAATCAAGTTGTAGTCAAAAAAATTTCATCCTTATATTTAATTTCGATCTCTAAATTTGTTTTTCTCTTAGAGTTTAGAAACAAAGGATAACTTAACATGAAATCATGTTTGGCATAAAAAACGATCAGTGGTATTTGACTTCATTCACTGGTGCGGTACGTGTATTCGAAAACAATGTGTTGGTTGAAATAATTAATACTAATAATATTGCATGTATGCTGCTCTTTAATTAGTTCTTTTCAAAAGATATTCTTAACTTCTATTTCAGTTCAATGAGACAACTATCTTGGCAGGTTAAATAGAATATATAAATTCTGTTACAACCCTTACAAGGTATTTTAGAAGATAGTGTGAAAAATTCTGCTCCTGTTTAAAGATCAAACATCATTTCATAACCTTTTACATTTTCAGGATATACTTCAAATCATTTTGACACTGAAATGTTTTCTCATAGATGATATTTATATATTATAAACATATCTACATGAGTCATATCTTCTTATTTTTTACTTTATATTAACTACAGAAATACAAAATTGTTTGGAATTGTATGACTGTATTAAATGGATTTTGTTTAAATTAATCACTATTTCTGGACAACTAAGTCGCTGCCCAGAAAAGAGGACCCATTTTGTAAAGGGAAAACGGTTACCAAAGATAATATAATGTGACGCATCGTACATATCAGTAGTATTATCTCATGGACGCTATATTCCATTCTTTGATGTTTTTTCGTTGATAACCATAAGGATTTCAATTGTTTGGCCTGTATGAAGGAAATATCCTGTGAACACTTGCATTTTAATCGTCTGCCTCCATCTTTTCAACGTAATTGACTGCAGTCGACGTGGTGCACCTGCAATATGTATTATCTTTGATCAGTGGCTGCAGCGGTGTCTCCTCTTCTATTTGCTGCCTACTTCCTCTGACAGACCTTTGCATGGCTGCCACTTTAGACGGTGGAGTAGCGCGGGAAACTCCTGAAACGCCAGACAATAATAGAGCGCGCATTGACTTCAAAGGACGGCACGAGACTTTAGCTGAGAAGTCTATTCTGGCGGGATCCCACACGCTAAATGAGATCCAATATACAGGTCGTGAACTGCCGGTAATTACTATATGCTGTGGTACCGAATTAATAAAGTATGAGAAGAGGGAATAGGACTAAATACATGCGAAGATCATTAAGTGTAACTTAAATTACAGCAAAAGCAGTAGAATAAAAATAGTTTTTACTATAAACAGTAAGTTAAATTATCCATTTATC
Source organism: Vandiemenella viatica (assembly GCA_031002005.1). Taxonomy (NCBI): domain Eukaryota; kingdom Metazoa; phylum Arthropoda; class Insecta; order Orthoptera; family Morabidae; genus Vandiemenella; species Vandiemenella viatica. Next base: position 127,353,960 of record JARYHS010012519.1, on the reverse strand, counting down.
AATTAAAAAGTAAAGCTTTATTTATCACACAGTAATTTCTGTGTAAGTTAGTGACAGTTTAATACAGATCCTGATATTGAGGATAAAATGTTATATACGCACCACAGTATTGTAATTCGTTCATCATATGTTTTTAGTAAATTGTATGTTGGAATAGTTCAGTGTTAAATACCATAATAAAACAAACCTAATCCATTATTCTTACCAATCTGAATAGTATGTTTCAGCCATTAGAGAACAGACGTCAATAGTATCTTGTGTTCTGTAGAGATGAATGTGATATAAATCGAATACTCCATTTGCTGGAATTGTGAACTACATTTATATCTTACTATTTTTTGTAGCGTTGGGTTACAGTAAAACATAATACATGAACGTGGCGAAATGCTGTATCGTCTTAAGCTTGACCTGCGATCTAAAATTTAAGAATCTCGACCGCTTTAGTACACAGTTTCTAATAGCTGTCGAGCGAAATCCTTAACGACCCGAGAACTGACTACTTCATAGCTGAATGTTGTATTCTAGTTTTGAAAAACAACAGACACGTGGGGAAAGTAGACACTCAACTACATTGAGAATTATCGCTGGTTGCGTCAAATCTATGCCATTAGATTGACTCACAATACATATTTATGCAGCTCCACCAATACCGAGTAGCAGAATGCTCTTGAGAATGATTACATTGGAATTATAAAAATCCCTGATCTGCTATTCACTGTGATATTACTAATATGACAACGAATTGTTATATATTCTGAAAACTGCTTCTACACCTTATGGAAAATCACATTAGCACTAAATGTTTTGAATACTGATCAATAAAAGCATCTATTTTAAAAATTCGGTTATATCACCACAAATCTTGAATGACCACAATGGAATTTAGCGTGTAATTAATATATGTGGAGGAAACTAATGAAAACATCCAACTCCGCAAAGAAAAACCATATGTTTGCCATATTGTGCCGTCTCAGAACGCATCCAGGTGATCCCAAAGATTTCTTCTACGCAATACCGATGAGCCTGGAATGGTTAGCTACGCTAAATATTAAACTAAAAGACTTTCTGTTGGATAGTTTATTGTGTGCTTCTCCGTCTCTTTTTGAGAAAAAAATCCCGTGTACCATCCGCTAAATAATTAAAGGCATCTCTTTATTTATGTATTAATCAAGTATTAAGGATAAGCGGAGTGTTAGATCTACTAATCGTGTTGGTTGGTATACCATCCGCAATGTTTCCGGCTATACTGAGCAGTATGAATAATTTCCATCATCTCAATTAGGAAGAACTGATATGCAATCACTACGACTTTTTCTCAGTAGTGATCATCTCGTTTTTCTTTCTCGGTTGTTCACGTTAACATCGGAGACTAAGAGTTCAAACCGAATCTATGTTTAAAACCAAAGGCTACTCTTCCACAATAACGTTGATTTACGAGAAACGTGAAAAAAAGATAAAACTCCATTTACATAGGTATAACACCTGAGAGTCAGATGAAATTCCACCGGCAACATCTGAGCTAAGCTGAGTTTAATAAAGATCCCCTCTGTTCGATTATGGACAAATTCAAAATTGAAATATCGGTTTAGGCTTCCTGCGTCATTATTTAATTCAGTGTACCGATTTAATTATGGTCTAATGCCAAGCTATGGACGCCAAAATGTAATTGTTCCACGTTATAAAATATGGAATGACATGCTAATTAGAGTTTATCATCAATGTCATGTTGCAGAATAAACGTTACCGTTACTTGAACTGGAAAAATTAGCTCTTAATATCTTCCACCTGCTCAAGAGTTGTGAGATGTACGATAACTCTGTTACTAAACCACATTATATACATGCTGCCAAATAGTGTCATGTATCAGCGTAATTCTACAAGAAAACGTAGAACTGAATGGATTCACATCTGATACAATGGAATATATAAATAAAAATATAAATAAAATAATTAATAATTAGGGCGTCTTAAGTATAAATCTTTTATCTCCCTTCTGGGATGTGTGTATCATCATAACGTACGAATCCTCTCAAATTTCGAAGCTGCTCTTATTAAATCAGTAATGAAAATACCGGAAAGATCTTTGATATGTGACAACATTATTATATACAAACCGAGTTTGGTGGGTGAGCAGGTATGTTTTTTTCGTGTTTTCCCCAAATTTCTCCTGGTGATTGCCATGATGGTTCTTTCATAAAAGGCCAAGGCCGAATTCCTTCCCATTTCCTGTCTCTAATTACCACGACGTTGATGACGTGTACAGTCAAAAGCAAGTATAATAATAATAATCCATGATTCAAAAATACATTAGTCGAATATCCAATTATGTCGAACTTGGAGTTTAGAAATATGAATCAATTTGGAGTTAGTGGTTTTACAAGCGGGTGGTGATCTATGATAATGTTAAAAATGCGAACATGAAGTATTTGGCAGAGCGCTCAAAGGAAACATCGGGTTAATACTGGTTCCGGAAATTTGTTTTTCATCACTTGAGGTAGGTATCTGTGGCATTCATAATTCTTGATATAGGGAACGGGGCTCAACGCAGTAAATTTAGTCAGAGATTCAACGTGTTTGAATTAATCTCTCCGGAATCCACCGTGTCCTAGCAGGTTGTTTCTCGCAAGAGAAAACGGCTTGCATAGTTTGGTCTAAATTCCCGCTGTCAACTAAGATATCTTCATATTAATCTCACCGGTTTAGGAATATATTATTTTCTTCCTTTTTTATGAGTTTTGTAAGATTAATGTCCAAGTAAACGCAGTGATTCGGAATTTGTCACCAAAAGTAGATATTTTCATGTGTATTGTTTCTGTATTTACTATATCTGTCTTTCTAATTTTTTAAAAAAGGAAAGTCATTAATCAAATACGCACTCATCTACTTTCTGAAATATTCTCTTTTTTTATTTAGGCTGGCTTATGAATTTGTCTATAAAATTTACCTCCTCCACAATTTTACTTCGTAACGTTATTGGTTATTGTTTTGGTTCACTATAATTATAGGTCACGCTTCATTTAGTGGATTTCGATAACAAAAGCAACAATTTCCGATTTGAGCAAAAATGGCATTAAATGTTAACTTCTAAAGCTTATCAGATTCTATGGCAGTTCAGAAAGGAAACTACGTGAAGAAAGCATTAAGCTTAAGATATAATTATTTTCAATATTCCGTGAAAAAAGTTTGTTCCTAATGCAAGACGAGATACTTATGTAAATATTTTGTAAAGTTGGGGCTTTCAGAAGTCAGTTTGCTTAGATATAGCAGCAAGAATCTTGAAGTTGTTTTACTATTACGTGTAGGGAACTTCAAGCCACAACGTTTTAAATAAGTAAATGAATAGAGCCAAACTTATTGACTACAAATATATTTAACTTTCTGAGAAATGTGAAATGATAAATATGATCTGACTAGCAAAGACATTCCTCGTTGTGAGGAGGTGCTTAGAAGGACTTTTCAAGCTGTGATGAAAACATCTCTCATTTTACAAAGTACTACCATATTACGTGTCAACCATGTTATAATTGTTTACTCTAATCAGAATCATTTGAAAATCACGATTGAACAATACTTACGCCATTCTATTAGGACAGAAGAGAATTATATCAGAGACACCGGTATTTTAAGATAGCTTTATTGGAAACTCCGCCATTGTTTATTTTTTGACGACGTTGACTTCTACGTCGAGGGATTGGGGGCCAGGAACCGGAAGGAAGGGAAGGAATACGACTGTGGCCTTTTGAAGGAAGCATACCGGCATTCGCCTGGAGTGATTTGGGGAAACCATGGAAAACCCAAATCTGGATGCCCTTACGGGAATTGGAATTGGAATTGGAATTGGAACTCCCAGAATGTGAGGCGAGAACGTTACGGTTCACCCACCACGCTCGGTCGAATTCTTCTATATTCTGAGTTGAATTTGTGCAGCAACTATAGCTGTAGCTTTTGGTTGAAAAAGTAAGATTCACCCTGACTGTTTATAAGCAGGTGAATAACTTTTCTACGAAGGCTCTTTGGTAGGTAATAATGACTAAGGCACAAACTAAAATCAACGAAAGGTTATACTAGAAACTGGTGATGTATCAAAGTAAAATGCATTTGGGTTAATTATATCAAACTGAGACTCATACTATACGCTTTAGTATTTCTAATGTTTCTATATTGCGCTGAAACGTGAAACATGAAGCTGAGGTATACGGAAGAATAGATATTATCGAGATGTGGGCATTTAGGAGGTTAACGCGAAAATATCGTCTAACACCTAATTTATGGAAGATGTAAAAGTGAAAAAAAGTTGTGCTACAAAAACTTGCAGTTCTCTGGAATTATTGTACTGTGGCAGAAGGATAATCTAGTAGTACCAGCCTACTACTTTCAAAGAAGGGTGGAAGATGATGATGTATTGCTGATATAGACTGAAGAAGTCACGTTCAGATTTTTAAGAGTTCATTTTATAACGCTGACGAGCAATGTTGTGTTATTAGAAGGAAGCGACCACCAACCTGGGACGTCAATCTATTCTTTGTTGATGATGAGCTTGGAAATGTTATTAGAGACTTTCTAAGAGTTAAAGACTTTGAGGGGGATGAACGTCTGGGGTGGAGATCGGTGGTGGGTGCGTGCATTACCACGGTGGCACATATCAGAGCAGTCGAGGCCTGTGTCGTAAACAAGTTCTTCTTCCCCTCGCCAGAGCTTCCGCAAGGTGTGCTGCGGGGCCGTAACTCAAGCTTATCTCGTTACCACGAAAACTGCTCACCACCAAACAGGGGGATAAATCAGACTCCCACGCGCCGACAAACAACGGCAGCCAGCTCGCCGCCCCAGGGAGAACGTCTCCTGGTATCAAAGAATGCCTGCCATCACCCGCTGACAAATTGGTCTGCAATGCGAATCCTGTTTCGACTCCTCAAACACCTGCAAGGTGATTAGCACGTTTGCGTCATCCCTAAGACCTTGTTAAACCTCGAGAAATTCCACGTAACACATAGCAAATATGTTTAGAAGTCAACCAAAAAAGAAGATAAATATTAGACGATATAAAACGAACCAATTTTACGACATGAAGAGAGACAAAGACAACAGTGGTAAAATTTATTAATCTATATCAAAGTTGTACGGTCTAGTTACCATTGTCTGCCTTTACTGTTGAGAATTATGAAAACCGTAAACAAACACCCACCCGCCTGCCTATTGTCTCCTGTCTTTACTCCTGTCCAATTTTTATCGTGTAAAATTATGTTTGGTATTACGACGTCGAATTATTATTATTGAATCATAATCGAGGATGACGGTATTGAAATGAAGTAAATTAATAAAGGAATCATGTTAATTTTATTTAAGTAGGTTTGTATCTAGTACATCAGATTTAATTGAATTTAATTGCAATGGAGCACAGGCTCCGGTGGCAATTTCCCTACACCCCCATCTTCCCCTTATCCTGCAGCCACCTACATTTGCCCTCTATAAATTTTATCTTTAAATTCTTTCAACGTTTTCGGTAAATTATTCATCAATTCTCTTGGTAACTCATTCCAATCCCTGATATCCTTACCTAAAAAAGAGAATCTTCCCAAACCCTTTTCACTTGTCTTGTACTGGTTGGTAGTTAGTAGTAGGATGCTCACAAAACTCTTATTTACTACATCAATAGCTAAATTGTTAAACTAAATTTCTTCAAATATTTTTAAATTGCCAACTAAATTGTTAGGATTATTGTTACCGAGAATTATTTATTTTAAAACATAAAAATAAATTTCAAATTTGTCGTAATTGTTGTAATATATTTGTTTATCGCAAGTTTTATTGATAGCTGAAAGCTTGGTAGTTAGGTTATTAAGATTATTATAGTATATGTTGTGTTATAAGGTATCTAACAAATTTAATTTCTTATATACGGTATCAAATTAAATTTATAGTTTTTAACTCCTATTGTTGCGGTAGCTGTGTTACTACCTATACTAGGAGCTGTTCCATTTACAATATAACAGTTTATTATTTAATTAGGTCTAGTTCTGAAACATTAGAATAACTACTTGCCAGTAATCATAATAATAATAATAGTAATAATAATAATAATAATTTATAAATAAGTGTTGATGCTCCTCTCGACAGAATTATACAATAAAAATGAGCGATCAGATCTATGAAGAACTGGTTTTAACTTACTCTAGTCTCATTTAAAGTTTTAAGGAACATTTTGTACATTGTACACGAAGAAACATGTTTAAAAATTAAAATGCGTTATGTAAAAAAAATTATCTTGAAAAAGTATTTTGAAAATACGTATTTTGTATCTTGTATTTCAAATACCATTTCTAAAAGTATCTTGTATCTGATATCTCAGATCCATTACTTATCTTGTATTCCAGGTACTTTTTATGTGGTGTCTTGCACATCTCTGCCACTCACCCACCATGCTCGTTAAGCAGACGGTCATAATGTTTTGTAAATATGGACTTATCCATGTTTGAAGCAAGTGCCACGTTTGTTTTACTGGCGTTATTGAAATTTTAACAAACTGATTCAGTTTATAAGAAGTCTTATAATGATACCTGTTATTCCTCATTTCCACGTAAATTTAAGCTGCAGATTCAGAATAAATACAAACTGTCATCTGTTCAGTTCTGTTAGAATATCTCTGAACACAGCTGTCTCCCGGGAAATTTCAGAACAGTAATTTCTCTCAATATACAGAAAGATCATAAATATGAAATCTCTATTTTTCTTTTTACAAGGACAGTGAAATAGATTTTTAAGTGCTAAATAGCATGCTTTCGTGTCACTTCTGGCAGAATTATTCAGGCAGTCAAAGCAGTTCCAGTATTATCACCAGCTGTATTACCAACAGTAAAACTCGAAGTTACTGCGGTTGTTACGGGGTAATAGCGGCGTTTTTGGACTGCAAATCGGAATGACGATCTGTGGTAAAGTTGGCAGTATTTCGCCCCCGCGTAAAATTGGGCATGAAACATCCATCAGTAAAAAAAAAAACCTCCAATATCTAACAAGACTTTTAAAATTATGGGAAATCCGTTATGCCTGTTTCACAAAGCTGTGAGAGGAAGTACAATATAATCAATTATGCACTTTTCCTTGAAATGTGAGAATGGAAACAAACCACCAAGAATCAGTAATGTTACAGGGAACAATTTTTTAATTTTGACTTGTTTTCGTAAGTTTCAACTGTAGGTATCATTCTAAAGATATTTTTGTCTCCATTTTTTACTGCTAAAACTGTAGTAAATTGACAAACACGATAGAGAAAGGGGAGTAATCATTAAAATAAAAGTAATTTCCAGCAACTATATTGATATTCGCGGTTTTTAAAACTATCGGAGGTTTGGTTCTACGTTCCCTTCTATGACCTTGTCACTATACTGGAGATGCTATATTAAGGATACTTTAGTTTCCGGGATTTACACTCAGTTCAGTTACGCGGAAATACAGTGATTCATCGGGGTTTGAACTGTAGTAGTTTAGCTCAGCGACCATGACATCATCGATTGAGGCATGGACTGCACTACGTTCAGAAACTACGTGACTAAAATATGAAATGTATCGAATTTGTGCGTTAAAAAAGCATTGCGATTGTTTAAAATGTCATGGCAACAGAAATGGTGCAAGTCACTTCAAGCAAGCTGGTCAAACGGGTTTTAATAGACGGTGGGTTAGAGAGCAAAATCGATTGTATGAGAGTTGCACGCACGTTCAAAACAACACTCAGGTTTTTGTCATTAGAAGACTGCCTGTCATGTTACATTTTATTGCTTTGTATATAGCATGTAGAATAGAAAAAATATAAAGAAAATTTTCAATATTTCTTAAGTTTTTGTTACTTGTAATTCTCTGACTTTGACATGGTTTGCGATTTTCTTTGTCAGTGTCAAACATATACACTATAAATAGTATTTTATCTAATCTGTCTTGTAGAGTATTAGGTTATGTTTTCTCTTCTAAAAAATTAACACTGTTTATTATTAATTGAAGTTCTAAACAGAGGTTCAGTAATTGTACAGCTACTTTCTATTCCAGTACGAAATATGGGTCAATTTCCCAGTAGACTCAATATAAACTTAGCTTGAATATAAATTTGTCAGGGACGGTTAACAAGGCTATTTTGTGACGCTGGTTTTTGAAGACAGAAACTGTAAAAATATATTACTCTCCTTTGTTCTGTACTCAATGTATTCTTTCCGAATATTACATTTACCTTTGTGAACATGTTCGAGATCTGTCGCAAATAATGCGGCATTACTTTCACTTGGAAAGTAATAATACTAGAATCACAAAGCTATGAATGGGAGAGTGCGAAGGGCCTGAATTCTGTACGGTTCTCCGGTCTCTGACAGGTAGTCAAAATTTCGACCTACCGCAGAAGACTTCGATTGCTTCTTTAAGTTTAATTATTAGTCTACTTGTGGAGTGGCAGCTTGATTTGACAGCTTGACATTAAGTCACGTGACATAGTTATTTGAATACCAACAGTTCGTATTCTCTACTTAATCCTTCTCCTACAGACATGTGCGTATATTTGGAATTATAAAGAGATTTTGATGGTTAATCACGGTATTACACCAAATTGCACGTTTTGGAGAGTTATATAGCTCTTGAGCTCATGTTCCCAAGCGGACTACTAAGCCGATAATACTCGTCATTGTGGAATATTACTGCGTTGTTTGAGATCTGTATCCCAAAGGATTGATTGGTGATACAGAGAAAGTACAGAGAAGAGCCGTTCGATTAGTGACAGCTTGCCATAGTCTCACAGAATTAATACGTATATTAGGCTGGGATTGTTGGCAGACAGGTTTCGTTTGAATTTATCAACAAATATACGAACTATACCTGTCATTTACAATTGTGATGTAATGCTTCTTGCGCCAGCTATTTGGGTCGCAATGATAGGGGAAATAAGATTAGAGAAATTAGGTGACGTACGGATGATTTTATGAATTCTATCTTACTCGTATTTTCCACAGTTGAAGTAAATAGAGTTTTTGTGCAATGTAGATTTAGTAACACACATAAATTGTTATTTAGCAGCCTTTCTCATGGGTTCCACGTAATTCGAAGGTGAGCAGAGTAGTGAAAACGCATCGATATAATGTATGTACAGTACAATAATGCTTAATATCATATAACTAATTATGGTGATAGAGACATTAATTTTAGGACGTTACATCTGAGAGTATGCGCCTTCTCTTCCAATATTCCCGAAATCAGTCTACGTGAAATCCACGATTGCTCCCTCATGATCCATTTTCTTCCGTTCCTTGTAACCTGTATTACAGCGTTTCTAATAATCTCGGACTTGATAAGTCGTAAATTCATAACTTTTTTAAAGGGTAAAAAGTGTATGTGCTTACATACATGTGGTATTCATGAAAGTTAGTTACTTAGTAGTAAACGGCATGAGACACAGGTATTATTAAATGTGTAAATGCATCTAAAAGAATTATTTACTTAACTAATCAATTTGAACTGACAACAATAATTGCGAAAATTCGAAGGACCCCTTGGCCAAATTATTATTATCATTTGCCAAGAATATGCTTCTGTTTGTATACACGAAGAAATTACCTATGATGTGTTAACATCTTAAATGGTTCAATGAAGTCAGTTCTGTTAACGGATTTCCTTATTTGTTGAATGAAATTACTTTCAATTAACGCAAATGTGTCAAAGTGGATATGGATAAGACCAGGTGGTTTCAGTTGATTAGTGAACTAGAACAAAGAAGTGCCATCTCACGCCTGTTATTTATAGTGGTTATGCATCAAATATTGAAGAAGACGGTGCAGTGAATTGGGGGAAGAAGAACGAAAACAATGTTATTTGCTGGTGACATCCTAGTTTAGGGAGACGGTGAATGACAAATGCTGGCGCATCTGGGTGTCAGGGAGAACGTGGTTGCATTGTGTGGCATGAAGTTTCCGGCAAGAATGAGTGAAGTGGTAAAGTGGTAATTACAACAAAAAAGAAAAGCAGGACCAGCACAGGGATATCATTTGGCGGAGGCCTTTTCTTTCTTTGTCTTAACGCCTCGACATAGAAGTCATACAGGCGGCAAAGGATTAGGGCAAGGAACGGGAAGGAATTCGGCCAAGGCGTTTTTAAGGAACTATATCGGTATTGAGTGATTTGGGGAAACCATGAAAAACCAAATCTTTTTGGTCGGAGGGGATTCAAATCCGTGTCATCCCGAATACGAGGCCAGAACGACACCGCTCACTCACCACGCTCAATGGACGATGGGCGGAGAACAATGGAAGAAAGTTGAATGTTTTAAATATTGCAGAAATTGGATTGAAGAAAATGTAGTAAAATAGCATCGAGATAAATTAAAGAGGAATATGTGCAGATGGATTTTTAATAAGACTGGAATGCCGCAAAAAGAGTAAGGAGCTATCTATAAGACCTTCTTGTACCAGTTTTTAAATATGGATCGGAAAGATAGCTGATGAAGAAGAGAACAAGTTATGGAAATCAAGTTTCACAGGATTAGAGTAAGAGTAACAAGAAGAAACAGAATGAGGAATAAAAAATTCAGAGAGATCAAGGCGACACCCTTGTAACAAAGAATAGAGAAATCAAGGTTATATTTGTATGACCAGGTGCAGAGAATAGGATTGGAGATTATAGTAAAGATGACACTGGAAATAGAGTTGAAAGAGATGAGGCCAACAGGAAGACTAATATACAGATGTGTGAAAGGTTATAAAAAGTGTATTGAGGGAAGATGTGGAAATTTGCTAAAAGCAGAAGACGAGAGACGTTGGATGGCTAGAAAGCTTTGGAGTGTCTTTTGTTCCAAGCAGACTCGGCCAGTGGCTGGAAGCTGCTCAAGTTGAAGAAGAAAAGATAACGCACCAATAGAAATTATCACATCAATAGCGTCTATACAAAAGTAAATAGTCATAATGCCAGAAACATTATTGGTATCTTCAGTGGAGTGTCGTAACTAAGACGACTGTTGGTATATTTATGTCAGCGACACTGTTGGTAACACTGTGACAGGTAGATGGGAAGCGGATGTGGAGCGACAGATGTGTATGCTCGACAGTGACGCAAACCGCAGTAGCAGCGGGTGCGGTGAGCCGCGTTCCAGTTTAGTGAGCCACCGAAAGCGAATTTCTCCGCGCTGAAGGTCGGAGTGAGCACCGAGTGTGTGCGGGCGTTGACTCCCGGCAAGTGGAACAGCGCCTGAGGGCGGGACCCGGCTGGCTGAGGGCGTGGTGCGCCAGATATCAGCTGACGATCTGCCGCCAGCGACGGTTGGATGCTCGCAATGAGTGCTCAGGAAAAATGTTCAGCATTCTGAACGTAGATCTATATATAGGATTTAAGTAAAAATATGCTTATTTTATATCTGAGGTTCCACGAGTTTAGTAATTGTTTTAGTTCACGTAAGAACTAATGTTGCCATTGCTAGAGACATTCAACTGTAGATGTATGTATATATATATATATATATATATATATATATATATATATATATATATATATATATATATATATATATAAGATCTGTGTATAAGATTGTGTCTGAGGTTCCACGAGCAGACTATTTTGTTTACTTGGCGTAAGACTAAATTTTGCCTGTGCTAGAGCCGCTGGGCAGTGTGGGTAGGCACAGGGAGTCCCATACAGGCGTGATTTATGGTCAGCTGGATCGGGGGCCGGACCCCGCTCGAGAGCGAGAGATGATTTCACGACTCACACAGAAGTCGGTAGCGTTGACGCGGGAGATGAATACAAGCAGCGTGGACGAGAAACAGCGTATCGTACTACATAAATTTGTGTGGTTGTATATAAATGAAAATAAGATGGAAAATAAAGTGATGGTTCAAATCTGTGAAAATTCCCATCATTATCGTATCCTTTAAATCCGATTGACGCTGGTACTATGACAAGGAAATGTTGAAATGTGAGTTCTTTAATTGTTCGTGGCCGAATTGCTGAATTTTATTTGGTCTACAGCTTGCACAATACCGGGGGTACTAAGGGTAACAACAAACAAACCACGCCTCACAATTTTAAACACCTTTCAGTTCGTATCATTGTAAACGACAAGCATCTAGTGTTTGACAGATGTTTGCTTTATAGCATGGAAAAAGAAATGTTCCATTTTTCTGTGTTTCAATTCTTTCCCAAGAAAGAGTTGTGTGCTATCACAACTAAAGGCTTATTTGTGCAAAAAAAAAAAAAAAAATTCATACTTTCTTTCGATTTAAGTTGAATTTAATTTATCATTAACTCTTTTTTAGGTTTTATCCATTGGTTATCTGTTTCGGACATGTTTTTTTTTCTCTCTCTCTCTCTCTCTATGTCTTCTCCCATAGACCTTCATCTTAAAGCAATTCCGCGTCAATCAAGTATCATTCACTCTCATTACATGGCCGTGCCATGTGAGGTTTGCACTCCTGAAATATTATATTGTATATACTTTTATTTAAGATTATCTCTATTCATTTCAGTTTTTCTTTAATCTTCTGCTTCATTGAATTTGTAAACTTGAAATTGATGGCTTATACTTTATTGAATTTTCTTGTAACACATCTGATTCGGCCACGGCCAGAATCGGGATTGGCATCATAAGAAAAACAATCGCCCATATATATCCTGTTGGCTCAGTATATTGGGGCACCGTAATGATATCCAGTACTTGCCATGGACTTAGCTGATTTAAGTTCTGGTGGTGGAAGAAATATTCATATTCATGACTTGACCAGTGGAGAAAGAGAGGATAGACACCAGATTCGGCACCAAAGTTCTCGGTTAAATCCAAAACGTTTCAGCAGTGAAAATGGAATTGATGGTGATTAGCCGTCGAATTGAGACGTTAATATTGACTAGAAAGTGGTGTCTTTCGGAAGAGCAGATCGAAACGTGCCGAGTTTCACCCTTCCGCTCCATTAACTTTTCATTCATTCACAACACAAAAAACACACCTACTGGACATACAGTCAGAATAATTATCAAACACATATATGCACTTCCCTCACTGTGGGAGGAAAGATGAAACCACCAAACATAAAATTTCTCAACAAAAGCTGACATTGAGGAATAATTCTCTGAAGGGCAGCCGTGAACCCGGGGCACCTGGTATTCATAATAATCCGACAGAGGTTTCTTAATTAAACTGGGTGACGGTTTAGGTCAAAAACTGACTGATAGTAGGATGTTCATTTCAAACACGTCTATGTCGGAATTTTTATTAACTCTTAAATTTGCATTCACGTTTGGTTAACTCTCTCATAGTTCATATTTGGTACGGTATGACACTACGAGATTTAGATTGCAGGTTAATATGGTTAAGTTCTCTCCCTGTGGTTTTATCGCATGAGTTTCAACCACAGGCGGCACGGAACATAGCGACTACGCGGCTATCTACCACTAGGCCAATATTTATCCCATAGTAATGGGTGAACCAACTCTTCTATCTGCCGACTAGGCACAAGTAACTACTTGGACCACGTAATGGATTTAAAGAACTTTTCATACAGGTCAAGGCTATCCCATTTTCGTCCAGGTCTTTATAAAGGATGTGTTTTTCGATATATAAATAAGATACTTTTGTTTAAAAAGTAGAAGAGGAAAAGGTTTAGATTTAGCAATGGCTAACAAGATGCAGGATGTGTGAGTAGATACACCAGTTCACCAGACAATCCCGAGGCAAGTGAGCTAAGCGGTGACGTCAGTCAGAAAGAACGCTCCAGCTCAATCAATTTCTCAAATCGAACAGGATGTAAGCCGTCACCAGCAAGTGAGCCCGCCTTCGCATTGACTGTAGTTACCATATGTTCACAGTATGCTATTTATCTGTTACCGGAAAAAATTCAATTAATGTTGTATAAACTTGAGTATTTATAACATATATGGAAATAGTAAATGATCGGAATTATTGTTGTGCGTTTTATAATACAAGATCTGTTTTCTTTTCAGTCTCGTTGAAGAATTTACACATTTGATTGTTCAATACATTTTCGTTCTGATTGTGATATAAATGTTATTTCAGCTCACCGTCTTTAATCATACATTCACCACGCAACTATCTTTTTAATGTTTATATTATTTACTACCGTTTTGGAAAATATGTTACACACAAATGGAGAAAAACACAAAAATAAAACAATACTCAATTAAATCGACGTTATCTGAACCTGCCAAATGATGAACAAACTTTTAGTGAAGCAGCGCTTAATCACTAGTGCTAGACAAGTCTGGCTTATAGTAATTCCTAATTCACACATTCGCTTTAACTGTGGATACAGGATTTAAATAAAATTATGTTACTCCACTGCTTATATCATCTTTCTGATGCAGATGACGTTTCAAGAAACGAATTATTTGCTGTATTATTACTTACAGCAGATATTGTTGTAACGTCAAGAATAGTATCTAAACATGAGTTACAGAGTTATAAGTAGTTGGAAGGTAATTTTTCCTATTTTATGGTATGTTGAGTAATGACATCTTAGCACTGAAATTATGAAGATTTTTTTATTAGATATAATAAACTAATTCTATTCTAACAGTAAATAAAGTTTTTACTGGATTAGAAGTAGCCAGTGAATATTTTTTATCTTCCTCATTGAGTAAATTTTTCTACCCTTTTAAAAACATCAATTTGTCAGATATACCTGACTAATTTTTTTCAGTAAATGTTTTGAATTTTTGTTCAGAACATAGCGACAGTAGGAACTTTTACAGACCTCTATGACACAGAAACCGAGGCGATGTAACCCTGAAAGCCAAATTACTTGAAATTTAATATCGGTTCTATGTTATGAAACATAAAATGCTTCTTTGCTCTCTGGAGAGAGATCTTTTGTTGAAGATGAGAAAAGAAATGGCCTATCCGTTTTCCAAGTGACATCCAAATCATTTTATCGTCTCCCAGTATTAAACCCAGAGTTCTTAATTAATATATCAAATGACTGCCATGAAAAATAACCGTAAAGAAAATGAAACGTAAGTTTCTAATTTGTGCTGACTGAATATGCCACTGAAAATCTGATAAAAGATATAATAAAAAGGGGAACTTCATTTGTGAGTCAAATATCGAAAAACATTTTGCTTCAGATCTGTTATCTTTAAAAATTAACCACAGGTGACATTTTTGTTTCAAATATTAACTGGGATACAGTAAATAAGCACAGCGTACGGGATGTGTGACGGTTTAACGGATTTTTAATTCAAATAATTCTCCAGAAGAGTGTTTGCTGTCAGAAATTATGAAGATAAACTTAAGTTCAAAAATATTCACATTGTTTCATTTATAGCACAATAACAGTTCTTCAAAATGCTGAAGTTATTAATCGGTCAAAGATTTGCATGTTTTGATATATAGGGGTCCCGTGAAAATATATTATGTAAGCCTTGCTACATTATGTTTAAAACTTTCTCACTGGGATTATGAACATTACTTATTTGAAAGATGACTAAAATTACTAATTTATTTTGATTTCAGTCTGAGCATCTATTTCGTTTGTTGGGTCTGTTATTCAAAATAAGATTCTTATTTATTTTCTCAAATTTGTGTTGAAAGTTTTTTTTTTTTTAAAATATTTATGCCAAGCATGAAATGGCATTAAATTTTTCTATGATAGAATTTGTTACTTGGAATTGTTTGTTGTTGTTGTTGCAGTTCAAATATCCTCGTGTGTAATTCAACGTTTTTGCAAAAGGGATTGTTATTCTTAGATCAGTAATCTATTTCAAGCTGTCTGCCATTTCACAACATTCGCCTATAAAAATTTGGTTATAATTACCTCTGTTGAAACCATTTTTAATCGTATCTGAAATCTGATGTTATGTGAGTTAATAAAACAGCTAAGTTACTGGATAACAGTAAAAAATAGGCGCCATTATTTTGCATTTTGCGTCGACTGATAAGAAGAAAAATCATCTAACCATAACGATCATCTAACAAGTAATTGTATTATTTATAACTTTTATATTCTGAGATTGATGTTAGGGATAGATCCTTTATTCGTCGCAATGTATAAAGAGAATACTATGGCTGATTCACCACATTTTATTTCTTAAGGTTTTTCGGTTCGTTGTGGTTGGCCGGGAGAGGCCTGAGGACAAAAATGTGAAGAGATTCGGTCATCAGAAATTGAAGGAACGATCCTGGTACTCGCCGGAAGCGATTCTGAGTAACTGGCTCGTGGGTAGTAGACACGTCTTCCGAATGTCAGGGGTTAACCACCCACATACCAGGTTCGATTTAACGCGAGCATCTGAATTACCAGAAGCAAGAATATATTGTGACAATAATCTAAATTTGAGAGGTCCGATGGTAAATGCGTAGAAAAATGTTAAATATATTCCGAATTTGTTGGAGAGAATAAACAGCAGAAGTACCAAGAGTAGTTAGGGAAAGAGGTGGCGAATCATTGATGAGATATCTGCATGACATGGCACTACTGCCAAGGAAAGCAGAAGCCGCTAAAAACGTTTTATAGTCAGTATGAAAGAGCAAGTTTGAGCACTAGTACAATAAGTACTGCGAAAATAAAAGAGTTTTCTTTTTAATAAGAGCGTAAGCAAGACACGGTATGATATTAAGGAGTAGTTAGTAGCAGGGAATGGGACTGAAACGAAGTTAAAGAGCAAAAGTTTCAATATATTGTAGACGTGAATCAGTAGGAAGTTTTTGCTTCGTATAAAAGGAGTCATAGGTTGGAGACATATTTTGCATACAACAGATAAAAGGTGCTGTATAATTTTTTGAGGCTATATTCCTCGTTGACATCAAGTTAATTAGAGGCAAGAAAGGATGTGGGGCAAGGGAAAGGAAATATTTCAGGCATGAATTCTGGAGGAATTATCCCGGAATTCACTTGTAATGATTTCGGAAAACCATGGGTACCCGAAATCTGGGTGGGCTTACGGGGATTTGAACCCACGTTTTCCAGATTTCCAGGCTTGAACGATACCACTTTCCCACCGGCCTCGCTTCTAAAGTAATTAACACTGCGTCAGAATCTCTATAAAAATAAAATATTTGATATATTTTTTTTATAGAGACAGCTAATGCAGTAGTCAAAGGTATTTTATGCAAGAGAGTTAGCCATTTAATATTTAAATGTTACTCCAAAGTAATTTACTTCAACGTTGCACCAGGTTTCCTTCCTTTTCTTTTCATACAGCCTCGTGAATTTTAATTCTCATGGTTTTGTAGTAAATGAGCAATTTGACTGCAAAATTATTTCAACATAGCGTCCTATAACTCTTAAATCGTTGAAAAATCCATCTTAAGGAAAATACATTGGCTTATTCAAAATTGTTTAATGTTTTAGAGGGGAAAAACAGTTATTCATTAGCAAATATGGATCATTAATCTCATTCATGAAATTTACATCCATCGCCAAGCAATCCGTCAATTGTAGTAAACAGTTCAGGAAATCGCTTATCTTACTGATGTTGAACTTGGTCTTTGAGTTCCGACGGGACTCAAAACAGGTAGATGTCATTTTCATCTTCAGATAACTCCAGAGGAATAAGAGAAGTGTTATGATAGACAAAAAACTGTAAATGAGATTTGAAGAATTGGAAAGTTTCATGTTTTCAAGGGGAGTGAACATATGACATATCGTCACTGCACCCACTTGCTCAAAGATCCAATACCAACGGCTTGAGTACTCTGCGACTGGGAAGAAAAATTTAAGGTCCTATACGCATCCCCACTGTGGACAACGGCAGAGATAAAATTTATCTGCGGTGTAAAATTTACTCTCCATAATTCACTAAACAGATGTGTAGAATGCTCGTAGATTGACAAAATTTTGGTAAATTTGGCGATACTTCTAAAAATCTATTTCGGTTTTTTTTGAAGCTTTAACTGCTTTTCGTCAACTGTGTAATTAAGCAGCGTGAGGAGTGGGGGAAGCGAAAGGGGGGATGAGTTCGATCATGACCTTTATGAAGCAATCTTTCCGGTATTCATCCGGAGTAATTTCTGGAAACCACGGGTCATCGAATTCTAGAAGGGTGGACCGGAGATTCTAAAGCAGACAAAATTATGGGCCCATCTTGTTTCCTATTATATTTAGTTGCATAATTTGAAGCAATCGCCTTTCAAGGATTTATAAGATGTCTCCAATCGATCTGTTTACCTTGGAAGTATTATTTTATCAACCCGAAGAGCGTTGTTTATGTCTCCATAACTGTAGTGGGTTACCGGTTTTAATCTAAATTCGGTTTCGTATAACATGAAATACAATACTTACCTCCTAGGCTTGGTATTTTGCCTCCTTTATCTCTATATATTGATTTAGTATGCATTTGATAGTAAACATAGTACTAAAACTTCAAGACACAACTTATAAACATCCATACCCTTTACAATATAAACATAACACAGTCGTTATCACAACATGAAATATTATTTTTCCATAGACAACTCATCATTGTAATATCTGATAGTGTCCTTTATATGTAGTTCAATCTCTCATGATAAGAAAACTTCTTTATCACCCATTTTGACTCACTTTGATCATACTCAGCATATTATTACTTGCATTCGGCTGTATTTCTCTCCAAATTCCATACATTTATTAATAATCATTGTTATTCATATTGTTATATTACGTTAAATATATTAGCAACATTGTTTTATTTTATCCATCACGAATTTAATAGTATTACAAACAGATGAAATTCCTAGCAAGTACATATCCTACTTGTTTTCCCTACTTTTCGAGTACTCTACAAACAACGCTGTGTATTTCATACATATGTATGACACATGTTTTGCTTTTTCTGACTGAAATGACAGATTGGGGTGTAACCAGTACAGGATTAGCCACATAGTAGGAGTTAGCAAATGCTACGGACCCCGCGCCTTCTGGGGGCCCCACGCCTTCTGGGGGCCCCGCGCCTTCTAGGGGGACCCTTCCGTGCCTAGGATTCTCGGGAACCTTTCCGTCAGACCGGATGGGCGACCTTTCTATTTATCTCTACTATTGCCCCGGACGGCGAAAACCAGGGGTCCATTTCTCACATTTGCTACGGACCCCGCGCTGTTTTAATCCGGCCTTGGGTGTAACAAAAGTGAATACACCAAGATCCGATGTGGAAACATCAGCAGAAAATAATTTTTCACCGACTTCTTATAAAGATCTCAAGCATTGCTCTCTAGAAAGAGATTTTTAGCACTGCGAGTCAAATGTTCTCAGTATCTTCGATATTCCTTCTTCCGAGAAAGACAGTGGCAAACATTTTCCAACTAAAAATTAGTCATATTTCTGTAAACAGCTTTTATGCAAGCAAATAGACTTCTGGCATATCAGTTACTTATCTGTGACTCACAACTTATGTTATCTATACTTGAAGGTGTACCGCGTATCAAACCACCATGTTATAATGCCTATGGCATTAATTTTGCTGGATGTCACAGAAGGTTTCTATCGCAGATTGATAATTTCAAATTTGTCGCAGATTCGCCTCTGTTATAGCTACCATTACCTTACCCGGTAATCCTAATGGGCAGAAGGCACCTACAGTTTAGCGTAGAATCCAAAAGACGGAAGCGTTCTGGCATAGCTAATATAGATCAGCAGGTTATGACAGAGGTGTAAATGGGGCTAAGAACCTTTGAAAATCTCCCTCAAGGCAGGAATGGCCTTTTGATCTCCAGTCAGACGCCTTAACCACTGAGCCACCAGTCCGCTTCACCATTATGTTGAGAAACTATGAATTGCAGTCATGTAGTTATTGTTATTTTTTGAAAGAATGGATTACAATTGGTTCTTCACTTTCATACCATTACCACTAATTGGTGTATAAATTGATTAGTTAATACTAAACGTAATTTTTGTGAATGTTCTGTTACTAATTTTAAACGATAGGGAATTAAAAGTACCGTAGCTCTTAATGACGATGAAACATATGCGTGTAGAAAACTCCCCGTACAATTTTGTGAAATGTCGTCATAATACTATAGGAGGAGTGGGCAAAAAATAACGGCGCAGACAGCATTTTGGAAGATTAAGCAACCCTGCTCTGTAGCAGCGGGGGGAAGTGCATAAACCGGGAAGCATTAATATAATTTATGAAGAGGCTGGCGCTTGCCAGCAAGTCCGGGCGCCACCGGCGCCCCTAGCGGCGCGCCAGGTGAACTGCAGCCGTCTCCGAACTGTAAAAAGCAGTGAAAGTTGCGCGAGACGCCAACCCCGGTTCCTGGGGGATTTTTAGATTACCACGGACCGCGGAGGAAATGGATTGAGGATAATTTTAAAAGTTACTAACAGTTTATTCAGAGAGATTCGGAACTTTTTTCAGGCAGAGCAGAGGTCCTGGAGAAGGAGTTCT
This sequence comes from Vandiemenella viatica, assembly GCA_031002005.1. Taxonomy (NCBI): domain Eukaryota; kingdom Metazoa; phylum Arthropoda; class Insecta; order Orthoptera; family Morabidae; genus Vandiemenella; species Vandiemenella viatica. The sequence continues at coordinate 127,333,635 of JARYHS010012519.1, read as the reverse complement.
GTGGAACTTGAATCTCGTAGACGTCCGCGGAAATTTCTTTTGTTGCAATTATCGATGGTCCTAAAGCCAAGGGATTTCGTTTATGGAGACAGAGAGACACGTCTTAAGATCACACCTTCCACAACTTTTTCCGCCGGTATTTCAAAGTGGAAAAATAGTTAAAGGTCTGTGACTTTGAGGAAAAACTTTTCGACACCCACAATATCAATATTAACTCATTTTACTTGGCCAAAAGCAATGAATAAGAATGATATTTACTCTGTAAATCTGTTACTGGGTAAGCAATGGCTAATGAAGGATCCAGTTTGGTAGAGAATTCACTTTCAATTTCAGTTATAGATTATAAATTATGTATTACGATCTGTAAGTCAGTATTAAAACAGACTACCATTTACAGTGGCTTTGCGAGTATTTGCAATGAGGAAGACATCTTGTGTGTGTGTCACGTTATATAATAGGAAATTATGTCCATTCAGACTTTAATTATATTGTACGGAAAAAATCATACATACGTATTAAAAAGAATGAGATAAGTACTTTAACTATATGTTGCTTAGTAATTGATGTTGATAGCGTTAATAATTTGTAATTACACTTTTCACCTCGTTGAATAAGAGAAGAAATTAAACCTAATGGAATTTTAGAGGTCTTAAATGCTTAATATAATACTGAATTATGAGTTTTTAATCTAATTTTTTGTTGTTAACATTGAAATTTATGATGCAATAATTTCTTTAATCAACAGAAATATCACTTTTTGTTTTGCCCTTATGCCAAATACACTAAACTTGCTAGCTATTAGTGGCCTACGTTCTTTAAAAGACTTCATACAAAGTCTTCCAGGATTTAAGGAAAGTGGAGAATGTGTAGATAAACAGTGTTGTCATTCCACATTATTTTGACCAATCATCCATTCACTATTTAGTACGAGGGTACGAATATTCAGTTAACGATTCATTCAAAAGGTAGGAAACGGAATAGACGTATTGTAGAAAATCCCAAACAGTTGTTCAAGATAAATATAATGACTTACCAAGCTTGGTTTGTTCTGCCAATCTAAATGATCATAGTTCGGTTTTCTAACCGGCCACTCAGTATTTATATATTTTTCGAAAAACATATCAATTGAATGTTAAGATCTTTTCTTAACAGAATATCTGGTGGATTTTCTACCAGCCCTATTTTTCAAAACCCTTAACCCCTCACCATTCTTAAAGGAAGAATGAGTCGTTTTGCATTGTTATGTTACAGGTTTGCAATGAAACTAACTTAAAGAAATAGCTCTGTTATTGGATAAACGTTAAGACTTCTGCTTTTCACGGTCTTCATTGCAGATGTTTTTCGTTTACGTCTTGAAGTCACGAATAATTTACCATAGGCATAATTTTATGTAAAATTAAATTCCATTGTATTCAGATACCATTCATTTTGTGATGGGTGGGAGAGGGTTGTGTGGGAGGGGGAATCGACAAATGCTGAATAAGGTATCCTACTTCATCTCGCCGGAAACTGCTTGCCATCATTTATACGTGACCAAGAGAGTATTAAGATGAAATACCTTGCGAACCAATATTGCAGATTATCATTAGAACGGGAGTGAATTATTTTTAGTATCAGATAAAATTCCAGTTGTTACCGTCAAAGAAGTTTGTTTCGGATCTTTAGTACAATGATTTTTTCCCTCTTTATTTTGACTTTTTTGTTTCTGAATTATTCTCAGAACCATTAAAGATAATCTCGTGGACGTGGTAGGTTATTGCTTAACTTTACATATAAATTAAATTTGCGGAGAAAGGAATGTAAGTTTTTCCGGGACGGCGGGATTTGCGAAATCACGGCGCTGCAGGAGTTCTCACGCGCCATTTGCGTCTAGTAGCCGGAGCTACGACCGCCCTCTGCGGTTTTGTGGTCCGGGCCATCCGGACCGAAAAAGGCTGCGCTAAGTGACTGCTTCCGCCGAGATTCACGGCCGACCAGTAACCGGTTATCGCGGTCGCTAAATTGTGCCGCAGAAAGGCCCCGGCGGTTAAGTACGTTAGTAGCAGTTTCCCGAACGGCCCCCGGCACACTTATGCTCCCTTCCATCCCTCCCCCACCACTTTTCGTCCCCTTCCTACTCCAGAATTGTTTGTGCGACGTCTGCGACGGTGGCGCCTTGCTGGGAGGTTTGCTTTTGGCCACAGTTGCGTCCATTGTCCGGGTTGTTCGCTTAAGAGAGATCCACTTTGCCGAATACGGAAGCGACACTCTCTCTTCTCGCTGTAGCGTTACGGCTAACAGAACGTTAATTGCTTACATCATAGCGAGGTTGCTGGAAATAATCTGATGAGTGGTTTCTTTCGTAGAGTACCAGTAAGAACATGTATTCCTTTAAATGAATAAAAAAGAGTATACAAAGTATTTCTATACTTTTATTTGGATTCGTAGCTCAGCGATGAGACGATCATTGGAAAAGGTAATGTGGAGAAGAACAGCGATAAAAGCGGTAATGGACTATTAAAATAAAGATTCCGGCATTTGCACGGAATGATTTTGGGAAAACGGGGAGAATGGAAATCTGGATGGCTGAACCTGGGATCGAATATGAATCATCCCGACTACCAGGCCTTGTCTAGAATATTAACCATTTCAGCCACACGGCTAAAAAAATAAAGTATCTGTATTATAGTTCGGAACAGGGTGGCCCAAGATAGGTCATGGGTTAGATTACTGACTATCAAATAAATCCATGACATTTCGACATACTATAATAAAGACCCAGCTTAATTTCATTCTTTTCTTTCACGCTTGAATGGTAGCTAAGTGCGTCTTGCTCCCCACTAGATATATGATCTTTTTCAACCGGTATGGTAAGATAGCTTTTAAATTATAAAACTATAGATGTACTTTGTATTTATTGAATAAACGCTTCCGAAATAGTACGGCGTGCTCTTCGCCGAAAATTGCCGATACACATCAAATGGCACTATTGATCTACTGTTTCTTAGCGATATTCTCCTGTCTTTTAGCGGAGGAATATTTTAATTACCAGTAGAGATGATTCTAGATGCATTCAAAGCCACTTGCAAAAACGTAATACAATGGAAGAAAACATAGGTTACTGTTAAAAATTTACTAAATATTAGTTGGAACTACATTTAAATAATTTTAAAAGAACTTACAAACAATTGAAGAAATTTTGCGTTACTCTGAATATCATAAACGATTTCTGTTAATTGAAAACTAAACGAGCTCTGATAGTTGGAACATTACAAATCAATGTCCTTTCATTAAAATATTAAATAAGCTATAAACTCAATTTTGTGCACTTCTCAAGTCTGACTCATTCTTCTTTACAACCCATTTACATAACGTACAGAACAAGCTAACACACATTAAAAATCAATTTCATGTAAATACGATTAATAAATCATTTCCATTATTTTAAATAGCTTTAATTAGCTGAAAATGGTGGGAAACACGATTGTAGGTAGTTACATTGCAATATTCGGTTCGTAGTTTTGGACATAAAAAGCGTTATGAAATATTCAGTAAGTGAAAGAAAACGTTCATTTCATTCATTCTGTTTGTGCTTAGCTAAATACCTGGTAGTTTCAACCTTTGCGGCTGTTCCCTCACCTTGTGCAATATACACCCAGGAATGGGAGTAAGGTAGTTCATTGTTTAATTAAGGACTTTCGCTGAATTTGCTTCGGTCTGGGTGGGTGTGTCTGTCGCCTTCTTATCGTCACATAGACCGACTGGCGTTTATAAACGATTCGCTGTGCTTTTTGAACGATTGGTCGCCGCGTAGGCCCAGGACGTTCTCTTTTCCTGATCACAAAGCGATCTCGTTAAGTTCGAACCGGTTTCGTTCAAGGGACAACGCTCCGTCAACCGAATGTCGCTTAGGCAGTACTATAGCGTCATACAAAAACCTGCTTTGTTGCGTCAAGAGCACAGACAGGTATGAATACTTTATTCTTTCGCCAAAGGTTCTCAATTTTTACCATAGAAGAAAAGAAAACAAAGTTTATAAAGAAACGTTTACATTACAACACTTTCTCTCTACAGCAGTCAATTGGTTCGCAGTTATCAGAGCAGACAACGAAAGTAATATACAACAGTCAAAAAAAAAAAAAAGTGAGGTACGACTTGTTAGAAAAATTCCATTTGTTTACTTGCTACCTACAGAATGATCATTCCCTTTAACGACATATCTAACCTGGTTTTTAGACGTAATTTGATTTTAGTGCTATTCCAAATGTTTTAATACAAACCGATATAATCCGAAAAATACTCGGCTTTAGCAATTTACATCCATGTCAAATGTTCCTCACACAGAATGTTGTAAGAATCCGATGTTTATTTGTGTAGGTGATGATCACTAATATTTTGTGAGAGTTTGGTGAGCCCGATGATTCCAGATCTCCCTCATATCTTGCGACAGTTTAGGTAAAACCTACATTCACTGGCCATTTGAATGCTTGATTAACTCATGCTGGCGAAGGACGCTTTTTGTGCCAATATTAAATATCTCTGGTTACCCAAGCTCTCATACCAAGGAAAATGTGTAAATTCTTCCCGGTACTTTTAATTTATTCTTACCTCTGGGTAAAATAACTGATGAATAGTTTTGAACATTTTTCAGAAACCGAAGTTATAAATCTCATGGATTGTAACAATTTTCACATAGCAAAACTCGCTTTGCCTACTGCAATACATTGTAAGTGACGGTATTCAGCCCCTTATTGTATTAAGTTAAAATATGTGGAACTTTCCAGCAATTCAATCTGTTTCGTAGTGAAATATTGAAAGATGGGATTCGAAAAAGCTTGTTTTCTATAGAACACTGCTTCTTCTTTTCAATCCTCCAGGATTCGTGCTTTGAAATTAAACTTATTGCAGCTAAAAAATGTTACTCCTTGCTTATTGTATTGTTTTGGTTATAAAAAAGTTCTGTAATTATTCAAGGCGTAAGATATACTATGATACTTATAAACTTTAGGCTTCGGTTTCATCAAACTGCGAATTTTACTGGCTGGAAAACATCTCTCTGGTAGTTGTAGTTTCACGGTAGTGTTTGGGTTAATTTACAATTCATAAAAGACTTTTCACTTAATAACATATCTGTAGTATCTAGACGTTTGAAGTTCTATAAAATATACACAGTTTATTATTTTGGAACATTAATGGAAGCAAAACGATGTTAGCGATTTTTATGTAATTCAAAATTATGTATGAAGCTGGAGTAATTTCATTGTCTTGTAATGACAATTCCAACCAGGAAGAAATGAACATAACAGTCTCAAAAAATAGAAAATTTAATACACACTATTAGCTATTTGTTATCTAAGCACTTCTGACTAAAATCTCCACTTTAAAAATAAGATTTATTCAAAAGTCTCTTCAGCTTCGTAGTTACTTCAGTTTTATCATATGTAATGTTCACTATAATGAAAATGATGAAAAGTTCATGATCTTTATAATTTCTTAATCTTGAACTGTCATTATTAATTTGTGACTCGGAAACTAAAATGTGGTGAATAGGGTGGTTGGGAGAAAAAATATTTTCTCTTTAGGATGTGGAAAAGCTAATGTTTACTAAGCCACTAATTGCAGATTTTGAAGCCAATCGTTTCTGCATTAGTGTGTTGGCTACAGCAGAAATCTGAAGAGTCATTCTGCAGAAATTTCGCATTTAAACATCTGAAATAGCTTGCTCCGAAACGAAACCCTCTAAACGTAATCCTTTCGCTACTTACCGTGCCTGCTGAACTGTATATGCGATTTTCTGGCTCCAATAACGTATTTTCTAATCAGTTAGCGAGCATTTTCAGACGTTTTTATAACTAACGGAGTTTGTGGTTTGCTTCCCCCAGTTTCGTTCCACTTACAGCACGTAGACGACTGGAGGGTTAAGCGTATGCAACGAAGCAGTGTCACTTAATTAAAAACTGCGCGCTCTGAACATAGTTTATTGTGCCTTCCAACACGCAAAAAAGAGCTGTGACTGTGAAAAAGCTGTTAACATTCCTTACGTTCCTATAACGACTGTATTATCCCCTCAGCGCTCCGCCTGTGGTAGCGGCTTCCGGCGACACGAGATTGTGCAGCTGGTCACGGATGCAGTCAGGAGTAGCGTTCGTAATCTTCCCAACAGGTGCAGTATCTAAACGAGGTTTTTCGCACCTATTCAGTTGCGAGCATCACTTTAATGTGGATTATTAACAAGTTTGAACCTAGTCCGCATACTCAGATTACATCGTAGACGATTAGAAATGTTGGACTATTTTCCTCTTGTGGGTGTTCGTCTTGATCTTTGAAAAAACCAACGAGAATTCATCGTTTTCTGCTAGTTTTATTACCAACATTAAAAACGCTATTTCGTTTCCTATGATAGAAATTTAAAGATTTCGGTAGTTATTGTGCTATGCACTTTTACCGTAAGTATTGGAGGCTGATAAGCAATTTTCTTTGTTTATAGGCATATATACACTACTTCTAATTCTTCTTTCGTCGTCTTCTTCACCACCCTTCATTAGATGCAGGCTGCTTTTATGAGTTTTCCTCATCGTTGTCATTGTCAAATTTGGAGCTTTGTTTTTACTGCAGCATGCCTTTGCTGACGCATAGCATTTTAACCTACAGCCAGGTCAAATTACAAAATAATAAGGAAAGTGAAGTGTTTCCATTTGTTTGAGAAATTTTCTGGGTTTGTTGAGTTTATTTTTTTGTTTGTGAAATTTGTAATTTATGAGATCGGTGACCGTCCCGTAATTAACCTCGATGGCAGCGCAAAATAACCTAAAAACTGCTGTTGGAACGGCCGATGCACAGGACCCGAGCACGTGCCCGGTCCCTTTGTACCTCCCAGACCCCGTACATTGAACCACACTGGTGGGAATCCTCCATTCTTCTTTCATTTATGCTATATTAATAAAACTATTATCAGACAGAAAATAACCAACACAATTCGCAGCTGGTAGTGCAGATGGTAAGACTTTTTTTTTTTAAACTGCTTTACGTCTCTTTTTAACATCGAGGTTTTTAGAGACGGGAAAGGATGGGGGGCAAGGATGGGGGCAAGGAATGGGAAGGAATTCGGCCATGGCCTTTTGAAGGAAGCATCCCGGCATTTGCCTGGAGTGATTTGGGGAAACCATGGAAAACCCAAATCTGGATGCCCGGACGGGGATTCGAACCGCCGTCCTCCCGAATGCGAGGCGAGAACGCTAACCGTTACACCGGCCCGCTTTCCTCTTGCCCCTAGTGAGCAGCAACGCTTTCCCACTATAGGCCAGCTCGTGCATTCCAACAACAAGTAGTAATAGGAGTAACACCACATGTAATAAACTTGAAATTGAAAAGAGAACAATGGGGAAAAACTAGAAGAGCTATGTTTGTAACAGTGATAGTTGCACCATAATACGTCTTTTCTTTCGTCGCGTGGTCTTACCATGCGTACAGTAGATAATTATGCTTTCTTCCGACTCTGTGGAGATTTCTTTAGATGCTGATACCATCAATTTTGACTCGTAAATAATTGTTCTCGGCCACTATCGCGATAAATATCTAGCGTTATCGACACCGCTAAACTATATCATATGCAGTTTCAGGGGTAATAATTTATTGCTAATTTCGTAGCTTAACAGATAACGCGCTCACCTCCAAAATTCAGGATCAGATACTTTCAAATTGCAGATAGATATTTTGTTTCTGACGTTGCTGTATTCATATGAGTATGCTAGGACTCTCCCTGATTCAGAATCTAAATTAAATTGTAAGTACGTGAAGTGTGCCACTGTCTACAGGTATTAAGACAAATCGAATTTATTTTACAGGATTCTAGTTGAGACGCTCAATCCCTGTACAATTTCCGCAATTCGTCTTGGTCGATTAAAGACTATAAGCCAACAATTAGTAAATTTTATAATATTTCCAACTTCAATTCTACATAATTTCAGCAGGGGGGATGAGAGTAGTGTTCTGAGACAGTTACGTGGCCGTAAAATCGTAGAGCTAAACGTTATATGGGATGAGAAACAGCGTTGCTCCTCTTTTCTGGACGCTGTAATGCCTACTTACCCACTTGACGCAACAAATTCCTTGTCTCTTCTACTGTCTAGTGGTGAAATCGAACTTTAGAAGTAGGCAATAGATTTGTAACTGCGATGCCAATCTGATTTAGTTAACATCGCGCATTTTGTAGTTCTCCCCAGTCAATACCAGCCGTTTAGCTCATTTTTGAACGTCGTTATCCCATCATTGTTCTCAGAACACTTCTGACTAGACGAGTACGTTGCCACGCTTTCAGATTTTCAGCTTCGTTGGGACTGTTTAAGATGCAAACCGATAATATTCTTCACTTGATATGTCCACCTGCTCACCGAGCGTGGTGGGTGAACGGTTAACGCTCTGGCCTCGCATTCAGGAGGACGGCGGTTCGAATCCCCGTCCGGGCATCCAGATCTGGGTTTTCCATGGCTTCCCCAAATCACTACAGGTGAATGCCGGGATGCTTCCTTCAAAAAGGCCATTGCCGAATTCCTTCCCGTTCTTTGTCCCCAGTCCCATCCCGCCCCTAATGACTTTAGCCGTCTACGAGGCGTAAAGCCATGGTAAAAAAAAATCCAACCCCTCTTTTCGCTGTTAATTTCTCCAAATTTTCACCTCTCTTACCACTTATGTCCTAAGAACTGGAGAAGAACCTGATAACAGAGATTTTGGAAGATCTTAAGTTCCAGAATCATGAACGCATTAATTTTCCTTTTCGTCAAAGTTACTTGCAGCATTAAACCGCACATCTCAAAACCATTTCATCATCATAAAGCAGTTGAATCATTAAATGATGTGTCCTATTAGATTTATGAGTTCAGTTAGAGCTTGAACAGTTTTCTCCAGATCGAATGATCCTGGGTGATCCTCTGCTATTTAATCCCAGCAACCTTGCGTATGTCCTCGTCCATCGGTCGGATGGTCTTCCTCTCGGTCTCTGGTCATCTCTTGGGCTCAGTATTTCGTCTATCATGGCCCCGGTCCACTGCCACTTCAAGGATGATGTCTTCTCCACGATGTCTATGACCCCTATGACTGATCTGATGTCTGTTGTTCTCTACTTGTCATCTGTATTTCGACCTAGCATTGATTTTTCCTTAGCTCGCTGTGCCGTTCTAAATTTTCCTTTCATAAGTTCCCTTAATGTCCAGTCTCTCCCCTGCATGGAAAATAATTAAAGAGGTACTGAATAAAGTAAGTGACAAGTGGAAACGTGTAACACGTAATTCACCACCAAGTTAAGATTGTGTGTGAGTTACGGCTCGGCGGACAGCAATCTGTATTTAGGTTATTGTTGACTCGTTGGTATCATATACAGGGGACCCTGGCAGGCGTCCAGCGGCGTGATGTAGTGGGAGCGGAGTGTAAGCGTGTCGGTCCGTATCGCCCTGGCACGGGCTCGGCCTATTGCCTGCCCTGCCGCCTGAGAGATACAGCAATCTCACTGCAGATCGTTGGCAGAGGCCCTCGGGAGGCGTGCTGCGTGCAAAGTGTCTGCGAGCCAATGGCCGCTAAGCGCGCTGCTCCGCTGTTCGAGCAGCCCCGTAATATCGAGTTTTTCTGTTGTTCGCTTGTTATTCTCGCCTGAACATTGAAAGCCAACGGAACCGGATTAAAAATTATATGTATATATACATCAAAATCAAGCAGGTGTATAAGTAAAAAAAAAGTTCCTCTTGCACCAAAGTGCCGGAGTTCATATTAGTCCCACTACCAGCCCCTGTCGGCTCTAGGAAACGTACTACCGTTTCTCATAAGCTGTTAGCCTCAACTATATAGGGCAATGCTAGCGGTAAACTACGAAACTTTAGGGAGTACCATATTCTACAGATAAATGTAAAAATTTGCGGAAGCATTTTGTCAATTTATTTGTCACTATTGTAAACCTGTGACCTTCAATTTCGTAAGGTCATGGGTCAAAGGTCATGACAGGCTCACCTGACCTGACCAAAATACGAACTAAGTTTCACATTAAATTCAGCGTAATAAAAAAATACCCACTTTTTTTAACTTTTTAATAGCCTTATCCTCAATAATTATGTCCAATGTACAGCCACGCAGCGTGAAAGTAGTGATTGAAAAATGAATTGCAACAACGGGAAGGCCTTACCGAGCGTGATTGGTGAGCGTTTAACGCTCTGGCCTCGCATTCGGGGGGACGCCGGTTCAAATTCTCGTCCGGGCAACCAGATTTGGGTTTTACATGGCTTCCCCAAATCACTCCAGCCGAATGCCGGGATGCTTCCTTCAAAAGACCGTTGCCAAAATCCTTCCCGTTCCTTGTCCAAAGCCCTACCCCGCATCTAATCACCTCGATGAGGCGTACAGTCATAAGTAAAAAAAAAAGAGGGAAGGACTTCATTGGATCGTAAAATATAATTTTTTTTGGGTGTTAAGTTTTACCATACTTTTTAGCTAGCTAGACGTATTTAGTTCAAAATAAAACACAGCAAAAAGCGATCTTAATAAATACTGAGTTAATTTCATCTCATTTGTTTAGCAATTTGCTCATAACCTCGATTTTTCTGTAATATCTCTGGCCACTGCTGGTCTGCCAACGAAGGTCGGTCACGTGATGTCAGCCTTTACTGACGTCGGTATGAGCTTCAGCCTGTAGCTATCAAGGTGACCGTGGTTTAAGCCAACGAAGTTACAGTACACATTATGACTTTCAATAATTGGTATCCATAGTCAGAGAAAAGTTCGAGAATTTTTTGGCAAGGTAGTTACGCTGTAAGCCTAAGAGTTAAGGATGACCTACTGTTTAGTGTTGATTCTGAACCACGGAGCGTTATAGCTTCTTTCACACGAACGCATCGAAGCTTAATCATGGATATAGGTAGGATTAAGAGTATGTGAAAATTACTGATGAAGCGAGAAACAATCACATTTCAACTCAGGGGTGTGACCAACAGAATCAACTTACGTTTACCAACGTGCAAATATATAATTACCTACTAAACAACCAAACAAATAAAAAAAAAATAATTTGATACATCTGAAGAAGCCAGCATCCTGGACTTAATGAGTAATTGAAAGAGAAGCCGTTAGTAATAACTTTCTCTTTCACTGGATTCTCTTAAATATATGTGTCCGTTTATCCATATCTTTACAAACCTAGTGGTATGATTGAAGGGATGAACTAGAACAGTTAGAGTTCCGCATTCTTGGCTTTTTGGCTCTAGGAAACCGTTAAAAAAATCCAACTTCCAGACGCAGCCTACCTTCCAGAGAAGCTTCGTTGACGGTATTCATTAATCAACTGGCCAGGCTTAAATAAGCTGTTCCAGACATTCTGCTCAGAAGTAAAATACTCAAATACTCACGTCATATAACTTCCAACGTCCAGAAGCAGTTAGCTATTTATATGAGCTAAACGCCCCCTAACAATTTTTTTTCTCAAAAGTTGAATCATTAGATGAAAACTCTGTACAAATACTAAGAATTCAGAAGCCGCGTAGACATATAATGTTGAATAGTGGTCAACAGAGAAGGTTTGATGAAAACTCTAATTAATAAATACAGGAGATTGAGACACTATACCAATATAACTCACAAATAAAAATTAATTGAAAACGGAAAATCAAATCTCTTTTCCTTTGAAAAATAGTGAAAACTGATAGTTGTGGCTAGATGCAGCTATGCCTAGATGTCTTCTCATTCCTACCTTTATTTTTTTTTTTTTTTTTTTTTTTTTTTAAAAAAGATATCGCAAAAACGTATATCGCTAGTAAAATTAGAGTTTTAAACTTGAGCTCCAAAATATAAAATAATTTTCTTGGTTACTGTGCGTCAGGTTTCGCAAATTATGAAACTGAACCAGTATGTTAGTTCAGCTAAGTTGCAGAAATGGTTCATTATACTTTTAGTGGCAGCGGCTAAATTAAAAAGGATCAATACAATATGATATTTGACTGAATGCTCACATCATCGTTGAATTAAATCGTTTGACTGGGTGGACGATCTAACTGCAATCAACTGTGAGCAGATCTATTATTCAGTATGATTATATTAAGTGCAAATACGATAATTAATTTGTACAGTCGATTGGAATATGCGGAAATGAATCGTACTTGTAACAGTCAGGTAAATTACTGTTTCTCTTTATAGTTAACTGCTTAGCAAAGGCAGAACGTACGCTATGGAACGAAAATAGGAATTTATTGGCGCTCATTAAGCGACTACTCACCCACAGAACATTAAATTATTTCTTGTTCTCTATTCATGCCTTTTAATTCGATGATAATACGATCTTATTTTTTCCCGCAACTATTACAGAACCGCTGATTTTTATACTAGAGTTTTTTTCTTTCATTGTAAGAACTTTTCAGTGGTACAAAATACTACCTAATAACATGGAGACACTTAATACACATTCTGTATAATTCATGGTTATCCGATGACATACGTTTGGTAAACGTTTCTTTGTTTCCTCCAACTATTCGCAGACGGTTGATACAAAACTGCAATGGTGAAAGAAAACGCATTGTTGGAAAATAATGCTGAAGTGAACTGTAAAACTTCCAAAATATATGCGCTATTTCTCATGAATGCTAAATTGGATATTACATTACAGCATAAACTCAAATATACAATTATTAGACAAATCACAAATGTTCAACCTAACTAGTTCAGTATGGAGATGGAAGAAAGAATCTGGAAGAATATAATGTAATTAACTTTAAACTTGGCCTCATCAATCGTCTTTGCAAAAGATATTAACATGCACCATTACTGTGAATCGAGAATGATGTGACTAGTAGAAAAGGTTCTAATGAACCGAATAGTAATGGGAGAAAACATTTATTAAATATAGTGAATGATGAATAGAACTGTTAATCCTTTAAAATAGTGGTACTATGCCGGGAAATAAATTTCATTGGTGTAAACAGCTATAAATATGATAAAGTCATTCAATGGCAAAAAACGTTGCACAATATCTAAAAGTCGTGATATATTAATTGCACGGAATTTTTATTGGTCATCAGACATTCTATTAAAACCATTTTGACCAACCCAGGATTACCTTTCGTACTGTTGTCATTGTCTCTTCCACTGCTGGCCAGAGAAATATACTACCCTCTTTTCTCGTTTCCTATAAAAAAAAAAACACACATCAACGATATGTCAAGAAGCAATCCGTCAAATTCTGGTAGGAACTCCTTACTGTATATTGCGTGTTTTGAGTTGTGTTAGCTATGGCCGATGAAATATTAATACCTCAAAATTCGTCCATTTTATTAATAAAATAGGATGAGTATGAGAAATTCCTTGGTAATGATGAAATGGTTCCAATGTTTGGTGAGCAATACATGTACTTGTATGAGAACGTGACATCGATGCTTGGATGTATTAGATAAATAGTAGATTTTTTTGTGAATGTTGATAGTGCTAAAAAATACTAGTTACCAGCGAGGTAAGGGAGCTTCCACAAACCACGTAGCTCCATTTTTGCCTCCTGTGAACTCCCCCCAACGTAGCCGGACGTGGCTTGGATTTGCGATCACCCCCTCCCCCCCCACATAGCACGTAGCATTTTTCCCCATTGATTCGAGTAGATATTTTATACAGTTTTCTCTTGTCATACTATCGTAAATTACGTACGGAGATAGTTAAATAACAGAATTAAATATTCACGTGCTGTTGTGTGTTCTGTACATTAATTTAACTGTGACAAATAATACGAGTAAGAAGCTACGTGGCTTGGCTTGGATCCCCCCCCCCCTCTCCCCCATGCATCTCAGCGTAGCTTTCCAGCCAACCTCCTCCCCCCCCCCCAGACTGAGCCACGTAGTTTATGGACGCTCCCTATTTGTGATCTTTTATGAAGCACTTCGATTATAGTGCAAACATCGCTGTCCATATTACCACTGCACTTGTACTTTTCAGAGTCCAATCTTTCAAAAGCCTTCAAATATACGCCAATAACATTCCCAATCGAGAAGATTTGATGTCTCTATTTCCATCACACTCATACACATGTTTAACTATTAATAAGAGTGTGAGAGTGCGGAAGTAAGAATAGGAAATCATTTAGATTCTTTGCTTGCTTTGTTTAAGAGCTGGGTGTTACACCTTCATTCCGCTTTTCTTTAACACCGTTCAGTGAGCATAAACCACTATAACACAGTGTGGCGTTTCTCTCCACTAAACAGCCGCCAATAGAAAGTCTATGGCAGTTATCTACGTCGCGTTTGTAGCGGACGACTGTCGTAGCATCACTTGCGTTAATCTAGCAGAGCCCAGAGGCGCTTAGCGTAACAAGTAGGTAGCGTGTGACCTTGTGCCTGCTCACGCATGTGTGTACGGTTGCGTACGGTTACTACCTGCCCCGCGTTGCGTCAGGATGAGACAGACCCGTTCTCGTGCCCTCCTCCTCACAGCCACCTCCCAGTCCTCTTCAGTAGGCCAGGCAACGTCTCAGCTGTCGCACTTGCTCCGGAGCAGCTGCCACTACTGTGCTCTTCAACCACACGCTCGCTGGTCCAACCAGTAGGTATCAATGTTCCTAACTTCTCCTGTTACACTTTAAAAAAATACGTACTGACAGGTCGGCACCTTTAGAACAAATTTTTTTTTTTTTAAATTGCAACTGCTGTGCTTCAATCAAAGTGGATGGCTGATTAAAGTATTTGGGTCCGGGACAAGTCCATTATTTTATAGAATACTAGCTATTACCAGTGACTTCGTATGAGTGGACTTAAAATTTTATTGCTAGAATTGGATATAGAAAGCTGAAAGTTACGTAAATATGTCCCAAAAAACACGGAGCAGTATAATATGACGGGGAAGCTATCCCCATACCATTCTATCATTGAAACTATCTCATAAAGAGAACCAATTTCCATTTCGTTTTTCATTTTTTTTTTTTTAGAAAACTACCTATTATAGTTTCCCCGGCAGTGGTTTAGGTTGTGTCTGTACATGATATTTATGAACAGATCATGCACAAACCGCTTGCGAGAGAAATAAAGCCTGAGGGACAAATAGAACATTATAGATTCCTACACACGCTATCCGTCTGTCTACCATCGTTCGGTTAATTAGAAATTTCGTTACAAAATATGTTATTTGTCCCGGATAAGTCCTTCCACGAAACACGGTATTTCCTTGTCAAACTTAATCAAGATCTGTTTAGCCATTTAGTAGTAAAACGTAACAAACAGGCATAGAATTTATGTCTGTGGAATCGAATTATTAAAACTGAAATAGAATTCGAAAATTTAGAATGGTAAAAACAGAAAAATTAGCTGAATTTAATTGGTGCAGAAAAGATTCGTAAAGCGAGAAAATTAAGCTGCTGAAGCACGATGTGATCATATCTCTTAGTCAAGCTAAGCGTTCAGCGTCAAACACATACCAGATGTTATTGTAAAGACCAATCTTATAGCAGGTTTGTTTAGAAAAATTGATGAAGATATTATATAGAAATACAGTGTTAATAGCCAACATAAAAACAAAGTGGACAATTAATAATAAAGTGAAAGTAGAAAAGCGCTAGTGTAGATTATATTTACGACTGGCAGCGATTCGATAAATTCTCTGTACCTCATAGTAGTTAACCAGAAAATCAGTCTTACACTTTCTTAGTACGGCGTGGTGATATGTTACATTACTACATAGAGGGGACAAAATTTCTTCAATTCTCTTGAGATTCTAGTGTTCAATAATTAATTTCGCCTTTGTTAAATAATTCAGAAGTTTCTTTTTCATTGTTCACCAGCAGTGAACATCAAATTTCTTAAAATTCTTAGAGACTTCACTTCTGTCAAAGTCATGTCACTCGGTTTTCGTAAAAAAAAAAATATGCAATACTTGCAGGATTTTCAGCTGCGTTTATATATATTCCAGAAATGGTATTACACGCAAATGTAAACATTAAATGCTATCACATATAAGGAAACTTTTGCATTGCATAATTGATCTTTTATGACATTTCCTCTGAAGAAGATGCCAACCGCATAATAAGAAACTACTTCATCATACTAGCTCGTTATAGAATTAAAACATCTCTTTGAGTTGGTTCGTATCTGAAAAACAACAAACGAGTAAGACGTTAAAGTGAAATAGCAAAAGTGTATTTTCACGGCAATTCTGATTCCTTGGTTAGGGGTTTGGCACCATTACCAGAAGTGCAAATACTATCGACCGCCCACAGCTATTAAACTTTCTCTGCTCATAGAAACGTCTGCTCTGGATAATCGAAAGTACGCAACTTATTGATAAGTGCCTCTTCTGCCACTATGGAAATATTAATAACAGTTTCGTTTCTTTTGTTTCAGGTTGAATAATATTCCTCCCCGTGGTTGTTAGCTGAGAATGTGCTGAGTGTTTTTTCGCAGCCAGAACTAAACATACAATGGGTCCTCTCTTTCTCATAGTCTTCTTTCTGCACGGTGAGTACAGTTTTGGCATTTATTTCTTCACCATGTCGTCCGAATAACTGTGTTGAATGTAACCATTTCAAGACTTTTTTGCTCATGTGCTACTTATAAACCTTTGAATTTCAGTGCGAAAGTTTTTGTGTGTCGGTGACCTAAAATATTTTTCTTATTTACTAGACTTAAAGCCGTAATAAGCAAACTGTGAAAGCGTGAGTAATCTTCTAATAATGATGGCAGTACGGTGACTAGATAAAATAACTCAGGAAACTTGTTACCCAAAAACACTGTAGAAAGTACTAAACCAAAGCTATCTAAATCCTTTATTATTAACTTTCCCTGCCGGCTAGGATGCTAGCGATTTCCGTTTGTTTTTTGCTTTTTTTAAACTTTTTAATACAGAAACTAAGTATTTTATTTAAAAAAATCCTAGCTGGTTTTTATGAATTTGTACGGAATCTTAAATATTTCCAATATAAAAATTAGTTCTGGTAGCTCAGTGGTTAATTCGCTTTGCTTTCAAAACATTCGCTGCTCCGGTCCCGGGTTCAAATCCCGGCAGGCGCAGGAATTTTGAGAGTTGTGTTTGATCACATGAGCTACGCCAGGTCGCTCCGTGGTTCGGATTCCACGTTAAACTGTAGGTTCCAGAGGAAAGGAACTGGCCGTCCTACCTCTGACACAATGGCTTAGTATGCTTCCTTCGGGAAGATCCAACCAACCTTCGGGTTGTGTACTAAGTCAAGTCAAGTCATGTTACTCCTTGCCAAGTTAGAAACCCACCAGTGAGTGTCCGTCAAAATCAGTTCACACACTAAATAAGATCCACATAAATTATACATATTTGTTAATAGCCGAAAAATGTTTCATATTGTAAAATATCATTCAAGTAAATTTTTTAATATTTTAGTACATGTGCTGAGGAACGAATATTTGCTTAAAACTGCTCTGGAGGGGACTGTAAACGGAGAGAAGAGGTCGGCGAAGGATGAAAATGATGGATGATATAATGATAAACGGGAGATATATAGAAACTAAAAGAATGGCGGAACAGAGGGAGGCGTGGAAGACTGCCACTGTGCGTGGACCTGCTGTATAGCAGAGAACCCCTGATGATGATTCGTACATCCAAGAAGATTACAAATATTTTTTAGATTTGGGTCGAAATATGAAAATACTCTTGGTCGATCACTTTCAAACACCATGTCTCCCACACCGCCACTGTTGCCGACATGTAACCACCATAGTGTACGATGGGAGACTCAAGGCTGCTACCACACAAAACATCAGTAGTCTGAGCTAGGTAGTTGTGGTTTCAAAGTAAAATATAGGTACACAAACGTCTATTTATATACTGCAAAACCTAACACAAATCACGTACACTTTAATCCATCAGTGTTTCTAAGATTAATCCTGATGGTTTGTATTGAAAAACACACTGTTATAATTTTCAACGTAACAGTCTACTTCGTACTTAAAAGACAGAAAACCAAGCAAAATAAACCGATTGTTTACTGAATAGTAATACATGTATTGTGAATTACTATGGTAAACCTAATACAGGTAAAAGTTTTACTAACATTTGAAATTCTAACTAAATTACAGCAAGCATCACGAAGAAAATCTTGTATTGAGCCAAAAAAGTTTCTCTGTGGGACACATAGTCGAAAAGCCGTTAACGTTTTCTTTAGTAACGGCCGTGATTTGAAAGCTGATGTAAAAATTCCGATTATTTCTGACAGTATAGCTCTTTCCTTTCCTGCATTGTATTCTCTTTGACGACTTTTAAGTAATTGTAGTTGCAACGACTCAGAGATTGCAATAAATATAACGTTCGGAGTAGAAGGAACTAAAAAAAGTAGTCAGACAAACGCTTCATACATCACAAAGGAGAAAGACAGCAAACAAAACCAAGCAACATTTAGAAACACGAATTATGAGTCTCCAGTAAGAGGGGCAGGGGCCATTAATTTCCTTCGTGAAACGCGAGAGATTATGAGAAGGCGCGGCAAAAAAGTCCTTCAGCAGTGAAATTCTTGCCCGCTGTCCCACCCTCACGGGCGTAAATTACGGGGGGAGCGACTGCGCAACATAAATTAAAGCGCACACAAATTCGCGTGCGCATTAATTCATGAAACACTTGGTGTTTAAATATTGGTGCAGGCTGGCACAGACAAAAACAGAAAGCATCTTCAAACAACTGAAAGAATTAATGCCTTAATCCCCGTAGTTCCCACGCAGATAAAAAAGCTGAAGAAGGGGAGACACAGCCTAATTGAATTGCTCCAAACAAAGTCTCTTTAAAGGGGAAATTAACATAAAGAAATTAAAAATGAATAGTAAATAAATGAACGAAATTTTCTTCTTTAAATCAAGATATGCCTAACAATAAGACAAAGGGAATTCCAATCAACAAATCAGAGATTTTTAGTTCAAGGTTGTACCTTATTAACGTACTTTCTATTATGTTCAATTTTTTAAATAATTATATTAAATATGATGATTTATGTCAATTTTTTCACTACCAATCCGAGAAAATAAATTTTATTTTACTGCCGTAATATTTTTTTAAAAAAAAGACGTGAATTATTTTGCAGTTACCAACAAATTATTTTTACGTTCACCTAATCGTAACTTACTATTAAATATCCAGGATTTGACTTACCTAGGCGTCTTTGGTGTCAATTGAACAGATTTCGCACAGGTCACGGAGTGTGCAATGCAACCACGCAGAAGCGGGGTCTCTGTGAAGATGCGTTGTGTGACTGTGGTGGTATACAAACTGCTGACCACATTGTGATGGACTGTCCAGCAAGACGATTATATGGAGACCTTCTCACACTGCATCAAGCTGGACCAGCTGCCAGAAGATGGCTTGAATCTATAGATTTAGTTATCTAATTGACATGTCTTTTATCGTACTTGGCATACGATAATAATAATACTATTACATAGAGGAATCGAGAAAAATTAATTTCGAATATACACTTATGCAGCGAAGACGAGGCAACAATCTTTGATCTACTAACTTGTCTTTGAATAAAACTAGAAAGCTACGGTTCTTAGTTTATCGTTATTGGCTTTCGTTTTTCAAAATTTTAAGAAATACACACTAACGGAAGACACTTTATATGTTTTTAGAATAACTTACACATTAAACTTTTTACCGATAAAAAGGTAAATAAATTTAAAATTGAGAGTCAATAATGTTTTAGAGATTTTATGAGATTGTATTAAATTCTGACCCTCTCCCTTCTCCTCCGTTGAATTTATCACCATGGTGGTTTCCGGCGCTGACGCGGGGTTACTTAGTTCGAGTCCTAGTGATGGAGGGAAGTTTTACCATCAGTGTTTGGCCGTTATGGTAGGAGAAATGCTGGTGCATAATTCACGATCACAAAATGGCACACTTGCAAGAAAAAGATTAAATTCTGCAACATTTACCTAACACATTGACGATTTATATGTATTGAGATCTAATATGACAATGCACATAACGGTTCGAAATTCTTTTATGGTCACAATTTTCATTCGTCTCGTCAAAACTTCTTTGAGCGTATTTTTTGTTATTATTTTTCATTTTCAGAAATGTTTACGCATTTATTTTTTTTTTTAATGAAGTTTGATTACTTTTGCCCTACAGCCAGCTGTATATTATAATTCTTTCCACACTTTTGTTTTCAATTTACACATTATTTTGGCTCTACGAAGAACAGATAACAGAAGACAGGTACATCGTTTAATTAAAACCATCCATGCACGAAGCTGGATTCGAACCAGGAACACCTGCAACCAAACGCAAACACGCAGCCGGAGTTGGCAGAATACAAATTTAATATGTTCCTTTAATGAAGTTGCCAGTTTTTTTTATAGTTGCAGTATATGCTGATCTAGTTTCTGTATTATCAGAATATGTGTATATCTTTCTATTGGAACTAACAAAAAATTTCTCTCTTTAAATCATTGGGCCAGGTGTCTACGAAATTAGATAATTTGTCATTATTTATTTATTTGAATCTAACAGAAGGCCTGATCCCTTCTCATTGTTAAATCAGCTAATAACGAAAAAGGTAAAAATATTTTGGAAACGCTGATTGAAACTAAACTGATCCGGCATAATTTCTGAAATAAAATTCTTTTTGAATCAGTTGTAGATTTGTTTAATTTAGCAATGTAACTGAAGTTTATACGCGGAGTTATTTCACACAGCCAAGATAGCCGTTGCACAACAAAAGGAATAGTTTCATGGCTGTTATTTGATGTATCAACTGTAATGTTACAGTGAACAGGTCGCTTTTTGCACCAATAAAAGCAAATGCTATTACAAAAGGGCTATCTCCCACTGGTAACCAATTAAAAATGTATCCGTAATTATATGTGCTTCTAGTTTGAAAAGAGTGTTAGGATATATTTAAGATTCGTGATCCAAAGAACCAACGACGAGATTAGGGACTACATGCGAGAGTGTATTCGTTAGATTCAACGAGGAATTAAATTCACAAATGTTTATTTCTTATTTTAATTACCATGAACAGTTTATATCGTTTTTAGAATCCTAACTAATAAAAACGGAATAAATGCTTAGCAATCATAAACAATATTAAATCTGTACTAAATTTCTTATCCCTTAGAACATTTATTAATGTTTAAACATGTTTCACTGCTACCGTTAAAACACATACTTCCTTTCTTCTCTCCGTATCTGATCATCATAGTATCTATCGTCTCATATAGCAAACCATAGCAGGTTTTTTTTATTATTCTTTTAAAGACGTTTCTACCTTTGTGAATAAATACGAGTTTTAATTTCACCAGTTCTGTTCTCAACTTCTAGTATCTTCTTCTGCTAGGAATACTCAAATTCTCAAAAGTTGGTGTAAATGAAATATTTGTTCAGTACGTCACTGAAATTGGGCAGTGGAAGAGCTGGTGATATTTGGCTTTGAAGGTTTGTTTGTACTAAGCTAGTTGGTCTCTGTTAGCAGTGCATGCGTAGGCCCATTAACCAAGCGCGATAATGGAGTTAGGAGAGGTCCGCCGGCAGCGCACCTGGCGGGCACTGTTGCAACTGACACCCCGCGCTCGTAACGCGGAATTGAGTGGACGGGACAGCATCCCCTAGCAGCAGCAACACTGCACGACAGTCGGGCAGCGGGTACATGTTACCTCGAAGCGCTATCCACTTCCCATGCATATCTGAATAGCTACTGGCGGAACAACTTCATCACATCAGTCGATCGAAGGAAGTTCTCAGCAGCGATAGGGATGGGGCAAGTTAACCCTGTCGGTTATCGTACATCTAGTCATTCGATTTAAACCCTCAGTTGTCGGAATACAGCCTGCTTTCTTTATTGAAATAGGCTTCAACAACTATGATAATGGCCATTTGACTACAGATGTGAACATATTGTACAGGTGTTCATATTATGAGTAGCCGGCCATGGCAGTGTAGGGGCTAGCACGCTGGCCTCGCATTGTAAGGGCCGCCGGTTCGAGTCCGGGCATGGGTGGTTTTAATTAAGTGTTGTGTTCGTCTTGTGCTGTCCTTACTGTAGTGTCTACAATATCATGATTAATTCCTGATACAACAGTTGGTACAAAAACAAATTCGAGCTGGCTAAATGGTCGCAAAAACCGAAGGCCATATTAAAAAAAAAAAAAAAAATATTATGAGTAGAAATATAAACTGTATGAACCTAACTTTATCCAGGTAGAGATCTACTTGACAGTTGGTCAACTGAAACCAGATTTTCATGTACACTGAAAGCTGTAATATTTTCCTTAAAAAAAAGTAATCTAGTTTCATTTATATATTATTTTGCATGCTAGAAATATTAAATATTTCGCCTTCACTAGTGAATTAAAAACTAAGAAAATATTTGTTTCTTCCGACCTAACCCATAGCGTTGTTTGTTTGTATCTTTTTTTTTTTTTATTCAGTACATCATGTTCTGATTATACTATCTGTTGCTATGAAATTTTAATCATCGTTGTATCATTAGTCTCAAAAATCTGCAGCCTTACCCAGACTTTATGTGAACAAACCTTAATGCAAATAAATGCTTAAGTTTATTTTCTACTTTCTCAAATGTATCTTTTTTGATGGAATTTTAAATTATGTGGGTAGTAGCTAGTCCGTAAAAATGAAATAGTAACATTTATATAGGAACGAAGTCTTTCTCGGTGTTGAGAATGGATGTAGTCTTCTCGGGAGACTAGCCGAGTAAACAAGGTGTTTCCACACTATATTTCGGCGATCTCAGGCTCCGTCACCATCTTCTGGTGAAGATGGCGACCAGAAGATGGCGACAGAGCCTGAGATCGCCGAAATATCGTGTGGAAACACCTTGTTTACTCGGCTAGTCTCCCGAGAAGACTACATCCAGTAACATTTATCTTGTAAATGTGCACTGAATTGTATCCAATGGGAAATCAACGAGCCATAAAGATATTAACGTTTCAATTTCTATTACAAATCATGAGATTACATCGGAAAACCATCACGTGTCTTCCTAAAAATAAAAATAAAATGTAAAATTGCAGACAGTCGTCCCCAGTTTTCATACGCAAAGCAACAGGTGTTATATTTGACAGTTACTTCTTATTTGTTAAAAAGTACAACGCATAAAAACACTTTAATATTCAATTACAACCTAACGATAATTTTACATTTAAGGAGGACACTAAATTTATTTCATGATGAACGGGAAGAAATGCAAACATGACCTCTAATAATGAAATATATAGAGGTTAAAATGTTCAAGATAACTTTCATTTCTTAGACTTAACCATGGATGGTGAAGGTGAACCAATCAACATATTGATGCAACCACGAAAGTACAACTTTATACAGTACAGTATTACTGATCAACAGCAATTCTGCGCCATACGTTACCGCATCTTGGCAATGAGGCTGTCATTGCAAAACACAGCAATCATTCTGTAAGACTTTACACCAGATTTTTAAATTAGACATCGGATTTATATTTCGAGAACCAGGATTTCTGAAATCAATGCGGAAACTCTACACGCTATTATATCCATCGTTGTGAAGGTGGTATTATCCAGACTAAAATAAGGCGAAACATATTTCTCTGTTGGTTATTTTAAATCGTTCTTCCTTCAATGGCTTGTCTATTTTGGGTGTAACAAATCCTTTAGATAAGAATAACCACTGGAGGAAATGTTGATGTAATTTAATTATTCTAAAAGCTTGGATGCCATTAGTTACAAGCATAGTGTATAAATGAGTTGGTACAAAATTATGTACAATGAAGGATTTCCATGGAGATTTGCAACTTGTGTATCTTTATTGGCCAGATTTATTTAAAGGAGTATCCCCATTCATTTGGAATGTCCTCAAGTACAACGAGATGAAAATACTTTAAATGAAAGGCTAACATCCTATAAACCTTTGGTTAAGCTAAATAACTTCATTTGGGCCTGGAGTTCTTTGACATCAATTTGACCCCCTTAAAAAAGAGTATAATGGGGTGTACATCTCCATTTGCTGTATAAATTACGGATTTGTACATTTGCTTGTGAGATAAAAAGGAATGGGAGTCTCTTCCGCAAATGGCCAGGAAGAAGGCCAGAAATACAGTTTAGCGCAGCAAATTCTATGTCGTTCCACAAAGCGGCCGAGCAGTTAGTTGGCGAGGCAGGGAAATCTTCATTCGTTCTTGTGGGAAATGCATTAGCCGGTGGGATGGGAACACTGCTTACTGCGCGTAACTCATTCCAGTCGGCCTGCTTTCAACATCATTACGTATTCATGGGAGCGTTAAAAATAATTTGTGGCTTCCAGACGAACAGGCGAGGCGTAATACGGAAAATACGAGACACGATAGTTTATAAATTCAAATATTGCAGGAATCCGAATTAAAGTGGAAATTGGAACCGGCTTTTTATATCCCTCGTTAGGAAAGTATGATTACACAGTTAAAAAACGCGGAAAATATTTCCCTATTGCGTTTTGCTGTGACTAAACATCAACCGAGATAAATATCTTTGGTAATGACAGAAGGAACTGTTACTATGGAGTGATGGAGGAAACACAAATTTTTTAGCGCGAGGAAAGCATGTTTTTTCTATTTTAATGTAATTATATTCTCCAATGCTGTTCATCAAAACAGTAAGTCAGAAAGCATGAGGTTCGATGCCATATTCCATCTCTTTCTAGCCTCGATTAGTATCTGCATATGATTATAATCATGATTATCCACTTCATTTTATAAACTTTCTATTCCTCTACAGTTCTTACCTTCAAACGTTGCCTCCATTAGCAGAAAAACCAATGCTGTAGTTCTTAAAATGAGACCCTACCCACAAACCCACTTTTTCTTAAAATGGAACTCTTCCACAAGATGTTCATTTCATGATTTATTTATCTTCTCAGTTTTCAGCATCTTTATACATTTCAGATTTTACACTTTTTAAAAACTAAAAAAGTGTATTCTTAAACCTCTTAACTATAATTAAGAAAGTAAATTAATAAATATGCGATTGTTAGCAATTTAACATCGTTTAGTTAACAGATTCTACAACTACGCGTGGGAAGTAATGTTTATAATTTCTATCCTCTTTGAAAGATTAATTATGTTTTACACTTCTATCAGATGCAGAAAATACCATGTTGATACTGTATCTGATTATTATAGACATTACTAAATATAATAGCGTTCAACTTTGATGGATATTTTTATTTTCTGTCAGTGATTAACAGCATTCCTATACCTAAGATATCCAATGACGATATTTGATTAGGGAAGGAGGGCTGTAGCTGCCTGTTCGTGATGCTAGTCGAATTATCTTTTTCGAGCCGTGTCACTCAAATAAAATTTCATAATTTGAAACTAACCCAGCAAAGCATAATTCCTAATCCTAAGATTTTATACCAAATATTTGTATTGATTCCCAAGGATCTCCACAGGGGGCAGTGAATAAGATCATAAAGTAATTCCTCTATAAGATACAGACGCTAAATTGGGGAAAAGTTAGCCTCAAATAGGTGATACCAGATTTCACTCTCCTCCTTCTTTCATTTCTATTCGTAACAAAGTTATAAGAGTCTTTTACACATAGCAACAACTCTAAACGTACGGGAATACACCATAGTCAAAATTTTCGCAAAATGTTGTTATGAATATTTCGCAGAGTAACAGGCAGGACAGACAAGGCCCATTACTTTTTTTCAAATTATTACTATTATATTACTTTTTTAATAAATGATAAATAGTAATTCAAACTCGCCCTCTTAATAACTGCCCAAGTGAAATACCGTGCCCATTAAGTGACCGGTAATGATAGGTCCGGGAGGACGTATGTTCGAATCCCCATCCAGTCATCCAAATTTCTGTCTACTATGGTTTCCCCAAATCACTCCTGGAGAATGCAGGGACCAAAAATCTTTCTCAATTACGTGATACCAATACTCTCCCATCTCTAATGACATCGACATTGATGATCTACAAAGCCCGAAGAAAATAAAAGAGAGAAGATTTAATTTTCGCGGCATTACTTAGGCCATTGAGGCAGTAGAAACCGTTGTTGTAGGAGAGTGGAGTAAAGTGTCGCAATGACAGTCCCTTGTGGATGCCAGTGA
The DNA here is from genome assembly GCA_031002005.1 of Vandiemenella viatica. Lineage (NCBI taxonomy): Eukaryota > Metazoa > Arthropoda > Insecta > Orthoptera > Morabidae > Vandiemenella > Vandiemenella viatica. The sequence goes on along the minus strand of JARYHS010012519.1, from coordinate 127,307,613 downwards.
ACCCCTCGAGGAAGCTTAGCGGAGGAACGGCGTCTCCGGAGATGAGAAATGGTGTAATTAGAAAGCGAACTACTTGAGCAGTACAGTCGTCGCGAGAGCGGACGAGCTATTACGAACAACAGCTCCGCGTCGCAGAAAATTACATTTACGGAGCGTCACGTAATTGCTTATTCTCCGGGGACATTCTTCCGAGCAGTGATCACCGTCGCCTAGCTCATATCATTACTGCTGACACTTCCCCTTCTTTCCGTCCTGGCCGAAGTGATTATGATCGGGCAAAGTTTCGGTTTCGAGGTATCATAGCCTTCTTTTTATGTCGCCTGAAGTCGGATTTATTATTTTCGGTACAGTGTATACGTGTCTGCTTAAATTCGAGAATACGTTATCATGAACCAACTGCATGTAAAGGTCTGCTGTATAATTAACAGGAAACTGGTCTTAATAGATTTTTGCTGGTTTACTTGTGCACTAAGCACATGTATCTTTACTCACTGGTCCACGTTATTTGGTCAGTACCTCTTTGTATGTAAGATCTTTTTCTATAGGATTCTGTATCCAACTAAAACGGAGTCCTATTGTCGACGCCCCGCTGTCTCTCCGTCTGTTACGGGCCTACAGCATGTGAAAGGAAAATATTAGAAACATCAAATTTCGTCATATTATGAATTTAGTTGATCCAAAACTGAATGCTGAATTTATAAACTATATTGCAGGAGGTGTTTATTGAAAAAGTATTTTTTCTACTACATCTTATGCACTATAGGTGTTTAAAACTCATTAAGAAGAGAAGGAAAATATTTTATTCAGTTTTTTTTTTTCGAAATAAAGACCTGGTTGGCAGTCACAACTGTCAGTATTAGGTCATATTTATAGCAGATTTATCTCATAGTATAATGTACACGGCGTTCGCCGGAAAACGCTACCCTCCCAGTCTGTTGCCGTCGGCAACTTGCTCGGTCAGTGGAGCCAGCAGTTTCCGCCAACCGGCACCGTGAATCACCGCACTGTTTAACACCTCCGCTGCCCCAACAGTGCATTGCAGTGACCCTTACATTGTTAAGAACGGTTTCTTTGCATTGTAGATAGTTTGTGACTTCAGTCTCTTATTATTCAGTGTTGTCAATAAACGTTTCTTTGCGGTTTGGCTGGTTTGGGGCTTCATACTCTTATTAATCTGTACCGTGTTTGAGTGTGAGTAAAATTATGGTACGTTACAGTTTGCAACAAAGAATATTTCTCTACGATACATATGTGAAGAAGAAGTCGTTTAAAAAGTGTCGCAGTAAATTTCGTCGCGAATTTCCTGGCGCTTTACTGCCAGCTAAATCAACAATTCTGCGTCTGGTTAAAAAAGTAAAAGAAACGGGTTCATTTTTTAACAAAAAGAGACTGTCGGTCAACCGTATTCTCACAGAGGAGAAAATTAACGATATCGCTTTTCGACTAGAACAGTCACCCAAAAAATCATTAAGTCAGTTAGGGCAGCGTGTGTCTCGAAATATGTTCAGAAGATGTGAAATGTGCATTACACAAGAGGGTCAACACTTCCAGCATCTTTTATAAGGTAAGCTAATGAATTACGTCACATTTAAATGCTTAGCACACAAGTTTATGAAGTTTATGAAGCGTAATTATTATGAAATAGTCCGCGGCCGACGGTCGAACAATGCCGGAAACTGAGCGCTCGCTCGCCGGGAGCAGTTTCTTCCTTGTACCGCTAACAGTGGGTTGCGTTTCCCGGCGAACGCCCTGTAGAAACTTACAATATGTCCCTGCCATAGACCAGATCTTGTATGTATGTTCGTTTGGGCCAACTAGAACCACCTTAAACCTTTGTTTGTATTTTCTTGTTGATGTGTACACATCAGTGTTACAACTAGGATTGTTAGCCCTACAGGGGACATACAGTTTAACGTTTTTGTCTTGATGGGCGTAAAACTGAAAGTTTCGCTAGCAATACAGTCTGTGGGATACAGTGCTTCGAAAATCCAATAAACTCTCGTATGCTGCATGTGAATATTTAATTCACAGGCTAATAAATATGTAAAGCCATATTATGTTTCTAAGTTCATATTTCCTTTCTCTATGACGTCTTGTAGAATTCGACTTAAGTTGCATGCGAAGCCCCATATTCTAGTCAGCTGCCGCTGAAGGAACCGATGTTGTTTACAGTGTATTTTATTAAATTTAAGACTCCTTTAAGTCACATAAAGCAAAGAATTACCAGGTAAAACTACTTGCGATACATAGGGTGACTATATTTTAAAATTCCAGAAGATTTCATATTTTGATTCCTTTAAATACGAATCACGATTCTGATGATTCGACAAATAATTTAATTATTTTGATGAGCTAAAAAAATTATCCTTTGTACTACTGATGTTTTACGTTCTGTGAGATTTTTTTCGTTTGGTTTGGAGATTTTTTGCTGCTACTTAAACAACAATTTTTTTTTTTTTTTTTTTAATCTGCATTACAACGTACAGTCTGTCATACACACACGTCACCTCTTTCAATTTCTCTTCTGTACCGTGAAGTGAAATCGGTAGTGAATACGTTCTTATTTTTACTCGTGCTATTTAAGTCTGAAATAGAAAGTGACAGCCTGCTGTTGAGTTATTAAGATTCCATTGATACAATCCGAAACAACTGCTACCGCTTTTGAGACTGCATGGAGAACCTAATGTTTTTCATGCAACAGGGTTAATGTCCTCCTAATGTGATTCGTACACAATTCTATCATCTTATCACTTTGCTTTGTATGTTTGACGTGAATGAGAAACATCTAGATTAGAGATTACGTTAGCTACCGAGACCACAATGGAGTGCAGTGTTAAACGTGACTTGACAAAACGAAAATGAATAATACATGTCTCCGAGAAAAGCACCTGACCAGTTTAGCTTTTGTGGAAGGCTTATTTCGTATTCTCGACTGTTAAGATACAACATGCATGCTCATTCGGAATACGGCCACCAGACGATATCGTTATAGGTCATTAACCTCTTACACGTTACAGTACTGCTTTCACGTATCTATATCCTATTGCTGAAAGCATATCTTGCATTCAGGACAATCTATCGATCATAATAATAAACGTAACGCACGTGCTTCAAAAAATTAACACAGTGATCTCTAGATTTACGCAATGAGGGTGATTCTCTGCCGAAACTCATGTATGGTAATGGCAGCCAATAAGAACCCGCGATTTTACGCCGAAATCTCGAGGATCCTGACTATAGCAGGGCTAATCAATTCTAACCTGTTAATATACATTTCTTAAATCCACTAACTGCGAATATTGTTTAAAATAGTGCATAGATAAGTCGAAATACTAAGATAAATTATTTTAAAACATTTAGTATTTATTTTAAGGTAAATAACCGTTTATACGAAATTCAAATTCTAGGAGGAAAAATTGCGACGTTGTTCCGCCTTTTCATTATTAATGCTTAAACTTTTTAAATTTCATTTTAAATGATGCCTGGATGAGAGGCGAAACGCGTACAGCATTAAAGCTTAGAAAAACAGTTGCATAGCCGTTATTTTATCATTTAATTTTTTAATTTATTTTACGGTAGGCGTAAAAGTCATCGTTCAAGTATACCGAGCGGGGCGGTGTAACGGTTAGCGTTCTCGCCTCGCATTCGGGAGGACGGCGGTTCGAATCCCCGTCCGGGCATCCAGATTTGGGTTTTCCATGGTTTCCCCAAATCACTCCAGGCAAATGCCGGGATGCTTCCTTCAAAAGGCCATGGCTGAATTCCTTCCCATTCCTTGCCCCCCATCCTTTCCCGTCTCTAAAGACCTCGATGTTAAAAAGAGACGTAAAGCAGTTACCAAAAAAAAAAAAAAATCGTTCAAGTATACTATCTAGTTCTACTTCATACTTAATTCATTTCTTGTATTTCGCTCTCTTTTTTTGTGTAAAGTGTAGGGACAGAGTGAGAAATACCACATGGCCTTCCGACCTACTGTTCAACGGAGCTATTTCGTACTTTTGGGTGTGATTGGGACATCAAAAGAATGACGCTGTCAGCTTTCTGCAAGGTTACTTTCTGCCTCGCACTTTCAGGGGTAGTAATGTCTAGGAGGAATAGAAAGGGTTATACTTTCGGCTAAATTACAACCACGATAATACTGTTGAACGCGCGGTAATCCAGGGGCCTGGCTTACGAGAGGACGCCGGTTCAAATCCCAGTCCAGCCACCGAGATTTCAATTTTCCATGGCTTTGCGAAATCACATCAGGTCAATCAATGGCAGAATGTTTTATTCAAAAGGTAATGGCTGAATTCCTTCCCAGTTATTTCCAACCTCTATCTAACCTGACGTCGATGAGGTGTAAAGCCAATAGATTTTTTTTTTTTATTAGTGACAAGGTTGACTTTTAGGCTTCTGTTAAGCGTGAAAATGTAATCGCAAATATTGCAGTAAGAGTTGTTGAAAAAAGTAATAAAACTAAAAGATTATTTCAGAATAAGTGTAGTAATGAATTGTTTCAAGGCAACAGCCTGTGTTGACGGTTTGATTTATTGTTTCACTAAGAGAATATCTAGTCTCCTGCCAATGTGAAAATACGCACGACGACAATAAAAAATAATAATTCTGAAGAACTTTTATATGGTGTTTGACCGAGCTATGTATGTGGTCTAAGAGGAACCGTTAAATCACTGATCTTTTACATCTGAAGATATTTATTATTAAGTTAGATATATACTACATTGAAAAAAATTGTTCCAGCGAGCGTGGCGTTTGAACGGTTAACTTCCTGGCCTCACATTCTGGAGGACGCCAATTCGATTCCCGTCGGGGCATCCAGAATTGTGTTCTCCATGGTTTCCCCAAATCACTCCAGGCGAATGCCGAGATGCTCCGCTTAAAAAGGCCATGGCCTAATTCCTTCCCGTTCCTTGTCCCCAGTACCATCACACCTCTAATGACCTCGACGTCGACGAGGCGTAAAGCCACAGGTAAAACTAAATAAATTTTGTTCGGTATGTATGGGGAACAAAATACGATGGCTAAGATACTAGTCGTTTCATAACAGAAATGTCTGAGATGTCTGCAAGTATAATGAAGTGGGAACAAATACCCCGTACTGCAATTCTTCTCGACATGTGGGCCAATCAGAGCCGTAGTCACATGGCCGCCCACGCAAGTCTCAATCCCTGCTGTCTCCGACTAATGAAAACTCGGCGGCATGTTGCCCTGAATAATACAACGAGCCTCGACAAAATGAAATATTTACAAGGCTCCACAGATTGGTCGAGGCGTAGGCTGAGTCAATTAGAGCTTGAGCCCGCCTCGCCGCGCTAGCCAGTGACGTCACGGACCACTGGAGTGAGGGGAGGCGGACTTTGCAATTCAACGGCGTCGTGAAGTTTCATTACGTTGTAGCGATTTAATAAGGACGGATTGGCGGGAGCTCTTTAATGAAGGCAACTGGGAATAAAACGGTAGCCGCGGCTAAGTCCGCCGCGTCATCCCTCCGTTTAATATCGGTGGCGGACCTCTCCACAAGTTGGACCGGTCAGTGGGGGAGGCTTTCACCGACAGCAAGTGGATGCAGGCCTACCAACTTCAGAACCACTCAGCAGCTCCACATATCCACCACTCCACACTCACCGTCTCCCTGATGAAAGCTTGACCTCTTAGGCAGCCACTGTATGACTAATGGATAAAACACCGCTAAATTATTCCGTGATTTTTAAGCAGGTTGTAGCTTTAAGCAATCCCCATTAGGTGATACTACCAGAGTGAAGGAGACTTAACGGTATATAACTTTTAAAACAGATTAAGTGGTCTCCTATTTACATTTTAGATATCTATTTTGACCAATAGTTACTCCTCAACTATTCAATACTACACATACTTTTTCTGCTAACGACCAAGCCTTAATAATTTTATATTTGTGTCACGTTACCTCCAATTTTCCATTTAGCTTGTACAGTATTAACATACAATATTCAATCTTTTTGGCTGTCAGCTTTTAACAATCCCAACTTCTGATGAAACATCCTTAGACACATTTTATTATACAAATAATGTCCGCATTTACCTTAATCATATACAACATTAATTTAAGAATACCCTTTATACCACTTTACATCACTTAATTATTATTTGATACAACTCCGATTCTCCATACATTTTATCATTTATTCATGTCTTCAATACTGCTTCTCTCATCAAAAATAATCCTGGCATCAATCTTGTTCAACCCTTCCGCTTTCCATTTTTTCATCCTTGTTAATTTAATTTTTATATATCCTCTCTTTGCTATATCATAATATCTGGGCCGCTTCTCCTTGCTGCCAAAGAACTCAAACTAAAGCTGTTATTATAATTATTTTCTGAAAAACATACCTACAGTTAAATTACATTAATAATTATCTATTTATTTACATCAGCTTGATGTATGGCCATTACAAAGGGGACTGAGAAACAAACTTTGCTTAACAAACAACATTAACACTTATTTCTAAATATCCAACTATTGCTAAGTCGCTATCTGACATCCTGTATCAACAACGTCTGTCAAATCGTTTTATAGTATTTCTGATTGATTTTTGGCTCTGCGTGTTGATACATTCTCTCCGTATCCTCACATTACTAAGGCTGTGTTTACAAGTGAAAACTGAAAATTGCTTGCTAGTAGTGTTCTAAGCCATAAGAGTGAGTTGCCAAAATTTCTTTTATTTAATCTTCCTTCGCAATTCGCTCAACAATTTGATAATCTGCACATTTATGAAAACACCACAGCAAAGATCTCCCAGAATTTGACCATTAAGAAATAACATTTTAGGGGATGGCACTCAGTTGTATTTCATTACAGTAGTTCAGTATTTAAGTTTGTCAACATATTTAGTGTGGTTATATGATTGCAGTGGATATGAATTAATACTTAAAAACAAGGTCTGACAATGGATGAGCTTATTTCGTGACGACATATCTGAGACTGTTCGCACTTCTCGCATTATATGCAACGTTTCCACCACTTCTTTGCCTTGTAGACTACAAACTCAAAGTTGTTGGAGTTTCCAATTACTAGAGGAAGTTTTATTAAAATATTATATTTCAGCATCATTTACGATCAGTGTACAGAGTATGTGAAGGAATATGACAGGACAGTAAAAAATAAACATTTCTGTCGTAGTTTGTATAAATTTTACCAAGTCTTATAAACGGTTTTGATTAATTAGTACATTAGCACATTAGTACATGTACACTCACTATCTCTTTCGTAGAGTTAAATTAATTTTTTATCTTTATAACATGTCTTAGACAACAATATTATCTTTTTTAAGAAAATATTTGGTGATTTGGTGGAGTCGTCTATTATTTTTATTACTACTGTAGATATAATCGGAAAGTTCTTATCTGTACGTCTTGAATATTTCTGTATCGTCATCAATGGCAACAAGTAGTCTGTCAGGCGCCTGAACTGAGCTATCAGGTTAAATATTCGAATAGTATCTCTTTTGGACTCACGTAGAAGGATAGATCAAAAACTTTGAAGAGGTTGTGAAGTGCGATGCTGCAATAACACTCTCGCGTGCACTTTCTCTCTGTTTTTGCCTCGTACGTTGCACTTAACTTCTCTTCTCCAAGGAATGAGAGAAGAGAGCTCTTTCGTCGCTTTAAGTCTGCTCGTAAAGGAGCGGTGTCTGTTTCTAGAACGCTACTTAAACACAGCTTCTGCCTTTATTCTAACCCTTTTGGCTGCTTCCTTCATAATTGCACATTTAACATTCAATATCATTATATATTTTAAGGATTTGTTTTGAAGCAAGAACTTTATGAACTGATTTATGCGTTTAATGATGAAATTGAGGATGATATGTGTTTTGACATATGTAATTTTAGCACTGAGCGTGGTGGGTGAGTGGTAACGCCCTGGTCTCACATTCGGGAGAACGTGGGTTCGAATCCCCGTTCGGCCTTCCAAATTTTGGTTTTCCTATATCACCACCGGCGAATGCCGAGATAGTTCCTTCAAAAGGCCATGACCTAATACCTTCCCGTTCCTTGCCCCCAGTCCCTGCCCGCCTGAAATTTCCTCAACGCCGACGACGTGTAAAGCGAGAAGCATAAGAAAACTATCAATTTTAGTGTCATGTTATTAGCGTTAGGTTTCGTGTTTCAAGTCATGTACACATTACTAATTTCAATATGAGTAACATGATAATAATCGAATAGTCTTATTTCTAACAATTTTGAGGAGAAGTACTTGTACTCTTGTACTGAGACTAGGATAGCAAACATGCAGAAAATGTATTCCCTCTACCGCTAAAGTTTCATCAATAAAATACCCACGGTTATTCGTTGTATATCACCCTTAGACTCAAGATTGACAAATATGCAATCATCTCATAATATTTTCATGAAACTATAAAGTTTATATTTTTATGAAATGAGAATTTGTAAACGAAATATAAATCACTTGCAGGAGACTTATTAAATAATTGAAAAGTGCCGTGAACTTTTGTTGGAGAGGATTGAGGTAAACAGTATCTTCGGTATTTCCATAACCAGGGTGGATTACAAGACATTTGTTTATCTCCAAATAGAGTCATAGTTACTTACTGCGCCAACTGCTTATAGCTAATATATAAGTAAGAACATATGCACAGTAAATACAAAAAGGCAATTTAAAAAATCTGGCGGCGTGGAACTTTGATGAGCGGGGAAACAGGAAAACGGGCAGAATATAATTTGTTTTGTCAGACCATTTGCCTTCTTGACAAATTAAACATGAAGTAAATAAGACATTTCGCTCATAGCACAGACAAAACTTTAATTTGTCTGCAGACAGAACAGATTGCAATTTTGCATGGCCATATATTTTAATTTGCGTCAATGTAAATTATTATAAAATTTTATAAGCGTGTTGATTTACATTGGATAAAATTACAGTATCAAAAAGAATCTGAACACAAACTTAATATTTTAATGGTTGTTGAATCTTTAAGGAATACCTGAACTGTAATCTTTGAAATAAAAGTAGCTGGTAAACTATTGTGCCATTTATAATGACTCGGCAAATTAAAAAAAATAAAAAATGGCACACCCACCATCTGACTAGTGTCTTTACTCAGCAATACTATTTCGTAATAATTATATTCTGCTTAAGACGGTATCAGATACACATAGTGTTCCTACCGTAGTTCACATTCGTAAAACAAGCTTTTTCTGGAAGCAAAAAATTATATTGAAAGCAACGAAAAATATCTACACTGTCGTGGTTCATAATTGAACTTTTAATGGTTTCAGGGTAAATTATTTTCTGTTGGGCTTTCATAATTTTGACACGTTTTGATTGTTTTTTAATATAAGGTATCATATTACGTGAGTATAGTATTTCATCGTGTGGCGAGTGCATGTGAATATCTCATACTGTTTGTTGTAAGCAGTTATTGATTCTTAAAGCAGTGCATTGGTGTTTCTCATCGGACAATAGGCTAAATGCATACATGCTAGAACCGATGGATACTTAGAAGGGACACCTTTGATTTCGAACGCTCGGAACCGCACGAAAACATGCTTAGGATAACAAGCGGTCATAAACAAAACAGTGGTGTGCGTCATTTCCATTCAAAATGTTGCATTCTACCTGAAGTAACATACTGATTTTGTAAGACTACAATGTGCCAAACCAATAGTGAAGATACATGATCGTTATTTCATCATGAAACTTCACTTTCTGATTTACAATCAATTTGCTGCACCTACATATAAGCCTATGTTGTAATATGCTTGACGAAAGCCAGGTTATGAGATTAACATACCAACATTTTCATTTGAAAATGTAATTATTGTGGACTGTGTGAATGTGAAAGTGATTTGGAAACTGATAATCTGGCTTTTCTGGTAGCTCAGTGGTTAAGGTGCTATCTTTCCAAATATTCGCTGCTCCAGTCCCGGGTTCGAATCCCGGCAGGCCCAGGAATTTTGAGAGTTGTGTTTGATCATATGAGCTATGCGAGGACGGTCCATGGTTCGGATTCCACGTTAAACTGTAGGTCGTAGAGGAAAGGAACTGGCCGTCCTACCTCTGACACAATGGCTTAGAATGCCTCCTTCGGGAGGATCCAACCAACCTTCGGGTTGTAGACTAAGTTAAGTTTTTAACGTGGCTTTAGTGAGGTGTGCACATTGTTCACTTCCACTTTGTTTTAACCACTTCATCTAAATCCCACATCTGCACTTTGAGGACTAATATAAGCACTATCAGGTGTGAGATACTGCTGTATATGCGTGTTTTTATTATTATTATTATTACTCCGCGATTCACTAAAAGTGTGTGGCGGAGGGTGCATTGCACCTATCGAAAAGGGTTTGGAAGGGTTATAAGGGATATGGCAGGAGGCGCCCATGGGCTATTGTGAGGAACCATCCCCGCATTCGCGTGGAGTGATCTGGGAAAACCATGGAAAACCCAGATCAGGATGGCTTGAGTGCTTTATCGAAAGCTACTCCTGGCGGATTTTAAGTTTACTCGCCCGGTAAATCCTTTCTATTCCATTCCCTAATCGCTCGTGGGAAAAATGCGCAATATTAATCACTTAAAGCAGAGAGATTTGGTACTGTTGATTAAAATGTAATGATACTCTGACGTCATTGAATTACGTATAATTTCCTTCAGCTTGGGACTTCTCAAGGTGTTATTTTAAAACAATTACGATAAGAAGTTGTGTCACCAGGGCATGAAGGACTAAATCAGGCATCAGTTGACGTACGAGTAATTGTCAGCAGTATCACCGAATTCAGTGATATTGCACGTCTAATAAGGGAAACAGTTGTATCCTTGACTGTAGTGCAGCATAATGTAGATGAGGTGAAGTGTTAAATCACTTGTAGTAGCTGTTTAGGATTAAAATGCTGGTAGCTACGATGCTGGAATGCGTGACCCACGGTGATCAGCCTATTAATTAGGCTCGCCCGCTGTGCACGCGGAATCTTGATCAATCGCTGGCAGTTCTCACAAGCAAAGAGGATGCTGTCAACCGAAAAATTAGTCTGAGAGACGTTAAAAGCGCACAGTTTGAAACACGCGAAACAAGCATGTGGCAAAAATGCAAATTTCTCTTCAGTTATTTCGTTTAAAAATGTCTCCAACGTCCCTACAAAACGAGATAAAAATTGAGTCCGATCAAAGATGAAACGATTAAAACAGATTCGTAGTGTAATCCTCACATCACGCGCTTAGTATCACATAGATAAAAATTAACGCCGCAGAACTAGCACCCAGATACCAGGTTACTAAGCGAACAGAAAATTATTAAGAAGCGCTATATATTCAATGCGATTCTTTTGCCCGAAAACGTTAGATATCAGCAGACAACCTTGGGACTGACTTACGATTGCCGTGCTGATGTTGGTATTTTCACCTTCAATGATAAATTTCCAGAATTGACGTCTCTTAATGTATTTTTTCTAGAATTTTCTCGTTAAATAGTTTTGGGGATCAGAAAATTATTGGTCATGTATGCACTGACCATGTAGTTTAGTGTTTAACTGAATACGAATAGCTTGGAAGAGATAATGATATCCAGAAGCAGATATTTGAAGAATATTTTAAATGTCAGCGCACTTATTTTACTTAATGAGGGCTCTGAAACATCATTTCTAGCTTTTTATTTTGTTTCACATTTCTGGTATTTTATTTCTTTTTTTTTATATAACTAACTGCTTTACGTCTCTTTTTAACATCGAGGTCTTTAGAGACGGGAAAGGATGGGGGCAAGGAATGGCAAGGAATTCGGCCATGGCCTTTTGAAGGAAGCATCCCGGCATTTTCCTGGAGTGATTTGGGGAAACCATGGAAAACCCAAATCTGGATGCCCGGACGGGGATTTGAACCGCCGTCCTCCCGAATGTGAGGCGAGAACGCTAACCGTTACACCTCCCCGCTCGGTTATTTTATTTCATTCGAGACTTGTATAAATATGTTAAGAAACGTAACTTAAGATTTCAATTTTGTCAAACAACACTCACCTCAATTTTAATCAGATAATGAATGGAATAGATACACCACAGTCTATGTTCAAATTATAGCTCTAAAAGTCGTTATTCCTCTTCAATTAAAATTACCTAGAAACTGTCGCAAACAAAAGGATGTGTGGAGGTAACCTGAATGCTGATGTTATTTTTCGTGTGATCATTTAATAGTCCATTTGAGTGGTCAATTATTTATCCTCTTTGAGTAAACAATGGATAGTGGTTTATTCAATATTTTAAAGCAGTTTTTTATCAACTATAAACATTAATTCCAGTTAAGGTGGGTGCAGGAAAGGGGGAAGCTGGTTGTGTAGGGAAAATGCCACCGGAGCGTGTGCTCCATTGCAATTAAATTAAATTACATTAAATTACCTTACTTACTTTAAAATGGAATTCTGGACAAAATTAAGAGAGAAAATTTTATAAAAAAAATTCCATGTAAAGTTTTCCTCGACGAATTAATTTGAAAATCTAGTAAGACTGTAAAAAAAAATGTGGCTGTGAACTATGAAATTTTATGCCAGGTTTACCCCAAGATGTAGTAAACTGAAACTTTCATTCGACACATTGCAGTAAAAATCAGTCATGTTTATCAAAATATATATTTAAACACACGTGCATTAAAATTTACATCGCATCCTACCATTTATTTATGAAACATATCAGAAAGAAGGTCAGACGGTGTTTCATATTGGAAAAAATTTAACAGTTTCCACAGAATTCAAGTAATAACTGATTCAGAATAACGATTAAAAAACACTAGATGGAATTATGGGCAACATGCCAAATTCAATCCATTGGCCTGACCGGAAAATTTAATCAATACACTAGATATTTCGTTGACTACTTTGTATTAGACAAGCAATTGATTTATAACTTAAGATAGGAGTAAAATTACTTTTTAACTATGTACAAATTACTTTTTGTTGTAAAGGACTCATAAAATGGGGTAAATTCCCATAGAGTATGCCAAAGAATTTATCTCAAATTGTCAAAGAATTTAAAACAAAAATTCGTGATATTTAGAAGCAGTTATAGACGGAAATCGTAAGCGGTTTATATGCTCCATTATAATTAACAAATAATGATAATAATATGGTGACAATATGCAAAAACTAAACTGTAATTAAATTCAAGAGCATAGTCATAATTTAATATATCGCGGTAAATTGTGAAATGTTGTTTATGTAACATCTGAAACAACGGAAGCTCTGAAAATAGTGCACATATCGTACCACCAACATCATCTAGTAAACCGCCAGTTTGTTTCATTGACATTCCACGCGAGTTGGGTAACAGCCAGAAATAAATCACGGAGGTGACATTCTGTTATTCACTGCTTCACAGATAGCTATCTAAACTGCGAACCGTTAGTTTCGTTCGCGTGTATTCTGAACAGACCCTCTCTAAAGGTTAAAACTGTACTGTGCTCTGGTATTCATAGTTCGCTTATAATCTCAAAAGAACAATAGTTATGCAGTGTTTATATTAAAAAATTAAAAATCATTTTTCATACTTCAACTAAGTCATACGTAAATGTAACGACCGCTCTTTTTTGACAAACAGACGATATTAACACACCAGTTACGTGTTTACAGATACAGCTCTGTCCATCTGAATATCAATTACAAGCGTAATGTTCTTTTATAGATACGTAATTTTTCTTTACTATTGCGTCTAAGTCGATAAGCAAAATTCTCCTGATGATGTATGTTTGCTTCGCACGTGATGTTAGTCATAAACACGTTATATGTTTGTGAAGATTTTACAAAGTATGGTTGGTAGGTGAGAGGTAACTCTGTGGCCTCGCATATGGGGAGGACGCTGGTTCGGATCCCCGTCATGCCATCCAGGGCGTTTTCCATAGTTTTCAAAAATCGCTCCAGGCGAATGCTGGGACGTTTCCTTCAAAATCAGGGGGACGAATTCCTTCCCGATCCTTGCTTCCAGTCCTTTCCCACCTTTATTCTCCTAGACATCGACGAGGCGCAAATTTATAAGCAAAAAAAAAAGAAAAAAAAAAAAAAAAAAAGGCGAAGTATAAGGTAAATTTAGGTGAATGAAAATATGTAAAAGTTCGAGTATCTTATTTTCAAAACAGCTCACTAAAAATTTTCCAACACACTATAGTAGTATTTCGTCGGTAATTGAAATAGTTAATTCACTTCTACTTAATCATTATTTTGCTAGCGCTTAAACATGTTTATTTTCTTCAATGTATGATTTATTGCGTTTAGAGTTAATACACCAGTTTCATCTAAACAGAGTGGGAAATTATTTATGAACATCGCAAAATGAGCGCAGATTGTCAGGTCTTTCGATTTAGAAAATACACCAATGAAGTTATTACGAAGTTTATTTTTTTCAATACAGAAAGTAGCCTAAGTTCTACCGCAAGGGTATTGTGTCTGCGACATTCAGACTTTTTTTTATATATAGCTTTACGCCTCGTCGACGTTGAGGTCATTAGAGATGGGATAGGACTGAGGACACGGAACGGGAAGGAATTTCGCAATGGCCTTTTGAAGGAAACATCCCGGCGTTCGCCTGGAGTGATTTGGGGAAGCCATGAAAAATCAAATCTGGATACCCAGACGGGGATTCGAACCGGCGTCCTCCCGAATGCGCGGCCTGAGCGTTATTCCACCCACCGCGCTCGGAACGTTCGGAAATGATTTCCTCGTCGTATTTTTGCGGTGTAAAGTAACGACTATGCTGCAGCATTCTGATGTTGCTGGTTACGTATAAGAATGAAGTCACCAATCCTATGTCAATTGTTAAATGATTTTCTGGTTCTACTGTCTTAATATTCCAAGACGAAATGGAACTTCTCTAGGAGGAAGTTAACGGCGCAAGTACAATCAAGGTAGTGACTGCAAGAAATTGACTCTGCTTTATCACCTGATGCTCAACTGATTGAAAGTCTCGGGGAAGGTGCCTTCGACGCTGGTAGAATAACACTCCAACAAGATAGGTGAATATTGAGACAGGGTTTTACGCACCTTATATGACCGTAAACTGCAGTGCCATTGTTGCAGCCCCTAGACCTTTCACGACACTATGCACACATTTCCTAACAACGGTCTTTCTGTGAGTCAGATAGCGAGTCCTCAGCGTCAAGTGAAAGAGTGAGACACATTACAAAACTGACGCGAAAGTAGCAGAGGTTGGTATCGTTTTGAAACATAAGTACACAGTTCCACGGACGACTTTCTCTTTTTACTCTGCTCTTTTGCTGAGTTAAAAGCGTAGTTGCCGTATATTTCTGCTGTACTGTCTGCTCGCCTTTGTTTGCTTGGAACGCTCCCCCTTCTAATGTTGTAAGTTTCAGCATTCAGGTTCACTTTAATCATATCCAGAATGAATTAATAAATGTAGCTTTTATTTAATTTTCGCCGTCGTCTCTAAGTAAATGAAACTTTTCATGAATATTAACCTCTTAAAGTGAAATTTCATTGCCTAAGGGGAGCAGTTTCCATTTATCTATTTCACCAAATTTCACTTTCCTAAAGCCATGTTGTGAAACAATTTTTCAGGCTTTATATACGCATACTGCATTCCTTTGAGACAGAAAAGGTAAAGCCGTTACCTAGCTCGTATTTACATTCCATCAAAAGTGTTCGGCTGTGATTCTGAATACAATCAAGAATGAATAAAAACGATATCTCGACTTCTAAATCATCTTCCGTTGTGAAGAATTTTTCAGTTACAAATTTATTACGGACGTTAGAGAAAAACTGGGTACAACAACGCGCAAACAGTAATAAAAACTCTCTCTGACGGGATGTGTTCGAGTACATAGAAATGTTCCTAGTGCGTGGAGCGAAAATACTGCTCTCAAACGTGTTATTGAAAAGCAGTGCATACATGACTAAACGCAGCAAGCATAAATAACACCTTCCAGCAGCAAGTACATGCCTTAACCGATGTTAAATAGTTCTATTGAATTAGTAGATAATTATCCTGAGATGTAATTTCCAGGTTTTTGGTACACTATAAGCATATTCATATGCTCTACTTTAAGAAATTTTGGCAACGTGTTGTATAACTATTAATGAGACATCTTGTTGCAGTTGACATGCTTTAAGCCGTTATTGCTGGGCAGTTAAGTTATAGCAAATGTTGCCAACAGTCTTATGAAAGGCTCAGTGTACGGTGTTCCATCTGTGTCGGTGTTTGGTGGCAGAAATTGGATGATTTTATTGTCACCCCAAAACCATCCACAAATCCATGCTTGTGTGCAGTGACATTTAGAAGTATGTTTCCTTCATTTCCAATACTGCGGTCTTCCTCAGGTGATACCAAAATCAGAACTGCCCTTTTGTGATCCAACCGTTTCCACCAAAAGCTCATCAGTTGGTTAGGATAAATTTACCTCACATGTTTATCGCAAAGGCATTGATGAGCTGATGAGTTTTATTACAGTAATAATTTTAAAAATCAAACGAAATTATAAAATGATAATGGTGACTTATTCAACCATAGTGGAACTTACATCTGTTATTCAAAGAAAGAACATATGCACCGCAAATGCAAAGTAAATAAATAAAAACAAAAATAATTTTAAAATGTGTTACCCTTGAACCATGATAACCAGAAAAATAAAGATAGTAAATTTTGTTTT
Source organism: Vandiemenella viatica (assembly GCA_031002005.1). Lineage (NCBI taxonomy): Eukaryota > Metazoa > Arthropoda > Insecta > Orthoptera > Morabidae > Vandiemenella > Vandiemenella viatica. The sequence continues at coordinate 127,290,989 of JARYHS010012519.1, read as the reverse complement.
TTAACCGTTTTTAAACTTTAGCCATGGAAGGGATACTTACGAAGTAGAAAGGAAGTTTTTCTATAAGTACGGAACAAAACCTTAATTTTTAGTACTTGAATGTAGCAGCCAAAGTTCCCTGTCCACTTGTGTACCACAAAAAAAAAAAAAAAAAAAAAAAAAAAAGAGCCACAAATAAGTCTGTCTGATTCATTGCTATTTCCGTTTTACCTATGAGAACCGAACAAACAATTAAATGTATTCTAAAACCGTCTCTGATCTAATTAATGTTCTTATTAAAACGAGTAATCTAAGGAAACATTAGACAGTTTTTTTAACAAGTATTCATGAAGGTTTAACTATTTTACATCAGAGAAGCACATTACCAGTGCTCTCACAATATCACTCCAAACTGGTTGAAAAATATATTTAATTAATTTATGAAATTAAGATCATAACAAAAGTTCCATGTAATGAGGTATTAACAGTGTTAATAGTAGTCAATTTTCGCATAAATTAGATGTTGGAACAGTTTAGTGGTATACAGTCTCATTTATTTATTTGAATAAAAAAATTTCAGTACACAACTTTAAACGAATTTCTCTCTTTTCCCAGCCTTTCTGTCTTGGGAACATAACGAACACTGTTTTGTACAACTAGTTGTTACCTTGTTAATTGTTCTATTGTTGATTGGAGTTCTTCTTGTTAATTACACCTGGTATTGTTATCCGTAATCAAGTGCGGAAGGTAACAAGTTAATTACGAGTCCACAATTTAATCCCCTTCTCCATTTATTTATAAGTTGGTTGAACCAATATGTAAATCGAATACTAAGTTACCAAATGTGTTCCCCAAGGCACACAACTATTTAAAGGCATCAATCAGATCAGGTAAGGGTGTATATGACCTGTCTGAACTATATTACATGATAGTAATAGCCAATAGGCTCACAGACATAGTTCTGAGCTGTAATATTGCTAACAACTAAGTGTTTGCACGCCGAACATGGTAGAACAATCCTGAAGCACATTCCACAACCTTGGTCTGACGTTAACCAGAAACTAAATAATCGATGCAAGTTTCCTTAAAATAATTCGAGTAATTATTTAAAGCTTATTGTAAACACTTTCAGTGAATGACATAAATGAACAGGACCAGTCAAAATAATGTTAAACCAAGGCTGTCGACCCATAGTAACTGTTACAATGACTAATTATATTTAGGCAGACCTTTACCGCCACTGTTCAACACTATCGGCCATAGTTGTCAATGTTAATGCTAGCCTAATAATCGAAGAAAATAATGAAACTTTGGAGCCATCACTTCCACAGGCAATGTTAAGTTACCGGAGATATTTTATAAATTTATTTATCGGTAATCGTTGGACAAAAAACTTTGCAGACAGGATAGAACTTCGTTTATACTAATGTTTGTTAATAGAAAATTTACTGAATGCGTACACTGAAATAAAAACTGATTTCAAGTCAGATATTACAATAGCCGTTAAAGTAATTATGGCTGTAGCAATGTACATTCAAGCAAAAAATTTACTTATCTTTGATTTAGAATACACAGCACTTAACAATCTACTGTTAATATCTTAAAAAAATACAGGATGCTATTATTAGAAATTAATGATTTTTATAGAACAGTAAATGAATGAGAATATCTATTTAATTCATTTAAAAATTGCACTATTGTTTTGCATGAATTGTTTCCACAGAAAGGCATGCCTCTTCGCAATTACCCGGTTTCATACTTGTTATTTGACGTCTGGCGCCGCTGAAGGTAGTGGAACGTTCCGTAGTTCACACTCATCGGGAATACAATTGACCCTAGTCCCCTTTACGTCCCTGGGCTCAATACCGCTTGGCAGCAGTCCGCCAACTTGGGCTCCTCGTTAACTAGTTAAACTTATACTTAGCAGTAATTGGCCGAACGCGAAGAGCGGGTTCGCCGGGCTGTAATTTCATTGTTAAGCGCCAATGTTGGCAGCCGTGGCGCACAGTAGATGGACGACCGGCGGTCAGGCGATGCGAGGCAGAGGGCTGGTCGCTTATCGCCCGGCGCAGCCGCCATAACCTGGCCTGAGCCCGCTGCTTTATTGCCGACTATCACACGGGTACCACCCTCCCGCCTTCTTCCACGAGTAACTGCGGCGGAGCCTGATTTACTTAATGCCCAAACAGGCGACCGGCTCACGTTTATGACTCTGCGAGTCAGGGTGGAATGTAAGAATTCTCTCTCTCTCTCTCCAGCAATCAACGAAAAGCTTGCTTTGTCTCAGCCTTATTTCCTTCTCTCTGTTCTCCTTCTCCACCAGTCTGTAGTGTGTTCAGAAAATTGTCTTTATCCTGACTTGGATTGATATCTGACTCCGTTTCTATTATCACTTCATAACCTAAAATTGATTTGGATACTTGCCAAGAGGGAAGTTAAACTATCCTCCAAAAAACCGAGAACCTCTTCGTTTAGTTCATCATTCGTTGGTATGACTACATTCGAGTAAAAGTTAAACCAGCCTCAATTTTAAGTGACCTCAAAAGGCTGCAATGTTGTTAAATGACCATTTCCTCCTAAACCATCTGTCATTACTTGAGTGGCTGGAATAGCTGGCTGGGATACAATGATCACAAAAAAAGGAGAGTGATCCAAGATTATGTTAGCATGGTGATACACAAAAGTTTGCATGCAAATAAGGGCAAGCGAATCAATACAGCAAATATTCTTGGAAACAACTTTTTGTCAAAACGTTTTTGTCACACGTTTAATTTTAAAGCAATGGATGTATAACTTGCCCCGCCACTGCAGTCATCAGGACGCAGATACTCTTTAGGGTATTCAGCTGAAAGTCCCATTCTTGGGCAATAGTGTAGGTAAGAAGGTGCTACAAAATTTCTTATCATCCAGATTTTGAACAAATATACCAGGTTAAAGCCCAACCTTTTGAACAGAGAGTATGCAATGCATTTCATTTTAAATAGTGATACGTCTGTCGGATGTGGAGGTAAAATTTTACGGCGCCGTTGGTTTCTTCAAAACAGTGACATGGCGTGCAACTGCGATTTATCATCTTCTTTCTTTCATTTCCCTTACACAACGCTAATGAAACACTTCACGTAACTCACTTTCTCCACAGTAAATTACAATACTATTCATCAAATATTTTGCTAGATGTGCTGTGATCTTGTGTTGGGGTAAACGGTTCTGTGCAGAGTTTCACTAATTTTTTTCATCAGAATCCTATTTTCTGGATAACGCATTCACCATAACATCATCTAAATAATTCTTCCTCGTGTCAGAGTGCTGTTAAAAACGTTTCTGTGAATATGAGTCAAAAGGATTAATTGTAGTGCTAATGTGGTCTGGAAATGAGGGATATCTCGCTCTGGTATGGAAACTCCAGCTAATTTATAGTCTTACATATACCAAATGATTTTAACAACTTTGTACTTCAACTTAAAATATTGTTGAGGGCTTCTGAGTTCTATCAGCAGATTTTCTGATACTTTCGCTACTCCTCCAAACATTTTCGGTCTTGATTCGCCGTATATTATTCAGTGCCCTGAACTCATTTTTATACATACCATTTTTATTAAAAAAATAGTATTTAATGTTTTCGGTAATTAGGTCAAATCCAGTGGTTTTAAATGAACAATCATACAAAATTTTGCTTCGTGGGTGATTCCTATACAGCACTTAGGCGATGTCTGAATACATAAATAACAATTAAATTCTCCCCACATAAAGATTTGATCTGATAGAGTGATGAATAGATTTTATAGCCGACCTAACCACCACTGTAATGGGATCGTGTACCTCTTCCTCTTTCGTTTTTTATTTGTATAAGCGATTGAGAGACATTTGAAATATAACGCTGATGAGGTGGATAATATTAGAGAATATTTCAATTTTTCTCACTGAAGTATTTCTGTCATCGACCATGTGTATGACTTAACTGTAATTTACAGAATAGCAGAGTATTCATCTTTAGTTCTGACGTCAATGTCAGTGCATCTAGGTTCGGATATGGTAGCTTAATGCTGTTATCCGAAAAGGGAAGCAAGCGTCCTTAAAACTTTTCAATGGTCAATCTTTTATATTTAGACTCTACTTTTTTCCGAATAATATGTAGTTATGAAGAGTCCATATACCATCATGCTGCCTTTTGTGAATTCGATAATAATTGGTAGTATAGCCATTGTTAGAATGGGCTAGAGTTAAGTATATATTATCAGAGATCAGCTTGTTAACTTTTCATAGCATGTAAAATGCCACGGCCGAAAACAATAAGGAAGCAATGCCAAAAAACAAAAAAAAAAGTTTCATCCTTACTTATATTACATAAACGCAGAAAGCTGTTTCATAGTGTGTTAGAAAGGATCCTAAATGTTCACTCCCTGTCGTACCAAAAGCAATGAATTGTATAATTAACAACATCAATACACAAAACAACGAATGTAACTAAATATTATTCTGCAATTCCCTTACAGAACAAGGTAACTTCTGACTGAAATTCATCTGATTGTACACTCTATCGCGTAGCTACAGTACTATTTTTCTGTACTCCTTGCCATTTCCTCTACCTACGGATCTGAACGATTCCGCATGCCAAATTCACATTAAACAGTTCTATTTATATTATAGAAACACTATCGTCGTCACCTATTTCACATGTGCAGAAGGGTAGGGTCTCATCTTTGTGTCACGACATGACGTCCTACAATTTTTGATAAATTAGACTTCTGAGAGCTAAGATACTACTATTTCACCAGGAGTCACGTTTATTATATATCATATGGCGATATAATAAGAATCACATAGAGAACAAGATATTTAGCATTTTTCTGAATAAAAATCTAAATATAAAACAGCATGATGTTATAAAGGTTACGTTACAAAACTTGAAGGTTACGAACAAACGTTTAACTCAGACATATAGTCGATGGTATTGATAGCTGCTTCGGCAAGTCTATTGTTGACCACCCGTCCCATATTTTCTGGCTTTTCTCTTTTCTGCTAGGCGGTCACATTCAGACAATAGATTTAGATGGTCTACCCACTTACAGAGCTATCCCGATGAAGAGATAATTAAATTCCTTACAAAGAGGTAATTAAATTTCATCCCCTATTTACGTGCTTGAGTCTTAGGAGGTTTTTTTTTATCACTGACCATCAGCATGTACGAAATATTCCTGGATTTAATAGCCACTAACAAACTGTTAAGTATCGATTGCCCTAACACGATTCTCACAGTATTATTTGTGGCAGACTGAACAGAACGCGAAGAATTACGATGGGACATTAAATTGTCACAGGCTCTCACCAGAACGGTTTGAAGTGGTTTTTAGGATGCGCTTAGCTCTAGAATTTCGTAGTGAATCCGGTACCAAAATTGACAACATTCCTAAACATATACCATGACATCTCTTCTCCATAATCGGGATTCATTGTTTTCGAAAAGTTCTGAGCTCATTTATGATCGGGAGACATACAAACAACCACCGTATTTTATTAATTCACAGCGATATATTTCAATCTGTTGCGAACACAAGATTTCTAAATAAAGACTTAGCCGCCTGAGGAATAAAACGTATATAATCGAAACGCCCACCTTAATTTTACATTCTTGTGGCTTCCCAAGAATTTTTTCCTGAAACCTTATGCCAGAACCATTTGTGTTAACAACATTTACAGGAAGCTATTCGTTCAACTATTAACACATTTTTAAAGGATATGATGATGCCTACACGATAACATAAATTTTAAAAGAAAGTAATTGTTCTTTAATTAATACAGAGGGTACTGAATGAAGTTGGATTTTTAATATTTGTTAAGCCCACTACCAAATTCATGATGTATTTATTTTTAAAAAATGGGCCTATATATTCGATTATAATTGCACCATAAACTCGGTGTCAATCTTATTTTGTTTTCTTACACCATTAGTATAATGTATATGTAGATTAACACACATTGCTTCATCTTACCAATGATATGCATCTGTGTAAACTTTGTTTTCTTTTTCTTTCAGGTAAGTACCAGTGACTGGATATACCACCCCAAAAATTGTAAAAGAAAACAGTCATTCTACAATCGTAAGTTTATACATTTGTCAGCTACTTTCTCTTTGAATCTTGAAATATCTGCCAGTAAATATTGTATGGAATTTTATGAATGCAATAAAAACAGAAAACTGTTAGACGAAAATTTCAGTTCAGCAATCTTCCCTGTTCCAGTTATTAATTAAATACCTTTTTAATATTATCCAAAGAAAGATTTGGCACGATTTGAAATTTGATTCTGTGCTCTCTCATTTCACAGTTCGGTACTGAACTGTGACCTTTGTTTTGTGCATAAAATATTCAGCGATGCGTGACTTGTTACTGAATCAGATGGCCTTTCTTACACATCACTGCAAAATTAATTCCAGTGCACGCACGAACTAAGAGGTTCTTGATAATAATTTTCAATTCAAAAAAATGTATCTCGAGTTTTGTTTATGCACATAAAATTTGTTTTCGCAGTCACTTAAATAATTCTCGAGTTAACTTCAGGGAGAGCACTTAGGACTGAGTTTACAGGGGATGAATTTTGAGCTGCTGTTCTTAAGGGCTTCCTTCATGCTGTTGAATATTGATGAAGAGCAATCTCTTGATTGTTAAGACAGCTTTGTGCTTCCCTTTTATTCCATTGATTTTATTATAATGAGCACCTCAGTGCGACACTGTCTGAAAAATAATACCTTCATTCTTCAACCGAATGGTTGTTTATGGTCTTTAGGCCAAGCGAGTGTCTACATGGAATTGAATTGAAAGTGCGGTGATAAATTCCAAAATGTCGAATTACATTTAAGTAATAGCATCAGCAGTTAAACAATCATATTATAACATACCCTCCAAGTATTGAAATTATGTCGAGGAAACTTAAACAAAGCAACTCGTATGTGGAAGCACTTATTAAACCAATTCTCTACTTGCTTCTTTCGGACTGATATGCCTTATTAACAATAAACTGGCACCGAAAATAACATTTATATCAGAGCCCTGGGACCATGAGTTATGCAGAGCTTGTAAATATCAATTATTTACTTTAACATTTATGTTAAAAATGTAGTAGACACAATATTTTAAAACCAAACTGATAAATTATAAAACGACTTCTACAAAATTTCTGATGTGCAAAGAAGAGCTGATAAATATGATAACATAGTTGGAATGGATTGATTGTAAGACAGGAGGAGAGTGAAGTGGGTCACAGGAGTGTACAAGGCATATATTGGTGATGAGGCATGAAAAATATTGTGTAGGAATTAAAAGTAATGCATGGAAGGGAAAACATGACCGCAAGCTGTCACTCGATTTCAGCCACAAGGCATAGGAAGATTCTCTTTTTTAGGTAAGGGTGTCAGGGATTGGAATGAGTTACCAAGAGTAACGATGAATAATTTACCTAAAACGTTGAAAGAATTTAAAGTTAAAATTTGTTGAGGGCAAATGTATGTGGGTGCAGGAAAGGGGGAAGATGGGTGTGAAGGAAAATTGCCACCGGAGTTTGCGCTGAATTTCAATTTTAATGAAATATTATATAAACATTCTCATAAAAACTTATTTAAGCAATAATGAACTTCATAAAATGCTAACCACACTTAATTAACTTGAAAATCATGCCAGTGTATTGATTTCTTGATTTAGCAGAATAAAAACGGTCATTCATTAAGATAACACAATTTAAGAAAAGAATAATAGATCGTGTTTTGTTGATAATGCTATCAAAACCTAAAGTACAAAGCATAACTGTAGCGCTCATTTTTGAAGAACATTATACGGTATATGTTTCGCCTTCAGGGGAAGTAAAGAAAGCAGGTTGAACAAAGTCAAAGAACGATAAAATTCACTTCATTTTAAACAAACAAATCATGTAAGCAATTAGCAGGGATGAACAAAAGTTACTGTTACTGTCAAAGAAGTAAGCAACGGATTTCAAACTTATGGAAATACAACTGATGAACAAATCCAATGTACATATTTAATTATAAACTGCAGAAAAATTATTTGATGATAAACTGACGATATAACTTGAATTAAGTATACATAATCTTCTTTATGGGTACTTAATGTGGCAAGAAGATATCCAAGTTCACTTTCTCGAACTTTTTTTTTTACTTCTATTTTGATTTATTGAGGATACGCTGCTTACCTGATGTTTATTATGATTTCAAACAACCTTCCTGTTATTTTACATTTGGTCTTTTCTATATTATGTCTCCATTTTGCTTGTTTATCTTTCTTTATCTATATAATTACCTTCATTTATGTATCTTTATCTTTTTTTCTTATCCTTCCGAGTCTCCATTCCTCTCGTTATATCTTTCGAAGCTTCTAATTACGTATTAAAAGAATACCTTTTGTTGTATAAAGAAATAAAGCAATTCGTTGACCGTTCAAACAGGTTATAATACCAGATTTGTGGGGTACATATTTCAGATACCAAATCCACGAAATTCGGACACTGAAGTTCTTTAAAACTGGAACAAAATGTTTCATGTCACTGAAGTCTCCCTTTCAGCACACCGAGCCTACTGGGACAAGGGCTAAAATTCTGGCCTCGTATCTGGGAGCACGCAGTTTCGAATCCCGGTACAGCCCTCCAGATTTCGATTTCCTTAGTTCCAGAAATATTTCCAGGAGAATGTTGGGATGACGTCATCCCCCATCCTCTTCGTGCTCTTATGATCTCAAGCGTCTAGAGATGAAATTCTCTAACCAGTCTCACCGAATTATTTCGTACAGAACTGACACTGACAAAAGCCGTATCCCAACTCTCACCATATCTCCCGAGATTCATTAGCAATTGTCACTGAAGGCAACCGATATCCAGCTCACAAAAGTGCTTGTATTGGCGAGCGATGCCACTGGGTCATTAGCGCGCATGTAACAGGGGAACACAATACTGTGTGCTCCGTGTTAACAGAGGCTGTGCGCCGATGAGCGGTTTCGCAGTTAATAACGCGTCATTTGTAGACCAAAACACCGCAATAATGCATGAAACTAGATTCATTTGTAACTTTGCATTCCGCGCGGCGCGGCGGCTGAAACGAGAAACCAAACGCATTTGCGCGTAATACCTACTGTGTGCTCAGACGGATGAGCGGAACAATATATTTATCGTTCCAAATCACACAGAATTACAGCCGATTGCACGTGACGCTGCTAGCGCCATATATATTTTGTATGACTGTTAATGAGCGAGTGCTGTGATCAAGGGCTCTGCGATGAAAATAATGCTAGTCAGTTTAAATTGTACCGTTTGGCCGTTTGGCCGTTCGTACAGGTCGCATTAAGGCGTTTAAGTGAATATAGTGTAGAGTCAAAACAGTTGGTGAAGCAAAGTAATACTGTCTGATATTACGTACTAATAGTTCCGTAACAGTCATGTGAATCTACATGAATATTTATTCTCTCCCTCTTTTAAATTCCACAATCAACATATTTTTTCCCTTTGTTAGCGGAAAACTTCAGCAAAAATCATATCAACGACTCTATTAGGCATAAAGGACGCATTCTTTTATTACTTAATTGAGTAATGTTAGTGTGCTAAATAACTTATATGTTTTGAAATATGTTACCTATACCATTGAAAGTGATAGTTGTTACGAATGTTAATATTTTCAATACCCGTGATAATTTTATTACTCACTGGAAGCTAAAACTCAAAAGTCAAATTGAAAATGGAAGTTGTTTTGTTCATGATGTTAGCTTCTATTTCGTTTAAAAAAGTAGTTAAATAGGATACATGTTTGTTACAGAATTACCTGTAATTTCCCAACTCGTAACTATCTACCTAGAAACCAGCCATTGAAACGACTAAACTTCGGTATTGATGTAAGTATTTTGAGGAACGTTACTTTAATTACTTCCGTTGGAGAGGTTACTATTGCCGAAGTTAATAATTCATTCAGTAATAATATCATAGACTGAAAGATGTTTTTGAATTTACGAAATTGTTTTTAAGACGTGGGTTTCAACTAGAATTTTTTGGCTTTTGCTTTTGATGAATGGTGACTGGTAAAGTTTGCGATTGGTAAAATTTGATGATATCATTCCTTAATCTTACTCTGTTATACAAAATTTAGGTTTCAAAAATCACTTCGGTACTTTCAGGACGATTTTATAGTAAAGGCCGTAGGCCTTGCTTGCGTATAATTCTTACTCTTGACTTCTTCAATATATCTTGTAATCCACAGCTAAGGAAGGCAAAATGCTGCACACTTCCCTTATTAGTGACATATTCCACCACGGTGTTAAATGAAAGCTTGTTTTTATAATAACTAGATGCAGGTTCGATTCCCCGTCCGACTTCCCTTATTTACAAGAAACTACTCCAGACGAATTCTACGATGGTCTTCTTTCTTGGCTTTATGTCTACCATCCCGGAATTCACGTGGAGTGATTTCTGGAAACCATGGAAAACCGAAATGTGAATTGCTGAACGGGGATTCAAACCTGTGTCCTCCTGAATGCAGGTCGAAGCGTTACCACTCAGCTACCACGTTCTGTACAGATATCGTGCGTTCGTGGCACCTAATAATCTCCATCTAATTTATGCCATTTTTCATTCCATAACTTATACATTTATTTCAGTTTATATGGCATTTATATTTTTTTCTAACCAATACTTCATTGACGGTATTTTTCCTCTGCCATCAGTCCCTAGATTGGTTTGAGCCAAGTCTCCACCTCTTTCCATTCTTACGACAGCATAGCCATCAGTACCTCTCCGTCCTCCCACAAACTAGATCTTCCAAAGTCTGTTTACAAGCATTATCCTCTCAACAAGTGTTCCATCCAGTTCTTTTTCTTTCTCATATGATTTGCAATAGTTTCCTCCTCTCATCAACACTTTTGCTTTTCGTTCTCCCTTACATCTCAAACGTTTCTACCCTATTTTAATCCTCAAGTCTCAGTATTCAAGTCTCTGCGTCATTAGGTGTCACCCTCCATCTAAAAAAAAAAAACCACTTGCAAAGTGTTTTCTTCAGTACTTGATATAGTTTTCAGGTTAATAATCACCTCTTCCAATTAAAAGATTCCTTCGCTACAGCGATTATACGAGTTTTCACAACTCGGTAGCATCGCAAGTCCTTATTGATTGTAAGTCCAAAATATTTGAACTCTCTTACTTGGCTGATATTAGCATTCCCTATCTTAATATTTATAAGTTTATCCTTCAAACGCCACCGAATAATGATTTACTGCGATTTTGAATTTTACATATAATATCCTATTTTTGAAGGGAAAAAGGAGACTATTAGTAATCGGTACGATCGTGACTTCATTTGAGCAGAGACGGCTTTTAACTCGTTTCTCACAGTACATCGCTCGACGTACTTGAGTCTTCTGAAGAAAAGCCAGTTGCCCCTTCATATCGTAGACACTGATACGAACCACAACTCCGGTGGACGCGTCACGTCCCACTGTGTCCGAAGGGAATCGATGCGGGGCCGCCGGCCCGTGTGTAGTGGGTGGTGGGGGGTGATTTCCCCCGAGGCGGGGCCGGCCCACATATTGTGTGCCTCACTCGACAACTGCGCCCGACCTCAGCTGAATAGCAATGACGGCTGCGTATGCCCAGGGAGACTGCACTGGATTGCCGAGGCACCCGCAAGTGTTCGAATCTGAGAACTGCTGCAGCAGCCATGACCCTTACCAACTAATAGAGGTGGCACGCCACAACCATCGTATTTAAAGGCTGATTAACGCCTATATTGGATACTGATTATATTTTTCTCTGCAAGCAGATGACGTGGAACATGAAATATTGGGGTATTTGTCCGGATAACATTGGTAAAGACACTCTATAATGATTCATCAAACCAGTTTTTGTATAGTGGCTTCTCTCAGGAATTAGAAACATCTGTTTCAGTACTGCGTGCCAATTATTTTTCCATGTTTCCCCATATACAGAAGGTTTTCATCGTTCCAATTTCGACTTAATTCAGAAACTTAGCATTTTTTGCGCTTTCATGTGTAGTGCAACTTACTTTCTCTAGTGAGACAATTTTTAAACATGTAAGAAGAAGTTTTCATGGTTCCTACTTGTTCTTCTGCCAGGGTCTTTTTTCATTTGATTCTGAGTTCTGAGCAATTCTGATCACTAATTCACTATTCGCTGTTACTTCCAAACTTCATTTTATCACTAAAATTTATAATTTACCTTGTTAATTTATCCAGACATTGTACACAATGTCAAAACACTGTCACCACGTTGACTGTCACAGTAAATGATTTCCAGATGGTCTTTTGTTTTAATGCTTGGTCATTCACAGCAGTTACCACCTTCCCTTCTGTCTTCTTCTTCTTCATCATCGTCATCGGTTTACGGACTTTTTACACTTTCACTGGTCAGTCCCGGTACTTCCGCTTTCTCTTCCCACAGGAATGTGCCTTGAAGTTCCCATAAGCAATTATATCCTTGAACTGGAGTAATTAAGTAGTAAATTAACCTCACTGAACAATATCTTTCCGATCAAAGACCTTAGGTGATCGTAATACAATCTTTGTTAAGCGTCTGAGCTTTTCACAGAGACGAGTGAGGAACCTTACGAATTGAAAGAATTGTCTCGTGACCGAATGGATCACAACGAGCAAATATTTTTGACCAGACTTAGTATCCAATTATTTTAGTGCAGACAGAAAGCCAATGCATGTTTTCTTTGAAACTATTATTTTTATCGACAAAGAAAGCGGGAGGAAATACAGAAAATACGCGAAGCAGTAGAGTGCCAATGTTAGGTAGGACATTGTAAAAGCTAAAATCTACCCTTGGTGTTCAACAAGAAGGTTTTGTTGAATCGTTCATGAAGTGTAGAAGTATTTGTGACTCATATTTTCTTGGAAATGATCGGAAGCTTAGAAAATATTGATGTAAGGCCTGGAAGATTCTTAGAAACTGCTACCCGAATACGAGATATTTAGTATAACCATCCAACTGCAATTCATGATCTATTTATGAGGAAGACATAAACTTTTATCTCCCACTCATTTTGCACTCTGAAGTCAATAGCTTGTACCTGAATCACTATTATTAAATTCGAGAATAAAACGTTCGTGGTATTTCTTAACCAATATTGTTCCATGTTTTCTTCCAGAGTGCTAGCTGAAGGAACCCCATTCGCCTGAACGACTTTTCAGTCAGCATCACCTTCCATGTCGATATACTCTCTTAAAGTATCGATAACGTCAGCCTATTTGCACCTGCGATCATTATCAGCAACAAGTAGATTCATCAGCTTCAGCAGAACTTACTATGGCGATTAATATTTGTGATGTAAGCGTAAGAACGAAAGAGGATGATCGTATACCTGAATTTCAGATCAAGCTTAAAAGGAAAAATTATATTTAGTAACAGATATCATAGGAAATAATAAATGATTCGAAAGCAGACAGTAGTGCACCCTTTCTTGTCTTGACGTTACATATAGCACAACGACGATTCACGGAATAGATCAGGTGTTATGTATAAAGAGAGAGTTGAAAAGAAAATTTGAGCAAGAGCACCGCCTCAAATAGATCATCATTTCCATCGAAAGAAATTGGAAAACTGAATGTCTGTTGCTGTATTTAGTCGTTTCCGAGCACATCTTCTAACCGTGTCACCAGCTGACGAGTTGTCGCAACAAGCTACTGTATTGAGGACGTCGCAAAACTGCAATTTTCGCTGATTATTTTTGTGGGAGAAAGCGATCCGTCGATATTTTGCGAGTCTCGTGAAAGCTCCGGTACCGACCAAAGATGTGGTGCCTCAGCCGAAGATTGCAGTCGCGGCCACGCAATAGCGCCCGTCCTCTCCTCCTCTCTGGTATTTCACGAAGCCAAACTCCGTTTCGACACCGCAGGGCGTCGGCCATGTGCAACGCGTCGCAACCTTCCCCTCGTAACAATAGTTCAGGGACGGGGAGCCAGAGAATCCGCACCTTCAATATTACAGACACTGTTCTGTGGTGGAACAAATAACTGCGGCGTCCTTGAATGCGATGTTATATAGAGAAAGGTTTCCTGCGATTTTTTAGATTCCAAAATTTTTTGCACTATTACGACGGAAAGATAGTCCATTGTTTGCATCAGCAAACTAAACCGGCTGACACTTGCAATGATTTCAAGAAACGTCGGCAGACGAATTATGAAGGCAAAGGACAGGATTTCAATAGAGAATTCGTGTAACTAGATGCATCTGGTGAATAGTCGCATTGTTATGAGTGAGAGCATTGCGGTTAAAATCATTTAATAACTACGAAGTTAATTTTTATAGCGATAAAAATGCGGAACTATAGTTAAACAGTTATTAGAAACATGAGTTGTAAGTATTGAATAGAAGAAATTTAACGGTGAAGAAAGAATCAGATCAAAATGGTTAAAGCCGAAAGAATAGTACCGAAGAATGCAAGTAGGGGAAATATTGTAAACACTGCTTTACTGGACTCTTTAACGCGGAATAAAATAAAGGGATCCAGAATTTCGGCGGATTGATAGATATCAAAAACATTACGGTATTATTTAGTGTCAGTTAATGTAACTTGTAAAAATACTGTAATACCGTGTAAATCTTTATGTAACAATCATAGTAAATATTTTATCCAGAAATTATTTTCAGTATATTTTAGAAAATAATATAGGTGCATTTAATTAAAAATTTCTTCAATG
>JARYHS010012519.1:127189091-127275308 GCA_031002005.1 Vandiemenella viatica | reverse complement strand
CATGAAATTGATTTTTAATGTGTGTTAGCTTGTTCTGTACGTTATGTAAATGGGTTGTAAAGAAGAATGAGTCAGACTTGAGAAGTGCACAAAATTGAGTTTATAGCTTATTTAATATTTTAATGAAAGGACATTGATTTGTAATGTTCCAACTATCAGAGCTCGTTTAGTTTTCAATTAACAGAAATCGTTTATGATATTCAGAGTAACGCAAAATTTCTTCAATTGTTTGTAAGTTCTTTTAAAATTATTTAAATGTAGTTCCAACTAATATTTAGTAAATTTTTAACAGTAACCTATGTTTTTTCTTCCATTGTATTACGTTTTTGCAAGTGGCTTTGAATGCATCTAGAATCATCTCTACTGGTAATTAAAATATTCCTCCGCTAAAAGACAGGAGAATATCGCTAAGAAACAGTAGATCAGTAGTGCCATTTGATGTGTATCGGCAATTTTCGGCGAAGAGCACGCCGTACTATTTCGGAAGCGTTTATTCAATAAATACAAAGTACATCTATAGTTTTATAATTTAAAAGCTATCTTACCATACCGGTTGAAAAAGATCATATATCTAGTGGGGAGCAAGACGCACTTAGCTACCATTCAAGCGTGAAAGAAAAGAATGAAATTAAGCTGGGTCTTTATTATAGTATGTCGAAATGTCATGGATTTATTTGATAGTCAGTAATCTAACCCATGACCTATCTTGGGCCACCCTGTTCCGAACTATAATACAGATACTTTATTTTTTTAGCCGTGTGGCTGAAATGGTTAATATTCTAGACAAGGCCTGGTCGATGATTCATAAAGTATTCGATCCTAGGTTCAGCCATCCAGATTTCCATTCTCCCCGTTTTCCCAAAATAATTCCGTGCAAATGCCGGAATCTTTATTTTAATAGTCCATTACCGCTTTTATCGCTGTTCTTCTCCACATTACCGTTTCCAATGATCGTCTCATCGCTGAGTTACGAATCCAAATAAAAGTATAGAAATACTTTGTATACTCTTTTTTTTCATTTAAAGGAATACATGTTCTTACTGGTACTCTACGAAAGAAACCACTCATCAGAGTACTTCCAGCAACCTCGCTATGATGTAAGCAATTAACGTTCTGTTAGCTGTAACGCTACAGCGAGAAGAGAGAGTGTCGCTTCCGTATTCGGCAAAGTGGATCTCTCTTAAGCGAACAACCCGGACAATGGACGCAACTGTGGCCAAAAGCAAACCTCCCAGCAAGGCGCCACCGTCGCAGACGTCGCACAAACAATTCTGGAGTAGGAAGGGGACGAAAAGTGGTGGGGGGGGGGGTGGAAGGGAGCATGAGTGTGCCGGGGGCCGTTCGGGAAACTGCTACTAACGTACTTAACCGCTGGGGCCTTTCTGCGGCACAATTTAGCGACCGCGATAACCGGTTACTGGTCGGCCGTGCATCTCGGCGGAAGCAGTTCACTTAGCGCAGCCTTTTTCGGTCCGGATGGCCCGGACCACAAAACCGCAGAGGGCGGTCGTAGCTCCGGCTACTAGACGCAAATGGCGCGTGAGAACTCCTGCAGCGCCGTGATTTCGCAAATCCCGGCGTTCCCGGAAAAACTTACATTCCTTTCTCCGCAAATTTAATTTATATGTAAGTTAAGCAATAACCTACCACGTCCACGAGATTATCTTTAATGGTTCTGAGAATAATTCAGAAACAAAAAAGTCAAAATAAAGAGGGAAAAAATCATTGTACTAAAGATCCGAAACAAACTTCTTTGACGGTAACAACTGGAATTTTATCTGATACTAAAAATAATTCACTCCCGTTCTAATGATAATCTGCAATATTGGTTCTCAAGGTATTTCATCTTAATACTCTCTTGGTCACGTATAAATGATGGCAAGCAGTTTTCGGCGAGATGAAGTAGGATACCTTATTCAGCATTTGTCGTTCCCCCTCCCCCACCCTCTCCCACCCATCACAAAATGAATGGTATCTGAATACAATGGAATTTAATTTTACATAAAATTATGCCTATGGTAAATTATTCGTGACTTCAAGACGTAAACGAAAAACATCTGCAATGAAGACCGTGAAAAGCAGAAGTCTTAACGTTTATCCAATAAACAGAGCTATTTCTTTAAGTTAGTTTCATTGCAAACCTGTAACATAACAATGCAAAACGACTATTCTTCCTTTAAGAATGGCGAGGGGTTAAGGGTTTTGAAAAATAGGGCTGGTAGAAAATCCACCAGCTATTCTGTTAAGAAAAGATCTTAACATTCAATTGATATGTTTTTCGAAAAATATATAAATACTGAGTGGCCGGTTAGAAAACCGAACTATGATCATTTAGATTGGCAGAACAAACCAAGCTTGCTTGGTAAGTCATTATATTTATCTTGAACAACTGTTTGGGATTTTCTACAATACGTCTATTCCGTTTCCTACCTTTTGAATGAATCGTTAACTGAATATTCATGTCCCTGTGCTAAATAGTGAATGGATGATTGGTCAAAATAATGTGGAATGACAACACTGTTTATCTACACATTCTCCACTTTCCTTAAATCCTGGAAGACTTATGTAAGCATATTAAAGACTTGGTTTGTATGAAGTCTTTTAAAGAACGTAGGCCACTAATAGCTAGCAAGTTTAGTGTATTTGGCATAAGGGCAAAACAAAAAGTGATATTTCTGTTGATTAAAGAAATTATTGCATCATAAATTTCAATGTTAACAACAAAAAATTAAATTAAAAACTCATAATTCAGTATTATATTAAGCATTTAAGACCTCTAAAATTCCATTAGGTTTAATTTCTTCTCTTATTCAACGAGGTGAAAAGTGTAATTACAAATTATTAACGCTATCAACATCAATTACTAAGCAACATATATTAAACGTACTTATCTCATTCTTTTAATACGTATGTATGATTTTTTCCGTACAATATAATTAAAGTCTGAATGGACATAATTTCCTATTATATAACGTGACACACACACAAGATGTCTTCCTCATTGCAAATACTCGCAAAGCCACTGTAAATGGTAGTCTGTTTTAATACTGACTTACAGATCGTAATACATAATTTATAATCTATAACTGAAATTGAAAGTGAATTCTCTACTAAACTGGATCCTTCATTAGCCATTGCTTACCCTGTAATAGATTTACAGAGTAAATATCATTCTTATTCATTGCTTTTGGCCAAGTAAAATGAGTTAATATTGATATTGTGGGTGTCGAAAAGTTTTTCCTCAAAGTCACAGACCTTTAACTATTTTTCCACTTTGAAATACCGGCGGAAAAAGTTGTGGAAGGTGTGATCTTAAGACGTGTCTCTCTGTCTCCATAAACGAAATCCCTTGGCTTTAGGACCATCGATAATTGCAACAAAAGAAATTTCCGCGGACGTCTACGAGATTCAAGTTCCACAGAACTCCTTCTCCAGGACCTGCTCTGCTCTCTGCTCTGCTGAAAAAAGTTCCGAATCTCGCTGAATAAACTGTTAGTAACTTTTAAAATTATCCTCAATCCATTTCCTTCGCGGTCCGTGGTAATCTAAAAATCCCCCAGGAACGGGGGTTGGCGTCTCGCGCAACTTTCACTGCTTTTTACAGTTCGGAGACGGCTGCAGTTCACCTGGCGCGCCGCTAGGGGCGCTGGCGGCGCCCGGACTTGCTGGCAAGCGCCAGCCTCTTCATAAATTATATTAATGCTTCCCGGTTTATGCACTTCCCCCGCTGCTACAGAGCAGGGTTGCTTAATCTTCCAAAATGCTGTCTGCGCCGTTATTTTTTGCCCACTCCTCCTATAGTATTATGACGACATTTCACAAAATTGTACGGGGAGTATTGTACTCGCATATATCTCATTGTCATTCAGAGCTACGGTATTTTTAATTCCCTATCGTTTAAAATTAGTAAAAGAACATTCACAAAAATTACGTTTAGTATTAACTAATCAATTTATACACCAATTAGTGGTAATGGTATGAAAGTGAAAAACCGATTGTAATCAATTCTTTCAAAAAATAACAATAACTACAGGATTGCAATTCATTGTTTCTCAACATAATGGTGGAGCGGACTGGTGGTTCAGTGGTTAAGGCGTCTGACTGGAGATCAAAAGGCCATTCCTGCCTCGAGGGAGATTTTCAAAGGGTCTTAGCCCCATTTTCACCTCTGACACAACTTGCTGATCTATATTAGCTGTGCCAGAACGCTTCCGTCATTTGGATTCTACGTTAAACTATAGGTGCCTTCTGCCCATTAGGATTACCGGGTAAGGTAATGGTAGCTATAACAGAGGCGAATGTGAGACAAATTCGAAATTATCAATCTGTGGTCGAACCCTTTTGGGATATCCCGGAAAATTAATGCCTATGGCATTATAACATGGTGGTTTGATACGCGGTACACCTTCAAGTATAGATGACATAGGTTGTGAGTCACACATAAGTAACTGATATGCCAGAAGTCTATTTGCGTCCATAAAAGCTGTTTTCAAAAATATTACTAATTTTTAGTTGGAAAATGTTTGCCACTGTCTTTCTCGGAAGTAGGAATATCGAAGATATTGAGAACAATTGACTCGCAGTGCTAAAAATCTCTTTCTAGAGAGCAATGCTTGAGAACTTTATAAGATGTCGGTGAAAAATTATTTTCTGCTGATGTTTTCACTTCTGATCTTGGTGTATTCACTTTTGTTACACCCAAGGCCGGATTAAAACAGCGCGGGATCCGTAGCAAATGTGAAAAAGGGACCCCTGGTTTTCGCCGTCCGGGGCAATAGTAGAGATAAAAAGAAAGGTCGCCCATCCGGTCTGACGGAGAGTTTCCCGAGAATCCTAGGCACGGGGGGTCCCCCTAGAAGGCGCGGGGCCCCTAGAAGGCGTGGGGCCCCCAGAATGCGCGGGGTCCGTAGCATTTGCTAACTCCTACTATGTGGCTAATCCTGTACTGGTTACACCCCAATCTGTCATTTCAGTCAGAAAAAGCAAAACATGTGTCATCTATATGTATGAAATACACAGCGTTGTTTGTAGAGTACTCGAAAAGTAGGGAAAACAAGTAGGATATGTACTTGCTAGGAATTTCATCTGTTTGTAATACTATTAAATTCGTGATGGATAAAATAAAACAATGTTGCTAGTATATTTGACGTAATATAACAATATGAATAACAATGATTATTAATAAATGTATGGAATTCCGAGAGAAATATGGATCAGCCGAATGCAAGTATTAATATGATGAGTATGATCAAAGAAAGACAAGATGGATGGTAAAGAAGTTTTCAGATCGTGAGTGATTGAACTAAATATAAAGGACACTATAAGATATTACAATTAAGAGTTGTCTATAGAAAAATAATAATTAATGATGTGATAACGGCTGTGCTATGTTTATATTGTAAAGTGTATTATAAGGAAGTTTATAAGTTGTGTGTTGAAGTTTTAGTACTATGTTTACTATCAATTGCATAATAAATCATTATAGAGAAATAAAGGAGGCAAAATACCAAACCTAGGAAGTAAGTATTGTATTTCAGGTTACACGAAACCGAATTTAGATTAAAACTGATAACCTACTACATTTATGGAAACATAAATAACGCTCTTCGGGTTGATGAAATGATATTTCTAAGGTAAATAGATCAATTATAGTTTATTTGGAGATCTAGACATCTTATAAATCCTTGAAAGGTGATTGCATGAAATTATGCAACTAAATATAATAGGAAAAAATATGGGCCCATAATATTATTTGCTTTAGAATCTCCGGTCCGCCCTTCTAGAATTCGATGACCCGTGGTTTCCAGAAATTACTCGGGATGAATATCGCAAAGGTCGCTTCATAAAGGCAAAGGTCGCTTCATAAAGGCCATGATCTAACTCATTCCCCCTTTCGCTTCCCCTACTTCTCACACTGCTTAATAACACCAGCGACGAGAATCCGTTAAAGCTACTAAAAAAATCTGAAATAGATTTTTATAAATATCACCAAATTTACGAACTTCTTGTCAATGTACATTCTACACATCTGTTTAGTGAATTTTGGAGGGTAAATTATGCACCACAGATAAATCTGATAAATTTTATCTCTGTCGTTGTGCTCAATAGGGATACCAG
Source organism: Vandiemenella viatica (assembly GCA_031002005.1). Lineage (NCBI taxonomy): Eukaryota > Metazoa > Arthropoda > Insecta > Orthoptera > Morabidae > Vandiemenella > Vandiemenella viatica. The sequence continues at coordinate 127,269,191 of JARYHS010012519.1, read as the reverse complement.
TAGGACATTAAATTTTTCTTCCCAGTCGCAGAGTACTCAAGCCGTTGGTATTGGATCTTTGAGCAAGTGGGTGCAGTGACGATATGTCATATGCTCACTCTCCTTGAAAACATGAAACTTTCCAATTCTTCAAATCTCATTTACAGTTTTTTCTATAATAACACTTATCCCTCTGGATTTATATGAAGCTGAAAATGATATGGACCTATATGGGTCCCAGGAACTCAAAGACCGAGTTCAACACCAGAACAACAAGCTATTTCCTGAACTGTTTACTACAATTGACAGATTGCTTGGCGATGGGTGTAAATTTCATGAATGAGTTTAGTGGTCCACATTTGCTAGTGAATAACTGTTATTTCCCACTAAAACACTAAACAATTTTGAATTATACATTGTACTTTCCTTAAGATGAATTTTTCAACAATTTAAGAGTTATAGAGCGGTATTTTGGAATAATTTTGCAGTCAAACCATTCATTTGCTACAAAACCATGAGAATTAAAATTCACGAGGCTATATGAAACTAAAATGAAGGAAATCGTATGCAACGTTGAACTAAATTACTTTGGGGTAACTTTGAAATATTTAAATATTAAATTGCTAACTGCCTTGTCTAAATTCCTCTTGACTATTGCACTCGCTGGCTAGATAAAAATCATTTCAAATATTTTATTTTTATAGAGATTCTGATGCAGTGTTAATTACTTTAGAAGGCTGGTAGAGTGGTATCGTTCGAGCCTAGAAATCGGGACAACGCGGGTTCAGATCACCGTAAGGCCACCCAGATATCGGGTATCCATGGTTTTCCGAAATCATCCCCAGTGAATGACGCGATAATTCCTCCAGAATTCATGCCTGAAATATTTCCTTTCCCTTGCCCCACATTCTTTCCTGCCTCTAATTAACTCGATGCCAACAAGGAATATACCCTCAAAAAATATACAGTACCTTTTATCTGTTATATGCAAAATATGTTTCCAATCTATGACTCCTTTTTTACCAAGCAAAAACTTCCTACTGATTCATGTCTACAATATAATGACACTTCTGCTCTTTAGCTTCGTTTCAGTACTATTCCCTGCTACTAACTACTCCTTAATATCATACCGTGTCTTGCTTACGCTTGATACTTCAGCTGTTATTAAAAAAAAAAAAAAAACTCTTTTATTTTGGCAGTACTTATTGTACTAGTGCTCAAACTTGCTCTTTCATACTGACTATAAAACGTGTTTAGCCGCTTCGTGTTGTTTTCCTTGTCAGTAGTGCCATGTCATGCAGGTATCTCATCAATGATTCACCACCTCTTTCCCTAACTACTCTTGGAACTTCTGCTCTTTATTCTCTCCAACAAATTCGGAATATACTTAACACTTCTCTACGCATTTCCCATCGGACCTCTCAAATTTATATTATTATCACAACATATTCTTGCTTCTGATAATTCAGATGCTCGCGTTAAATCGAACCTGGTATGTGGGCGGTTAACCCCTGACATTCGGAAGACGTGTCTTGTAACCACGAGCCAGTTACTCAGAATCGCTTCCGGCGAGTACCAGGATCGTTCCTTCAATTTCTGATGACCGAATCTCTTCACATTTTTGTCCTCAGTCCTCTCCCGGCCAACCACAACGAACCGAAAAACCTTAAGAAATAAAATGTGGAGAATCAGCCATAGCATTCTCTTTATACATCGCGACGAATAAAGGATCTGTCCCCAACATCAATCTCAGAATATAAAAGTTCTAAATAATACAATTACTTGTTAGATGATCGTTATGGTTACATATTCTTTCTTCTTATCAGCCGACGCAAAATGCACAATAATGGCACCTATTTATTACTGTTTTCCATTAACTTAGCTGTTGTATTTCAGATACGATTAAAATTTGTTTCAACAGTTGGTAATTATAACGAAATTTTTATAGACGAGTGTTGTGATATAGCAGATAGCTTGAAAGAAATTACTGATATAAGAATAACAATCCCTTTTGAAAAAACGTTGGATTACACACGAGGATATTTGCACTGCAACACCAACAACAAACAAGTCAAAGTAACAAATTCTATCATATAAAAATTTAATGCCATTTCATTCATGTCATTGGCAACGAGATATAAAAAAACTTTCAATACAAATCGCAGAAAATAAATAAGAATCTTATTTTGAATAACAGACCAAAGAAACGAAGTAGATGACTGAAATCAAATAAATTATTAATTTTAGTCATCTTTCAAATAAGTAATGGTCATAATCCCAGTGAGAAAGTTTTAAACATAATGTAGCAAGCCTTACATAATATATTTTCACGGGACATCTATATCCCAAAAACATTCAAATCTTTGGCCGATTAAATAACTTCAGCATATTGAAGAACTGTTATTGTGCTAAAACTAAAACAATGTGAATATTTTTGAACTTACGTTTATCTTCATAATTTCTGACAGCAAACACTCTTCTGGAGAATTATTTTAATTAAATATTCGTTAAACCGTCACACATCCCGTACACTGTGCTTATTTACTGTATTCCAGTTAATATTTGAAACAAAAATGTCACCTGTGGCTTTAAAGATAACAGATCTGGATGTTTGACTCACAAATGAATTTCTCCTTTTTTATGACATCTTTTATCAGATTTTCAGTGGCATAATTACTTTAGAAACTTACGGTTATTTTTCATGACAGTCATTTGATGGATTAATTAAGAACTCTGGGTTTAAGACTGGGAGACCATAAAATGAAGTGGATGTCACTTGGAAAACGGACAGGCCATTTCTTTTCTCGTCTTCAACAAAAGCTCTCTCTCCAGAGAGCATTTTATGTTTCATAACATAGTAGAGCAGATATTAAATTTCAAATAATTTGGCTTTCAGGGTTCCATTGCCCCCGTTTCTGTGTCACAGAGACCTGTAAATGTTTTTGCTGTTGCTATGTTTTGAACAAAAATTTAAAAAATTTACTGAAAATTAGAGTCAGGTATATCTGACAAACTGATGTTTTAAAAATTTACTCAATGAGGAAGATATAACAATATTCACAGGTTACTTCTCATCCAGTAAAAACTTCATTTACTATTAGAATAGAATTAATTGTTTATATGAAATACTTCAAGCTGTCGACAAACAACATCAAAATTTCGATGCTAAGATCTTATCAGTCACGACCAAACATATCACAAAATAGGAAAAATTTCCTTCCAACGACTTATTACCCTGTAACACATGTCTAGATGCTATTCTTGATGTTCCAACAATATCTGCTGTTAGTAACAATGCAACAGATATTTCGTTCCTTGAAACGTCATCTGCTTCAGAAAGATGCTGTAAGCAGTGGAGCAACATAATTTTGTTCACATCCTGTGCCCAAAGTTAAAGCGAATGTGTGAATTAGGAATTACTATAAGCCAGACTTGTCTAGCACTAGTGGTTAAGCACTGCTTCACTAAAAGTTTGCTCATCATTTCGCAAGTTCAGATAATGTCGTTTTAATTGAGTATTGTTTTATTTTTGTGTTTTTCCTCCATTTGTGTGAACCATAGTTTCCAAAATGGTAATAAAAAATATAAACATTAAAAATAATGTTGGGTGGTGAATGTATGATAACAGATGGTGACCTGAACTAACATTTATATCATAATCAGAACGAAAAGGTATTGAGCAATCAAATGTTCAATATATGTGTAAATTCTTTAGCATGACTTAAAAGACAAGAGATCTTGTATTATAAAATGCACTACAATAATTCCGATCATTTCTTATTTATTTAGGCATGTCCTTTTAACAACTATTCCACAGATGTTATAAATACTCCAGTGTACACAACATTAACTGAATTTTTTTCCGATAACAGATAAATTGTATGCTGTGAACATATGGTAACTACAGTCAATGTGAAGGCGCGCTCACTTGCTGGTGACGGCTTACATCCTGTTCGATTTGAGAAATTGATTGAGCTGGAGCGTTCTTACTGACTGACGTCACCGCTTAGCTCACCTGCCTCGGGATTGTCTGGTAACTGGTGTATCTACTCACACATCCTGCATCTTGTTTGCCATTGCTAAATCTAAACATTTTCTTCTCCTCTATTTTTAAACAAAAGTATCTTATTCATATATCAAAAAACATATCCCTAACAAAGACCTAGACGAAAATGGTATAGCCTTGACCTGTATGAAAAGTTCTCTAAAACTATTACATGATGCAAGTAGTTACTTGATAAAAGAGTTGGTTCACCCATTACTATCTGATAAATATTGACCTAGTGGTAGATTGCCGCGTAGTCCCTATTTTCCGTGCCGCCTGTGGCTGAAACTCATGAGATAAAACCACAGGGCAGAGAACTTAAACATTTTAACCTGCAATCTAAACCTCGTAGTGTCATATCGTACTACATTTGAACTACGAAAGAGTTAACCAAACGTGAATGCAAGTTTAAAAGTTCATAAAAGTTCCGACATAGGTGTGTTTGAAATGAACAAAAAAAAACTGCTATCAGTCTGTTTTTGACTTATACCGTCACCCAGTTTAATTAAGAAAATTCTGTCGTATGATTATTATTACCAGGTGTCCCGGGTTCATGGCTGCCCTACTTAAAGTTATTCCTCATCTTCAGCTTTCTTGAGAAGTTTTATCTTTGGTATTTTCCTCATTTTTCCCACCGTGAGGGAAATCCATAAATGTGTTTGATAATTATTCTGACTGTATGTTCAGTGCACTGTGTTTTTTGTGCTGGGAATGAATGAAAAATTTAAGGAGGGGAAGGATGAAACTCGGTGTCGGCACGTTTCAGCCTGCTCTTCCGAAAGACACCAATTTCTAGTCAAACTTAACGTCTCAATACGACGCGACGGCTAAATCATCATCAATTCCATTTTCACTGCAAAGACGTATTGGATCTAACTGAGAAGTTTGGTGCCGAATCAGGTGTCTATCCTCTCCTACTCAGATGGCCAAGTCATGAATACGTATATTTCTTCCGTCATCAGGACTTGAATAAGCTAAGCCCATTGCATTGTACATCATTGCGGTGCCCCAATCTACTCAGCCAATAGGATGTATATAGACGATTGTTTTTCTTATGGTGCCAATCGCGATTCCGGATTTAAGCGGTTACCATGGTGGATGTAGTCCACTCCATCCCAATTCAAACTCTCTTTGGATGTTGCTTTCCCCAATGTGTGTTCATATATATTATTGTTAGGTGTGGCTGACTGTGACAGTGTGTGTTGTATGAAATAGGAGATGAATAAGGGAGAGAGTGAAATCCGGTGCCAACCAAATCAAGCCTACTCTTCCAGAAGGCACCTACGCTTTACGTCCCCATCCCTCGCACGAATCACCATCAACGACGTGGTATGCCCTCACTCCATACACACTGTCGAGAGATTTGGGATTTAACCCGGGACTTTGGCCAACAATCTGATGATTAGGAATTGTGCTCCATACGTGTCCTACCCTGCCGGCCAAGTCCTGATGATGAAAATTTCTTCAACCAGCAGGACTCGAAACATCTAGCCCCATGTCAGCGCCGGAAACCATCACGGTGCCGTATCCAACTAGCCAACAGGAGGGAATCCGTTGACTAATTATTTCAAATTTCGTCGAAGTAAAAATGTAAGTGACGAAAATATAATTCCAACCCATGAGGATCTAATTGTTGAGATTTAAATATGATATAACACATACCAAAAGCCACATCATTAAACTGCAGTTATGGGTCACATAGACTTTATGTCACTATAAGAAACAGCAAGTTTTGTTTCTATCCAACTGCTTCGCAACTTAGCACTGTGATTAACCCATATTAGTCTTAATTTAATGGCTAAAATAAGATGTTTGACATGTGTTCGTAGTGTATTCAATGGACCAGTTTAAGATGAATTTAAAGGAATTCTCAGAAGTCGTCAAGATATGTGGTTAGCTGAGACATCAAGTTCAGAAACAACAAATTATACCTAGTAAAAAATTCACTGGATACATTTTTCAGACATCAGCAGCAATACAGTAATTTAAAGAGAAAATAGCTTTATAATTACCCTACGTGGAACAAAAATTGATTCAGTCACTAGCTTCAGATACCTAGCTAGGGTTTGCTAATGATACCGTGGCCTAATCAGATACGTTACAAGAAAATTCAATAAAGTATAAGACACCAATTTAAAGTTTACAAATTCAATGAAGCAGAAGATTTAAGAAAAACTTAAATGAATAGAGAAAATCTTAAATAAAAATATCTACAATATAATATTTCAGGAGTGCAAACCTCACATGGCACGGTCATGTAATGAGGGTGAATGATACTTGATTTACACGGAATTGTTTTAAGATGAAGGTGAATGGGAGAAGACATAGTAGAAAAAAAAAATATTTCCTGAACAGATAATCAATGGATAAAACCGAAATAATAATTAATGATAATTTAAATTAAACATAAATTGAAAAAATGTTTGAAATTTTTTGCGCAAATAAAGCTTTTAGTTGTGACAGCACACAACTCTTGCTTGGAAAAGAATTGAAACACAGAAAAATGGAACATTTCTTTTTCCATGCTATAAAGCAAACATCTGTCACACACCAGTTGCTTGTCGTTTACAATGAAAGGTGTTTAAAATTGTGAGGCGTTGTTTGTTTGTTGTTATCCTTAGTACCCCCGGTGTTCTGCAATTTGTGTACCAAATAAAATTCAGCAATTCGGCCACGAACAATTAAAGAACACACATTTCAACATTTCCTTTTAACAGTACCAGCGTCAATCTGATTGAAACGATAGGATAATGATGGCAATTTTCACTAATTGGAACCATTTTTTAAATTCCATTTTATTCTCATTTATTTACAACCATTCAAATTTATGTATTATGATACGCTGTTTCTCGTCCACACTGCTTGTATGCATCTCCCGCTGTCAACGCTACTGACTCCTGTTTGAGTCGAGAAATAATTTCTCGCTCTCGAGCACGGTCCGTCCACCGATCCAGCTGATCATAAATCACGCGTGTATGTGAATCCCTGTGCCTACCCACACTGCCCAGTGGCTCTAGAACAGGCAAAATTTAGTCTTACGCCAAGTAAACAAAATAGTCTGCTCGTGGAACCTCAGACACAATCTTATACATAATATTACACAGACCTTATATATATTTAAAGATGAATGTATGTATGTTTGTTCTTCATACAAATCCACAGTTTTCATCTGATCTCGATGAAACTTTGCACACTTATCCTTTGAAACAAGGAGAAAAATACTGTCTACATTTGGTTGAAAAATGATCTATATAAATACTACATGTTGTCTCATAATTTCGAAATACTACTGAACGGCGATAGACAGTCGCGGGTACGAGCTAGTATATATATATACATCTACAGTTGAATGTCTCTAGCAATGGCAACATTAGTTCTTACGTGAGCTAAAAAAAATACTAAACTCGTGGAACCTCAGATATAAAATAAGCATATTTTTACTTAAATCCTATATATAGATCTACGTTCAGAATGATGAACATTTTTACTGAGCAGTCATTGCAAGCATCCAAGCGTCGCTGGCGGCAGATCGTCAGCTGATATCTGGCGCACCACGCCCTCTGCCAGCCCGGTCCCGCCCTCAGGCGCTGTTCCACTTGCCGGGAGTCAACGCCCGCACACACTCGGTGCTCACTCCGACCTTCAGCGCGGAGAAATTCGCTTTCGGTGGCTCACTAAACTGGAACGCGGCTCACCGCACCCGCTGCTACTGCTGTTTGCGTCACTGCCGAGCATACACATCTGTCGCTCCACATCCGCTTCCCATCTACCTATCCCAGTGTTACCAACAGTGTCGCTGACTTAAATATACCAACAGTCGTCTTAGTTATGACACTCCACTGAAGATACCAATAATGTTTCTGGCATTACAACTATTTGCTTTAATAAAGACGTTATTGATATGAAAATTTCTTTTGGTGCGTTATCATTTCTTCTTCATCTTGGGCAACTTCTAGCCACCGGCCAAGTCTGCCTGGAACAAATGACTCATCAACACTTTTCTAGCCACCCACAGTCTCTCTTCTTCTGCTTTTAGCCAATTTCCATATTTTCCCTCAACACACTTTTTGTAACTTTTCACCCATCTGTAAATTGGTCTTCCTGTAGGCCTCATCTCTTTCAGCCCCACTTTCAGAATCATCTTTGCTATCTTCTCCTATCCTATTCTCTGCACATGATCATACCAATATAACCTTGATTTCTCTATTCTTTGTACAAGGGTTCCTCCTTGATCATCTCTCTGAATTTTTTATTCCCTATCCTGTTTCATCTCGTTTCTCTTATTAGATTTCTTTTTTTTTTTTTTTTTTTTTTTTTTTTTTTTTTTTTTTTTTTTTTTTTTTTTTTTACATACGGCTTTACGCCTTGCCGACGGCAAAGGTCATTAGAGGCGGGATGGAACTGGTGACAAAGAGTGGGAAGGAATTCGGCCATGTCCTTTTTTGAATCAAACATCCCGGCATTCGCCTGGAGTGATTTGGAGAAACCATGGTAACCCAAATCTTGATGCCCGGACGGGGATTCGAATGCGCGTCTTCCGGAATGCGAGGCCAGACTCTTACTCTACTCCTCTGAAACTTGATTTCCATAACTTGTTCATTCCTTCATCAGCTATATTTCCGATCCATATTTAAAAATTGGTTCAAAGAAGGTCTTATAGATTGCTCCTTATTGTTTTTGCGGCAAATCTCTACTTCATACCAGGCCTCTAATACTATTAAAAATCCATCGGCACAAATTCCTCTTTAATTTATCTCCATGCTGTTTTACTCCATTTCCTTCAATCCAATTTCTCAAATATTTAAAACTTTCAACTTTCTTCCATTGTTCTCCGTCCATCGTCTGTCAAGCGTGGTGGGTGAGCGGTGTCGTTCTGGCCTCGTATTCGGGATGACACGGGTTCGAATTCCTTCCGACCATAAATATTTTAGTTTTGCATGGTTTCCCCAAATCACTCCAGGCGAATACCGAGATAGTTCCTTCAAAAGGCCATGGCCGAGTTCCTATCCGTTCCTTGCCTCTTATCCTTTACCGCCTGTATGTCCTCGACATTGAAGCGTTAAACAAAAAAAAAGGTTCTCCTCCAAATTGTATCCCTGTGTCGGTCCTGCTTTTTTTCTTTTTTGTTGTAATAACCACTTCACTCTTTCTTCATGCCACACCATGCAACCACGCTCTCCCAGACACCCAGCTGAGCCAGCATTTGTCTTTCATCGTCTCCCCAAACTAGTATGTCACCAGCAAATAATGTTTTTTTCGTTCTTCTTTCCCCAATGCTCTGCACAGTCTTCTTCGATGTTTCATTCATAACCACTGTAAATAACAGACACGTCTTTGTTCTAGTCCACTAATCAACTGAAATTATCTGGTCTTATCCATACCCACTTCGACACATTTTCGTTTATTGAAAGTAATTTCATTCAGCAGAATAAGGAAACCCGTGAAAAGAAGTGACTTCATTGAACCATTTAAGATGTTTACACAGGGTAGGTAATTTCTTGGTGAATGCAAACAGAAACATATTCTTGGCAAGTAATAATAATAATAATAAAAATTTGGCCATGTGGTCCTTCGATTTTTCGCAATTATTTTTATCAATTCAATATTGATAATTAATTGGTTAAGTAAATAATTCTTTTAGATGCATTTACACATTTAATAATACCTATGTCTCATGCCGTTCACTACTAAGTAACTAACTTTCATGAATACCATGTGTATGTAAGCACGTATACTTTTTAGCTTTTAAATAAGTTATGAATTTACGACTTATCAAGCCCGAGATTATTAGAAACGCTGTAATACAGGTTACAAGGAACGGAAGAAAATCTATCATGAAGGAGCAATCGAGGCTTTCACTTATACTGATTTCGGGAAAATTTGACAGAAGAATAGAACTCCCAGATGTAGCGTCCTAAAATTAATTTCTCGATCACCATAATTGGTTATGTAATACTAAGCATTAATGAATATGCATTATATCCATGCGTTGTCACTACTTGACTCGCCTTTGAATTACGTGGAATCCATGAGAAAGGTAGCTAAATAACAATTCTGTGTGTTACTAATCTACATTCCACAAAAACTCTATTTACTTCAATTGCGGAAAATATGAGTAAGATAGAATTCATACAATCATCCGTACGTCACCTAATTTCCCTAATCTTATTTCCCCTATCATTGCGACCCAAATAGCTGGCGCAAGAAGCATTCCATCACAATTGTAAATGACAGGTATTGTTCGTAAATTTGTTGATAAATTCAAACGAAACCTGTCTGTCAACAATCCCAGCCTAATATACGTATTAATTCTGTGAGACTATGGCAAGCTGTCACTAATCGAGCTGCTCTTCTCTGTACTTTCTCTTTATCACCAATCAATCCCTTGGGATACAGATCGCAAACAACGCAGTAATATTCCACAATGACGAGTATTATCGGTTTAGTAGTCCGCTTGGGAACATGAGCTCAAGAGCTATATAACTCTCCAAAATGTGCAATTTGGTGTAATACCGTGATTAACCATCAAAATCTCTTTATAATTCCAAATATACGCACATGTCTGTAGGAGAAGGATTAAGCAGAGAATACGAACTGTTGGTATTCAAATAACTATGTCACGTGACTAAATGTCAAGCTGTCAAATCAAGCTGCCACTCCACAAGTAGACTAATAATTAAACTTAAAGAAGCAATCGAAGTCTTCTGCGGTCGGTCGAAATTTTGACTACCTGTCAGGGACCGGAGAACCGTACAGAATTCAGGCCCTTCGCACTCTCCTATTCATAGCTTTGTGATTCTAGTATTATTACTTTCCAAGTGAAAGTAAGGCCGCATTATTTGCGACAGATCTCGAACATGTTCACAAAGGTAAATGTAATATTCGGAAAGAATGCATTGAGTACAGAACAAAGGAGAGTAATATATTTTTACAGTTTCTGTCTTCAAAAACCAGCGTCACAAAATAGCCTTGTTAACCGTCCCTGACAAATTTATATTCAAGCTAAGTTTATATTGAGTCTAAAAACTAAAGAGAACTGGGAAATTGACCCATATTTCGTACTGGAATAGAAAGTAACTGTACAATTACTGAACCTCTGTTTAGAACTTCAATTAATAATAAAGTGTTAATTTTTTAGAAGAGAAAACATAACCTAATACTCTACAAGACAGATTAGATAAAATACTATTTATAGTGTATATGTTTGACACTGACAAAGAAAATCGCAAACCATGTCAAAGTCAGAGAATCACAAGTAACAAAAACTTCAGAAATATTTAAATTTTTCTTTATATTTTTTCTATTCTATATGCTATATACAAAGCAATGAAATGTAACATGACAGACAGTCTTCCAATGACAAAAACCTGAGTGTTGTTTGAACGTGCGTCCAACTCTCACACAATCGATTTTGCTCACTAACCCACCTTTTATTAAAACCCGTTTGACCAGCTTGCTTGACGTGACTTGCACCATTTCTGTTGCCATGACATTTTAAACAATCGCAATGCTTTTTTAATGCACAAATTCGATACATTTCATATTTTAGTCACGTAGTTTCTGAACGTAGTGCAGTCCATGTCTCAATCGATGATGTCATGGTCGCTGAGCTAAACTACCACAGTTCAAACCCCGATGAATCACTGTATTTCCGCGTAACTGAACTGAGTGTAAATCCCGGAAACTAAAGAATCCTTAATATAGCATCTCCAGTATAGTGACAAGGTCATAGAAGGGAACGTAGAACCAAACCTCCGATAGTTTTAAACACCGCGAATATCAATATAGTTGCTGGAAATCACTTTTATTTTAATAATTACTCCCCTTTCTCTATCGTTTTTGTCAATTTACTACAGTTTTAGCAGTAAAAAATGGAAAAAAATATATCTTTAGAACGATACCTACAGTTGTAACTTACGAAAACAAGTCAAAATTAAAAAATTGTTCCCTGTAACATTACTGATTCTTGGTGGTTTGTTTCCATTCTCACATTTCAAGGAAAAGTGCATAATTGAATATATTGTACTTCCTCTCACAGCTTTGTGAAACAGGCATAACGGATTTCCCATAATTTTAAAAGTCTTGTTAGATATTGGAGGTTTTTTTTTTTTACTGATGGATGTTTCATGCCCAATTTTACGCTTGGGCGAAATACTGCCAACTTTACCACAGATCGTCATTCCGATTTGCAGTCCAAAAACGCCGCTATTACCCCGTAACAACTGCAGTAACTTCGAGTTTTACTGTTGGTAATACAGCTGGTGATAATACTGGAACTGCTTTGACTGCCTGAATAATTCTGCCAGAAGCGACACGAAAGCATGCTATTTAGCACTTAAAAATCTATTTCACTGTCCTTGTAAAAATAAAAATAGAGATTTCATATTTATGATCTTTCTGTATATTGAGAGAAATTATTGTTCTGAAATTTCCCGGGAGACAGCTGTGGTCAGAGATATTCTAACAGAACTGAACAGATGACAGTTTGTATTTATTCTGAATCTGCAGCTTAAATATACGTGGAAATGGGGAATAACAGGTATAATTATAAGACTGCTTATAAACTGAATCAGTTTGTTAAAATTTCAATAACGCCAGTAAAACAAACGCGGCACTTGCTTCAAACATGGATAGGTTCATATTTACAAAACGTTATGACCGTCTGCTTAACGAGCATGGTGGGTGAGTGGCAGAGATGTGCAAGATACCACATAAAAAGTACCTGGAATACAAGATAAGTAATGGATCTGAGATATCAGATACAAGATACTTTTAGAAATGGTATTTGAAATACAAGATACAAAGTATATATTTTCAAAATACTTTTTCAAGATAAAATACTTTTTTACATAACGCATTTTTATTTTTAAGCGTGTTTCTTTGTGTACAATGCACAAGATGTTGCTTAAAACTTTATATGAGACTTAAGTAAGCTAAAACCAGTTCTTCATATATCTGATCGCTCATTTTTATTGTATAATTCTGTCGAGAGTAACATCAATACTTATTTATAAATTATTATTATCATTATTACTGGCAAGTAGTTATTTTAATGTTTCAGAACTAGACCTAATTAAATAACAAACTGTTATATTCTAAACGGAACAGCTCCTACTATAGGTAGTAACACAGCTACCCCAACAATAGGTATAGGAGTTAAAAACTATTAATTTAATTTTATACCGTATATAAGAAATGAAATTTGTTAGATACCTTAAACTGCAGTGTATACTATAATATTCTTAATAAACTAAATACCAAGCATTCAGCTATCTGTAAATCAAAAAAAAATTGTGTTAAACAAATATATTACAACAATTACGCAAATTTGAAATTTATTTTTATGTTTTAAAGTAAATAATTCTCGCTAACAATAATCCTAACAATTTAGTTGGCAATTTAAAAAATTTTGATGAAATTTAGTCTAACAATTTAGCTATTGATATAGTAAATAAGAGTTTCGTGAACATCCTACTACTAACTACCAACCAGTCCAAGACAAGTGTAAAGGGTTTGGGAAGATTCTCTTTTTTAGGTAAGGGTGTCAGGGATTGGAATGAGTTATCAAGGGGAATGATGAATAATTTACCGAAAACGTTGAAAGAATTTAAAGATAAAATTTATAGAGGGCAAATGTAGGTGGCTGCAGGATAAGGGGAAGATGGGGGTGTAGGGAAATTGCCACCGGAGCCAGTGCTCCATTGCAATTAAATTAAATTAAATTAAATCTGATGTACTAGATGCAAACATACTTAAATAAAATTAACATGATTCGTTTATTAATTTACTTCATTTCAATACCATCATCCTCGATTATGATTCAGTAATAATAATTCGACGTCGTAATACAAAACATAATATTACACGATAAAAATTGGGCAGGAGTAAAGACAGGAGACAATAGGCAGGCGGGTGGGTGTTTGTTTACGGTTTTCATAGTTCTCAACAATAAAGGCAGACAATGGTAACTAGACCGTACAACTTTGATATAGATTAATAAATTTTACCACTGTTGTCTTTGTCTCTCTGATGTCGTAAAATTGGTTTGTTTTATATCGTCTAATATTTATCTTCTTTTTTGGTTGACTTCTAAACATATTTGCTGTGTGTTACATGGAATTTCTCGACGTTTAAAAAAGTCTTAGGGATGACGCAAACCTGCTAATCGCCTTGCAGGTGTTTGAGGAGTCCAAACAGGATTCGCGTTGCAGACCAATTTGTCAGCGGGTGATGGCAGCCATTCTTTGATACCAGGAGACGTTCTCCTTGGGGCTGCGAGCTGGCTGCCGTTGTTTGTCGGCGCGTGGGAGTCTGATTTATCCCCCTGTTTGGTGGTGAGCAGTTTTCGTGGTAACGAGATAAGCTTGAGTTACGGCCCCGCAGCACACCTTGCGGAAGCTCTGGCGAGGGGAAGAAGAACTTGTTTACGACACAGGCCTCGACTGCTCTGATATCTGCCACCGTGGTAATGCACGCACCCACCATCGATCTCCACCCCAGACGTTCATCCCCCTCAAAGTCTTTAACTCTTAAAAAGTCTCTAATAACATTTCCAAGCTCATCATCAGCAAAGAATAGATTGATGTCCCAGGTTGGTGGTCGCTCCCTTCTAATAACACAACAGTGTTCGTCAGCGTTATAAAATGAACTCTTAAAAATCTGAACGTGACTTCTTCAGTATATATACATCATCATCTTCCACCCTTCTTTGAAAGTAGTAGGCTGGTACTACCAGATTATCCTTCTGCCACAGTACAATATTTCCAAGAACTGTGAATTTCGGTGACAGTTTTTGTAGCACAACTTTTTTTTCACTTTTACATCTTCCATAAATTAGGTGTTAGACGATATTTTCGCGTTAACCTCCTACATGCCCACATCTCGATAATATCTATTCTTACGTATACCTCAGCTTCATGTTTCACGTTTCAGCGCAATATAGAAACATTAGAAATACTAAAGCGTATAGTATGATATGTACTCTCTATACGATATAATTAACCCAAATGCATTTTACTTTGATACATCACCAGTTTCTAGTATAATCTTTCGTTGATTTTAGTTTGTGCCTTAGCCATTATTACCTACCAAAGAGCCTTCGTAGAAAAGTTATTCACCTGCTTATAAACTGTCAGGGTGAATCTTACTTTTTCAACCAAAAGCTACAGCAATAGTTGCTGCACAAATTCAACTCAGAATATAGAAGAATTCGACCGAGCGTGGTGGGGGAACCGTAACGCTCTGGCCTCTTATTCTGGGAGACGTGGGTTCCAATTCCCGTAAGGGCATCCAGATTTGGGTTTTCCATGGTTTCCCCAAATCACTCCAGGCGAATGCCGGTATGCTTCCTTCAAAAGGCCACGGTCGTATTCCTTCCTTTCCTTCCGGTTCCTGGCCCCCAATCCCGACGTAGAAGTCAACGTCGTCAAAAAATAAACAATGGCGGAGTTTCCAATAAAGCTATCTTAAAATACCGGTGTCTCTGATATAATTCTCTTCTGTCCTAATAGAATGGCGTAAGTATTGTTCAATCGTGATTTCCAAATGATTCTGATTAGAATAAACAATTATAACATGGTTGACAGGTAATATGGTAGTATTTTGTAAAATGAGAGATGTTTTCATCACAGCTTGAAAAGTCCTTCTAAGCACCTCCTCACAACGAGGAATGTCTTTGCTAGTCAGATCATATTTATCATTTCACATTTCTCAGAAAGTTAAATATATTTGTAATCAATAAGTTTGGCTCTATTCATTTACTTAGCTAAGACGTTGTAGCTTGAACTTCCCTACACGTAATAATAAAACAACTTCAAGATTCTTGCTGCTATATCTAAGCAAGCTGACTTCAGGAAGCCCAAACTTTACAAAATATTTACATAAGTATCTCGTCTTGCATTAGGAACAAACTTTTTTCCCGGAATATTGAAAATAATGATATCTTAAGCTTATTGCTTTCTTCACGTAGTTTCCTTTCTGAACTGCCAATGAATCTAATAAGTTTTAGAAGTTAACATTTACTGCCATTTTTGCTCAAAGCTGAAATGGTTGCTTTTTTTATCGAATTCCACTAAATGAAGCGTGACTTATAACTATAGTGAACCAAAACATTAACCAATAACGTTACAAAGTAAAATTGTGGAGGAGGTAAATTTTATAGACAAATTCATAAGCCAGCCTAAATAAAAAAGAGAATATTTCAGAAAGTAGATGAGTGCGTATTTGATTAATGACTTTCCTTTTTTTTTTGAAATTAGAAAGACAGATATAGGAAAGACAGAAACAATACACATGAAAATATTTACTTCTGGTGAGAAATTCCGAATCACTGCGTTTACTTGGACATTAAACTTTCAAAACTCCTAAAAAAGTAATAAAATAATATATTCCTAAACCGGTGAGATTAATATGAAGATATCTTTGTTGACAGCGGGAATTTAGACCAAACTATGCAAGCAATTTTCTCTTGCGAGGAACAACCTGCTAGGACACGGTGGATTCCGGAGAGATTAATTCAAACATGCTGAATCTTTGACTAAATTTACTGCTTTGAGCCCCGTTCCCTATATCAGTGATGGAAAAAAAAAACAAATTTCCGGAACCAGTATTAACCCGATGGGTCCTTTGAGCGCTCTGCCAAATACTTCATGTTCGCATTTTCAACATTGTCATAGATCACCACCCGCTTGTAAAACCACTAAATCATTGATTCATATTTCTGAACTCCAAGTTCGACATATTTGGATATTCGCCTAATGTATTTTCGAATCATGGATTACTATTATTATACTTGCATTTGGCTTTACACGTCATCAACATCGTGGTAATCACTTGGAGTAATTTTGAGAAAACACGGAAAAAACAAACCTGCTCACCCACAACGCTCGGTTTGTATATGATAATGTTGTTACATATCAAGGATCTTTCCGGTATTTTCATTACTGTTTTAATAAGAGCAGCTTCTAAATTTGAAAGGGTTCGTACGTTATGATGTTAGACACATCCCAGAAGGGAGATAAAAGATTTATACGTAAGACGCTCTAATTATTAATTATTTTATTTTATATTATTATGAAGTAGTCAGTTCTCGGGTCGTTAAGGATTTCGCTCGACAGCTATTAGAAACTGTGTACTAAAGCGGTCGAGATTCTTAAATTTTAGATCGCAGGTCAAGCTTAAGACGATACAGCATTTCGCCAGGTTCATATAACCCAACGCTACAAAAAATAGTAAAATATAAATGTAGTTCACAATTCCAGCAAATGGAGTATTCTATTTATATTACATTCATCTCTACAGAACACAAGATACTATTGTCGTCTGTTCTCTAATGGCTGAAACATACTATTCAGACTGGTAAGAGTAATGGATTAGGTTTATTTTATTATGGTATTTAACACTGAACTATTCCAACATACAATTTACTAAAAACATATGATGAACGAATTACAATACTGTGGTGCCTATATAACATTTTATCCTCAATATCAGGATGAATATTAAACTGTCACTAACTTACACAGAAATTACTGTGCGATAAATAAAGCTTTACTTTTTACTTGATAAATGGATAATTTAACTTACTGTTTATAGTAAAAAATATTTTTATTCTACTGCTTTTTCTGTAATTTAAGTTACACTTAATGATCTTTGCATGTATTTAGTCCTATTCCCTCTCCTCATACTTTATTAATTCGGTACCACAGCATATAGTAATTACCGGAAGTTCACAACCTGTATATTGGATCTCATTTAGCCTGTGGGGTCCCGCCAGAATAGACTTCTCAGCTAAAGTCTCGTGCCGTCCTTTGAAGGCAATGCGCGCTCTATTATTGTCTGGCGTTTCAGGAGTTTCTCGCGCTACTCCACCGTCTAAAGTGGCAGCCATGCAAAGGTCTGTCAGAGGAAGTAGACAGCAAATAGAAGAGGAGACACCGCTGCAGCCACTGATCAAAGATAATACATATTGCAGGTGCACCGCGTCAGCTGCAGTCAATTACGTTGAATGGATAGAATAAGACGATTAACATGCACGTGTTCACAGGATGTTTGCTTCATACAGGCCAGACGATTGAAAAGCTTATGGTTATCAACGAAAAAGCAACAAAGAATGGGACATAACACCCATGAGGTAAAACTAGTGATATCTAGCCTCACATTTATCTTTTGTAACCATTCTTCGTTTAAAAAATTGTTTCTCTTTCCTAGGCAGCGATGTAGTTGCTCATAAATAGTGATTAATTCGAACATAATCCATCTAATAGTGTCATGCAATTCCAAACAATTCTGTATTTCTATAGTTACTGTAAGGTCAAAAATAAGAAGATAAGACTCTTGTAGAGATGTACATAATATATAAATATCACCTGTGAGAAAACATTTACTTGTCAAAATGATTTTAAGTATCTCCAGAAATTGCAATAGGTTATGAAATGAAGTTTGATCATGAAATAGGAGCAGAATTCTTCGCAATACTACTAAAATACCTTGAAAGGGTTATAACAGAATTTATATATTCTATTTAACCTACCAAGATAGTTCTCTCATTAAACGGAACTACAAGACAATAATATCTTTTGAAAAGTACTAATTAAAGTGCAACATACATATAATATTATTATTATTAATTATTTCAACCTGCACATTGTTTTCGAATACACGTACCGCACCAGTGAATGAAGTAAAATATCACTGATCGTTTTTTATGCCAAACATGATTTGTTTCTAAACTCTAAGAGAAAAACAAATTTAGAGGTCGAAATTAAACATTACGATGAAATGTTTTGACTGCAACTTGATTACCAATTGTATTTTCAAATTTTCTTTTCAATATCTTATGCGGTAAGACTCAACGTAGTGACTACAGTAATGTTAAGCTTCATCAGAATTATCATGTTACTGGTAGCAGTTTACTATTATTACTTATGGATTTGAATTACCAAAAATATAAAATTATTATGGTAATTCTCAGAAAATACTAAGATCTTAAAGCGTGAAGCGGAGGAATCAAAGTTTACAACTTCCACACGTACGAATGTCTATATATCAACAAGTATAAGAAATAACAGTCGATGTTGACAGGAATATCATTTTTTCAAACAGGGAGAAACGATAATTGTTTGACAGTTATGAATGAAACAGAATTGCTTCTCAGGATGAGGAGAAGCATTTTTGCTATATCTATTACAAAAGAAATTCTTATACGGTTTGAGGCAGCCTTAAAATACAGTGTGGTGTGAATATGTTGTGATACATAACCGTCTGCAAGTGGAGAAACTTTCAAAAATTGGAGAGAATATGTCAAAAATCAACATTAGTCTTGGCAGCTAAAAATATCGGAAACAAAACCCCATCGGTTTTAAAAAGAAAGGGACCACATTGAATAATAACACATTATCGGCGATTATTTTTACTGCTTTTTAAATAAATCATTAATCAGCATTTATATGCAGCTTATAACAGCACCAATCTACTGGATTTTATAAGATTTCGTCAGGCGTCCCAGGGACAGAAGTAAAACAACGCTGATCACTGATTTAGGAACCACTGATCTACGTGTTTCAGGATCTAAATCACAGTGTACACAATACTAAGGAGCATTTGAGCAACAGACTTGTCGGCAGAGAACCAGGAACCAGCTGGATAGCCCTTCATCAACAAGAGACAGGCAGCAGTTAGCCCGACCCGCCCAGCACAGTGGTCTAACTAATGGAGGAATTCAGGAGTCTTGTCGCGTCTGTGAGGGACTGCCAGGCGTTTGTAGAAACTGTTGCAATGTCTGTGGCCCCGTTGTACTCTACGCACACGCTACGCGCTCCACTCTGGACGGCGTTAGGAAAGCTGACATTTCAGAGGTGTGTTACCCAGTTTTTTCCCCTGGCTGGTGGGGCAGCTAAGCGTGAGAAAAGCACGTGGTCAGACACTGCCGTAGCGATCTAGAATTGAGTGTGACACTTGAACTCGGCGTCCTTGAACGTGCGCTAACATTCAGGCGCGAGGACCTGTTCCCGGTTATTAAATGTGCTTTGCAACAGGTCGACCCCTTTGTTAGGCGCTTACGGCTAATAAAGAAAGTCGGTTAGAGGGAAAGGTGGCTTTTAGTATTACAGCGGGCGTGTTGCTACATACTCGATGCAAGGTACGCCTTCTTCTGATCAGACAGTTGATTCTGGCAAAGAACGCGAAATCACAATCTAATTTCCGAATGAAAACGGAACCTAAATTTCAATACAAAAAGCAAACTTACTGTCGAAAACAAGTAACTTGTCACATGTCATTTTACATTCTAGTTTTAGAATCCCTGGGGTTAAATATTACTATAAAAAGGATTATAACTCAATGGAAACTACAATAGAATTCTAACCAGCTTGGTTCCTCCGTATTTTTCCATTATGAATTGTGCTCATAAGTGTGGATTACTATGATCGTATGTGGTTTGCTGAAAACGTGTTTGTCAGTTCTAATTAATCCTACACGACATAAAGCTTTTGTTGATTCTCGTAATTATTTGTGTAATTATAGTCTCAGAAGACCATAAAAAACGAAAGAAAAGACAAATCAGGTACAATGAATTTCCATTCCTATCTGTATATATATATATATATATATTTGCTTAACGTCTCTCTAACAGCGAGGTCTTTAGAGATGGGAAAGGATGGGAGGCAAGGAATGGGAAAGAATTCGGCCATGGCCTTTTGAAGGAAGCATCCCGGCATTTGCCTGGAGTGATTTGGGAAACCATGGAAAACCCTAATCTGGATGCCCGGACGGGAATTCGAACCGTCGTCCTCCCCAATGCGAGGCCAGAACGCTAGCCGTTACACCACCACGCTCGGTCATTCCTATCAAGCCATACTTTGAATCAATTAGTTTAATGAAGACGTATAACATTGTTTGATAAAATTAATGAAATTTTATTTAGACATAATGAATTGAATGCAACGTAAAAAAGTTTTGAGTTAATAATGAGTGATAGTAAATTATTAATTACTTCTAATTAAGAATATTTAGTTCATGATTACTACCGATAGCACTAGCAGAATGTTCTATAATTCACTATATTTTCAGTTATTAACAACAGTTTGTGATGGCCGAAATATTATTTAGAACTTTTATATTATTTGTATTAATAATTATTTTGAGGAAAATTATAATCATTTATAATGTTATAAAGTGATCTGACAAAAACATATTGTTTGTTCGAGCCTTTAGCTATTGTTTAAGTTCACGAACTGTCAGAGAAAAGCTGCAAGTTGGTTGGCGTACAGGCATTGTAGATTTCAAAACTTAATTGTTGAATCCCCACCTGTTCAATTAGTAAGTGAACGCCTTCTTCCTAGCTCGCCACAATGTATTGAATTTAGAATCAGAGCTGGTAACAATACATTTTTCGTACATATTAGAGAAAAACTTTTCTGTGTTCATATTGTAATCGGTTTGTAATAAAAGTCAACTGAATTTAATTTGCAATTTTATTATTTCTGAACAAACATCAAATCTATGAGTACATTTTAAGTAAAATAATGATTAACTTTGGTAGAAGCCAAAACCAACTGGAAGCTAACTTCCGCGATCTTTCATTGTTTACTAACGAAATTACGACATGTCACCGGTTTCTGACCGAGATTTATGTTAAGTCACAGCTCAAACTGTCGCGGACCAAACTTTGTGCACTCCTAAGAGCATCCCATTTCACCCGAATCACGTCCAATGTTATGCATCTGGTGGTCAATAACCGTATGGTAGCAAATAGTCACAACTCTGACAAAACATGATCTCCATATGGAAGGCCCACTTCAGCTGGGAATGGAAGAACTTTATAACAATAATCTAACACTCATATTTAATATTTTCACTCCATTTCTTGACGTTGATTCAAGTTAATCAATGATTTTACGAATGTCAGTTATAGTGGTAAAGTGTAAGAAAACTATTACAGGGGACTAAAAACATACATTAAATGTAGCTGATAATTCAGAAGTAAAATTTCTTGAGCATGTGCAATATTAATACGACGAAGATCAGTTCAAAGGATCAGCAGAAATGAGTAGAGAAAAGAAGAGAATTTAAACTCCTAGCAGAATTAGGTACATCATTTCCGTCATTTAGAAATTGTTTTCTGATCTCACCACTGGTACGAAATGTGTGTTTCTAAAACGCACAGTTCCGGCAACGGTAAATGGTATTAACTTGAGAAATTACTACGTGGTTAGTGTATATAGATAATAAATTAGAGTGGATTCAGGAAAAAACTAAAACTATGAACGCAGACAAATTAGTAATTCAAGTACCAGAAAAATATTTAGATTGTGATATTTTTCGTTCTATTAATAATTACGGAGAAGTCAAAGTGGATTCACAGAAAATGGATCTTCACAAAAGACATTTCTCGTCACATTTCAAACAATACACCAGCATACTTTCTGGAGTCTTAAAAACTTACTTAAAAATTTTGCTTCCAATTAGTGATACCTTTTCAGTAAATTTTGTTTAGGAGAAGTGTTACATTTGTCTGGAACGTATACTTAGAATATTCCTTTTTACAGTGAGTATCAACAAAATTAGAAGCCAGGTGTTTTCTGTTGCTCACTGCACGTTTGTGGAGATAAATTGGACTATTAACATTAAAACTAATTTAGTATTAACACTTACCACTGGTTGTACGAGTAGAGTAGTGTTGAAAGTCACGTACCTGGAATAGAGAAAAAAAACTGTTTAATTGATGCAATTCTACACAACAGTTAGTCTATAATCTATTCATACATTCGGCAAAGTGTTGTTTTTAATATATATTAAAGAGACAAATATTTGATTGTATTAAAAATTTTATCAAATTCTAAGACAGAAATAAACTTGTACATTTCTTTCCTGATTAGTTTACGATTGATGGAAACCCTAGAGTCGAAATTGTAATTTTGAGGAAGTAAGTTTCAAACTAAATTGTCAGCGTCGAGTATACGTTTTTGGCTCAGAATAATAGAAAATAGATGAATGTAACAATAAATATCCACAATCAATAATGTGACAGAACGAATATGATATAATGTTAAACTTGCTAATGGTTAGCGCATCATGCAACCTCCATACATCATATTAGGTAGAAAGTGTATTTTTATATGTATGTTAACCATCATAAATGTAAATACTAATGATACTGTGTTTGAGGATCCTCTACAGAAAAGGGGTAAACAGGGCCGCGGAAGAACCTGTCGCAAGGCAAGGTGTAATTATTAAAAGGAAGATGGAAAACGTGAGAGGGCCAAGAAAGAATATAGGTTTGAACTTGGAGCTTTAAGCTGTTAAAAGGAAGGACATAAGAAAGACTGTTGCTGCTGTGGCCAAGAAAAATTGTATGTTTGTGAATAAAGATACAACGATCAACCAAAACATTATGATCACCTGCTTTTTAGTGTGTTGGTCCATTTTTGGAGCGCAATACAGTAGCGATTCGGCGTGGTATTGATTCTAAAAGTCCTTGTTAAGTTTCCGGAGTTGTCTGGCATTAAATGTCTTTGCATAGGTCACGCTATTCCTTTAAATTAAGGGCCGGTGCTTTGTGGGTGGGGCGGCTGGGTACGAGCATCTCTGAAACGGCGAGACTGGTTAGCTGTTCGCGTGCTACTGTAGTGAGCATCTATGTAGAGTGGTCAAAGGACGGTGAAACAACGACTGGGCGACAAGGTGGTAGACATCTACCCAGCATCACAGAACGTGGAGGTCGGAGGCTTGCCCGCTCTGTAAAGCAGGATAGGCGGCGATCTGTTGCATACCTGACAGCAGAGTACAATGATGGTGCAGGCACAAGTGCTTCGGAGCACACGGTATTCCGTTATAATCAATAATGCTTCAGACTCAAGTTGGTGGTTTTTTATATCACTTTCGTCTTCTTAGCCAATGTTTTGTTTTTTCTTGGTATCAATATTCGTGTTTCACATAAGCGGTCATTTCTGTGTCGACATCAGAGACACCTTATGGAATAGACTTTACACTAAACTTGACGGCTAAGGATATTCACTATCAAATCTTAATCGAAATTAACAATCTATGTCCTACTTGGTTGTCTTGCAATTTATAGAAGATGCTGCTAGCCTCTTGCCATTCTACCTTAAATGAGAAGTAAATATGCTGGAGTAATCTTTGCACGTTTGACACTACAATTCCAGACTGAAATCTTGGACTTACAGAGAGAAGCAGACTAATGACAACGGTAGGATAGTTTGCACTGTGACAATCTGCTTCATCTACGTGTAATATTTTTTTTGCAGTAGTACATGCTTATACATACATAATACCAAACTGATTTATTATGATAGACGAACCTCATAAATGCGTCCACTTGAAATGATCTTACTATTCAGGATTATAAATCAGTTTTTGTCACTGAAATCTTTCTGCTAACTGATTAGAGACAGTTCACTTGTTTATGCATGAGGTATCCAGCACTACGTCAAATTCTTGACACTAATGAAGATTTATTACAAAGAAACTAAGATTATATCTCTAATTCTGCATAATCTTTTTAAAATTAACCATTATCCCAATTCAAACTACTATTGGAAAACTATACGAATAAAAATCACTACATTATCTTACGTGTTTATTCTTATATCTACCGACGATTGAAAAAAAACTTTGGGAGAAATATTTAATCGTTTTCTAAATTGGGTTATTGGTTTTATGTATTAACCAATAAGTTTAAGCAAGAATTTCGTTCAGATGACGAGACTGCAGAGTCTATACGTATTGTCTAAGAGAATCACCAGCTACCGCAATGTTCTGAGTTAAAATTCAAGTAGTTGAGGATTATAGTTTTCAACGACTCTAGAGAATAAGTGCAGATGCACATAAAGTGTTTGTGCGAAGGCTGAGTGTAATACAAAAATAGTCTTAATACAATGCTAACAGCATTGCAGTGTTACATTGGTATGTAACGTCATAAAGAGCGTGCAGTATAAAAATAAATATAACTCTTAAACACGAAAATATAACCAAAATGATTAGAAAAACCTGGGTCCGAATGTGTTACTACGTTACTCCACAAACTGCCATTTCCCCGCTGTACGATCACAGCTCATTTTAGCGCTGGATTGCAAAAAATCACGATTTTCAGAAGGAATGCCGTCGGCCATCCCGTTTTCTCATTACGTAGTCATTCCAGAAACAGATCGACGGCTAATTTGCCAGTCATTACGCAGGGTTTATTAGGCCCCTGGAATGCGTCCCAGCTTATCGGTGCTATGGAATTAGAGTGCTTCGACTCCAACGGTCTTATTTCCCTCGCTAATAGCTTACTGTCCCTACCAACCATGCGTAAGATATTAGAGAGGTAGCGACTCAAATACGATAGAAAGTTACTGATTTCCAAAGTGTTTGCTATAATCATTACATAACAGAGATCAAATAATATAATGTTTATAAAAAAACCAACAAAAACTTCCTTAACGGATTGGAGTCACCACAACATATTTTTAAATTTTGTAGTAATGCAATTACAGAAAAACTACCCTAAGAACGACACTGTTTGTCACCTTTGATTTAAGGCGTTGCAGTTAACTTTTGTATCACGACTCCTCATTAATAACTTTTTAATTTTCACACGTCCATATAACTTTCTCATAAACTTTCATTGGACTACGCTCGTTGGTACTACATGGTATAATAATTCCGTGTGGTTGTAATTACCTGGTAACGGGGTTTCTATTTGGCTGCACATTCCGCCCCTGTTCTAGCCGCCTTAACCTAACTCGGTAGGCCTACAGCTTAACGTGTAATCTGAGCCACGGGCGAACCGGAGATCATAAGTATTGAGCAACTATACCGCTTTTGTTTGGTGCTGAAGTTCTGATCAAAGCGTTGTCTCAATGTTCTAAGTAATTGTCGTTCCTAATGTGCCCGTCTTGACAGTTGAATACGAAAAAATTTTATACTACAGATAACTGTAATCTGAAACGTCATCCGAAATAAATTCTATTAAAATGCTGGTGTAATAGCATCCCGGTGACTTTAAAACTTCATTGTGACAGGTAAAACTTCACGATAGTGAATCGAATGCGACTAAAATATATTGTTGTTTTTAATCTCACTACTGAAGTTTTCACAATTCATGTTGTGGAAGTAGCAGGATCGTTTTATAGAGCAATATGTTTCGCAATTCAAAGCGCATAAGTCTTGCACTCGCCGCTTTTGGCAAGGAGTTGGCACCGTGGTTTTAAGCTGCTGCTGAAACAAATGATGTTTTGTGGCACTGACAAATCTTTCGCGATATAAAGTTTTCTGCTGTGGATGTTTTGCCCTTAATGTTGTATATATAAAACAATGCTTTATCTTACAGTTTGTAGCAACTGCTGGGTTGAAATGAACGACTATTATTATAACTTCCAGGAAATTCTACAACGCTCCACATTTAATACACAAAGCAGACAAGGAGACCATTGTAAAATTCAGCTACTACCCTCGATTGATACAAGGAACTCAATTCAGGTGTACAGAGCAACAGAACGCTTTGTGCAAGAAAGCTTTCAAACTGTGCTGTGCTTGATTAACTATCTCTATATTACTGCTTATAATGTTTGCAAAATACGAAATGGAATACACAGCTAGATGGAAAACAGACAGCGCAATTCAGTTCAGAGTGAAACATGTGTGCAAACACTTCCCCCTTTCCCCCGACTAATCATAATAGCGAATACACACACATTCACTCAGAGAGAAAACGAAAATAAAAGAAGGTATGTCTGAAATATTATGAGGTATGTAAACGTTTGGAAATAATGGAGAAAACGGCTCCAGTAGCTAATCAATACAATAGTTTGTCCATAACATTGTTTAAGACTTCTTAAACTCGTTTCGTAAACAAGATACTGTAAACCATAAGCTATCATTTTATCTGGACTTATTTGAAACATTTTAAATAGTAGTAATTGCTTCGCTACAGGTATTATAATTATGATTCCTGCACTATATACAAAGATTGATTTCATTTAGGAATCTTTTGTTAAGATTACTTGGTGGGTAAACTTTCGTACCTTGTCTTATTCAGTTAATCTTAATTGTAAGAAAGACTACCGACTCAATGACCGTAGTTAGCACTGCTGAAAAATCGAAGATATTTACTTGAGCATAAACATATATAATTTGCCTCTTTCAACGTTACCCCCCTTAGCTTCATGTACTCGGGATTCGTGGGAAGGTCTTGGTGAAGTTTTTCGAGAAAAAGAATGGAGCTGTAATTAAAAAAATCAACTCGTGTTCTTTAACCATTTATATAGAAAGAAATATATTGCTTCCACGTTGATGGTTCATTGTGTCAAACATTACGTGATATTCTTGTGCTAATATTGAGAAGTTGGTTAGTCTACAAATCCAGAGTTTCCAAATAAATGTCAGAAGTTATGAAATATTTTTTTTAGGAAACGGTGTTGTGACTTCAGGGAATCGTATAATGACTGTTCTTATAATGGTTTGATAAGTGCCTATACTTCTTGACAGGTTGGGGTTTCTTCCAATTTAAGATATATACGTCTTAGGCCTGACCTCACACAACACGGTATTTTTTTCAACTTACTGCTAACACCGTAAACTACCAACCACAAACAAGTATAGAAAAACAAAACGTTGAGAACTGATAACAGTTCAGTGACCAAAACAAAACGAAGCAAGATTGTCCCAATTCCACAACTATTGTCAACTGAATGTCAATATTAAATCGAAGTCAAAGAAAAAGGAATAATGTCGTTAAAATGTATTACTAGTGTTCAGTATTATGGTAACACATGTACAATAGGTATCGGTAAGCATGGAGATAGCAGTGAATTAAAAGACAGAATTCAATTTTGATTAAATTAGACGATTGCAGAAAAAAACGGCAACTGTAGTAAATGTTAAAACCGTAACAGAACTATCGGGAGAACTTGGTGATTTTGTTCTGTAGAAGGTGTAATAGGATTGTATAGCAATAAACACGTGAGAAACAATTTACAATTAAAAAAATTATTGAAAATTAAGTAATACAGTATATAATAATAATAAAACTCTCAAAAGAACTATTTGAACAATATGTTTATGGGAAAGAACTATATACATTAAAAGGTGAAACACAAGAAAAATCGAATAGTGAGAAACAAGAAAAAAACAAGTATTTAAAATGGGATATTGTAACAAAATGCTAATGACTATGCAAACTACTGAAATAAAATATATGAAGGATTTTATTAATAAATTTGAAAAAATTATGTTTAAGTAATTGATTGATGTATTAATATTGGGAACGGCGGGTGGAACGAGCAACATTGAGTGACAAGCATGGTGTGTGAGGCAGAGGATAAGGAAAAAAAAATGCGATGTACCTATAATACTAACAACGTGGATGTGGGACATGAATACTTATAAAATATGTTTTCTTCCCCGAAAAAGATTTCATAGTATGCAGTAAGCTTATAAATACAGTGATATAGAGATTTCGTGGTCACTTCCCGTCTTGCGAGTACTAATATCGTATATATGACGAGTTTCTATTTGGAGAGGTGAGTGGACTTGTAAATTAAAATACAAGATGAGAAAGGAAAAAGAGAATGAAGTGTAGTTCAAGATATTAAGTTGCGAAATTCAAGGACGTCAGTAGCGTACATAAAAGGTTTATCTCTCAGAAGAATATCGAGTGTCATACTCCATAGCTTGGACTCCAGATCCTTGTTACACAATCGCGTGTTCGGAAATTATTTTTGGATAGTTAAAATTCCGCTATTTTTATGAATTATCCATTGCAAAGACCACTTACCGAACTTTCTTCTTTTTACTCCTTGCGTTTTTACGCCTTGTTGACGTAGAGGCGGGAAAGGACTGGGGACAAGGAACGGGACGGAATTCAGCAATTGCCTTTTGAAGGAAGCATCTTGGCATTCACCTAGAGTGAATTGGGGAAATCGTAGAAAACCCAAATCACGATGCCCGGACGGGGATTCGAACCCGCGAACCCCAGAATGCGAGGCCAGTTTGTTACCACTCAACCACCACTATCGTGTTAATGGCCTTGAGGTGAGAGTTACGATAGGACGATGTGAAATATTGCAACTCCCCGACATGCACTTTTGATCAAGAGACCTCAGATCTTAATCACATCATACTTTCATGTTCGCAATACCAAGCTCAACGTAAGCGACTATACAAACAATTACAACAGCTATCGGTTAGTTTCCCAGCGAACCTAATTACCATTCTACAATCAAAAAATATACAGGTCTACAATGCAATCATCCGCTTCTTGCAAGACACAAACATAAAGATCTAAAGCCCATAAAATGTAATGCATAAGAAATTTGTTACCTCAATGATGTCCTGTAAAGTTACCTTTGTAATGTTGCTATTATAATGTTATCGCACTATTGTTACAATGTTTTTATTGCAATGTTATTATAAAGGTCTTATTACCATGTTGCCATTGTAAAATTGTTATTGTAACATAGTTAATGTAAACAGTTGTAGTTGCAAGATGGCTAAATGGTCGCAGACCAAAGGCCAATAAATAAATAAAAAAAATAAAAATATTGCAACAGAAGAGTCGAAAAATTGAGAACATAAACCAGTATACGAATGTAAGCACAGTTGAATGACCCATCACTCCGATACATCCGATGGAGGAACTGTATATTAGTACTAGCCCGTATCCGCGACTTCTTACGCGTGGATTAAGAATTTTTTTGCCAGAATTAAATATAGAAAGTTGTTGGTAACGAAGGATTGGTCCCAAACAATATCGAATCGGAATAATATGACAGGAAAGCTATCACTATATCATTGTACCGTCGAACCTGTCTCTTGAAGAGAATCAATTTCCAACATATTTCTGTCACCATTCGATAAGGTCTCAAAATTTCGTGACTACAACTGTTAATCATACTGGAAAAAATATCCTGTGCCCTTCATACAGATTTCCTTATAAAATTCCATCACAACGATATAGCCATTTAGTCGTCAAAACGTAACAAAAAGAGAGAGATTTACTTCCGTATTTATAATAATATTACTGTGGTTCACACTCACACACTGGCTGCGAACAACACCTGAGGGATCATTATAACGTAAAAAAGTGTACACCTACAACATTGCAAGACTACCTACGATTTTCCTCGCATTGACCCCTAACTTTATAATATCTACAGTTTAACATTCAATCCGAATAACCTACGGCTCAGGCCTGACTCTTACGATGAAAAACATATTTTAAAAATCTTTGCCTCCACGGAGATTTGAACCGGAGACCACGACGTTCGTAAGCAAGCGCTTAAACTACTGAGGTGGCAGGCCACTATACGGAAACACGGTACGTTGACGTCCACATCCAACGTGTCTGTCTATCGGCGTATTTCGAAGTTATGAGACAACATGTGTTATTTATACATATAATTTTTCAACCAAATGTAGACAGTATTTTTCTCCTTGTTTCAAAGGATAAGTGTGCAAAGTTTCATCGAGATCGGATGAAAACTGTGGATTTGTAGGAAGAACAAACAAGCTAACAAACAAACAAACCAACAAACAAACAAACATTTATCTTTATTAATAAAGATTGTGTAGTACAGATAGATGAGCCGATCACGAATGTGAGACCGTAAAGCGACTGAATACCACATAGATGATAGGAGTTCTAATCCTAACAAAACAGAAGAACTTCGTTCGAAGCTGGGTGTCGGAAGAACTCCAAGATTTACTTTACTTGGTGTAGCATGAAATACATCAGGTGTTGAATTCGTATAAATAATCAATGCCTTAGGTCCTGAGGCCCATTAAGGCAATTAATTTTATCACAAACAGATCTAAAAGATTTACAGATGTGTAGTTAAATCTGCTTTACGAAAGTTGTCACATATTTGAGTTGATATATGGTGGTAACAGCCCGAATGACTAATCGCAACGTGAATTTAAAGCATTTCCCACTTAGCCAAGCAAATTACCTCCGACAGATAAAAGAAATTAGGGGAAGCTCATTAGCAGTGTAATAAGTCACCAGCCCTTAATGTCGCCAGTCTCAACCCTCCGTCTAACAGACACGGGTGGTTCTTAGGCAGGACCAGGCAGAGTTAGAAGTTACGTCTGGATTTTTCAAACAGTCGCAATACACCATCATACTCGAAAAAGTTTTCTATACAGAAAATATAGTCCGCAATAAATGTTTAAACCATAACAAAGTCCCTCGCGTTTGAAGTTTCCAAATTCCTTCATCATTCACTGTCACTTTTTAGGATACTTTCTAAATCAATAAAGTAACAATTAAATTCTACGGTTATGTTTTAAAAGTACTATAACAGAGGCTAGTAGGCGAGTCTTTACATTTGTTTTTACAATTTAGATTGAACCAGTTTTTAACTCCGATCCAGGATTTGGTTTTTACAGAGTTTCGCCAACGCGATGCTTCCTTATTATAGACCATGACTCAGCACTTTTCTTTCCATCGTCACCTCTTGTTCTAGAGATCCCACAGTGAACGTATTTGGAACAAGCGTTATCGTCATAATATAAGTTTCATCTTTCTCAATTAACTTTAGCTTGTTTATGCTGTTGTCAGACGCAGAATCGCCATTGCATGCGGATGAGAAAAATGTGTGGAATTTATTATTTCAGTTCTGTGGCGTAATGACCTTGGTAGAATAAAACACACTTCAAGAAGTAACGACATTTGGTGTCGGTGAATATGAATAATAATAATTAAATTTCGCTACGTTGATTTAACTGTCTAGAGAATTTCATACAATCGTCTAAGTCTTCTGCTACTTCACGCATAGGTGATAAGCTACAGGTACTACAATCTTGCTGAAGACATGATAGAAGGACGCGAATTTAAACAACTTCCAAGCACAGCATTGAGATTCTCCGTAAAGGTAACTAGGAGCGAAACAAACTTCAAATCACATCATCCCAGCTTTGGAAGGTTTTACTAATTTAAAGCAAGATAATATTACAATCTCATTAAAGCAATGCGCTTAATTAAATCACATGACACACTGCGTAATATAATGCCATAAACAGCTGGTCATATTCGAATTTTATCTTTTATAAATACATCCGCAGCCTTTAATACCAAACGATTTATCATCAATATGGAGTCCATCTTTCAGAGTTGAAATCTGGTGACCCAACAAGTGATATCTTATGTAGTCTGTCATGCCTGGTTCTGATCTTCGGCTTCCCATCGTAATTTCATGTTATTTTACTGCAAAATCTGGTATCTTCATCA
Source organism: Vandiemenella viatica (assembly GCA_031002005.1). Classification (NCBI taxonomy): domain Eukaryota; kingdom Metazoa; phylum Arthropoda; class Insecta; order Orthoptera; family Morabidae; genus Vandiemenella; species Vandiemenella viatica. The sequence goes on along the minus strand of JARYHS010012519.1, from coordinate 127,236,939 downwards.
GCGTGGACATCATTCAAGGGATCTTTGTCATTATATTTATTTTCCCGTGTTTGTAGATTTAAATGTTTTGTTCGTCATTGATATATTACAAATAACAGTGCAATTTGCTAACACTATACAATCTTCCCTAACGAACGGAAAGAAAAACTTTTGTAACATCAAATACATCACGAATAAGTTAATGAGATAAACTCAGTGGAATGTTTTCAGTACAAAATTTAACTAGAATTTATTGTTATTATCTTTGCAATTGAGACCAAGACTAACAATAAACAACAGAATAAACATTAAATCCGGTTGAGAGATTTTCTACATGTTTACAAACGTCTTTTCTTCTTATCAGGAATACGTTAGTGCAAAATTTCATTTATATCTTTAAGTCTTTATGAGGCACATATCGTTGAAAAGCTGCTAACTGCAATTATTAGATTAGAAGTACTAATACTGAAACTCGATCACGTAGATTGCACTTATGGATCAGCTACAAATTTATTCTCATAGAGATCTGTTATTTAATTATTTACTTACGATAGAAATTTTTTTCCAAAAAACTCTCTATACGTAGAAATAGTTCTTTTTAACTAAATTATGTAATTACATTATTTATTGAATAAGAAATGTAATGGGTTTCTATCGTTACTAAAAAAAATGAAGAATTTGTATTTGGCGTAGCAAGAGCCTTTTAATTTGTTGGGTTGTTAGAACTCTAGCAGCCAGATTTTCAATTATTTTAGTCCCATTGCATTAGTAAACCTTCATTTTGCGTGTTCTGTCCATATGTATTATAATCTCCATAAATGCTATGTAAGCTTCATTATCTAAATAAATAACTTCATATTTACATCTGAATGATGTAATAATGTTATTATACACATGAAGTTACGCCTTCTGATACCAGGAGATGAAACTTGTCGAAACTGACTAAGTCAAAATTGTGCAGCATTCTTCTATGGAAGTTGGTTTTTTTTTTTTTTTTTTTTTTTTTTGCACGTTAGAACTTGTATCGACACTTACATACAGTTGACATGTTCGGAGCAAAGAAATACCTTTCGGTACGTTTCTCCAAACTTTCATGCTACGCTAATAATTTAGCATCTAATATTTCTACCCATCAAACCAATAATGCATGGATAATTGTTTTATTCCATACTTAACGCATTTAAGAGAATTTTGACTTTATTTTTCATACTTTAATAATGTCGGTTTATATAGCAAGCTCATCAGATATTGCAGCAGCATGTAAAATTATTCATTGCGCCTAATTGCTATATTCCTGCAATAACTATAACCTGAAACTCAAAACCAGGTTATAACTGTGTGCTTTCATTTCAAAGAACATTTTTAAAAAATTCATGTCAAAACTTTGATGGTATTTCGGTTATAATGAAACGTAATTTGATTTAATTGACAATTCTTGTGAATACAGAATTTACATCGTGATAATTACACTGCTGCTGCTAGAATTTCTTTTTTTTTCTTTTTTTTTCTGGTAACTCTTTTTGCGAAACAAAGCGATTGCTGCAAATTGAGCATTTTGATATTCCCTTTCACATGACGTTATTAAGCAAGAGGCAGGCATTTATTAAATTAGATTCATAAAATGATATTTAAACAATTCCAGTGAAGTACAGTTCAGTAATTAATTTATTGAATATTTCAACCAATTAAATACATAATACGATACAAGTTACTCAAATTCTGATGTTATGCTTCATTGTAATAAACTCGATTTTAGCTTCATAGTTTTACTTTCTTTACTAGTTATAAGATGAACAGTGGACTGGATTTTAAATAGTTAGGTATTTATCATTCTTTAAACATAAATGATTTTAGGTCTACCGTGAATTCATAAATAATCCTGCCAAAGTTTTAACTTTTTTATGATAACTAGATTTCACTGTTAGCTTAACCTATGTTTGCCCTGCATGTATGGTGTTAAACAACCTGTAAATTAATTATTTTTATGATTTATTAAGGACGCCAAACATTTAGGCATCTGTCTAGAACTAGTTATTATTTTTAAACTAATTAAAACAAATATTTCGTTTTTAAACCGTAATACTTGACGGCAGTGAAAATTTAATTGATGGGGTCTTTCTATGCTTTCGCAGAATACAATTAAAGAAATATAATTAAGAATACTACATTCGTTATTTACCAACACCAGCAGAAGTTACAGCATTGTCGGGGATAACAAAGAATTTGTAAAAGCTCTACTAATTCGTTATTATTCCAGCAATAAGCTTATATTTACTAATCGGGGATTAATTCATCAATACAGCAGCGTTAAACACAACATTACTTGCCTGATACTTTGTGCAGGATGGTGGTGATAATTTTATCAGTTTCTTCTTGAACATCTGATTAACTGTATCTTGGATACATTGTCACTATACACTGGATGGCAGTTGTAAGTAAGCGGAACGTAATGGGACAATATATGAAGTCGAGAGGGCAGCCGACTCGCAAAGGTGTAACGTGGTAAATGTTAAATTCCACACACAAACCCCGCTACTCTATCCCAGTGTTCTCGACGTTAATACTGATGTGCTATGACCAAATTATTTTTGTTCAAACTTGGTAAAATAACTAAACTGCTGATGCATATGGTTACAGAGAGTATCATATATTATACTAGCATATTTCACATAACATTACTATGTCAGTTGCTGTCGGAACGGAACGGAGTAAGGTATCTAAAACCAAAGTCTAACATGACTTTATGAAGGTGATCAAAGGATAAATTTATTGGTATTCGCGTATATAATCACAATACTCGTGAAAATATTAGTGGTTCCATTGTTTGCACCAGGGAAATTATTCCCCGTGATGACGCTCACATAAAAGCTGGAATGGTAGTTCTTTGTGTGTTAGAAGTAATGGAGTTAAAAGCATCCGCTGCAGGTATAATCGAAATCATTAAAATCTTTTTCATGGCAGCTATTCTAGGCGGAACAATCTACTCGCAAAACTGTTGTACTAAAATACTTTCAAAAGGATTTTTAAATCCCTAGAGCTGGTTGAATAGGCCGTTAATGTGCAAATAGATTTTTTTTTTTGTAATCATAAGCCAAAGAAATATTAAATTCTTTTCAGCATCATGAAAACTAGATGAAAAATCCAACTTACAAGATTCGTACTCTTCTATGTAATCTCATATTTCATAAATTTAAAAGCCTGATTCCAGTTTAAAATTTGGGTATAGTAACATTTATCCATTAAACCTTTTAATAATCCAAGCGCACGTTTAACTGAAATATGTGACACATATTTGAAAGCGGAAACTGATAAACTGAGGTCTAAAATTAAAATTCTATTGACAATTACGAATCCACTTACACCGTTATAGGACAATATTAAAAACGCTATTTAGAAGAAACTCAGTTTTCTACCATTTCAGGAATGACGATTATTGAATGAAATAGAGATCTCAATGACTTTTTTCCTTATCTGCCTCAGCAGCATTTTTTTGTTTTTTTGTTTTTTTTTGTTTTGATAGCATTATATAAAGACAAAAAAGTAGATAATTATCAGGTAATATATTTTACATTTATTAAATTAATTCATGACTGACAATATGTATATCCCTTCTTGATTTGTTAAATGTTCTTGGAGCTGGAAAAACTTTCAAGAATCCCTAATAATTAACAATAATAAAACATAATAAGTCTTCCAGTGTAGCTCAGTGTGCACTGGATCAAAGAGGTACAAAGGGATCAGATTAGAGTCTTGTTCTTTTCGTTCCGGCCGACCAGACTGTAGTTTTTAGGCGGTATCCCACAATCATTTAGGCGAATGATGGGGCGATCCTTGTCTCATAAACAACAGTTATCACATACAAAAAATACACTTATCTTGAAAATTACGAAAAGTGACTCGTTTTTTCAGCCAGATAGCAACACAAACTTTCCCATTATCGGTTAAGTGTGCTGGGGTCAACAAACCCGGTTTGAATTCAGACAGTACTTACTCCCCTCATGAGTCACACTTGCCACCTATCTAAAACGGAGCCGGTGCACGTGGTTGTTATCTGAATGGAACGTGTAACCTCCAAACATTTAAAATTCATCCAATTGAAGTCGAGAAAATCCCATTAATTAATTTGCTTGAAACTCTGTAGATCTTACGACGACGTGGACCTAAATATGTCGTCTTTTGATCCACGCACACAGAGTAGAGGTCACCTTTTAAAAAATGTTTATATTCAATGGTAATAAAATAGCTCATCAAATGGTCGCTAATTCTACAGAAGTTACAACTCCACGTCGTTAGCGTATATTCTATATTGGATTGATTTTTATTAAAAACAGCTGAGAATATTCTCGAACTACTAATATATTCATTCACCGAGGTTTGGGCAGTGCGATTTCGCACTGCTACTTGCCATTCGGGAGGACCGGGGTCAAACCCGGTTCGGCAGGTTTTCCGTGGTTTTCCTCAGTCACTCTAAGCGAATGCTGGGATGGTTCACTACAAGGCCACGGCCGACCTTCCATCCCCTCTCCCTCCCCGTAGTGTAGTAGGCTGAAAAGGATCTCCACGATCCTCCAGCAGCCCGCCTCCCAGCCTTCAGCTGGGAGGAATGAAATAGTTACAAAATAATAATATATTCATATAATTCCACTGCGGTACTCAGTCTAAAACCTACAGCTTTTTACACACACACCTTCCTTCTTCTTCTCTCTCTCTTTTTTTTTTTTTTTTTTTTTTTTTTTTTTTTTTTTTTTTTTTTTAAAGAATCTCTCATATCAGACCAAAGATTTTCTATATCATTCTTTTCAAAGGTATACTACCCACTGACAATGTTTGTTAATATGTGGTTTCCTCGAGCTTAGACATTATACCATGTACATCATTACAATCAATATTTAAATGATAATTAATTACACTTAACAAAATAATATTTAAATGATAAATAATTTCATAATTATGGTGGTAGCATGTTATAAACAATGGAAAAAACCCATAGCAAAAATATTTGAAAACTACTTTGGCGTAATCTTTACTGAATTCTGAGTGACATATAAGCAATAATGTTACAAATTCAATTTAATTACTTCCCTGATAATATTATGTAATATTTTCATATCACATGTTATTAGCTAATTTCCGTCTCTCCGGGTGGATGAAAAGTGAAACCAACGGCGTCTCTTCAGCTCGTTGCCACAATACGGCAGATTTTTTTCCCCTCCGCATTGCACACTCATACAGAACAGGGGCGAGATTTCCTCCCCTCACTCGGCTCGGAAATTCTAATCCTCGGGTAATGACCGAGAGGTTGGTACGCAGTCACTTCAATTATTCAGACCGCCTCCGCCTGCCATGGTCTGCAGCCCGCTGCGCTGCTTTGATTAAAAAGCCAAGTCTCCCTCTGTGGCATGACGTTCCATTAGCCCGACTGCAGCGCCGCAGGGTGGCAGGCGTGTGCAAAGTGCCACTGACGACACATTCAGCAACAAATACAAATACGAATTTTTCTTCTATCCATAACGTAGCAAATAATAATCACTTGATTGATTCATTTTTATTTAGTGTTAATGGAATTGGGTTCAGTCATGGAAATGTGTGTTGTACTTTACGACCGAACAGTGTATTAGATTGTTCGTGGTTTAATTAATATGATAAATAACTAGTCCACGATACAGTTCACTTTAAACTTGCTTTTATTTTCATAACCACGAAGTCAAAGATACTGTTTAAATTCATACATACAATCCAGAGATTGCATACAACACTTCATCCACAGAAAATACAGTACTTGGCCGTCGCAAATTGAGTCGGTGAAATACTTTGCAGAAAAAACTGTTTCTCTGTCTCCGATGTTTGCTTTATATAAGCTACATCGAAATTTCTAGAACACTTCAAAAGCTTCCACCAGATATTTCTCGAACATCAACAATACTTAAAGAATTGAAACATATTAAAAACAATCAGAATTAATACATAATCATTTACAATCAATACAAAATGGTCAGAAATTGAAATTAAAGATACTTAAACACAAAATTATTCACAGAAATCATTTTAAGCTGTAGCAAATTGTCCTTTAGACATCGTAACTTGCCTTAATACTTGGAATTACAAACATTTAAGCAATTCTCTTGAACAATTCTTTTCTAAAACATATTAAATGAACTCTAAATAATTTCCTTTTTTAAAAAAAAAAAAAATCTATTTACACTGATTTACAGTTGATTGAAAAACAAATATACAGGATCATATTCAACCAAACTATAGCTTACTGCAAATGCTTCATAAAATACCATTCCATCAGAGTTTAGGTTTAAGGGCTGTTACAAGTTGTCATTTGGTACGAATCACAGTGGAGAAAAAAAAATTCGTCTTAGAAAATGGAAGGTGGAATCACAAAACTTACAATCGGCAAATTGTGTACCAATAAGCTAACTTCCGAAATTCTAGGCAGCGATGTAGAACAAAAGCAAATGTCATGATTTGTTGGCGATTCGTTCGTCTGATGGTAGGCCTACTCGTAAATAAGAGTAGACCATGAGTTCTTGTGAATAGTCTTATAGCATTACAGCCTCCATTTTTGTATATATATAACATTATACTTGACATGTGAATAAACATTTATGGCACCATTACATACAAAACTATTACTATCTTCTCAGAGTCAATCACTTAAGGTCTGCCTGCAGTGAAAAATCAAACAGACCTTCAGCAGGTGAATGATTTTCTTTTTCTTCTATACTAAACATTCGATCTATCAAGTTCCTTTAGCATTGCGTTTGTTATTATTACGAGAATCACCATAAAAGTATGTGATGACTATCACCTACTGTTTTCTTTTAAAAGAAAAATTCTCCCTCATTTGTTCATTGCTTAGTGTACTTAATGCTGTATTCTCCAATAACATACTAAACTGCGGCTTCGGTTAACATAGCAGTGTCTGTATTGAATGTAAAATACTTGAGATTTCTATAAAAGAAATTATATTCAACAAGAACTCATATTAGAAGTCTTTGGCAAACTACGTATACTTCCGTAACAGAAAACTGATTACATCTGGACTCTTCTAACAGGTTTTTGTGCAATCAATGGTCTGAAATTTTTTTCAATTATTTCGTCAGCTCTACGAGGGTGTGACCACCACCACATTCCATTTGTTTATCCCAAAGGATTCAGTTATTTCAGAAATGGAGGATGGCAGAAAACTCAAGCCGTAGAAGCAAAACTCACAAAGAAATCGAGTATTCAAAACGACCCATTCATTCAGCCGTCCAATGACTCCAAAACAGTGATGCCAGGTAAGAAAATGAGGAAAGAATTCCTTTTAGTTAAACAGTTGGGCTGTGGTTCTATCCATGCCTATCCCACTTTAGCGCAAAGAACTATAAAGGGTTAAACACTAGATTGCTTCATGAATACTAATATCACCAGCTCGAAGTCACTTCAGTTGGGATATACAGGCGCAATTACATCAGAGGATCGCTCGAATTGGTCAAGTTTCCCCATCGTTCAAGGATGCACTTACCTAAACGTTTGCTACAACCTAGCATGTAACTTAACTATCAAAGCAGCAACTATCCTGTATCTCTACATATAAATCTTAGTAGCTTGTTCATCGTAGTTCTAGAATCCTTCTAAAAACAGCATCTCGGATTAATTGTGCAGGTGTTACATTCCAGCAATACGAATAACGAGAGTAAAATGGGATGGTATTACGATAATTAATTAATGAGTTTTTCCAGTTTTAGATAAAAGTTTTTGTAGACTTAATTATGTTACTTTCCGCTGCGAGAAATTAGTCAGTTTTAATGTTGCTGCATTGTTTTGTTACTACCATTGGGAATAGCAATCAGAAACGAAGTAGTTGGAAATTTGTCCTGTAGTCATTTACATATTCTCTTTTTTCTGGTTTTTGTTTATTGTTTGTTGTTACAATTACAAGGAAGGGCTAATTTCTGTCTGTAGATATGTCTGAAGCTGGATGAAAATGGTTCGAAGTTGGCAAGAACATACGCTGGAAGTAGACGCAAGAGTTCATGATTAAAATAACGCCTGGCCTATTATAGTGTTCATCGATAAACAGTATACACTTCAGAGTAGTTTATCCATCCCAGCTGCCTTCGTTCCAGATAAACCACGATTGACACTACTTGAATTCCTATAATTGCTGACAGCATAATTCCTTAACCATCGGATGTCATTCATTTCATCAGTTCATTTTTCGCGACGAGAGACCAACCTTCTGAAACTGGTTTGAGTTTTCAGATAGATTGTGTGAAAGTTCTTAATTTTCGTTGCTTCACAAATAACCGAAACCTGTAATGAAATAATAATTAACTAAACCAAGTCATAGAGAAAGTAAAATCAGCAGAACCATAACAAACACTCCTTTTACGGAGCGAAAGGTAACGACGTAATCACAATATCTTGGACCACCGTGGAGACCCCTCTACTTTCCAGGAAGCTTAGATAAGTGAAGCAGACATCTTTAGCAACGTAATACAAGCGAGGTCATCCAAGGAGCCAGCCTGCTCTCTCACGGAACAATAGCGAGGTTAAGTGCCCCCAGCGATGTTTCGTAGTACTAATAGACTTAATTGATCATCCTCTATGTTATGAGAATCCCGTACAACTGTTCGTATTTTATACGTATTATTTCTGTATGCGCGTTACTGATTTCTGTTGACACTACAATTCTGGTACATTTAACTCAATTTCATGTGATAGAATTACCAGTATGTATTATGTTACACTTATGTAACATCTATACAGAAAAATTTAAATCAAAGACTTAGCGCCATTTTGACATTTCAGTGGTCATCAAAATCGGCTCACACAAAGGAGTGATAGAAATAGTGAGAGCAAACAAATTAGTGTTGACATATCTCCAAATTGTACAATCTTTTTACTAATTAATTTTGTGTTCTTTCTTTAACAAAGATACTGTTGGACGATATACGAATATTAATTGATAATGGACGTCACTATACTTAAAACTCCAGTTTTTTTGGTCATACAGGGCATTCGCCGGGAAACGCTACCCACTGTTAGCGCTACAAGGAAGAAACTGCTCCCGGCGAGCGAGCGGTCAGCTTCCGGCATTGTTCGACCGTAGGCCGCGGACTATTTCATAATAATTACGCTTCATAAACTTGTAAACTTGTGTGCTAAGCATTTAAATGTGACGTCAGTTGCGGATCAACAGTGCCATCGTGGACACCCTGCAGGTACCAGTTGCAAAATCTAATCCTAGGCCCCTGGTATATTTCTGTAATTTTATGCACCACAATTGTTTTGTACGGCTTTAAGTGAACTAGCTTTGTTACTTTCCAAGCTGACGTCTTAGATACGCCTGCCTGCTGCCCTAACTGACTTAATGATTTTTTGGGTGACTGTTCTAGTAGAAAAGCGATATCGTCAATTTTCTCCTCTGTGAGAATACGGTTGACCGAAAGTCTCTTTTTGTTAAAAAAATGAACCCGTTTCTCTTACTTTTTTAACCAGACGCAGAATTGTTGATTTAGCTGCCAGTAAAGCGCCAGGATATTCGCGACGAAATTTACTGCGACACTTTTTAAACGACTTCTTCTTCACATATGTATCGTAGAGAAATATTCTTTGTTGCAAACTGTAACGTACCATAATTTTACTCACACTCAAACACGGTACAGATTAGTAAGAGTATGAAGCCCCAAACCAGCCAAACCGCAAAGAAACGTTTATTCACAACACTGATTAATAAGAGACTGAAGTCACAAACTAGCTACAGTGCGGTGATTCACGGCGCCGTGTGGCGGGAGTTGCTGTCCCCACTGTCCCAGCAAGTTGCCGACGGCAACAGACTGGGAGGGTAGCGTTTCCCGGCGAACGCCCTGTATTATTGGCTTAAAACCATTAAAGGAAATAATTCTGAGATTTACTTAATTTTTAATATAACTTAGAATATTTACTTCATAAATTTTCTTTTAACGGATCTGTTAAAATATTCGCTTGCCTGGTCAGTGCTATATACTGACCAGACCTTTATAACTATTGATCGCAATATCTATTGTACATCTCGAACAGAATACTACCTTAAGCACAATCATCTACATATATATAAAACATTATTATTATTATTAATTGTGATGAAATATATCTTAATTTAATTCTTTCCAGTATTTGAGTTAACTCGGTAATTTATTCCAGCCTGGGACTCTTATTTCCAGGCGGAAGCCTCGAGGACACAAGGCAACGTCTGGTTCAAGGGTTTAACTAACGGGAGGTGATGAAAGGCGAGCACACAGATCCAAGAAAAGAAAATACAATCCTAAAGGAAACTCCAATCGTAAAGATTAGGGATTGAATCAAATCTATTCTCCCCTCAATGAAAATAAATATTTTTTAATAAACAGACTGAAGAATCGAACAAGCCACCTGCCCTCTGTAAAATTAGATTAATGAACTATTCTTAATACATTCATCGCTATAACTTCACAAATGAATGATGTTCATTAAATAAAAAACTTCGGGTATGAGGTTCATTCTTCATGCCTTGTCGACATCTAGGTCATTAAATGCGGGAAAGGACAAGGAGCAAGGAAAGAAAAGAAATTCGGCCATGACCTCTTGAAGCAACCATCCCTGCATTCACCGCAAGTGATTTGGGGAAAAAAAAATGAAAACCGTGATCTGGATAGCCAGACGGAGATTCGAACCTTCGTCCTCCCGAATGCGGGGCCAGAACGTTAACCGTTCATCACCAAGCTCGGTGTGAGGCTTAGCAAGGAGTGACTTCTTTATTAATCATTTTTTTCAGTGATTCAAAGTTCACAGAAATTTTATTCAGTGACGCCATGAAATATAAACAAACATAGGTTAGCTGGATATTTTGTTCTTTGAAAACTGTTTAAATAATTTTTAAGAAACTGGACAAATGTGTAAAAAAAAAAATGAAACATGCTATTCTGTAAAATATTTCAAAACTTTATCGCAGTTATTATTTTCACGTTCGGAAGTGTAATAATTCTTCTAAAAATTGACAGATCTTTCGTTAGTACCTATCGAGTAGTCCTCGAGATGTATGTTAAAGAATTGATCGTTAGTCAAATGAAGTCACTCGTTAGAAACAGAATAACTGCCTCGGTTACAGATGATTACTCACACACGTATATATTTGTATATCCTGGTGGGTGGGCAGCAACGTTCGGGCAAGGAATTCGGTAGTACGTGGGTTTAAGTCCCCACTTGGCAATCCAGATTTCGGTTTTCAATGGTTTCCCGAAATTATTCCAGGCGAATGAGGGGTTGACTCCTTCCAAACGGCTGAATTCCTTTCTGATCCTTGCCACCATTCTCTTACGGCTGTAATGAACTCGGCGTCGACGAACAGTCAAGCCCGAAGCAATATATATATATATTCCTCATAAGAGATTTTTTATTTATTTATTTATTTATCAATCTTGTTCCATGGATCCCTGCTGAGGAAGTACCTCTGGGATGTGAAACATGTCATTGTTGATACATATACACATAATATGAGTGATATCATAGTAAATATATATATATACATATTTTACAAATGCAAGAAATAATAATAAACATACATTTTTGCAACTGAGTTTTGCAAACGTCATAATGAGTACAATTAATTATTTTCTTCAAATTCTTGAATGGAGTAGAAGGAGTTGCCAATAAGATAATCTCTAAGTTTTTGTTTGAATACATCTTTATTATCTGAAAGCTGTTTTATACGATTAGGTAGTTTATTAAACAGATGTATCCCAGAATAATTAACTCCTCTTTGTACTAATGACAGAGATGTTTGTGTTTTATGCAAGTTATTTCTGTTTCTTGTATTGAAACTGTGTACCTGTGAATTAGATGTAAACAGGTTAAAAGATGATCTCATAAGAGATGGTCTAACATCCCTATAAAGTCATGGTTATTTTTTTATTATTTTTTTTTAAAAAAAGAGCAGATTTTGTATTTTATTTCTGACAAACTATATAAAATACAAATACGTTTCAGAAATCACTGAATAGAGGAAGATTCAAAGTTTTCCACAGCGGGAAATTAGTTCCACTCGCTGCCGGCCACGGCGCTGTTGTCTGTTTACGTGGAAAGTCGTTTTCTCACATCACAAAATAATAATAATAATAATGAATCGATTGTTGATATCAGCGTACATTCCTTCGTAAGTTCAAAAAAGTGTTATCTCATCATAAAAAAATTTACGATTGGCATGAGAAATTCGTAGAAGATGGATTCACTTTTTGAATACTGTAGCACGGAAAACCACTTCCTCTACCCAGAAATGCGTAGCACGTGTTTGTTTCTTTTACAGTTTACGAGAAATAAAAATTTAAAATCTGCTCATTCTTTTGGATAACCCTATATATAATGAGGAAGCTAATACCCAGTACTCTGTTACGAGAGTCTCCGTTAAGGCTGATGGTATCTCGCGTGTTGTGGCTGCGTGTTGGCTCATCTGGGAAGTGTCGGTCGAGGAAGGCCGTTGGCCTCTCGGACTTCCTGGCTGCCCGCCACGCTAGGCTACCCGCCCGGCGGCTACAACTAATCGAGTTGTGTTAGGGGCGGGAAACAGCTGCGGAGAAACCACGGGAGAAAGTCGCGCGCTGCCTAGGGCACGCAACGCGCATCTCACCGGATCATCCGCACACCGGTACAAATTCACATTATGTTTATCGACCACTGAAAACTTGAAGAAAAAATTCTTTTATTTTTGTCTTACTTGGGAACCATCAGACTCGTTAAGAACGGATTTCGATATCCATCATATATGTTGAAGGGTACACAGCATATATGTCTGTGATGTAGTCGTTTCTCAAAAAGTGCCCTAGTTTTTTAGATAATCGCATGCATAGAAACAAAAAATTCGGAATCTCCTGTATGTGGTAAATTATTGCCCCAATTTAACGAATGGCTGCGTAGTCCTTGAGGTAGTGCGTTATTTTATAATTTTCTGACCCGAGTTCAAATCCCCCCAGAATCAAATATTTTTATTTATTTTTATCTTCAAAAATTGTCGAGCTTGACCTTTTTATTTTGTTAAAACTTTGTTTACACGTTTTTATTTAGTGAAATAATATTTAAATCAAATAACCTACAAATAAGAGTCATTTTTTTCCTGAAATTTATTTTTTTGTAATGAATTCACGGGTCTACCGACGGATTGTCTTTTTACAACACAAATCGGACGCTCACCCTTGAAAACTTAACTGCAATCATACGTCTGGAAAGTCTCCATTCTAACATTATTTTTTCACTTTTTGTTAATCAGTTGTTTCGGTGCGTTTTCAATTGAAATAGTTACTATCACGTTATTTATTTCATCTTCGTCGTTTCTTTACTTGTTTATCATCAAGATGTATTTTAAACGAAATAAGTAGCATTGGGAAGATAGTTTTTCTTTCTTTCATCTACACTCGTCTTGTTCCAAATGGTTCTAAATGGTTGAAAATAAAATAGTAGGCCTATCCTTTACGAAAAATGGAGCTCAACAAGGAAATCTAAGAACCAGTGACAAACGTTTTTAAAAAGTACAAAATTGTTGTATCAGATTCCAGTTTATTAGTAGATTCGTCTCTTGACTTAATTTCATTGGGTATGGGCGAGCCATATTAGGAAGCCATTGTAGATATATGGGCCGAAATTATGTTTGGTGTATCTGTTATAAGAAATGTGATTTGTTTTAAATTTTATTTTGCGCAAATGAAGTTTCAACAAAATAAATAAGTCAAGTTCGACAATTTTTGAAGATAAAAACAAATAAAACTATTTGACTCTGCAGGGATTTGAACTCCGGTCTGAAATTTATTAAACTAACACCCTATCGCTTAGACCACGATGCCATTTGGTAGAAGGAGGAAATGATTTGCTGTATACCTGCCATTTAAAAATTTTCGTTTCTATGCATGCGAATATCTCAAAAACGAGGGCGTATTTTGAGAAACAACTATACCACAGACATATATGCTGTGTACCCTTCAACATATATAAAGGAAATCGAAATCCGTTCTTAACAATCTGATGGTTACCATCTTAGACATGTTGTCGCAATAGAGTATGCCAGAGATATCCCTTTTTGTGTTTGTTGCAAGTTAAGATCACAGAGTTTTAAACAATCGGAGTGTCAACCACGAACAAAGCGAGGCTTCGATAGATCGAAGAGAACAGTGTGCGATTGATCTCAGATAGTAGCGCTAGCAGGAAAGTTGTTAATGTGAGTGTATCTGTGTACGGAAGTGTGCTGTACCATGTGTCTGGTCCATGGAAGGAATCAACCTCACACATTGTGCCCGTCAGCGAAAAAAGGCAGTCGTATTCGGACAGCTGTGGTAATTCACACTACGCAAATTTCCAAGTTATGAAGAGAAGAACATTGGCACTATAATGTACTGAACAGTGATTGTTGTGGTAGACTGTTAACGACTTAACTGAGCAAATTCACTTACGCTTTCATATCTCAATTGGAAAGAATCTGCAACCATTCGGAACATTGTAATATTTAATCTACAAAATGACTAATTTTATAAACTTCGGCTGGTGGTCAAGTAACTTGTGCTATTTGCAATGTGGTGATAGAATAAATTAAATTAAGCTCACCATCAAATCATGGCGACCGCATTATTAATTTACATAAAGTCCCGATTCCTACCCGCAGGCAAACATACTAAGAATTATTCAGGTAATCGTCTAGTATTACATGGCCGTTACCTAGAACAGAATTTTAAATTTATTATGTATATTAATTGTTGGACTGTTAGTTCAATTGCAGAATTACATGGCGACTGTTAAGCTAAAAACAGAAAATGCAGCCAAAGTTATGGAAACCAATAAAATAATTTTTTACTTACAATAGAAGGAGCAGTCAAACTTGGCGATTGATGAATCAATGCCAGGTTTAAAATAAAGATATGTAGGAAAGAGAAGAAGTGAAAAGCAACTAAAATATTGACAATAATTACAAAGACACACTAAGTTTAAAAACATTGTTATAAATATCTCTCTTTTTTAATATAAACCGTTCAAGGAAGACACATTCACAGAAATATTAGTGGTATAAGCTTAGAAATTAGGTATACATAAAAAATTAGAATATTAATAAAAATTAAACTAAAAATTCTCTATAGATTAGAATTTATTTTATCAATAACTTGTAACCAATCACTTATGAGGTTCATTGTTATTAGTAATACCGTTAATGTTGCAAATCTTATGATCATGACGTACACTTCCACTAAAATTAAGTAACAAGTTTAATACCTAAAACATCCCCAGTGAATAGCGGTATATCAGTTGCCATTCAAATTTAGTACCAAAGCTGGCAAATTGTTACATCATTCTGTCTGGAGCCGACAAAGACACGTAAAGGAACTAAACAGCTTGAAGAATCTCTTACAAAAACACCTGGACGAATCTGCTACGTGCGCGAAGAGCGCTCCTCTTCCACAGACAGAAAAACAAAGCTATCGCCAGCCGGCTCTCGGGTGACTACGATAGTAACAGAAAAACAATTTATCTAACGGCCAGCTTAAGCAACAGTTTACTGTTACAATGCCTCCTCAACAACATACCAATTGTTAACTTCCTTCAAAGTAATTTTTTAAATTAATTTTAGATATTAAACCAGTTGTAAATGCTACTTAAATGTGATAAACATTTTTAAATGATTGAAGCTAGGTCAAAATACAGGAGCCAACCCTGAAACCCCTCATGATAAATTTATATATAATATGTAATGTCAAAACACAGTAATTATTTTAGCAACGGTTCCGAATTAAGCTTAAATGAAATAAACAGCTTGAAATGATAGAAGCTGGGCCAAAAATACAGTAGCCAACGCCTCTTACGATAACTTTTAACTAAAATATTAAGTGTCAAAAGCAACTAGTTAATGCAAACACTCATACACCTAAATATTTCAAATCAAATCCAAAGCCTATTCTGGAATTTTAACAAAATTATCTTCAAACTTCAATGAAGAAAATGATGTTGATATTCAGGCCTTTTGCCTTTAGCTGCTAGAACATTAAGGTTTCTAGTGGTTTTTTCCGTCTAGTGCTGCGTTTCAATTATTTATTCAATCACCCTCGGTGCCCTATAACAAGTTATGAATATGATATTATAATATGTTTATGTACATAATAATAACTCTACTACAATGTAAACACGAAATAAAAAACTGTAAGTAGAGTGTAAGTTTTATAATATTAATAAGAAATTAGAATTATTATTATGTACATAATCATACTATAACATCATATACATAACTTGTTATAGGTCACCGAGGATGATTGAATAAATAATCGAAACGCGTATGCCTAAAACAAAGTTTTTTATTTAGCTGCACTAGATAGAAAACCGACTAGAAATCTTATTGAAGAAAATGATCCTTATCAACATGGCACTAATTAATTAATTAAAGGAAACGAAAGATTATGGCGTCTGTAACAGGAGTCTGGTGTGTAATTACGAGAATGGGAGGATATGTGCCTTAGAACTGGAACCTCAGATCCGGAGTATTTACACTATTGGAATATGTCAATATGGAACGTAGATAAATCCAAGGAAGTGTCAGCTCATAAGGTATCCAAACAAAAAATTAAAGGTTTATTATGATTATAAGGTGGGGAAAAATTGCTTGAAATTTAAATACCTTCACATAATATTTGGTAATAAACTCAGGTGGACAGGACATATTGGACAAGTAGTAGGAAAAGGTTTCAAAAACTTCCACTTGCTGTAGAGAGAGATGTACCAGAAATGTTAGGGAACTGGCTTACAAATAATTTTGTCATACCATTGCTTAAATATGGTGATGATGTTACCTATATTTTGGTTATCAGATGCAGGAGTTGGATGGGGTGTAGAAAAAGGCTTCTGGTATTATCTCTGGAAATTACTGCAGAACACAATCAGTAACTCACATGATGACGGAGCTGGAATGGGATTCGTTGGAAGACATGAGGAGTGAGAAGAGAATCACGGGACAGTAAAAGGTGTATATTGGTGATGAGGAGTGGAAAGATACTGGTGGAAGAACTAGGAGAGATGTCATCATCATCTAGGACAACTTCTAGCCGCTGGTCGAGTCTTCTGGGAACAAAAGCCTCGCCAGCGCTTCCTGTCCAACCACCATCTCTCTTCTTCCACTGACTCCCAATTTCCTCCTCTTTCCTCCACACATTTCTTAACGCCTTTAATCCATCTGTCCCTCGGTCTTCCTCTAGGTCTCTTCTCTTTCAGTTCCATGTCCAGCATCTTCCTTGGTAGCTTCTCCTCTCCCATTCTCTTTACAAGCCTGCACCACTGCAACCTAGATTTTTCAAGTCTCTGTTGCTTTTTTTTTTTAACTGCTTAACGTCTCTTAACAGCGAGGACTTTAGAGACGGGAGGGGGCCAAGGAATGGGATGGAATTCGGCCATGGTCTTTTGAAGGAAGCATCCCGGCATTCACTGGAGTGATTTGGGGAAACCATGGAAAACCCATCTGGATGCCCGGATGGGGATTCGAACCGCCATCCTCCCGAATGCGAGGCCAGAACGCTATCCGTTACACCACCATGCTCGGTCAATTCTCTGTTGTAGTGGTTCTTCTTTTATCATCTCCCTGATTCTCTCATTCATTATTCTGCCTCTTCTTGATACTCCTACTCTACTCCTCTGAAATCTCATTTCCACAGATTGTATTGACGGTAAAAGATGACCATGAATCCAATTTGGAATTCGATTTAGTCATAAGGGAGTGGGAAGGTTTTCCTTCGTAGATAAGGGATTCAGGGATTGGAATAAATTACCATGATAGATGATGAATAATTTACCAGAAACACTGAAATATTTTAAAGTTGACATTTGTAGAGAGCATAGGTAGGCAGGTATAAGAAGACGAGTGTGTAGACAAATTGTCACCAGAGTGAGCGCTCCATCGAAATTAAATTAAATTAAATTTTGACCTGCCATCTATGTGCAAAACGTGTAACTATATTCTATGTGTGACATGGTAAGTGTATTTTTCATCGTGAAATATTTATTCTACGAGGCGGAAATTTGTGACGCTGCCAGTATTCGTCTTGATGGTTGCGGAAAACCGCCTAAAAATAGCAATCAGGACTCGATCGTGGTCCCATTGTATCTCCTCCTTCTTGTGCCACACTGGTGGGTTATTGATCAGTTTCTTAACAATACCTTTAAGAAAAATGTTGATTTGGTATCTAGTTATGGAACATCAAACTCAGCCGTATCCTTTACGGAACGACACCTGCACAGTAGTTCAGACAGAGTTTGCAAACAAAGCAGTAATTAATGATAGATCGCTTCCTGCTGATAGCGCGGTAGAACAAGATGCCTTAGCGATAGTCTCGAATTATTCTTCTGTCGGCCAGTTGACCCCAATTAAGCGGCTTGACACGTTGGTTCCGTGTTCGATAGCACTAAGAGGAGGCGAGATTTGCAAGTTGGCTCTGAATGATCACAAGATACGATATGCAATTACGACTGCTTGTCCGCAGGAAGCCGGTCCGATGACGTCAAGCAATTAAAACGCCGACAGAGAAATCGACTCTTAGTTATCTACAGCTGGTGAGTCAGCCACAACGGAAGGAAACAGAGGTACCACATTTGTCCGCAACGTTCTTGGATTTCATAAGTTAACGTTCCTTCCCTTGTCGAAAAGTTAAGTACTATACCATTTTATTAGTATATAACTATTTACGTCTGGTGCTTCGATACGAAATCCTAAGTTGATGTTATCAGTAGATATATAAACTGTAAGCGGCCGGTATCGTGGAGTTTCTTTCTCCACATATCGCACAAAACATGTCGAACCGATTGGGATTGGGATTTTCACCGTTGGAAAGCTTAGAGTCTTACTTAAAAACTGCGTAATGTTTTAAGACTCTACGTGAACGGTAAACAGAGCTATGATCTGTTCGTAATATGAGATTAAATTTGATTTAATTGGGATGGAGTGCATGCTACGGTGGCAATTTATCTGCACACCCATTTTTCCCTCTTTCCTCTACCCTGACGCCCTTACCTACTAAAGAAAATTTTCCAGTGCCAGCTTATAGTTGTGATCAACTTTTCCCTTGTACGCATTTCTTTCAATTCTTGCATAAATATTTTTCCACGCCAAATCACCAATTTATGCCTTGTACCCCCCTCCCCTCACCCCCATGACTCTCTTCACCTTCCTCCTGACTTCCAATGAATCCCATTCTAGTTCTTTTATCATGTCAATTACAGAAACAAATATAGCAGCCCTTCTTTACATCCCCTCCAACTCCTGCATTTGATACCCAAGATATGTGTCCAGTACTGTACCACCGTATTTAAGCAATGGTCTGACCAAAGCTTTGTAATCCAATTCCTTTCTCTGGTACATCCCCTCACCACTATCTTCAACAAGTGCAGGGTTTTGAAACCTTTTCCTACTAACTGCCTAATGTGTACTGCCCATTTGAATACTTCTTTAGTAACCTTAACAGATAATCGCTTAAAGTCACACTTAATCAAAAATAAACAATAACATCATATTAGTGGGGGAAATTTAAACTACTGAAAACTACATTCATCACGTCTTGTGTGGGAACTACTTCCCTAAATATTACGTGTTTTTTTATTTTATTGTTTTGGTGGAGGGGGGGGGGGAGATGTGAAGTCTACTCGGGTGAATTTTCCTATAAATTCTACTAGAAGGAACTATCATAACTCTTCCTTTGGGACACTACGTAAATCGACTACCGATTATTGTTTTTATGGAGACATTACTGGATTAAAAACAAACACATTTTGATCCAGTTTTAGTTATGGTAACGAGCGTAACAATAAGCTGAGATTAAAAAAAAGAAGAGAGAAAAAAAAAAAGCGGGGCCTCACAATCTTGGACATTGTGAAACGGACAGCGCTCTTGTCTGCAATTATACGGAGTTTTTTATTACCCACAGCTTGGCAAAGACTCTACATCACCTGTAAGTAATATCACGTGCTGGCTGTACCCTCTCGTGGAAGGATTCAGAGTGGATGACAATGCCAGAAGCTTAAAGAAGTATCCGCACGAACTTCACCTTCGACTGAACTTAACACAGATTGTTATATTTCAATAGGGATTTGGTCAACCTTTGCGAGAGATCATCGTTCAGCTATCGTATATATAGATACAGAACTCATCTACTTAAAATAAAATTCCCACTACTCTACCGTTTTAAAGAATCACTGTTTGTATTTGGAGAAGATTGCTGAGTAAGCAACCCGAACTAGCATCTACAGAGGAAAGAAGAACATAAGCAGACATACAAATGATAGGTGACAGTAGAAAACCCTCCACGCAGTAGTATATATGTGTTCAAATTGAGAATTTACTGAAGTGTAACTTTTAAACTTCACTACCCTCCTGGGGACAGTTTGAACAATAGTTTTACGACATATTACTGATCTCAACTTTTATTCACATCCTCCTAACACCAATATAAGGAATAATAAGAACCAGATATCACTTATTTCTGGGATAAGAAAGACTAATACATTTCGTTCACTCATCCATTTCTGGAAACGCATTATTTGTATATTATAATGATGATATCTTTTGTAGGTAAGTGGATGACTGCGTTAAAGAGTCACTATAATGACATTAGGGATCACTGTGATTCGTACACTCCAATTTCGCCTCTAGTACGCCACTAATTATTACTGCTGATCATTACTGCATTTTCTACTGTGAGCTAGGATAATGTTGGAACAGTTTTTGGTTTTAGCCCAAAAAAATACACATTCCAGAGACATACTAGCAAACTATACATTACGAAAAAAGCATCTAACAGTTCGGATAAATATTTCACTCCGTTAATATAATCTCTGTTATCATTCGTAAATTATTCCACTCGCTGTTCAATATGGAGGATCGTGTTGCTATCTGAAAATATCTTTTTGGCTGAATATGATTCAAATTGCAAGCTGCACTGTCAAAAGTAATATACGACAAATATATAAGCAGATGCAACAGGAACTAGAGCATACAAAGTTGTTTTCTTGGTTCTCTGGGTTAGCCGCGTCGAGTTTTGGAATACTCATGTTTCTGCCATCTTGCCGTGGCTTTCTTCAGGAGAGTGCATTTGTCGCAGAACAAGAGTCAATTTCAATATTTTTTGAAATTCACTTGCAGCAATGATGCCACTCGACCCATGATTTTATATTTATTTACATCAGCGCAGTCTGCGAATACTTTCCGCGTCAGATGGACAACACAAGAGAAACAAAATATAACTTAAAAAAAGCCTGACCTGAACATTTTCAAAGTGCGGTGATAGAACTACCTCTCAAATTGCCAGAGTTGGCAATGCAAACTTCCCGCTATGTAGTTAAGATTTTTCAAAAAAAGAGGGCTTAACACAGAGCCGTGTGGAAATGTTTCAGCTCCTAGTTAATCCTCAATTTCTCACGGAAACCAATCACCTATTCTATTATATCGCATTTCTATTGCAGTGACAGCCTCCGTGTGGTTGTGTTTTAGAACTTCTAGCAATCCAAAGTTACCTTTGTTGAGAAAATCCATACCAAAGTGCAAATCGCCCATTTACAGCTAGAATAGCGGGTGTACGTTGTTGTGCTGTTAGTTTGGTGGCGCTGAAAGCCACTGTGGAGAGTTGAGGAGGGCAGGGCATAGGTGGAACTGCCTTCCGCCCAAGTTGGGCCAAACATTGCCGGTAGAGCCCCGAGCAATTACGAAGCAGGCGAGAAAGCCCACGGAACAGGCAATTGTCGCACTAAACACCGCCTAATTGGCCGGCGGCGGAACCCAGCCCGTACGACTCACTCTAACACCGGATATTAACACTCTGCAGGATATCCGGCAAACTTAATTCGGGACTGTCAACAATGTTCTACAGTTCGCTTATTAATATTAACTGCAGCTAATTTGCTCATGGGCTTATGGTTGGTTCAGAGTGCATTTTTCACGATCTAACACATTGTTAGATGACATTTCTTGCCGAGCGTTTGGAGAGTATTCGTGGTATCATATATGGGACCACCAGTTTCCGTTGATACAAGGAAACTTTGGAAAATATATGCAACAGCAAACCGGGTATAGATCTTCAAACAGAGACAAATTTGCGGTTAATGTTTCACTATTCCAGGTAAGTCGGTTCCGGGATCTTACTATTCTTATTGGAATTTTTTAATTACATTCTATCTTAAGCAAGTGGAAGACAGGGCCTTGTGTAAATGAATCAAACACTCTAGCAAGAACAATAATTTAAACTTTTAAAATGTAATTTTTCTCAACATTTGGTTCATGGATCACTTGTGGTCTGCAGGCATAATATTAAATACTTAATTCTAATTTAATTAAAGATATAATGAAAAAGATAAATTAAGTTAGTCCATAGAAGTTAGTGACACACAGAATTATTTTTGAAATTTTACTGGTCCTGGGGTTGAAAAATGGTTGAGCAATGCTGCTAAAGAATGTTATTGAAAGCTATGTGAAGGGCAAACAAAGCAGAAATTAACATGTACTGAACATCAATGGTGAATGAAGGTGAATTGTGGAGAAAAACAAATACTGCAACATATTAAGCAGGTAGCTGACCATGCTTGTAATGGGTATATTGAAATAACGAGATTGTCCTAGGATATGAAGAGACCAACCAGTCTATAGACAAATGACAATCCTAAGCCAGAGAAACGGATATGATCACCAGTTTGTGTCTAGTGTTTTGAGGAACTCTGTTTTAGAGACTGTATTCCTGGTGCACAAATCAGAAACTCTCGCCACTAACCACCGCCCCGAGACAACTATGATAAAACAGGTTGTATGGTTGATATTGAAGCTGCCAGAATTTTAAAAAAAGTCATATCTCCTGGCGGTTCCTTATAATCCAAGTTTCCAGCTACAATATGATTTCGTTTGATTTAGTGAAAAAGTGGTTAATAAATTTCTGAACAACTTCTTTCTTGAGCGACGTCTTATCCACTTAACTTCAGCTAAATAAAAAAATAATAAATCTGATTGACATAAAATACACTCATGCTCCGCACATATCTAAAATGCAGTGAATGTTAACAAATATTTGACAAGATAAAAAAGATGAGCTGAATGGTTGAAACGATGAAATAAATATCAGAAACTCAGCAATCTCTTTTGAAATCAATCTATTTATTTATTTCCGAAAACAACTCTTTATACAAATCTAGTTTTCCACAGAATATCAGTTAATACTATAAATACAGTCTGTAATATAATTTAAATGCTACAATACATTTAGCAGCTAACTGAATGATGAAACGCATAGGTTATTACAAATAAGTCCTCAATTTCAGAAACAGTACTGTTTCCAATCACGATTTATTGTAACCCAACACAACGAAGTAGGCTGCTCTGTTGCTAAAGATAGGGATAAAACCACTCACGATTCTCAACTACCTCTTCTTGTTTGCAATGCATGGAACTTCAAGACCTCCACTTTATATGTATCATTACAGTGAAATTCTGTGTAATATCAACGATTTAGACTAAGCCAATAATTATGTAGGGGAAATACTAAATAACGGATCAGCGCAAATTTAATAAATCTGTCAAGGAATCAATAACTACAATTTTTATGTCTACATGTTTTGTTACCGTAACTATAAATGTAACTATTAATCCATCCTTATTATTTATATTATTTCTTGCAAGTTAGCAGAGAAAAAATAGAAGTAAGAGAGTAATTTATAACACATCCAATACTTGCCAAAGAGAATTTTACGTGTAAAATGTATTATTTCTCTCATTAATTGTTAAAAAAATCTGTTTACTACTTTCCTTTTGCGTTGAAATAGTACTTTATTTAGTATATTCAAACATATTGCGTATGTTTCATACCGACGATGAGCAATGTAGATCATAAGGATATTATCTCGCTAAGATATTCCCACAGGCAGCTTCAGAAATAATTATTTCATGAAGTATTAGTAACGAAGGAGCGTGGGCATTTGAAGAAATCAATATGCAAGTTGGTAATATTCGGGATAAGATACGTCACAATCAGTACACAATCTTATTAAAGTATTAGTACATAGTAATTCCATTTTCGGAAAGCTGGCTCAAATTATTCTTAGACATGAAACTTGTCTTTCAAATCACGTACTGCACGATAACATTGTGTGGTAAGCTTAGTAAATTAGAGAATTTGGGAGCTTGGTTTAGCTATACATCAAAATGTAAAATATGTCTACTATGCTCTCATTGCGTCTTTATTTCATCTAAAGATGATTTTAATTTTCTTTCGCGTTTCAGGTACAGCAGTAAGTTTTAAAATTTAAAAATAATAATGAATATTATTGTATCATTAAATTTGTCAGAAAAGAGAAAAGAAAGAAAACATCCGGAGCTCAATTGTGGGTGTCTATAACATGCTTTTTTTTATATATATATTAACATATATTAAATACATACGAAGCTATTGTATGGAAAATACAGTTTCCTCAGGGAATAAAAAACTAGTAAATTTGGTTCTTGATACACTTCACACTTTCCAATCTTACAATATGCGTGACTTGGTACTCAAATCAACATATGTCTTCTATTTGATCTAAATAATTTAATGCGTCGAACCAACAGTTTAAGAATCAATAATTTTACAGGCCAATCGATTTTTCAGATAATTTCATTAAAAAAGTATTTCTGAATCGTGATTAAGATTTATAGTATTCCGGGATTAAAAGAATAATTAATTAAGTACGATGCTCGTTAACATACACATACCAATTAAACCGTTAATCAATTTTAATTATTTGCGACAACGTTTCGGACAACCCTGTTTTAAATACTTCCAGACACCAATTGTACAAAATTATTTTCATCTGCCTTTGAAATTATCGCAACGCGATATATTACACATTGCGAACGCTGTCATAATATTTGTCTCTTCGATTTAAAAAACGTGTCGGAGCCGTAAGGGATTTTCACGTTTGTTCAAGGGAAAGCGAACTGTCTAACGCTCCTCTTTTCGTACCACAAAGCAGATCAGTTTGCTTCTGGTGCAACGTGGAGTACAACATCCACCAGGAAAGGAGAGTAAACATTGCAATTTTTAATATTTGAGCAAGCATCAAACAGATGGACACAAAACCTATTTCATCCAGAAGAGTGCAATTCGGTGTTACTCGTCCCACGCACGGCGGAATGTTTTTAAAACAGCTGGTAGCTGTTCTTCGCGTGTTTGGAAACAAATGGAAAGTGGAGCTGCTTAGCATAGGAGTGACAGAACGACCACACTTTACTTTTTTCAGACGTACTTTGCGCATATGACCACACCACCCTACCCGTAAGTCATAACGTTGATTGAAAGAACGAATGCAATAAAAACATCTAAACAGTAATCATTAACTTTCCACTAATGTAGTTGTTGAACGGTAGAGGTAAAGATAATGACTGTAAGGGTCAAAGCTATTATCAGATAAACTAACCTCAAAGACCGTCAAAAAATGACGGATTTAACGGGGTGTTTTAGCAATTAATTTCTTTTCAGTTGCTTTCCTAAATAGAATTGTTTTAAAATAAAGCTCGATATTATTTCTAGTCCCTTGTACTATAGCAAAAATTTCCAGTTGTCCACTTGTTCCGAGTTGCATTTCAGCCTAACCACAATCTCCGCCAATATTGCCACTAGAAAATCAAAGAGAACTGCCGCTAATCAAAAATTAAAGCTTTTACTTACATATCTTTTGCCAAATACTTTGACGAATACTTTTACTTTGAACGAATATTAAATAAATATAAGCAACTGATAATTATTATGCCGATTTGAACGGATGACGTACTTCTTTTTCAGTGTTCTGACAGTTAATTTATTTGCGGATACTTAGATAAATACAAATGTTGTTAATTAACGTGCATAACCTAGAACAACATCTCGTGGTCTGAGAACAAAGGCGTGAAGCGTGACGTCATAGCCCGACGTCATAGAGTGACGTCATGGCGTGACTGAAAATCATGACCAGATAAGCGTATTATAAGAATAAGATAAGAATGCACTACTTGAACACCTTAACGTTCAACAATTCCTTCCTTATAGAATATAGAGGGTGAGTGAGGAAGAATGGTAGATATTGAAGGAGGTGGTAGTATGAAGAGTATTGAGTAAAAAAGTTCACTTAAACATTTGTCCGATTTCCATTCGTTTTAGAGATACGGATGCTGGAATGTTATGCTTAAAATAAACCTCAGAAAATGACAAAGAGCACACGAAAAACTTATTGAAATACTTTATTCGTGAAAAAACATATAGGTTATGTTCCGTACTACAAGTAGACTGTTATCTGAGTATCGTAATGTAGCAACTACAGTCTCCTTTTTTCTTTCTTTTTTTGAGTTGCACGCGCATCTGGACTGTACGTGTCGACTTCAGGCACTAATAAAGCTATTCAATTTGTGTATTGAAGTCAATGGTGGGATTTTCGATCATTTAATTGAAACTGTTGTAAAGTATAAGCGTGTTTATACAAGAATAAGGTACTTCAATTAGTTATTTGTGTGCTCTTGATCACTTTATCAGGTTGATTTTATGCATAACACTCCAACACGTGTATCTCCTAAACGAATTGAAATCGAATGTTTATTTGAACTTTTTTTACTCTATAATGTTTATATACCACTTCCTACAATATTTACTATACCTTCTGAATCACCTTGTATAAACGTTGAAACGATTATGGGGATACTACATAAAAATATTTTCATTGAAAATATATTTTAAAAAGTACTGCTTGATTCAACTGGGTTCATACGCACATAATAATAGGCAAATATTAATAAAAAAAATCTGCTAATGTCTGTTACAACTACAAAGGTATGTCAATTTTAATATAAAAGTTTTCGTGTCAATATCTACTGTGTAAAATGTATGTGTTGAAGATGATAATAGAAAACCCTTTCAAGTAATTTACCTTAACACAGTAACTTTAATTCATCTTTAGCAAAATACGTCTCAGCAAGTTTTTGGAGCGTTTGATGTATCAAACAACGGAATGAATGACACGAAGCATTTTTTTCAGTGAACACAAACCTTTATTTCTTATATATCTGGTTACTTCACTAACTATAGAAGAAGTTTTTGATATTATTTCTTCATCTACTCCATTGAGATTTCAGCGATTAACGTAGGCTTTGTATAAACTGCTCTCGGGTGACTAGCCGAGTCAAGAGTGCGTTGTCACACGATATTTCGGCGACTAGATTCATTGCGGCCATCTTCTGGTGAATATCGTGTGACAACGCACTCTTGACTCGGCTAGTCACCCGAGAGCAGTTTATACATTCTCAACGCCGAGAAAGACTTCGTTCTTATATAACGTAGGCTTTGTTCGGACAACAATATGTATAAATTAACTGCGATTATCTTAACTCTAGTTTATACTACTAAGTGAAGGCAAGTGGATCCTCGCAAAGAAGGAAGCTAACGTGCTATTTGCGCGACCTGACGCGGTATTGTCGGATGCACAATCACTGGACGAAAGTAAACTTTCGCTCGAACCTGCATAAACTAGTCCACGTCAGTTTATGCGCTCTCCACTGCGGCTATACTCAAAGGGACGTGAAGGAAAACCGGAGTAATAGAGATGATGATGCAGTGTGGTTAAAACAGTCGGTAAAAGAAACCGACAGTGTTACCAACGTAACGACTTGAAGCGCGTGAAACTGCCGACACGAGGAGCAATTTCACGCACGTTAAAAGACCCAACAACGCGATGACACTTTGTGGAATCACTGATCCGTGTGAGTTCCTTGACAAGCAACAAACTGCTCAGAAAAAAGAACGGTTAAAAAGGGACCACCGGGGAAAGAGTGCTTGCGTTCCTTGTTGTTTTTTATGCGACTAAGATGAAAGTCGTTTCCAGCGCCCCCTTTCACCGCAATTGCTCTTTGATGGCTCGTAAAACCTAGCCATTCCTATCACCGATTACTGAGCGACATTCATATAGAAAGCGAAAGTATATTATGGAATCATTCATAGCTATTGACTCCATACCACAACTAATCTCAGACAGCAATTCGTCATTAGGGGTACACTCATCATCACAGTGTAATGGTCCAAGTGCAGAGGGAATTTATGAATTATTTGCTGAAATATGATTAAAATAGGAATGGCACATGACACATTCAAAACATTGCTGGAATTATTTCGTTAATGAGTCAATGTGTCAAAAAAAAAAAGTTACATTGAAAATTGGAATTATTCTTCTTGGCTCAGAATTTCATCGCGTATTTTTAGTGAATTATGCGACGCATATTAAGGCTGAATTAGTTATGACATCTCTCTAGAGAACCGGAAGTCCCAGGTTCGACTCCCGGTCTCACTTGGAATTTTTACGGACCTTAAAACTGACTTTCACATCGGACCACTTACTTTTCGGATTCCAGGTAAAAATGTAAGTCTTCTTTAAGGGGTTGGGTTTGGCTAGGCTAGCCGCGCCTAGAGGCACATGCGCGGAAAATCGAAACACTATCACTGAAAGGCCGAAGTCTCCCGGGAAATAATCTCAAACGCAGTTACTTTTCATGTCGTAGGGAACGTTTTTATTCACATTAGGAAGGATTTCGCCACGAGTCATTTCTCGCAGAACGGCCACTACATTTAAGTAAGCCCTTGCCGGAGAAGTTCTATGTAGCCACTCAGTTCACAGATTCGAGTCGTTTCTTCGTGCACGCTGTCACCTTAGTAGCTTAAAGTAAATTGGAAGTTATGCCATTAAAATTTATCTCCTCTTTGAATTGACAAAAAAGTTATTTGTACTTTAAACCGTCAGTTTAAAAATTTACTAGTGTAAGTTCTATTTCTTCTAAAAAAAAAATCGATTTACAGTAAATTGCTCATTTTTCGAAAGTTATCTCAATCTGGTGAAGACTGAGTAGTTAAGAAGTATTTTGTAACAGAATCAGACCAACAAAAAATCTAATTTGTTTAACTTTTAATCCTAAAAATGTTGAACCTATCAATGACATTTTAGGACAGTATAATTGCAACAAATGAACAATTCTAACAAAGAACGAAGCGTGCAAAACATTTATTTGGGCAAGTCTGTAGCATTTTAGCAGCGTGATTTATCCATAAAAGGAGGAAATGATTGAGAATAACAAAGAAATGTAAGGGAGTTCAGCGCGTTTTGTCTGATTTCTTTCACGAACTGAATGCAGCATCTGACTTGGAATATATGGAAACAAGAAGCCTCTGTTTAAGATCAGACTCGTTGACTAGAAAACCTTCCTCTACTTACAGTTGGATTTGCTATAAAATCGTCCTACATCCACTAATTTATTCAGTTCAAAACTACAGTTAACAGAAAACTACAAAGGAATACGTGACGTAGGCGAAATGCTCAAATGGAAGAAATTCAGTAACCTTGTCGGTTAGAGAACACTAGTTTAGTATGAGTTGTTGGAAGAATCACTTCCTCCTTCCCCGTTTAAAAAGACATTAAAATAAATTGGTTGTATTACAACAGCAGACTTATGGCTGAGTGGTAGGGCTTAAACGTAGCATTCGGGGGAACGTGGTTTCAAAATCAATTCCGGCCATCCAGATTTCGGTTTTGCAAAGTTTCCCGAAATTACACAAGGCGAATACCGGGATGGCTTCTTCAAAACACTGTGGTCAAATCTCTTCCCTCTCCATGCCCACCATCCCTTCCCGCTTCTACAGACCTCTGTGTCGATGAGCCGTACAGTCAGAAAAAAAAACAAGCAACGCAAATCGCTATTGCCTTACATCGAGCTGAGAAAGTTTTTATTTGAGACTCATACCGCTTTTATTGTTGCTGTATCTACAGTTTATCTTCACCCATAACCACGGTATGTCCTTTTTTTTGCTTGGGCTTTACGCCTCGTCGACAGCGTGGTCATTCCAAGCGGGATGGGGGACAAGGAACGGGAAGGAATTCGCCCATGGCCTTTTTAAAGGAAGTATCCCGGCATTCGCCTGGAGTGATTTGGGGAAACCATGGAAAACCCAAATCTGGATGCCCCGACGGGGATTCCAGCCCGCGTCCTCCAGAATGCGAGGCCAGAACGTTAACCGTTCATCCACCACGCTCGGTCGGAATGTCCTAAAGTTACTCATATGACCAAAGCAATGTCCGTAAAATCTTTAACCTGACAGGGTTTTGAACCCATGACTCTTAATTTTCAGTTCAAGTGTCTCAACATTTTGACTACTACACTGAGATTGCATGTTCTCTAGTTTATCTAGTTCTGCATATTGATTTGAGAATATTTAGTATACGCCACTTACAGCAAACAATCATAAATACGAATGATCAGCTGTCCAAATTAAAAAATAGCTTCACTTAATGAAGCAGTGTTACTAAACTAAGATTCTTAGCTACAAGATAGTTTGTAATAGGTTTTCTGATATTAATGCCAGTTTTCGGAACAGTTGTTAATATGTAACGAAAAGTTTAATTTAAATTTCGCTGGCGTCAGGAAATGATTGTTGTTTTACATTCACTGAAGCAGACGAAAGGTACTGCAAATCAAGTTCTCAGAAGAGCGTTAAGATAGCACAGATATTGCGCGAATACAAGAACCACTGTGTATTAAGTCACTAAAACGGCAGTCAAGAAAAATTTTAATGCGAGAGGACTATCTGAAATATTCCTTGGAAGAAATACGTGCGAATTTAACCACTTCTGACATTTCGATTGTTGAGATAAACTTGTTGTTACTTTATAGTTCAGCTGAATCACACTAAATTATGCTTGTAAACCAATAGAGTGAGAGAGTTAGTGAGGTCTCTTCCTTCTTGTGTTATTAACTAAATCAATAACTGAAAATGTTGTTACTTACGAGACTCGTACAAGAAGGAACAGAACAAGTGACGTACCTGTGGATAAAAGAGAAACTGTTAAAACTGGTTCACTTTCAGCAAAATTAGCTTCGTCTAATGCATTAACGATTAAACTCATACAGTAAACATATAGCATTACATCAATCACGATTTAATAGATTTCTGGCACTTAAAAGCTTTATACAAACAGCTTCTAATGTAAAAATCTTTCACTTCTCGTATTAAGGAAATTTTCGACTAGTGTAACTATTAACGTATTATTGTATCCAATGTTACATGTCAGATGTTGTAGTGTAAATTACAATGTAGTCTTGTTGTTTAAATTAATCTACAAATTTTAGATACTACTTCAAACAAAGAAAAATGTAATTAAGTTAAGCTAGCATAGAGTATTTAAATTGAAGTCTGCTTTGAAATTAAATCCATAAAGGATTCTATACAACTGAACATAAATTCGATGGTGAAACAGCGTTTTTCTTATATTTTATGTACCTATTAATGGGAAATTTTTTTAATCTGGCCGTACTGAGACTACAAGAAACATTTTATGCATCATAATCACTTTTGTCGTCGGTTGGGCTAATAATAGAAAGCGGTTTAAGGTATTCTTCTAATATGTTTGAAATCTGTTGTAACTGGTCAATGAAAAGGAAGTTGAAATCCAGTTCCAATTCTTTGAACTTTTAGAATTTGAAAAGATAAATTTGGTAGCCATTTTTAACTGTGACTATTTAAGTTGGAAGAAGTGTTTTTGTTGTGTAAAAATAACTCCAATAGTGGCCACTACTGTGCTGAAACAGACTATGCTCTCGTTGAGTAAAATACATTTTCCTACTGTTACAACGCTATGACAATTACAACTAATTTTACTCACCACTGATGAGAGTAAAACTAGTTAAATGATCTAGTTTACATTTAAAATACAGAGAAGTAAGATTAAGAAAGACATGGAATAGGACATGTTTACAAAATAAAAACCAGAACAACACAAAAAATAGAAAACTAGCTACCATCAGTCATTAACCTGCTGGGAACAAGTTATTGTCAGAAACCATTCATACAAAGAAAATTTATGAAGGTGTTTTTAAAGTTTATACATTTTTGTTTAAGTACTGTATCTATGCCTTTTTTGTAGGAATTAAACAAGAATAATTCGAATTTAATACATTGAAACCCATGGTATAATCAAACTAAGACCTATGAAATTAATAACTAATTCCAATATGTATAGATATATATATATATGAATAAATTTATAACTGATACGCACAAGGAAGCTGTTAAAACTAGAAAAAATTTTCTTTCGCCAAAAAGATAATGAGTTATTGTCTGTAACAAAAAATAAATCGATATTGAACGTTTCACAAAAAAGAAAGCTTCATAACAAAGGTAACACCGACGGAGAAAAAGCCACTTAAAACTCCGTCAGCGGCGTCACAAGAACTGGATCCTTTTTTGTTAAGGAGAGCAAGTTGCCCATTATGCCAGCAGCTTATTTAGAAGAGACAGTTAAAAGATTATAAAACCTTCTTCAGTGTCAACACTTCCTGAAAGG
Source organism: Vandiemenella viatica (assembly GCA_031002005.1). Lineage (NCBI taxonomy): Eukaryota > Metazoa > Arthropoda > Insecta > Orthoptera > Morabidae > Vandiemenella > Vandiemenella viatica. The sequence goes on along the minus strand of JARYHS010012519.1, from coordinate 127,204,587 downwards.
CTAGGGCACTGGTGTGATTAACGTAGACAGATAATTGTAGATAAAATGTCTATAACTGCAAGAAAAATTACGTATTGAACGGGGTTACATGTTCGTTAGCGGGGATAGTATCGTCAGGTCATTTCATTGAGAATCTCTTCCTGCTATCTGTTCGAAAAATCTGTGTCTTTCTGATATGTATTTCGTATCCCGACTACTTTTACTGCTGAAGATATTGCGAACTACGAAGAGAATTTTTACACACTTTAAGCAGTTACGAGCAACCGCAATCAACGAGCAATCTAAGTTTGAAGATCGGTTGACAACGAACTGAAAAACAAGTCCAGCTCCCCATAAAATCGAGAAAACAATTATCTTTTTTGAGCTGTGCGACATATCGACTAACGCTTGTATCAAAAGAGAATCAAAGAAGCAGCCGGACGGAAGTACTAACCACGTCCACTCGTTTCTGAAACCAAACAGGAATACGCAGCTCTTCAATCGGCAAAGCCACCTTGAAAGCTCACAGAATTCTGAATGAGTATGACCCCTATTATTATTATTGCCGCATGAACGCCAGTGTACCGTCTGCCAGCATGGCGCAGCGGGTAGCGTCACGAATTGCGGTACCGAAGGTCGCCGGTTCAATCCCGCCCACTGACAAAAATTATTTAATTCTGTTTATTATTTCCAGAAGATTCTACATGTTTCCTAAGGTCACTTGTAACTTCTACACATTTCACTTGTTAACTACTCTTGTAATCTCTAGTACGTTCTATCTGTGTATAAATAGAAGAGCATTCTGCCCAAGAGGCAGTCAGTGCTGCGTGTATGTTTGAGTTCTCAATAAACCTGTTCTCAGTTTAAGTGCTGTGTTCATTGACAAGTAACCTTCGAATTCACACCTGCCCCGGTTCCAACGCGACATAGTTTGGTGGAGACGCCGGGTACCCTGTGCAACAGCTGCATCGTCGTGGCTCCGATTAGGCAACGTAAAAGTCGCCGCCTACACGGACTGGAACCGGACTACAAAGGATATACTCAGTACGTCCTTCCGAAAGTCCGCGTCATTAGGAAACCCATGGCGGCAAGCCAGCTGCACATTCGACACCCATCGGTGTTCTCTGGAGACGCTGGACAGGATCCTAACAAATGGCTAAAAGGGTTCGACCGAGTCGCCAAGTACAACAGGTGGGATCATACCATGTGCTTGGCAAATGTTTATTTCTATCTGCACGGAACCGCCCAGCAGTGGTTCGAGAACAACGAAGAAAAACTGAATAACTGGGAAATGTTCCAGACGGAACTTAAGAAAACGTTTGGGGACCACCAGCGACAAATCCGCTCGGCGGAAGAACAACTGAAGAACCGGGCCCAACGACATGGGGAGCCGACGCAATCTTACATACAGGATGTTTTGGCCCTATGCAACGTAGTCAACCCGAATATGACTGAAGCCGACAAAATCACGCACCTAATGAAAGGTATTGCAGAAGACATGTACCAAGCTCTTCTGATAAAGACGTCGCTACGACGGAAGAGTTCATCAAGTGGTGCCAGCGGATTGAGGAGATGCAACAAAGGAGGGTTGGGCGAAAGAAGTATGACAGACTTCCCAACGTAGTCCCTATGGCAGTTGTGGAAGACCAGCACGACTTTGCGTCTCTCATACGACAAATTGTGAGAGAAGAATTACAACAGTTCATGGCAGCTGGGACTCTTGAACCGAGTGAGCATCAGATCATGGCCATGGATGTAAGCCCAGTGGGTCATGAAGGAGCCGACGCGGCGGAAAAAGAGGTATTTCAGACAATAGCTCCTGTCTGCCGAGCCAATCGCACTCGACGTGAAGAATGGCCTCGCCCTGATATGACGTATGCTGCAGCTGCCAAACGGCAGCCTAGGAACCGGCCGACACGACCACAACCAAATCCTCCGGCACCTATGACGTCCCGCAGACGAACGGACGTCTGGAGGACAGAAGACAACGCGCCAGTATGTTTCCACTGCGGGCGCCCTGGACATGTCATACGCTACTGCAGAGAGAGAAGACGAGTATTTGACGATTATTTTGCCGCAAGACGTCCGCCATCCGAACAGTTCTACCCCAGGCAGCCACCCGCTGACGAGTTTCGGGTCGACCTACGGGAAGAAGCCCATCGCCGTACCCTAGACGAGGTCGATCCCCGACGCGCCGCTGCCGTTCATCGTCGCCGGACAGAGCTACCAGCCGCTCCCCTAGCCGCCGCACGCAGGAAAACTAAGCAAGGCGACCATCTACGGAGGTGAGGCCGCCGCAGATGAAAATCCTCCATGGATGACAGTCACTAAGATGTCGGGAAATCTCATCAACGTTATAATCGACGGCCAACCTGTCCGGGCGCTGGTTGATTCAGGAGCTTCTTTCTCCGTATTGTCGGACAATTATCGTCGCACACTAAAGAAGACAATGTTCCGTGATACGGGGGCAACTGTGCTAAAGGTCGCAAATGGAAAGTACGTCCAGCCAGCTGGAGCTTGTGTCGCGAGAATAACCATCAACAACAGGACCCAGCCAGTTGAATTTGTCATTTTAAACAGAATGTAGTCATAATGTCATCCTTGGATGGGACCTTCCTTAAGGCATCCCAAGCTGTCATTGACTGTGGAACGTCTGAGCTGCAAATTGAAGAAGTCGTTGCGACGGGTACACGTAACACAGAATCTTCTGGGAAGTTATTCGCCGTTGACAACGTGACAATCCCGCCGTTCGCAATGAGAAGAGTCCCAGTCAAAAAAACGGACGACCGCAACCTTGAAGTGCTTGTCGATAGTAGAAAGTTTATTAGGACTCACGAAAGAAATCTACATACCAGCGGCTATCATAAGCATTATCGGTGGTCGAGGAGACATTTGGATCACCAACTGTCACGAGCAGTCACAAATTATCCCCAAGGGAATGTGCATAGGAACAGCTGAACCAGTCCAGGAGGGCGAGCTCAACGTCATTAACGAAGATCCATGCTCTGTTACTAGTACCGACAACACGCTGGAGGAAAACAACTATGGAACTGCCAATAGGGTCCGGCCTGACCAAGGAACAACACCACCGGGTGTTAGCTATACTACGCCAATTCTCTGGTGTATTCACACCCCAGCAAAAAAAAGGTCAGACGAAACGGCCCACGATAAAGCATCGTATCAATACTGGGGATCATCCGCCCATTAGCCAGCGCTCGTACCGATTGTCACCAGTCGAAAGGCGAATAATTCGAGAGGAAGTGGAGAAGATGTTGCATAATGACATTATTCAACCTTCGGAGAGTCCTTGGTCATCTCCGGTGGTCCTCGTAAAGAAGAAGGATGGTACGTGGCGATTCTGTGTCGACTATCGGCGGCTGAACAAAATCACAAAGAAAGATGTCTACCCACTGCCGCGCATCGACGACGCCTTAGACTGCTTTGAAAGGAGCTACATACTTCTCAACCATGGACATGCAGACAGGCTACTGGCAAATCGAGGTTGACGAAGCTGACAGAGAAAAGACGGCTTTTATTACACCTGATGGCCTCTATGAATTCAAAGTAATGCCATTCGGATTATGCAACGCTCCGGCCACATTCGAACGCATGATGGACAACTTACTTCGACACCTTAAGTGGACGACGTGTCCTTTGTTATTTAGATGACATTGTTGTTTTCTCGAAAACATTTGAAGAACATCTGAGTCGCCTGTCAACGGTGCTGAAGTGTGTTCAGACTGCAGGACTCCGCCTCAATCCGAAGAAGTGCCTCTTCGTCGCCAGAGAGATAAAATCCTGGGCACCTGGTCAACGGAGATGGCGTCCGCGCTGATCCAGATAAAGTAAGGGCAGTCATGGAATTTCCAACTCCTCAGCACAGTTCGTGATGTGAGAAGCTTTCTTGGGCTGTGCTCATACTTCCGGCGTTTCATAAAAGGATTCTGTAACATGGCACGTCCACTGCAAGAACTTTTGCAGGGAGACGCCAAGTTTTACTGGGATGAAACTAAAGAAAGATCTTTCCAGGCACTTAAGGAGGCTCTAACTTCCGCACCAGTTCTAGCCTTATACGACGAGAATGCAGAAACTGAACTTCACCACTGACGCCAGCGGTTATGGGATCGGTGCAGTGCTTGTGCAAATTCAGGAAGGTGCTGAGAAGGTGATAGCCTATGCATCAAGAGTATTCTCTAAGCCCGAGATAAACTACTCTACAACCGAGAAAGAATGCCTCGCAGTTGTCTGGGCTATCAACAGTTTCGTCCGTATTGTATTCGGCAAACCTTTCACCGGTCGTGTAACAGACCACCATTCTTTATGTTGGCTAACCAGCTTGAAGGATCCATCAGGTCGACTAGCAAGATGGGCACTTAGACTTCAAGAGTACGACGTCACGGTGGTATTCAAAACGGACGCAAACACAAGGATGCCGACAGCCTTTCAAGGAATCCTTTAATAGAACACAACAGCATGAATGGAATTTCAGCCCTCGCGTGAATTAGGTGACGTTGCAGCTGAACAGAGGGAAGATTCAGAGTTATTAAGAACCATAGACGCCTTGGAGAAAGGAGAACCGGCCAAGGAGGGGTTTCAATTGATAGATGGGGACATTGTATAAGAACAACTACGATCCACTAGGCCCCAAGTGGCTTCTGGTCGTTCCAGCTCATCTCCAGCCAGCTATTCTCAAGTATTTCCACGACGCTCCAATATCCGGTCATCTGGATTTGTGAAGACCCTGGACCGAATCAGACGCAGGTATTACTGGAAGGGTCTCTACCGATCTGTCCAAGCATTATGTGAGTCACTGTAAAGAGTGCAGCGACGGAAACATGTGCCGCAATTACCTCCAGGTCATCTAGTACCAATTCCACCTGCAGCAGTTCCATTCCACCGAATTGGGATCGACCTTTTGGGGAGGTTCCCGAAGTCGACAACCGGTAACCGATGGATAATAGTCTGCACCGACTACCTCACGCGCTACGCTGTCACCAAACCTGTGCCGACTGCAGAAGCTCCAGAGGTTGCAAAATTTCTAGTAGAAGACATTATTTTGAAGCATGGAGCACCACGTGTGATGATATCCGATCGTGGAAAGGTATTCCAGTCAAGACTAGTATCAGAGGTCATGTCAAGATGCGACGTTGTCCACAGGATGACAACTGCATACCACCCTCAGACAAACGGTCTCACAGAACGCTTCAACAAGACATTAGCCGATATGCTGTCGATGTATGTGGATGTTGAGCAGAAGGATTGGGATACAATACTGCCAGTGGTCACATTTGCTTATAATACAGCAAGGCAAGATACGACAGGCTTCACTCCGTTTTTTCTGCTCCATGGCCGTGAAGCTGAGACCACAATGGATACGCTGTTCCCATTCCAGCCGGACGACACTCAGGATGACTATATAAAACAGCTCATTACCAGGGTCGAAGAAGCAAGACAGCTGGCTCGCATACGAACACTGGCCACCCAGGAGAGGGACCGTCAGCGGTATGACGGCAAGCACCGACCTGTTGCGTACAACCCAGGAGATCTCGTATGGATTTTTACCCCTGTCCGGAAGGTTGGGCTATCAGAAAAGTTACTGAAGCGGTACTTTGGTCCGTATCGTGTCATACGCCGCCGGTCAGACGTCACATACGAAGTCGAGGATTATGAGCCGTCTTCGAAACGACGAAAGCGAAGGGACATTGTTCACGTCCTCCGCATGAAGCCTTACTACAATCCTGACGAGCAGCTAGGCACAACCAGCTTCTTGTTCAAGGACTCTGAGGACGGTTTGGATACTGAGGAAGTCGGACAGGAAGATAATAGTACAAACAGGAGGGGCCCTCCAGAACTGCCATACAGAGGACCCACGACAAGATCAAGATCCAGGACACTTCAGCGTGCCCCAAAAGAAATCTAACAGCGGGACGCTGTTTTCCTCAGGAGAGGGAGCAATGCCGCATGAACGCCAGTGTACCGTCTGCCAGCATGGCGCAGCGGGTAGCGTCACGAATTGCGGTACCGAAGGTCGCCGGTTCAATCCCGCCCACTGACAAAAATTATTTAATTCTGTTTATTATTTCCAGAAGATTCTACATGTTTCCTAAGGTCACTTGTAACTTCTACACATTTCATTTGTTAACTACTCTTGTAATCTCTAGTACGTTCTATCTGTGTATAAATAGAAGAGCATTCTGCCCAAGAGGCAGTCAGTGCTGCGTGTATGTTTGAGTTCTCAATAAACCTGTTCTCAGTTTAAGTGCTGTGTTCATTGACAAGTAACCTTCGAATTCACACCTGTCCCGGTTCCAACGCGACAATATTGTATGTTATTGGAATAATATAAATGTCTTTGTTTTTTATTAGTATTAGTACCTATGATTGTTTGGTGTGATGAAAAAAAGGAAAGAAAAAAAAAAATTGATAGCTAAAGTGAATGTTTGTATTTGTAATAATTGCTATTGAATGGAACCTTAGATGTGATTACAAAGAATTGATACAACGTACATTCACGTGGTGTATTAATTTAAGAAAAAAATACAAATAGAAATTCTATGCGACTCATAAGAAATTAATTTTAAGCCGACTATAAAAAAAATGACGAAGGCGAAGTGACTAGGAGGTCACACATGGTTTCATCAAATCACTCCAGGCAAATGCCGGGATGCTTCCTTCAGCAAGGTTATGGCCGAATTCCTTCCCGTTCCTTGTCCCCAGTTACATCTCGCCTCTAATGACCTTAGCCGTCGACGAGGCGTAGAGCCGTAAGAAAAAAAAGTGAGTTTTTGAAAATTAATGAGTCACTTCTGCTATTGGGAGCAAGATCTTAGGAAGCTAAAGGTACTGATTGTTTCGATTCTCACTTTACATTTCAATCAACTATGCTCTCTTATATATAATAGTGGTCAAGATGCGTCTCCCCGCTTCATACGGCGTGCAACATAAAAAAAAATAACTGAACATGTGTTTTAGCATTTCCGAGCAAGAAGACGTAATAAAGTAATTGTACAGGGCGTTCGCCGGAAACGCTACCCTCCTAGTCTGTTGCCGTCGGCAACTTGCTCGGTCAGTGGTGCCAGCAATTCTCGCCACACGGCACCGTGAATCACCGCACTGTTTAACACTCCGCTGCCCCAACAGTGCAGTGACGCAGTATAATCTGACCCTTACATTGTTAAGAACGGTTTCTTTGCATTGTAGCTAGTTTGTGACTTCAGTCTCTTATTAATCAGTGTTGTGAATAAACGTTTCATTGCGGTTTGGCTGGTTTGGGGCTTCATACTCTTACTAATCTGTACCGTGTTTGAGTGTGAGTAAAATTATGGTACGTTACAGTTTGCAACAAAGAATATTTCTCTACGATACATATATGAGGAAGAAGTCGTTTAAAAAGTGTCGCAGTAAATTTCGTCGCGAATTTCCTGGCGCTATACTGCCAGCTAAATCAACAATTCTGCGTCTGGTTAAAAAAGTAAGAGAAACGGGTTCATTTTTTAACAAAAAGAGACTGTCGGTCAACCGTATTCTCACAGAGGAGAAAATTGACGATATTGCTTTTCGACTAGAACAGTCACCCAAAAAATCATTAAGTCAGTTAGGGCAGCGTGTGTCTCGAAATATGTTCAGAAGATGTGAAATGTGCATTACACAAGAGGGTCAACACGTCCAGCATCTTTTATAAGGTAAGCTAATGAATTACGTCACATTTAAATGCTTAGCACATACAAGTTTATGAAGTTTATGAAGCGTAATTATTATGAAATAGTCCGCGGCCGACGGTCGAACAATGCCGGAAGCTGACCGCTCGCTCGCCGGGAGCAGTTTCTTCCTTGTAGCGCTAACAGTGGGTTGCGTTTCCCGGCGAACGCCCTGTATTAATTATGTATACTATATTTAAGAAAACATAATTTTATTCATATGATTCTTTTTTCCTTCTTCTTCTCCTCAAACGTTAATTTGGCGGATACTTTTTCTTGGAAATTTAAGCTATGGAGGTTCCTCATTCCCGTCCCAATTATAGAAGTGTATTTATGCGTTTGTTGTATTCTGTTGATACATGTGATGTGTGTATGCTCAGTGTAGTGTGGTGTTTTGTAATAAGGAATAGTTTTAAGAGATTGAAATATTGATTTATTAAAAAATTTATAATCTACTATATGATTTTGTAAACTCGTTCGTTCACCTACCTCGATAGCTATTGGCTGGACGACGGTGAACATACACGGCGGCCTTTGCTCGCAAATTAACAGCGACCAGAGTTATTATTAGAAATTAGAGGTCAGGTGCACAGCTTGCTAACTAAGCAACTGCTATGAAATTAACTGTCACTATGCATTCATTGCGTTTTCTTTTCGTAGCATTTAAAAAAAAAAAAATAAAAAAAAAAAAAGTATGGTAAAAACTTCATGGCTGAAAGGACGAGGAACTAATTTTCAGTAACATGTGGCTAATGAAAAGAACATACAAAAGCTTTTAAAGACTTACTCTAAACGAGTATTCTGGCAATTCATTTCTTCAGACTATTTGATGACTGTACTAAGTTCTCCGACCGCTACGCGCAACATGACTAAAGATTACGTTATGAATGTTTGGCCAGCCTTATTCAAGAAGTTATGCTTTCGAAGCAACTGTTGCTGCGATGGATGACCGAACTCCCTTTAAACCAAATACAAATTCCTCAAAATTGTCAAGTTTGTATGTATTTCAGCCTGTCCGAGTTTAGCAACCACGACCTTTTGATACAAATACATGATAGTGCGACCATCACTGTCCCTTTTTAACAAGTCTAGTAATACTTTAAGGTCGAGAGATTTTGTTCAAATTTTTCACGGTGAACAATTAGGGGAAAACACAGGTCAAGTCCCTATTTGGCAAGATCAGTTCAATCTATCATAACCTTCAACCTTAAAATTAGGTTCTATTCTACAAAAAGGTAACGGGCTTGCAGCCTTGCACTAGTTTAGAATTTTCCGTATATTTTTACTCGATCCACTATAACCTTAGCAAATAGTTTAGAAACAGGTAACATATTTCGAAGTAATGTGTAAAGCAAATCATACGTAAGTACTGATAAATGCGAGAAAGATGAATTTATTCACGAAACGACAAAAACACTTTTCTTTACGTGAGTCAAATGTCATTTGGAAGGATGCGGACAAGCGTCAAACCTGAGGCGAGCTAGCGACGACGGGACGGCAACGCCACGCAGACTGATACACGCTTTCAAGCCTTTTGTGCATTGCAGATCCTCGTAAATTCGTGCGGGATCCAGTAGACTGTTAAATGATGAGGAGTTTCGACATCCCGCCTATCTGGACTGCAGTCCCTAGCTTCGGTCTTATCTCAGCTGTTACTAACGCTGCCCTTTTAATTATTATCCCTCTTTTAAATGACGGATAGCACCTGGCTTTCAGATATTTTTGCTGATCGTTTCGCTATCGCTTTCAGACACATTGAGCTTAGATTTCTGTAAATTTGTATGGACCATTGTTCTATTATTTTCTGGTCTTTTGAACGACTTGTATCATAGCCATATCTTTTTTTCTAGTGTATATGGGGTTGCTGGAATAGTAATTGAATGTTATACGTACCTTTGGTATATATATGCAATGTGCGAACCTACCTTGTTGCTAATATTAGAATCTCTTTGTATGTTAAAAACTTTTTTATTTATCTTTAATATTGATCAGTAACTTTCAGTACATCACTTAAGAACCATTATTACCAAGTAGAACTCATATGCACTTGCCATCTCGAACTAAGTTGTCAACGTGTTGTTGTCAAGGGTTTATGACGTTTAGTGTGTGTGCACTAGGCTCTGATTGATTCCAAAGTGTTAGAAGAAACGAATGATCTAAGAACAAGTTACTTATGCCTCGCTGCTCTCAGGGTAGTCTGAAACATGGAGAAAGGAAATATATGGAGGAGAAGTAACGTTAAATCTGTGAAGCAGGCTCTAAACTCTCGCGCATGCGCACTGGCGGCAGCGGCGATATTGCGATCCCAAACAAATGCGATGTTCACATTGTGTTAGATGCTTTGATTAATTCATTTTGTAATGTGTATAAGTGTTTTAAATGCCATCTTGTGATGCATACGGTTGCACAAATAGGCAAGTGAGGAAAGAACCTGGAACATCATTTCATAAGTAAGTTGAATTCTAATTATCATTGTTGAAGTGGGCGGTAGGAATTGCAAACTTCGGTGCCTGTCTATAAATATTTAGTCATAGCTCTCTCTCAATGGGATGACTTTGTTCTCAAATTTTTGTTGGTGTAGTGTAGAAAATCAGCATAGCTTGCTATTTTGCACATAACAGACTAACATTACTTTTTAACGAGTGTTGAAAATGAAATATAAAGGGGTGTGTTTTACATCGTTATTCACTGAATTTAGTATTGCGCTCTCTTTTGTCACGTTGCAGTTTATACTGACAGATTATGATGAAATTAAATGTGTTAAATTATGCTATGCAATCTAGGAATCTTGATGAAGCAAACGATGTTGTTAACGCAAATACAGTTTGCGATTCACATACGCGTGTGTGAGTGTCCAGGCCGCATATCAAACCAAACCCAGTATATCCCGAAAACTAAGCAAGATATCGAAAAATTTTATTCTTTATTTTCGATTTGTCTCGTCGTGTTACATAAGAATCTATCATTAAATTTGATTTTTGCGAAAGTTTTCTTCTGCATTTCAACTCAAGACAACTCACTTTTGATACAGTATATCTCGAGAACTAGGCGAGATATCGAAAATTGTTATTCTTTATTTATCTCGTCTTTTTAAATACGACTACATCATCAAATTTGACTTTGACCAATTTTTTCTTCTGAATTTCAACCAAAAACATTTCACGTTTGAGACAGAATATCTCGAAAACTAAGCAGAATATCAAAAAAAAAAAAATCTTCATTTTTTATTTGTCTCATCGAGTTACATAATAATCCATCATCAGATTGCGGCGTTACGTTTATCCTAGAGTCCCCTTGAAGTTTTTGTACATATAAGCCATGTCTGTATGGGATCGGCCTAGCCCCCCACTCCTCCTCCGCCCGGCTTCACTTCAATGCGTGGTGAAGGTCTCTTGCGTCGTCTCCATATATTTCTTTCCTCCAAAGTATTATACACGTTGAATAGAAATTTAACAACCGAATATTTTCGGTGCAATTGTAGAGCTTAAGTTTTTCAATCAACTGTCATGCGTTTAAAATGCGAAACGATAATCGACTAACAGATGGTGAAAACTATTTCATGGGTACAGCTAGGGCAATATGAAAGCCTTGTGGCTCTAAAAAGTTATTAGTAACAACATAAATCCCTATAAGCAACTGATTTTTAGAAATGGGAAACAGTGCTTCCACCATCTCCGACCTCTTCTAGTGACGTTTATTAAACATTCCAGAGAGCTTATACTAAGTCCAGGGCCCTCACAGTCTCTTGAACTTAGTACGATTACTTTTATCTTCTCGAGATCTTTGTCTGGGAGAATGTCATAGATGTACTCTTGATGCGTTGTATGGTCATACTGTGTAATATAATCTATAAGGTATTATATCAACATGACACAGGATTTTGTTTCATACAATGATGGTGAAGTATCACACTAATTTAAGTGTTAAACAGACATTTTTCAGCAGTATTTGCCCATGGGCATCCAGCGAGTGCGGGGGAGGCTGCTTCCCTCCCCCCCCCCCCCCTAGAAGAAAAATTAGTTGCCTTCAGTACGCTTCGACGAGTGAAGGAGCAATTTGTGAGATGAATGATTGACTGGATTATGCCTGATGAATGTGCAACGAAATTTCGTGAAAGAACACCTTGTGATATTGAAATACAAAGATATTGTAAAATTTTCTAAGAATCCGAGACGATTAATGTTTACATGATCTTAATTTACTACATAGTAGGTCATTAGATTAAGTGGTTGGATTACTGTATTAATCAAGAATAAAAATAATTACCTCAATAGATTTGAGTTTTATTTTGTAAGAAATCGTCATGTTTCAGTGCCTAACCCCACTTCCTCGTAACCAATATGAGTTGCCTACCCCCCCCCCCCCCAGTCCCAATCTTGCCCCCCTATTGCTCTGATCCTGGATACGCTCTCGATTTGTCCTGAAAGAACTCTTGTAGAATGTTTTGTGATATTTGCGCAATATGAGAGTAAACTGATCCATTCAACCATGCACCAGCGATATTGATCTGGGTTTTAATGTTACCATTATATCTTTAACGGGACGCACAGATAATGACAGTTGCAGGTCCTCCAGCTCCTCCCTCGTGGTTCCCGGAAGCACAGTGAATTTTCTGAGCAGCGTAGCAAGAATGGTCTTTATCTGCATCATAGCGTATCGGCCACCAATGCAATTCCTGGCACCTGCTCCAAATGGTACGTAGCTGTAGGGATGCCGGTTGACACTGTTCTCTGTAGAAATCGGTCGGGGTCGAACTTGTCCGGGTCCTGGAACGACTCTGACAGGCGGTGGGTGAATATGTTGATGCATACCACACAGCTGCCGGCTGGTACCTTGTAGTCTTCCTCTCCGAGACGCATGTCTGTCGGTATGCTGCGGAGAAGAAGAGGTGCGGGAGGAAACAGTCGCAGGCATTCCTGCGCACAAGAGAAAAAATTTCTTAATAAAAAGGCGATGATAATTGACAGAAAATCATGTAAATGCTAGTGTGAGGATATGTTAATTAGGTCTAGCATTGCTATCTGGTTTGTTGTGTAACATTTCACACTGCCTGCAGTTTAGACGATAAAAAGCGTTGACTGCTTGTGTGAGGGAAAGTGCCGGAACGAACTTCTTGTAAGATAGATGCGAATAAATTCCCACTGACAACAAAAATCCGTTAGTTGGGTTTGCCAGTTCCAGTCAAGAAGACCGCTGATCTCAGTGACCTTAAACCAACAGAAGTATGCCCACCACTAATAGACGTTAGTGATTCCGCAACAAGAATCTCTGATATAATTGAATAGTATTGCACAAATTACTCAGGTCGTTAGTTATTGGCAGAAGAAGAGAAAAGCAGTTTTTGCTGTCATCAGTCTTTCAACTGGCTTGATGCAATCCTCCAACCCTTCCTATCTTATGCTAACATATTCTATCTTGTGCCAATCTCTACATAACTCCCTTACAACCCACGTCCTCAATTATCTTCTTCATATATTCTAATATCTCTGTCTTCCTCTACAGTTCTTACCGTCGACTGTTCCATCCACAAGCAAATTAACCAATCCAACATGTCTCAAAATTAGACCTACCAGCCTGTCTCTTCTTTCTGTAAGCTTTTTCCACAAACTTCTTTTCTCACCCATCATTTCCAAAACTGGTTCATTTCTTACTTTGTCTGTCCACTTAATTTTCAGCAATCTTCTGTAGCATCACATTTCAAATGCTTCAATTTTCCTTCTTTCCAGTATTCCATGTTTCGCTACCGTAAAGAGCTGTGTTTTAAAAAGTTTTTTCTAATTCCTACATCAGTATTAGAAACTAAATGATTTCTCTTTTTTTCATGAAGGCTCTTTTTTCTAGTGCTATTCTGCTTTTAACGCCATTCCTGCTTCGGCCATCCGTTGTAATTTTGCTTCCCAAGTAACTGAATTCACTTTTTTTTTATCTGCTTAATGTATCTCTAACATCGATATCTTTAGAGACGGGAAAGGATGTGGACAAGGAATGGGGAGAATTCGGCCATGGCCTTTTGAAGGAAGCATCCCGGCATTTGCCTGGAGTGATTTGGGAAATCATGGAAAACCCAAATCTGGATGCCCGGACGGGGATTCGAACCGCCGTCCTTCCGAATGCGAGGCCAGAACGCTAGCCACTACACCACCATTCTCGGTGAATTCACTTACTACTCCAATTGCATTCGGTCCTATTTTTATATTTAATCTGTGATTGGTATCATTTTTGCTACATTTCATCACTTTAGTCTTGCTTTGATTTATATTCAGTACAAAATCTTCCTTCAGTATTTTGTTCATAGCATTCAGTAAATTCTCAATATCTTCAGCCCTTTCTGCTAACAGGACAATGTCATCAGCAAATCGTAGCATACTGATTTTTTTTCCCTGGACACGTATGCCACACGGACATTTTTATTTTACTTTCCTTATTGCCTCCTCTACATACAAGTTTAATATTAACGAGGATAGACTGCAACCTTGTCTCACACCCCATTTGACTGATGCTGGTCTCTCATGATTCTCTACTTTTATTACTTGATTCTTATATAATTTATGCAGTATTTTTCTGTCTCGATACTTTTGACCCGACTTCTTTAATATTTTCATCATCTTGTACCACCTAATATTATCAAAAGCTTTTTCTAAATCAACAAACGCCATAAAAGTATCTTTATTTTTTTTATTCACCCTTCGATTATTAATCTTAAAGCCAGAATTGCTTCCCTTATACCTCGATATTTCCTAAACCCAAACTGATCTTCACGTACTATGTCTTCTACTACCCTTTCCATTCGTCTGTATATTATTCTGATCAGTAATTTTGAAGCATGTGATGTTAGACTAATGGTGCGATAATTCTAACATTGTCGGCTTGTGCTTTCTTCGGAAGTGAGAAGATGATATTTTTATTAAAATCAGTTGTAATTCCTCCTGTTTCATAACTTTTTGATATCAATTTGAATAATTCTTTGATTCCTTTGTAACAGCCCTCAAACCAAAATTTAAATGGAATGGTATTTTTATAAAGCATTTGTATTAAGCTAGAGTTTGGTTGAATATGATCTGGTCTGTTTGTTTTGCAATTTTCTGTAAATCAGTGTATATACTTTGTTTTATGAAAAGAAACTGTTTAGAGGCTATTTATATGTTTAAGAACAGAATTATGCTAGAGATTTGCTTAAATGTTCGTAATTCCAAGAATTAAAGCAAGTTACGATGTCTAAAGGACAATTTGCTACAGTTAAAAATGGTTTCTGTGGATAATTTGTGTTTAAGCCTCTTTAATTTCTATTTCTAACCCTTTTGTACTGATTTTAAATGATTAAGTATTAATTCTGATTATTTTTAATATGTTTCAATTATTTAAGATATCTGTCGGAATCCTTTGAAGTGTTCTAGAAATTTCGATGTAGTTTATACAAAGCGAACATCAGGGACACAGAAATAGTTTTCACCGACTCAATTTACGACGGCCAAGGACTGTATTGTTTGTGGAAGAAGTGTTGCCTACAATCGCTAGATTGCATGTTTGCATGTAAACGGTATCTTTGACGTCGTGTTTATGAAATAAAAGCAAGTTTAAAGTGAACTGTATAGTGTACTGGTTATTTATCATATTTATAAAAACCCGAGCAATCTAATATGGCGACCACGTACAGCGACGAGGCATTATTCACATCTGTGAGTTCCAAAAAGCGTTTGCAGCAGATTTGCAATGCGCAAATAAAATCTTCGGAGGTGCGAAGAATTACAACGATTGAAATCATCGTTGGTTCACGACGAGTTTCGAGAATTCCGACTAGTATTATATCGGCGACTACATCT
>JARYHS010012519.1:127172248-127188091 GCA_031002005.1 Vandiemenella viatica | reverse complement strand
GAACAACTGAAGAACCGGGCCCAACGACATGGGGAGCCGACGCAATCTTACATACAGGATGTTTTGGCCCTATGCAACGTAGTCAACCCGAATATGACTGAAGCCGACAAAATCACGCACCTAATGAAAGGTATTGCAGAAGACATGTACCAAGCTCTTCTGATAAAAGACGTCGCTACGACGGAAGAGTTCATCAAGTGGTGCCAGCGGATTGAGGAGATGCAACAAAGGAGGGTTGGGCGAAAGAAGTATGACAGACTTCCCAACGTAGTCCCTATGGCAGTTGTGGAAGACCAGCACGACTTTGCGTCTCTCATACGACAAATTGTGAGAGAAGAATTACAACAGTTCATGGCAGCTGGGACTCTTGAACCGAGTGAGCATCAGATCATGGCCATGGATGTAAGCCCAGTGGGTCATGAAGGAGCCGACGCGGCGGAAAAAGAGGTATTTCAGACAATAGCTCCTGTCTGCCGAGCCAATCGCACTCGACGTGAAGAATGGCCTCGCCCTGATATGACGTATGCTGCAGCTGCCAAACGGCAGCCTAGGAACCGGCCGACACGGCCACAACCAAATCCTCCGGCACCTATGACGTCCCGCAGACGAACGGACGTCTGGAGGACAGAAGACAACGCGCCAGTATGTTTCCACTGTGGGCGCCCTGGACATGTCATACGCTACTGCAGAGAGAGAAGACGAGTATTTGACGATTATTTTGCCGCAAGACGTCCGCCATCAGAACAGTTCTACCCCAGGCAGCCACCCGCTGACGAGTTCGGTCGACCTACGGGAAGAAGCCCATCGCCGTACCCTAGACGAGGTCGATCCCCGACGCGCCGCTGCCGTTCATCGTCGCCGGACAGAGCTACCAGCCGCTCCCCTAGCCGCCGCACGCAGGAAAACTAAGCAAGGCGACCATCTACGGAGGTGAGGCCGCCGCAGATGAAAATCCTCCATGGATGACAGTCACTCGGGAAATCTCATCAACGTTATAATCGACGGCCAACCTGTCCGGGCGCTGGTTGATTCAGGAGCTTCTTTCTCCGTATTGTCGGACAATTATCGTCGCACACTAAAGAAGACAATGTTCCGTGATACGGGGGCAACTGTGCTAAAGGTCGCAAATGGAAAGTACGTCCAGCCAGCTGGAGCTTGTGTCGCGAGAATAACCATCAACAACAGGACCCAGCCAGTTGAATTTGTCATTTTAACAGAATGTAGTCATAATGTCATCCTTGGATGGGACTTCCTTAAGGCATCCCAAGCTGTCATTGACTGTGGAACGTCTGAGCTGCAAATTGAAGAAGTCGTTGCGACGGGTACACGTAACACAGAATCTTCTGGGAAGTTATTCGCCTGTTGACAACGTGACAATCCCGCCGTTCGCAATGAGAAGAGTCCAGTCAAAAACACGGACGACGCGCAACCTTGAAGTGCTTGTCGATAGTAGAAAGTTTATTAGGCTCACGAAAAGAAATCTACATACCAGCGGCTATCATAAGCATTATCGGTGGTCGAGGAGACATTTGGATCACCAACTGTCACGAGCAGTCAACAATTATTCCCCAAGGGAATGTGCATAGGGACAGCTGAACCAGTCCAGGAGGGCGAGCTCAACGTCATTAACGAAGATCCATGCTCTGTTACTAGTACCGACAACACGCTGGAGGAAACAACTATGGAACTGCCAATAGGGTCCGGCCTGACCAAGGAACAACACCACCGGGTGTTAGCTATACTACGCCAATTCTCTGGTGTATTCACACCCCAGCAAAAAAAAAGGTCAGACGAAACGGCCCACGATAAAGCATCGTATCAATACTGGGGATCATCCGCCCATTAGCCAGCGCTCGTACCGATTGTCACCAGTCGAAAGGCGAATAATTCGAGAGGAAGTGGAGAAGATGTTGCATAATGACATTATTCAACCTTCGGAGAGTCCTTGGTCTCTCCGGTGGTCCTCGTAAAGAAGAAGGATGGTACGTGGCGATTCTGTGTCGACTATCGGCGGCTGAACAAAATCACAAGAAAGATGTCTACCCACTGCCGCGCATCGGGACGACGCCTTAGACTGCTTGAAAGAGCTACATACTTCTCAACCATGGACATGCAGACAGGCTACTGGCAATCGAGGTTGACGAAGCTGACAGAGAAAAGACGGCTTTTATTACACCTGATGGCCTCTATGAATTCAAAGTAATGCCATTCGGATTATGCAACGCTCCGGCAACATTCGAACGCATGATGGACAACTTACTTCGACACCTTAAGTGGACGACGTGTCTTTGTTATTTAGATGACATTGGTTGTTTTCCTCGAAAACATTTGAAGAACATCTGAGTCGCCTGTCAACGGTGCTGAAGTGTGTTCAGACTGCAGGACTTCCGCCTCAATCCGAAGAAGTGCCTCTTCGTCGCCAGAGAGATAAAAATCCTGGGGCACCTGGTCAACGGAGATGGCGTCCGCGCTGATCCAGATAAAGTAAGGGCAGTCATGGAATTTCCAACTCCTCAGCACATTCGTGATGTGAGAAGCTTTCTTGGGCTGTGCTCATACTTCCGGCGTTTCATAAAAGGATTCTGTAACATGGCACGTCCTGCAAGAACTTTTGCAGGGAGACGCCAAGTTTTACTGGGATGAAACTAAAGAAAGATCTTTCCAGGCACTTAAGGAGGCTCTAACTTCCGCACCAGTTCTAGCCTTATACGACGAGAATGCAGAAACTGAACTTCACACTGACGCCAGCGGTTATGGGATCGGTGCAGTGCTTGTGCAAATTCAGGAAGGTGCTGAGAAGGTGATAGCCTATGCATCAAGAGTATTCTCTAAGCCCGAGATAAACTACTCTACAACCGAGAAAGAATGCCTCGCAGTTGTCTGGGCTATCAACAAGTTTCGTCCGTATTTATTCGGCAAACCTTTCACCGTCGTAACAGACCACCATTCTTTATGTTGGCTAACCAGCTTGAAGGATCCATCAGGTCGACTAGCAAGATGGGCACTTAGACTTCAAGAGTACGACGTCACGGTGGTATTCAAAAACGGACGCAAACACAAGGATGCCGACAGCCTTTCAAGGAATCCTTTAATAGAACACAACAGCATGAATGGAATTTCAGCCCTCGCTGAATTAGGTGACGTTGCAGCTGAACAGAGGGAAGATTCAGAGTTATTAAGAACCATAGACGCCTTGGAGAAAGGAGAACCGGCCAAAGGAGGGTTTCAATTGATAGATGGGACATTGTATAAGAACAACTACGATCCACTAGGCCCCAAGTGGCTTCTGGTCGTTCCAGCTCATCTCCAGCCAGCTATTCTCAAGTATTTCCACGACGCTCCAATATCCGGTCATCTGGGATTTGTGAAGACCCTGGACCGAATCAGACGCAGGTATTACTGGAAGGGTCTCTACCGATCTGTCAAGCATTATGTGAGTCACTGTAAAGAGTGCCAGCGACGGAAACATGTGCCGCAATTACCTCCAGGTCATCTAGTACCAATTCCACCTGCAGCAGTTCCATTCCACCGAATTGGGATCGACCTTTTGGGGAGGTTCCCGAAGTCGACAACCGGTAACCGATGGATAATAGTCTGCACCGACTACCTCACGCGCTACGCTGTCACCAAACCTGTGCCGACTGCAGAAGCTCCAGAGGTTGCAAAATTTCTAGTAGAAGACATAATTTTGAAGCATGGAGCACCACGTGTGATGATATCCGATCGTGGAAAGGTATTCCAGTCAAGACTAGTATCAGAGGTCATGTCAAGATGCGACGTTGTCCACAGGATGACAACTGCATACCACCCTCAGACAAACGGTCTCACAGAACGCTTCAACAAGACATTAGCCGATATGCTGTCGATGTATGTGGATGTTGAGCAGAAGGATTGGGATACAATACTGCCAGTGGTCACATTTGCTTATAATACAGCAAGGCAAGATACGACAGGCTTCACTCCGTTTTTTCTGCTCCATGGCCGTGAAGCTGAGACCACAATGGATACGCTGTTCCCATTCCAGCCGGACGACACTCAGGATGACTATATAAAACAGCTCATTACCAGGGTCGAAGAAGCAAGACAGCTGGCTCGCATACGAACACTGGCCACCCAGGAGAGGGACCGTCAGCGGTATGACGGCAAGCACCGACCTGTTGCGTACAACCCAGGAGATCTCGTATGGATTTTTACCCCTGTCCGGAAGGTTGGTCTATCAGAAAAGTTACTGAAGCGGTACTTTGGTGCGTATCGTGTCATACGCCGCCGGTCAGACGTCACATACGAAGTCGAGGATTATGAGCCGTCTTCGAAACGACGAAAGCGAAGGGACATTGTTCACGTCCTCCGCATGAAGCCTTACTACAATCCTGACGAGCAGCTAGGCACAACCAGCTTCTTGTTCAAGGACTCTGAGGACGGTTTGGATACTGAGGAAGTCGGACAGGAAGATAATAGTACAAACAGGAGGGGCCCCCCAGAACTGCCATACAGAGGACCCACGACAAGATCAAGATCCAGGACACTTCAGCGTGCCCCAAAAGAAATCTAACAGCGGGACGCTGTTTTCCTCAGGAGAGGGAGCAATGCCGCATGAACGCCAGTGTACCGTCTGCCAGCATGGCGCAGCGGGTAGCGTCACGAATTGCGGTACCGAAGGTCGCCGGTTCAATCCCGCCCACTGACAAAAATTATTTAATTCTGTTTATTATTTCCAGAAGATTCTACATGTTTCCTAAGGTCACTTGTAACTTCTACACATTTCATTTGTTAACTACTCTTGTAATCTCTAGTATGTTCTATCTGTGTATAAATAGAAGAGCATTCTGCCCAAGAGGCAGTCAGTGCTGCGTGTATGTTTGAGTTCTCAATAAACCTGTTCTCAGTTTAAGTGCTGTGTTCATTGACAAGTAACCTTCGAATTCACACCTGTCCCGGTTCCAACGCGACAATATTGTATGTTATTGGAATAATATAAATGTCTTTGGTTTTTTTTATTAGTATTAGTACCTATGATTGTTTGGTGTGATGAAAAAAAGGAAAAGAAAAAAAATTGATAGCTAAAAGTGAATGTTTGTATTTGTAATAATTGCTATTGAATGGAACCTTAGATGTGATTACAAAGAATTGATACAACGTACATTCACGTGGTGTATTAATTTAAGAAAAAAATACAAATAGAAATTCTTGCCGACTCATAAGAAATTAATTTTAAGCCGACTATAAAAAAAGACGAAGGCGAAGTGACTAGGAGGTCACACATGGTTTCATCAAATCACTCCAGGCAAATGCCGGGATGCTTCCTTCAGCAAGGTTATGGCCGAATTCCTTCCCGTTCCTTGTCCCCAGTTACATCTCGCCTCTAATGACCTTAGCCGTCGACGAGGCGTAGAGCCGTAAGAAAAAAAAAGTGAGTTTTTGAAAATTAATGAGTCACTTCTGCTATTGGGAGCAAGATCTTAGGAAGCTAAAGGTACTGATTGTTTCGATTCTCACTTTACATTTCAATCAACTATGCTCTCTTATATATAATAGTGGTCAAGATGCGTCTCCCCGCTTCATACGGCGTGCAACATAAAAAAAAAATAACTGAACATGTGTTTTAGCATTTCCGAGCAAGAAGACGTAATAAAGTAATTGTACAGGGCGTTCGCCGGAAAACGCTACCCTCCTAGTCTGTTGCCGTCGGCAACTTGCTCGGTCAGTGGTGCCAGCAATTCTCGCCACACGGCACCGTGAATCACCGCACTGTTTAACACCTCCGCTGCCCCAACAGTGCAGTGACGCAGTATAATCTGACCCTTACATTGTTAAGAACGGTTTCTTTGCATTGTAGCTAGTTTGTGACTTCAGTCTCTTATTAATCAGTGTTGTGAATAAACGTTTCATTGCGGTTTGGCTGGTTTGGGGCTTCATACTCTTACTAATCTGTACCGTGTTTGAGTGTGAGTAAAATTATGGTACGTTACAGTTTGCAACAAAGAATATTTCTCTACGATACATATATGAGGAAGAAGTCGTTTAAAAAGTGTCGCAGTAAATTTCGTCGCGAATTTCCTGGCGCTATACTGCCAGCTAAATCAACAATTCTGCGTCTGGTTAAAAAAGTAAGAGAAACGGGTTCATTTTTTAACAAAAAGAGACTGTCGGTCAACCGTATTCTCACAGAGGAGAAAATTGACGATATTGCTTTTCGACTAGAACAGTCACCCAAAAAATCATTAAGTCAGTTAGGGCAGCGTGTGTCTCGAAATATGTTCAGAAGATGTGAAATGTGCATTACACAAGAGGGTCAACACGTCCAGCATCTTTTATAAGGTAAGCTAATGAATTACGTCACATTTAAATGCTTAGCACATACAAGTTTATGAAGTTTATGAAGCGTAATTATTATGAAATAGTCCGCGGCCGACGGTCGAACAATGCCGGAAGCTGACCGCTCGCTCGCCGGGAGCAGTTTCTTCCTTGTAGCGCTAACAGTGGGTTGCGTTTCCCGGCGAACGCCCTGTATTAATTATGTATACTATATTTAAGAAAACATAATTTTATTCATATGATTCTTTTTTTCCTTCTTCTTCTCCTCAAACGTTAATTTGGCGGATACTTTTTCTTGGAAAATTTAAGCTATGGAGGTTCCTCATTCCCGTCCCAATTATAGAAGTGTATTTATGCGTTTGTTGTATTCTGTTGATACATGTGATGTGTGTATGCTCAGTGTAGTGTGGTGTTTTGTAATAAGGAATAGTTTTAAGAGATTGATATATTGATTTATTAAAAAATTTATAATCTACTATATGATTTTGTAAACTCGTTCGTTCACCTACCTCGATAGCTATTGGCTGGACGACGGTGAACATACACGGCGGCCTTTGCTCGCAAATTAACAGCGACCAGAGTTATTATTAGAAATTAGAGGTCAGGTGCACAGCTTGCTAACTAAGCAACTGCTATGAAATTAACTGTCACTATGCATTCATTGCGTTTTCTTTTCGTAGCATTTAAAAAAATAAAATAAAAAAAAAAAAAAAAAGTATGGTAAAAACTTCATGGCTGAAAGGACGAGGAACTAATTTTCAGTAACATGTGGCTAATGAAAAGAACATACAAAAACTTTTAAAGACTTACTCTAAACGAGTATTCTGGCAATTCATTTCTTCAGACTATTTGATGACTGTACTAAGTTCTCCGACCGCTACGCGCAACATGACTAAAGATTACGTTATGAATGTTTCGCCAGCCTTATTCAAGAAGTTATGCTTTCGAAGCAACTGTTGCTGCGATGGATGACCGAACTCCCTTTAAACCAAATACAAATTCCTCAAAATTGTCAAGTTTGTATGTATTTCAGCCTGTCCGAGTTTAGCAACCACGACCTTTTGATACAAATATATGATAGTGCGACCATCACTGTCCCTTTTTAACAAGTCTAGTAATACTTTAAGGTCGAGAGATTTTGTTCAAATTTTTCACGGTGAACAATTAGGGGAAAACACAGGTCAAGTCCCTATTTGGCAAGATCAGTTCAATCTATCATAACCTTCAACCTTAAAATTAGGTTCTATTATAGCCCCGTAACCATACGCAAAAAAAGGTAACGGGCTTGCAGCCTTGCACTAGTTTAGAATTTTCCGTATATTTTTACTCGATCCACTATAACCTTAGCAAATAGTTTAGAAACAGGTAACATATTTCGAAGTAATGTGTAAAGCAAATCATACGTAAGTACTGATAAATGCGAGAAAGATGAATTTATTCACGAAACGACAAAAACACACATTTCTTTACGTGAGTCAAATGTCATTTGGAAGGATGCGGACAAGCGTCAAACCTGAGGCGAGCTAGCGACGACGGGACGGCAACGCCACGCAGACTGATACACGCTTTCAAGCCTTTTGTGCATTGCAGATCCTCGGAAATTCGTGCGGGATCCAGTAGACTGTTAAATGATGAGGAGTTTCGACATCCCGCCTATCTGGACTGCAGTCCCTAGCTTCGGTCTTATCTCAGCTGTTACTAACGCTGCCCTTTTAATTATTATCCCTCTTTTAAATGACGGATAGCACCTGGCTTTCAGATATTTATTGCTGATCGTTTCGCTATCGCTTCAGACACATTGAGCTTAGATTTCTGTAAATTTGTATGGACCATTGTTCTATTATTTTCTGGTCTTTTGAACGACTTGTATCATAGCCAGATATATATTTTTTTCTAGTGTATATGGGGTGCTGGAATAGTAATTGAATGTTATACGTACCTTTGGTATATATATGCAATGTGCGAAACCTACCTTGTTGCTAATATTAGAATCTCTTTGTATGTTAAAAACTTTTTTATTTATCTTTAATATTGATCAGTAACTTTCAGTACATCACTTAAGAACCATTATTACCAAGTAGAACTCATATGCACTTGCCATCTCGAACTAAGTTGTCAACGTGTTGTGACGTTTAGTGTGTGTGCACTAGGCTCTTGATTGATTCCAAAGTGTTAGAAGAAACGAATGATCTAAGAACAAGTTACTTATGCCTCGCTGCTCTCAGGGTAGTCTGAAACATGGAGAAAGGAAATATATGGAGGAGAAGTAACGTTAAATCTGTGAAGCAGGCTCTAAACTCTCGCGCATGCGCACTGGCGGCAGCGGCGATATTGCGATCCCAAACAAATGCGATGTTCACATTGTGTTAGATGCTTTGATTAATTCATTTTGTAATGTGTATAAGTGTTTTAAATGCCATCTTGTGATGCATACGGTTGCACAAATAGGCAAGTGAGGAAAGAACCTGGAACATCATTTCATAAGTAAGTTGAATTCTAATTATCATTGTTGAAGTGGGCGGTAGGAATTGCAAACTTCGGTGCCTGTCTATAAATATTTAGTCATAGCTCTCTCTCAATGGGATGACTTTGTTCTCAAATTTTTGTTGGTGTAGTGTAGAAAATCAGCATAGCTTGCTATTTTGCACATAACAGACTAACATTACTTTTTAACGAGTGTTGAAAATGAAATATAAAGGGGTGTGTTTTACATCGTTATTCACTGAATTTAGTATTGCGCTCTCTTTTGTCACGTTGCAGTTTATACTGACAGATTATGATGAAATTAAATGTGTTAAATTATGCTATGCAATCTAGGAATCTTGATGAAGCAAACGATGTTGTTAACGCAAATACAGTTTGCGATTCACATACGCGTGTGTGAGTGTCCAGGCCGCATATCAAACCAAACCCAGTATATCCCGAAAACTAAGCAAGATATCGAAAAATTTTATTCTTTATTTTCGATTTGTCTCGTCGTGTTACATAAGAATCTATCATTAAATTTGATTTTTGCGAAAGTTTTCTTCTGCATTTCAACTCAAGACAACTCACTTTTGATACAGTATATCTCGAGAACTAGGCGAGATATCGAAAATTGTTATTCTTTATTTATCTCGTCTTTTTAAATACGACTACATCATCAAATTTGACTTTGACCAATTTTTTCTTCTGAATTTCAACCAAAAACATTTCACGTTTGAGACAGAATATCTCGAAAACTAAGCAGAATATCAAAAAAAAAAAAAATCTTCATTTTTTATTTGTCTCATCGAGTTACATAATAATCCATCATCAGATTGCGGCGTTACGTTTATCCTAGAGTCCCCTTGAAGTTTTTGTACATATAAGCCATGTCTGTATGGGATCGGCCTAGCCCCCCACTCCTCCTCCGCCCGGCTTCACTTCAATGCGTGGTGAAGGTCTCTTGCGTCGTCTCCATATATTTCTTTCCTCCAAAGTATTATACACGTTGAATAGAAATTTAACAACCGAATATTTTCGGTGCAATTGTAGAGCTTAAGTTTTTCAATCAACTGTCATGCGTTTAAAATGCGAAACGATAATCGACTAACAGATGTGTGAAAACTATTTCATGGGTACAGCTAGGGCAATATGAAAGCCTTGTGGCTCTAAAAAGTTATTAGTAACAACATAAATCCCTATAAGCAACTGATTTTTAGAAATGGGAAACAGTGCTTCCACCATCTCCGACCTCTTCTAGTGACGTTTATTAAACATTCCAGAGAGCTTATACTAAGTCCAGGGCCCTCACAGTCTCTTGAACTTAGTACGATTACTTTTATCTTCTCGAGATCTTTGTCTGGGAGAATGTCATAGATGTACTCTTGATGCGTTGTATGGTCATACTGTGTAATATAATCTATAAGGTATTATATCAACATGACACAGGATTTTGTTTCATACACTGATGGTGAAGTATCACACTAATTTAAGTGTTAAACAGACATTTTTCAGCAGTATTTGCCCCATGGGCATATCCAGCGAGTTGCGGGGGGAGGCTGCTTCCCTCCCCCCCCCCCCCCTAGAAGAAAAATTAGTTGCCTTCAGTACGCTTCGACGAGTGAAGGAGCAATTTGTGAGATGAATGATTGACTGGATTATGCCTGATGAATGTGCAACGAAATTTCGTGAAAGAACACCTTGTGATATTGAAATACAAAGATATTGTAAAATTTTCTAAGAATCCGAGACGATTAATGTTTACATGATCTTAATTTACTACATAGTAGGTCATTAGATTAAGTGGTTGGATTACTGTATTAATCAAGAATAAAAATAATTACCTCAATAGATTTGAGTTTTATTTTGTAAGAAATCGTCATGTTTCAGTGCCTAACCCCACTTCCTCGTAACCAATATGAGTTGCCTACCCCCCCCCCCCCCAGTCCCAATCTTGCCCCCCTATTGCTCTGATCCTGGATACGCTCTCGATTTGTCCTGAAAGAACTCTTGTAGAATGTTTTGTGATATTTGCGCAATATGAGAGTAAACTGATCCATTCAACCATGCACCAGCGATATTGATCTGGGTTTTAATGTTACCATTATATCTTTAACGGGACGCACAGATAATGACAGTTGCAGGTCCTCCAGCTCCTCCCTCGTGGTTCCCGGAAGCACAGTGAATTTTCTGAGCAGCGTAGCAAGAATGGTCTTTATCTGCATCATAGCGTATCGGCCACCAATGCAATTCCTGGCACCTGCTCCAAATGGTACGTAGCTGTAGGGATGCCGGTTGACACTGTTCTCTGGTAGAAATCGGTCGGGGTCGAACTTGTCCGGGTCCTGGAACGACTCTGACAGGCGGTGGGTGAATATGTTGATGCATACCACACAGCTGCCGGCTGGTACCTTGTAGTCTTCCTCTCCGAGACGCATGTCTGTCGGTATGCTGCGGAGAAGAAGAGGTGCGGGAGGAAACAGTCGCAGGCATTCCTGCGCACAAGAGAAAAATATTTCTTAATAAAAAGGCGATGATAATTGACAGAAAATCATGTAAATGCTAGTGTGAGGATATGTTAATTAGGTCTAGCATTGCTATCTGGTTTGTTGTGTAACATTTCACACTGCCTGCAGTTTAGACGATAAAAAGCGTTGACTGCTTGTGTGAGGGAAAGTGCCGGAACGAACTTCTTGTAAGATAGATGCGAATAAATTCCCACTGACAACAAAAATCCGTTAGTTGGGTTTGCCAGTTCCAGTCAAGAAGACCGCTGATCTCAGTGACCTTAAACCAACAAGAAGTATGCCCACCACTAATAGACGTTAGTGATTCCGCAACAAGAATCTCTGATATAATTGAATAGTATTGCACAAATTACTCAGGTCGTTAGTTATTGGCAGAAGAAGAGAAAAGCATTTTTGCTGTCATCAGTCTTTCAACTGGCTTGATGCAATCCTCCAACCCTTCCTATCTTATGCTAACATATTCATCTCTACATATCCCTTACAACCCACGTCCTCAATTATCTTCTTCATATATTCTAATATCTCTGTCTTCCTCTACAGTTCTTACCGTCGACTGTTCCATCCACAAGCAAATTAACCAATCCAACATGTCTCAAAATTAGACCTACCAGCCTGTCTCTTCTTTCTGTAATCTTTTTCCACAAACTTCTTTTCTCACCCATCATTTCCAAAACTGGTTCATTTCTTACTTTGTCTGTCCACTTAATTTTCAGCAATCTTCTGTAGCATCACATTTCAAATGCTTCATTTTCCTTCTTTCCAGTATTCCATGTTTCGCTACCGTAAAGAGCTGTGTTTTAAAAAGTTTTTTCTAATTCCTACATCAGTATTAGAAACTAAATGATTTCTCTTTTTCATGAAGGCTCTTTTTTCTAGTGCTATTCTGCTTTTAACGCCATTCCTGCTTCGGCCATCCGTTGTAATTTTGCTTCCCAAGTAACTGAATTCACTTTTTTTTATCTGCTTAATGTATCTCTAACATCGATATCTTTAGAGACGGGAAAGGATGTGGACAAGGAATGGGGAGGAATTCGGCCATGGCCTTTTGAAGGAAGCATCCCGGCATTTGCCTGGAGTGATTTGGGAAATCATGGAAAACCCAAATCTGGATGCCCGGACGGGGATTCGAACCGCCGTCCTTCCGAATGCGAGGCCAGAACGCTAGCCACTACACCACCATTCTCGGTGAATTCACTTACTACTCCAATTGCATTCGGTCCTATTTTTATATTTAATCTACTGTGATTGGTATCATTTTTGCTACATTTCATCACTTTAGTCTTGCTTTGATTTATATTCAGTACAAAATCTTCCTTCAGTATTTTGTTCATAGCATTCAGTAAATTCTCAATATCTTCAGCCCTTTCTGCTAACAGGACAATGTCATCAGCAAATCGTAGCATACTGATTTTTTTTTTCCTGGACACGTATGCCACACGGACATTTTTATTTTACTTTCCTTATTGCCTCCTCTACATACAAGTTTAATATTAACGAGGATAGACTGCAACCTTGTCTCACACCCCATTTGACTGATGCTGGTCTCTCATGATTCTCTACTTTTATTACTTGATTCTTATATAATTTATGCAGTATTTTTCTGTCTCGATACTTTTGACCCGACTTCTTTAATATTTTCATCATCTTGTACCACCTAATATTATCAAAAGCTTTTTCTAAATCAACAAACGCCATAAAAGTATCTTTGTTTTATTTTTTATTTTTTTGATTCACCCTTCGATTATTAATCTTAAAGCCAGAATTGCTTCCCTTATACCTCGATATTTCCTAAACCCAAACTGATCTTCACGTACTATGTCTTCTACTACCATTTCCATTCGTCTGTATATTATTCTGATCAGTAATTTTGAAGCATGTGATGTTAGACTAATGGTGCGATAATTCTAACATTTGCGGCTTGTGCTTTCTTCGGAAGTGAGAAGATGATATTTTTATTAAAATCAGTTGTAATTCCTCCTGTTTCATAACTTTTTGATATCAATTTGAATAATTCTTTGATTCCTTTGTAACAGCCCTCAAACCAAAATTTAAATGGAATGGTATTTTATAAAGCATTTGTATTAAGCTAGAGTTTGGTTGAATATGATCTGGTCTGTTTGTTTTGCAATTTTCTGTAAATCAGTGTATATACTTTGTTTTATGAAAAGAAACTGTTTAGAGGCCATTTAATATGTTTAAGAACAGAATTATGCTAGAGATTTGCTTAAATGTTCGTAATTCCAAGAATTAAAGCAAGTTACGATGTCTAAAGGACAATTTGCTACAGTTAAAAATGGTTTCTGTGGATAATTTTGTGTTTAAGCCTCTTTAATTTCTATTTCTAACCCTTTTGTACTGATTTTAAATGATTAAGTATTAATTCTGATTATTTTTAATATGTTTCAATTATTTAAGATATCTGTCGGAATCCTTTGAAGTGTTCTAGAAATTTCGATGTAGTTTATACAAAGCGAACATCAGGGACACAGAAATAGTTTTCACCGACTCAATTTACGACGGCCAAGGACTGTATTGTTTGTGGAAGAAGTGTTGCCTACAATCGCTAGATTGCATGTTTGCATGTAAACGGTATCTTTGACGTCGTGTTTATGAAAATAAAAGCAAGTTTAAAGTGAACTGTATAGTGTACTGGTTATTTATCATATTTATAAAAACCACGAGCAATCTAATATGGCGACCACGTACAGCGACGAGGCATTATTCACATCTGTGAGTTCCAAAAAGCGTTTGCAGCAGATTTGCAATGCGCAAATAAAATCTTCGGAGGTGCGAAGAATTACAACGATTGAAATCATCGTTGGTTCACGACGAGTTTCGAGAATTCCGACTAGTATTATAATCGGCGACTACATCTGGAGGTACGGCAATAGCGGAAGTCGACCAGGCCTTTCCGACAGCAAGTGGGAAAATCTTCCGCCCGGGATACATGTCGACTTCAGAGTGAAGATGATGTGTATTCGACAGTGTAGTGTTTTGTGTTAGAAGTGCGGTGATTAAGTGTTTGGACTCAGTGAAAAAAGTGGTGTAAAAATGCTTCGGGGAGAATTTAAGGTGATCAAAAGTATTTCAGTTGTAAGAAACTGACGAAGAAGAGTAAGTACTGAATATTCAGATATTTGTTTTTGCATGTTCGTTTGTGCCCAGGTTAGCAAAATTTCAATTCTCCTCAATTTTGTTTTCATATTGATTTCATTATTAATTGAAAATTGTTGAATCTACAAACGTTTCTAGAATATTTTGTAGCCAATTTTAATGCAAAATTTTCGGAACTTGATGAAAAATTTGACAGCAAATTTTCTAATTTAAAAACGGGTTAATTCACGATAGCAAATTTTCTGAAATTGATGAAAAATTCGACAGCAAAGTTTCTGAATTTAATTCTAAATTTTCTGAAATCAATGGTAAATTCGACATGCAAACTTTCTGAATTTCAAAGGAGTTAAATCTCGATTGATAATTATCTGAATTTTAGAATGAGTTAAATTTTGAGAGCAAATTTTCTGATATTAATTATATTTTTCCTCAACTGAAACTAAATAATGTTAAAAAGTTCTCTGAATTGACTGTTTTGTTATAACATAACAGAGCAATTTCAGGGTTTTAGCTTTCAATTCAAGGAGAGTATTAATAATTTAAATTCTAAATTGGAGGAAGCAGTTGTAGAATGTAAGGAGAATTTTGGAAAGGTTACACAAATTTCTGAAGATAATAGGGATGCCTGTATTGTTTTAATTAATGAAGGTGGCTGTAAATATGATAAGGAGATTAGAGAAATAAAAGAAGATTGTAATAATATGAGGGATGAGTATTTGAGATTATTCTAAGCCTGTGATAATAAAGCGTCGCAAAGGGTCGATGAGTTAAGATAGGATGTGTTTGGTACAGGACAAAATGTTAATGGATTGGGGCAACATCAGGAACAGCATACCCATGGGTTAGAGGCAACACAATGTAATGTAAATCAGTTGGATAAAAAGTTTGCTGGGCTAAAGGTTCAGGTATTGTTCCAGTAACACATAATCCAATTATCAGTGCTGATTTTAAGGAAATGTTTGAATTCTATGATGACAGTGGGAGGATTCGCCCTTTTGAATTTTTAGATCATTTTGAAAGATCTAACTATTTTAAGGTGTTACCCGACAATAAGAAAATTGTACTTCTGTGTAAACATCTAAAGTCTTATGCTACGGTATGGGGTGATAGGCAAGTTAGGAAAGTGAATGATAATAAGCTGTTCTAAGAAAATTTTCTGAAACATTTTTGGTCAACCAGAAGGCATATTCAGGAAAAGAGAGAATTGATGACTGGTAGGCCCTACAAACCGGGTAGTGAAATTAAGCATGATTTTTTTCAGAAATGTTGGAACAGGTGTAAATATTTATATCATCCTTATAGGGGAAGAAGAATTCGTTAATTTTTTAGGAGCTATGCTACCTCAGCAAACAAGAAATGTAATAGCTACTTTGGATGTAATCAATGTGGATAGGGTTTCTGAATTATTGAGGCGTTTGGATGC
>JARYHS010012519.1:126956132-127171248 GCA_031002005.1 Vandiemenella viatica | reverse complement strand
ATCTACAGTTCTTATCTTCGAATGTTGCTTCCATTAGCAGATAAACCAAGGCTGTAGTTCTTAAAATGAGACCCTACCCACAAACCCACTTCTTCTTTCTTTAAATGGAACTCTTCCACAAGATGTTCATTTCATGATTTATTTATCTTATCAGTTTTCAGCTTCTTTATACATTTCAGATTTTACACTTTTTAAAAACTAAAAAAGTGTATACTTAAACCTCTTAACTATAATTAAGAAAGTAAATTAATAAATACACGATTGTTAGCAATTTAAAATCTTTTAGTTAACAAATTCTACAACTACACGTGCGAAGCAATGTTTATAATTGCTATCCTTTCTGAAAGATTAATTGCGTTTTACACTTCTGTCAGATGCAGAAAATACCATGGTGATACTATATCTGATTATTATAGAGATTATTAAATATAATAGCGTTCAACTTTGATGGATAATTTTTATTTTCTATCAATGATTAACATCATTTCTATATATAAATATCCATTGACGATATTTGATTAGGGAAGGAGGGCTGTAGCTGCCTGTTCGCGATGCTAGTGGAATTATCTTTTTCGAGCCGTGTCACTCAAATAAAATTTCATAATTTGAAGCTAACCCAGTAAAGCATAATTCCTAATCCTAAGATTTTTAAACAAATATTTAGATTGATTCCCAAGGATCTCCATAGGAGGCAGTGAATAAGATCATAAAGTAATTCCTCTATTAGATACAGACGCTAAATTGGGGAAAAGTTAGCCTCAAATAGGTGATACCAGATTTCACTCTCCTCCTTCTTTCATTTCTATTCGTAACAAAGTTATAAGAGTCATTTACACATAGCAACAACTCTAAACGTACGGGAATACACCATAGTCAAAATTTTCGCAAAATGTTGTTATGAATATTTCGCAGAGAAACAGTGTACGCCTGGCAGGACAGACAAGGCCCATTACTTTTTTTCAAATTATTACTATTATTTTACTTTTTTAATAAATGATAAATAGTAATTCAAACTCGCCCTCTTAATAACTGCCCAAGTGAAATACCGTGCCCATTAAGTGACCGGTAATGATAGGTCCGGGAGGACGTATGTTCGAATCCCCATCCAGTCATCCAAATTTCTGTCTACTATGGTTTCCCCAAATCACTCCTGGAGAATGCAGGGACCAAAAATCTTTCTCAATTACGTGACACCAATACTCTTTCATCTCTAATGGCATCGACATTGATGATCTAAAAAGCCCGAAGAAAATAAAAGAGAGAAGATTTAATTTTCGCGGCTTTACTAAGGCCATTGAGGCAGTAGAAGCCGTTGTTGTAGGAGAGTGGAGTAAAGTGTCGCAATGACAGTCCCTTGTGGATGCCAGTGAACCCCTCGAGGAAGCTTAGCGGAGGAACGGCATCTCCGGAGATGAGAAATGGTGTAATTAGAAAGCGAACTACTTGAGCAGTACAGTCGTCGCGAGAGCGGACGAGCTATTACGAACAACAGCTCCGCGTCGCAGAAAATTACATTTACGGAGCGTCACGTAATTGCTTATTCTCCGGGGACATTCTTCCGAGCAGTGATCACCGTCGCCTAGCTCATATCATTACTGCTGACACTTCCCTTCTTTCCATCCTGGCCGAAGTGATTATGATCGGGCAAAGTTTCGGTTTCGAGGTATCATAGCCTTCTTTTTATGTCGCCTGAAGTCGGATTTATTATTTTCGGTACAGTGTATACGTGTGTGCCTAAATTCGAGAATTTGATATCATGAACCAACTGCATGTAAAGGTCTGCTGCATAATTAACAGGAAACTGGTCTTAATAGATTTTTGCTTGTTTACTTGTGCATGAAGCCCATGTATTTTTACTCCCTGGTCCGCGTTATTAGGTCATTACCTCTTTGTATGTAGGATCTTTTTCTATAGGATTCTGTATCAAACTAAAACGGAGTCCTATTGTCGACGCCCCGCTGTCTCTCTGTCTGTTACGGGCCTACAGCATGTGAAGGGAACAAATTGGAAACATCAAATTTCGTCATATTATGTATTTAGTTGACCCAAAACTGAATGCTGAATGTATAAACTATATTGATGGTGTTTGTTGAAAAAGTATTTTTTCTACTGTGTCGTATGCACTAAAAGTGAAACTCGTTAAGATGAGAAGGAAAATATTTTATTCGTTTTTTTTTTTCACGTGGAAATAAAGACCTGGTTTGCAGTCACAACTGTCAGTATTAGGTCAAATTTATAGCAGATTTATCTCATAAACAGTATAACCTAGAAACTTGCAATATGTCCCTACCATAGATCAGATATTGCATGTATGTTCGTTTGGGCCAACTAGAACAACCTCAAGCCATTGTTTTGATTTGAATTTTGTTGTTGATGTGTACACATCAGTGTTACAACTAGGATTGTTAGCGCTACAGGGGACCTACAGTTTAACGTTCTTGTCTTGATGGGCGTAAAACTGAAAGTTTCACTAGCAATACAGTCGGTGGGATACAATGCTTCGAAAATCCAATAAACTCTCGTATGCTGCATGCGAATACTTAATTCACAGCCTAATAAATATTTAAATCCATACTATATTTCTAAGTTCATATTTACTTTCTCTACGACGTCGTGTATAATTCGACTTACGTGTGAGTTACAAGTGAAGCCCCATATTCTAATCAGCTCCCACTGAAGAAACCGATGTTGTTTACAGGGTATTTTATTAAATTTAAGACTCTTTTAAGTCACATAAAGGAAAGAATTACCAGGTAAAACTACTTGCGATACATAGGGTCACTAAATCACAAAATTATAAAAGATGTCTTATTTTGATTTCTTTAAATACGAATCACGATTCTGATGATTCCACAAATAATTTAATTATTTTTATGAACTCAAAACTTTGTTCTTTGTATTACTGATGTTTTACGTTCTGTCAGATTTTTTTCGTTTGGTCTGGCGATTTTTTGTTGCCACTTAAACAACAATTTTTATTTTAATCTGCATTACAACGTACAGTCTGTCATACACACACGTCACCTCTTTCAATTTCTCTTCTGTACCGTGAAGTGAAATCGGTAGTGAATACGTTCTTATTTTTACTCGTGCTATTTAAGTCTGAAATAGAAAGTGACAGACTGCTGTTGAGTTATTAAGATTCCATTGATACAATCCGAAACAACTGCTAACGCTTTTGAGACTGCATGGAGAACCTAATGTTTTTCATGCAACAGGGTTAATGTCCTCCTAATGTGATTCGTACACAATTCTATCATCTTATCACTTTGCTTTGTAAGGTTGACGTGAATGAGAAACATCTAGATTAGAGATTACGTTAGCTACCGAGACCACAATGGAGTGCAGTGTTAAACGTGACTTGACAAAACGAAAATGAATAATACATGTCTCCGAGAAAAGCACCTGACCAGTTTAGCTTTTGTGGAAGGCTTATTTCGTATTCTCGACTGTTAAGATACAACATTCATGCTCATTCGGAATATGGCCACCAGACGATATCGTTATAGGTCATTAACCTCTTACAAGCTACAATACTGCTTTCACATATCTGTTTCCTATTGCTGGAAGCATATCTGGCATTCAAGACAATCTATCGATCATAATAATAAAGTAACGCACGTGCTTTTAAAAAATTAACACAGTGATCTCTAGACTCACGCTCTGAGGCTGATTCTCTGCCGAAACTCATATATGGTACTAGCAGCCTATAAGAACGCACGAGTTTACGTAGAAATCTCGAGGATCCTGACTATAACAGGGCTAAACAATTCTAACCTGTTAATATACATTTCATAAATCCACTAACTGCCAATATTGTTTAAAATAGTGCATCGATAAGTCCAAATACTAAGAGAAATTATTTTAAAACATATAGTATTCATTTGAAGGTAAATAACAGTTTATATGAAATGCAAATTCGAGGAGGATAAATTGCTACGTTGTTCTGCCTTTTCATTATTAATGCTTAAACTTTTTAAATTTCATTTTAAATGATGCTTCTATGAGAGGCGAAACGCGTTCGGCATTAAAGTTTAGAAAAACAGTTACATAGCCGTTATTTTATCATTTAATTTTCTTAGAGATTTATTTAACGGTAGGCGTAAAAGTAATAATTCTAGTATACTATCCAGTTCTACTTCAGACCTACGTCATTTCTTGTATCTCACTCTCTCTGTTTGTGGGACGTATAGGGACGGAGTGAGAAAGACCACATGGCCTTCCGACATACTGTTCAACGGAGCTATTTCGTACTTTTGGGTGTGATTG
This sequence comes from Vandiemenella viatica, assembly GCA_031002005.1. Taxonomy (NCBI): domain Eukaryota; kingdom Metazoa; phylum Arthropoda; class Insecta; order Orthoptera; family Morabidae; genus Vandiemenella; species Vandiemenella viatica. The sequence goes on along the minus strand of JARYHS010012519.1, from coordinate 127,166,979 downwards.
GGACAGCAAAAGAATGACGCTGACATCTTCCTGCAAGGTTACTTTCTGCCTCGCGCACTCTGGGGTAGTAATGTCTAGAGGAGGAATAGAAAGTGTTATACTTCCGGCTAAATTATAACCACGATAATACTGTTGAACGAGCGGTTATGCACGGGCCTGGCTTACGAGAGGACGCCGGTTCAAATCTCAGTCTAGCCACCGAGATTTCGATTTTCCATGGCTTTGCGAAATCACTTCAGGTCAATCAATCGCAGAATGTTTTATTCAAAAGGTCATGACGGAATTCCTTCCCAGTCCTTTCTAACCTCTAACTAACCTGACGTCGATGAGGCGTAAGGCAAATAGAAAAGAAATATTTTATTAGTGACAAGATTGACTTTTAGGCTTCTGTTAAGCGTGAAAATGTAATCGCAAATATTGCAGTAAGAGTTGTTGAAAAAAAGTAATAAAACTAAAAGCTTGTTTCAGAATTAGCGTCGTAATGAATTGTTTCAAATCAACAGCCTGTGTTGACGGTTTGATTTATTGGTTCAAGAAGAGAATATCTAGCCTCCTGTCAATGTGAAAATACGCACAAAGAAAATTTAAAAAAAAAAAATCTTAAGCGACTTTTATTTGGTGTTTGACCGAGCTATTTATGTGGTCTAAGAGGAACCGTTAAATCACTGATCTTTAACATCTGAAGATTTTTAGTATTAAGTTAAATATATACTACATTAAAAAAATTGTTCCACCGAGCGTGGTGGGTGAACGGTTAACTTTCTGGCCCCACATTCTGGAGGACGCCAGTTCGAATCCCCGTCGGGGCATCCAGATTTGTGTTCTCCATGGTTTCCCCAAATCACTCCAGGCGAATGCTGGATGCTTCCCTTAATGGCCGAATTCCTTCGCGTTCCTTGTCCCCAGTCCCATCCCGCCTCTAATGACCTCGACGTCGACGAGGCGTAAAGCCACAGGTAAAACGAAATAAATTTTGTTAGGTATGTATGGGAAACAAAATACGATGGCTAAGATACTAGTCGTTTTATAACAGAAATGTCTGAGATGTCTGCAAGTATAATGAAGTGGGAACAAATACCCCGTACTGCAATTCTTCTCGACATGTGGGCCAATCAGAGGCGTAGTCACATGGCCACCCACGCAAGTCTCAATCCCCGCTGTCTCCGACTAATGAAAACTCGGCGGCGTGTTGCCCTGAATAATACAACGAGCCTCGACAAAATGAAATATTTACAAGGCTCCTCAGATTGGTCGAGGCGTAGGCTGAGTCAATTAGAGCTTGAGCCCGCCTCGCCGCGCTAGCCAGTGACGTCACGGACCACTGGAGTAAGGGGAGGCGGACTTTGCAATTCAACGGCGTCGTGAAGTTTCATTACGTTGTAGCGATTTAATAAGGACGGATTGGCGGGAGCTCTTTAATGAAGGCAACTGGGAATAAAACGGTAGCCGCGGCTAAGTCCGCCGCGTCATCCCTCCGTTTAATATCGGTGGCGGACCTCTCCACAAGTTGGACCGGTCAGTGGGGGAGGCTTTCACCGACAGCAAGTGGATGCAGGCCTACCAACTTCAGAACCACTCAGCAGCTCCACATATCCACCACTCCACACTCACCGTCTCCCTGATGAAAGCTTGACCTCTTAGGCAGCCACTGTATGACTAATGGATAAAACACAGCTAAATTATTCCGTGATTTTTAAGCTGGTTGTAGCTTTAAGCAATCCCCACTAGGTGATACTACCAGAGTGAAGGAGACTTAACGGTATATAACTTTTAAAACATATTAAGTGGTCTCCTATTTACATTTTAGATATCCGTTTTGACCAATAGTTACTCCTCAACTATTCAATACTACACATACTTTTTCTGCTAACGACCAAGCCTTAATAATTTTATATTTGTGTCACGTTACCTCCAATTTTCCATTTAGCTTGTACAGTATTAACATACAATATTCAATCTTTTTGGCTGTCAGCTTTTAACAATCCCAACTTCTGATGAAACATCCTTAGACACATTTTATTATACAAATAATGTCCGCATTTACCTTAATCATATGCAACATTAATTTAAGAATACCCTTTATACCACTTTACATCACTTAATTATTATTTGATACAACTGCGATTCTCCTAAACGATCATCCATACATTTTGTCATTTATTATGTCTTCATTACTGCTTTTCTCATCAAAAAATAATCCTGGCATCAATATTGTTCAACCCTTCCGCTTTCCATTTTTTCATCCTTGTTAATTTAATTTTTATATATCCTCTCTTTGCTATATCATAATATCTGGGCCGCTTCTCCTTGCTGTCAAAGAACTCAAACTAAAGCTGTTATTATAATTATTTTCTGAAAAACATACCTACAGTTAAATTACATTAATAATTATCTATTTATTTACATCAGCTTGATGTATGGCCATTACAAAGGGGACTGAGAAACAAACTTTGCTTAACACACAACATTAACACTTAGTTCTAAATATCCAAATATTGCTAAGTCACTATCTGACATCCTGTATCAACAACGTCTGTCAAATCGTTTTATAGTATTTCTGACTGATTTTTGGCTCTGCGTGTTGATACATTCTCTCCGTAGGCTCTCATTCCTAAGGCTGTGTTTACAAGTGAAAACTGAAAATTGCTTGCTAGTAGTGTTCTAAGCCATAAGAGTAAGTTGCCAAAATCGAGTTTCAAATTTCTTTTATTTAATCTTCCTTCGCCAGTCGCTCAACAATTTGATCATCTGCACATTTATGAAAACACCACAGCAACGATCTCCCAGAATGTGACCATTAAGAAATAACATTTTAGGGGATGGCACTCAGTTGTATTTCATTACAATAGTTCAGTATTTAAGTTTGTCAACATATTAAGTGTGGTTATATGATTGCAGTGAATATGAATCAATACTTAAAACTGATATATATATATATATATATCAAAAACAAGGTTCTGACAATGGATGAGCTTATTTCGTAACGACATATCTGAGACTGTTCGCACTTCTCACATCATATGCAACGTTTCCACCACTTCTTTGCCTTGTTGACTACAAACTCAAAGTTGTTCGAGTTTCCAATTACTAAATGAAGTTTTATTAAAATATTATAATTCAGCATCATTTCCGATCTTTTTACAGTGTACAGAGTATGTGAAGGAATATGACATGACAGTAAAAAATAAACATTTCTGTCGTAGTTTGTATAAATTTTACCAAGTCTTATAAACGGTTTTGATTAATTAGTACATTAGCACATGTACACTCACTATCTCTTTCGTAGAATTAAATTAATTTTTTATCTTTATAACCTGTCTTAGACAACAATATTATCTTTTTTAAGAAAATATTTGGTTGAGTCATCTATTATTTTTATTACTACTGTAGATATAATCGGAAAGTTCTTATCTGTATGTCTTGAATATTTCTGTATCGTCATCAATGGCAACAAGTAGTCTGTTAGGCACCTGAACTGAGCTATCAGGTTAAATATTCGAATAGTATCTCTTTTGGACTCACGGAGAAGGATAGATCAAAAACTTTGAAGAGGTTGTGAAGTGCGGTGCTGCAATAACACTCTCACGTGTACTTTCTCTCTGTTTTTGCCACGTACGTTGCACTTAACTTCTCTTCTCGGAGGAATGGGAGAAGAGAGCTCTTTCGTCGCTTTAAGTCTGCTCGTAAAGGAGCGGTGTCTGTTTCGAGAACGCTACTTAAACACAGCTTCTGCCTTTATTCTGACCCTTTTGGCTGCTTTCATCATAACTGCACATTGAACAATCAATATCATTTTTTTTTTTTAAAAAAAAGGATTTGTTTTGAAGCAAGAACTTTATAAACTGATTTATGCGTTTAATGATGAAATTGAGTATAATATGTGTTTTGACATATGCAATTTTAGCACTGAGTGTGGTTGGTGGGTGGTAACGCCCTGGTCTCGCATTCGGGAGAACATGGGTTCGAATCACCGTTCGGCCTACGAAATTTTGGTTTTCCATGGTTTACCTAAATCACCTTAGGCGAATGCCGAGATAGTTCCTTGAAAAGGGCATGACCGAATACCTTCCCGTTCCTTGCCCCCAGTCCCTGCCCGCCTGAAATTTCCTCAACGCCGACGACGCGTAAAGCGAGAAGCATAAGAAAACTATCAATTTAGTGTCATGTTATTAGCGTTAGGTTTCGTGTTTCAAGTCATGTACACATTACTAATTTCAATATGAGTAACATGATAATAATCGAATAGTCTTATTTATAACAATTTTGAGGAGAAGTACTTGTATTCTTGTACTGAGACTAGGATAGCAAACATGCAGAAAATGTATTCCCTCTACTGCTAAAGTTTCACCAAGAAAATACCCTTAGACTCAAGATTGTCAAATATGCAATCATCTCATAATATTTTCATGAAACTATAAATTTAATATTTTTATGAAATGAGAATTTGTAAACGAAATATAAATCACTTGCAGGAGACTTATTAAATAATGGAAAAGTGCCGTGAACTTTTGTTGGAGAGGATTGAGGTAAACAGTATCTTCGGTATTTCCATAACCAGGGTGGATTACAAGACATTTGTTTGTCTCCAAATAGAGTCATAGTTACTTACTGCGCCAACTGCTAATAGCTAATATATAAGTAAGAACATATGCACAGTAAATACAAAAAGCAATTTGAAAAATCTGGCGGCGTGGAACTTTGATGAGCGGGGAAACAGGCGAACGGGCAGAATATAATTTGTTTTGTCAGACGATTTGCCTTCTTGACAAATTAAACATGAAGTAAATAAGACATTTCGCTCATAGCACAGACAAAACTTTAATTTGTTCTGCAGACAGAACATATTGCAATTTTGAATGGCCATATATTTTAATTTGCGTCAATGTAAATTATTATAAAATTTTATAAGCGTGTTATTTTACAATGCATAAAATTACGGTATCAAAAAGAATCTGAACAAAAACTTAATATTTTAATGGTTGTTGTATCTTTAAGGAATACCTGAACAGTAATCTTTGAAATAACAGTAGCTGGTAAACTATTGTGCCATTTATAATGACTCGGCAAATTAAAAAAATGGCACACCCACCATCTGACTAGTGTCTTTACTCAGCAATACTATTTCGTAATAATTATATCATACTTAAGACGGTATCAGATACACGTAGTGTTCCTACCGTAGTTCATATTCGTAAAAAAAGCGTTTTCTGGAAGCAAAAAATTATATTGAAAGCAACGAAAAATATTTACACTGTCGTGGTTCAAAATTGAAACTTTTAATGGTTTCAAGGTAAATTATTTTCTGTTGGGCTTTCATAATTTTGACACATTTTGATTGTTTTTGTAATATGAGGTATCATTTCAAAAATTAAGTGTGTTTAGTATTTCATTGTGTGGCGAGCGTATGTGGATATCTCATACTATTTGTTGTAAGCAGTTATTGATTCTTAAAGTAGTGCATTGGTGTTTCTCATCGGACTATAGGCTAAATGTGTACATGATAGAACCGATGGATATTTAGAAGGGACGCCTTTGACCTCGAACGATCGGAACCGAACAAAAACATGCTTAGGATCACAAGCGACCATAAAAAAAAAAGAATGGTGTGTATCATTTCCATGCAAAATGTTTGCATTCTACCTGAAGTAACAAACTGATTTTGTAAGACTACAATGTGCCAAACCAATAGTGAAGATACATGATCGTTATTTCATCATTAAACTTCACTATCTGATTTACAATCAAATTGCTGCACCTACATATAAGCCTATGTTGTAATATGCTTGACGAAAGCCAGGTTATGAGATTAACATACCAACATCTTCATTTGAAAATGTAATTATTGTGGACTGTGTGAATGTGAAAATGATTTGGAAACTGATAACCTCGCTTTTCTGGTAGCTCACTGGTTAAGGTGCTATCTTTCCAAACATTCGCTGCTCCAGTTCAGGGTTCGAATCGCGGTAGGCGCAGGAATTTTTGAGAGTTGTGTTTGATCATATGAGCTATGCGAGGATGGTCCATGGTTCGGATTCCACGTTAAACTGTAGGTCTCAGAGGAAAGGAACTAGCCGTCCTACCTCTGACACAATGGCTTAGTATGCCTCCTTCGGGAGGATCTAACCAACCTTCGGGTTGTGGACTAAGTTAAGTTTTTAACGTGGCTTTAGTGAGGTGCGCACATTGTTCTCTTCCACTTTGTTTTAACCACTTCATCTAAATCCCACATCTGCACTTTGAGGACTAATATAAGCACTATCAGGTGTGAGATACTGCTGTATATGCGTGTTTTGCGCTATATTAATCACTTAAAGCAGAGAGATTTGGTACTGTTGATTAAAATGTAATGATACTCTGACGTCATTGAATTACGTATAATTTCCTTCAGCTTGGGACTTCTCAAGGTGTTATTGTTATTTTAAAACAATTACGATAAGAAGTTGTGTCACCAGGGCATGACGGACTAAATCAGGCACCAGTCGACGAACGAATAATTGTCAGCAATATCACCGAATTCAGTGATATTGCACGTCTAATAAGGGGAACGGTTACAGTTGTATCATTGACTGTAGTGCAGCATAATGTAGATGACGTGAAGTGTTAAATCACTTGAAGTAGCCGTTTAGGATTAAAATGCTGGTAGCTACGATCAGTGGAATGCGTGACCCACGGTGGTCAGCCTATTAATTAGGCTCGCCCGCTGTGCACGCGGAATCTTGATCAATCGCTGGCAGTTCTCACAAGCAAACAGGATGCTGTCAACCGAAAAATTAGACTGAGAGACGTTAAAAGCGCACAGTTTGAAACACGCGAAACAAGCATGTGGCAAAAACGCAAACTTCTCTTCCGTTCTTTCGTTTAAAGATGTCTCCAACCTCCCTACAAAACGAGATAAAAATTGAGTCCGATCAAAGATGAAACGATTAAAACAGATTCGTAGTGTAATCCTCACATCACGCGCTTAGTATCACATAGATAAACATTAACGCCACAGAACTAGCACCCAGATACCATGTTACTAAGCGAACAGAATATTATTAAGAAGCGCTATATATTCGGTGCGATGCTTTTGCCCGAAAATGTTAGATATCAGCAGACAACCTTGGGACTGATTTACGATTGCCGTGCTGACGTTGGTATTTTCACCTTCAATGATAAATTTTCAGAATTGACGTCTCTGAATGTAATTTTTCTAGAATTCTCTCGTTAAATAGTTTTGGGGGATCAGAAAATTATTGGTCATGTATGCACTGACCATGTAGTTCAGTGTTTAACTATATGCGAATAGGTTGACAGAGATAGTGATATCCAGAAGCAGATATTTGAAGAATATTTTAAATGTCAGCGCACTTATTTTACTTCATGAGGGCTCTGAAATATCATTTCTTAGCTTTTTCTTTTGTTTCACATTTCTGGTATTTTATGTCATTCGAGACTTGTATCAATATGTTAAGAAACGTAACTTAAGATTTCAATTTTGTCAAACACCTTTCAGCTCAATTTTAATCAGAGAATGAATGGAATAGATACACCACAGTCTATGTTCAAATTATAGCTCTAAAAGTCGTTATTCCTCTTCAATTAAAATTACCTAGAAACTGTCGCAAACAAAAGGATGTGTGGTAACCTGAATGCTGATGTTATTTTTCGTGTGATCATTTAATAGTCCATTTGAGTGGTCAATTATTTATCCTCTTTGAGTAAACAATGGATAGTGGTTTATTCAATATTTTAAAGCAGTTTTTTATCAACTATAAACATTAATTCCAGTTAAGGTGGGTGCAGGAAAGGGGGAAGCTGGTTGTGTAGGGAAAATGCCACCGGAGCGTGTGCTCCATTGCAATTAAATTAAATTACATTAAATTACCTTACTTACTTTAAAATGGAATTCTGGACAAAATTAAGAGAGAAAATTTTTAAAAAAAATCCATGTAAAGTTTTCCTCGATGTATGTATTTGAAAATCTAGTAAGATTGTAAATAAAAATGTGACTGTGAACTATGAAATTTTATGCCTGGTTTACCCCAAGATGTAGCAAACTGTAACTTTCATTCCACACATTGCAGCAAAAATAAGTCATGTTTATCAAAATATATATTTAAACACACATGCATTAAAATTTACATCGCATCCTACCATTTATTTATGAAACATATCAGAAAGAAGGTCAGACGGTGTTTCATATTGGAAAGGATTTAAATTTAACAGATTCCACAGAATTCAAGTAATAACTGATCCAGAAAAACGATTACGAAACACTAGATGGAATTATGGGCAACATGTCAAATTCAGTCCATTGGCCTGAACGGAAAATTTAATCAATACACTAGAAATTTCGGTGACTACTTTATATTAGACAAGCAATTGATTTAGAACTTAAGATAGGAGTAAAATTACTTTTTAACTATGTACAAATTACTTTTTGTTGTAAAGGACTCATAAAATGGGGTAAATTCCCATAGAGTATGCCAAAGAATTTATCTCAAATTGTCAAAGAATTTAAAACAAAAATTCGTGATATTTAGAAGCAGTTATAGACGGAAATCGTAAGCGGTTTATATGCTCCATTATAATTAACAAATAATGATAATTATATGGTGACAATATGCAAAAACTAAACTGTAATTAAATTCAAGAGCATAGTCATAATTTAATATATCGCGGTAAATTGTGAAATGTTGTTTATGTAACATCTGAAACAACGGAAGCTCTGAAAATAGTGCACATATCGTCCCACCAACATCATCTAGTAAACCGCCAGTTTGTTTCATTGACATTCCACGCGAGTTGGGTAACAGCCAGAAATAAATCACGGAGGTGACATTCTGTTATTCACTGCTTCACAGATAGCTATCTAAACTGCGAACCGTTAGTTTCGTTCGCGTGTATTCTGAACAGACCCTCTCTAAAGGTTAAAACTGTACTGTGCTCTGGTATTCATAGTTCGCTTATAATCTCAAAAGAACAATAGTTATGCAGTGTTTATATTAAAAAAATAAAAATCATTTTTCATACTTCAACTAAGTCATACGTAAATGTAACGACCGCGCTTTATTGACAAACAGACGATATTAACACACCAGTTACGTATTTACAGATACCGCTCTGACCATCTGAATATCAATTACAAGCGTAATGTTCTTTTATAGATAGGTAGTTTTTCTTTACTGTTGCGTCTAAGTCGATAAGCAAAATTCTCCTGATGTTGTATGTTTGCTTCGCACGTGATGTTAGTCATAAACACGTTCTATGTTTGTGAAGATTTTACAAAGTATGGTTGGTAGGTGAGCGGTAACGCTGTGGCCTCGCATACGGGAGGACGCCGGTTCGAATCCCCGTCATGCCATCCAGGGCGTTTTCCATAGTTTTCAAAAATCGCTCCAGGCGAATGCTGGGACATTTCATTCAAAATCAGGTGTATGAATTCCTTCCCTTTCCTTGCTTCCAGTCCTAGAAGTCGACGAGGCGTAAACCTATAAGCAAAAAAAAAAAAAAATATATATATATATGTAAACGTTCTAGTATCTTATTTTCAAAACAGCTCACTAAAAATGTTCCAACACACTATAGTAGTATTTCGTCGGAAATTGAAATAGTTAATTCACTTCTACTAAATCATTATTTTATTAGCGGTTAAACATATGTTTATTTTATTCAAAGTATGATTTATTATGTTTGGCGTTAATGCACCAGTTTCATCTAAACAGAGTGGGAAATTATTTATGAACATCGGAAAATGAGCGTAGATTGTCAGGTATTTCCATTTACAGAATACACCAATGAAGTTATTATGAAGTTTATTTTTATCAATACAGAAAGCAGCCTAAGTTCTACCGCAAGGGTAATGTGTCTGCGACGTTCAGACTTTTTTTTTAATTTATAGCTTAACGCCTCGTCGACGTTGAGGTCATTAGAGCTGGGATGGGATTGGGGACACGGAACGGGAAGGAATTCGGCAATGGCCTTTTGAAGGAAACATCCCAGCGTTCGCCTGGAGTGATTTGGGGAATCCAAGAAAAATCAAATCTGGATGCCCAGATGGGGATTCGAACCGGCGTCCTCCCGAATGCGCGGCCAGAGCGTTATTCCACTCACCGCGCTCGGAACTTTGAGAAATGGTTTCCTCATCGTATTTTTGCGGTGTGAAGTAACGACTATGCTGAAGAATTCTGATGTTGCTGGTTACGTATAAGAATGAAGTCACCAATCCTACGTCAGTTGTTAAATGATTTTCTGGTTCTACTGTCTTAATATTCCAAGACGATATGGAACTTCTCTAGGAGGAAGTTAACGGCGCAAGTACAATCAAGGTAGTGACTGCAAGAAATTGACTCTGCTTTATCACCTGATGCTCAACTGATTAAAAGTCTCGGGGAAGGTAGCTTCGACGCTGGCAGAATAACATTCCAACAAGATAGGTGAATATTGAGACAGGGTTTTGCGCGCCTTATATGACCCTAAGCTTTAGTGCCATTGTTGCAGCCCCTATACCTTTCGCGACACAATGCACACATTTCCTAACAACGGTCTTTCTGTGAGTCAGATAGCGAGCTCTAAGCGTCAACTGAAAGAGTGAGACACATTACAAAACTGACGCGAAAGTAGCAGAGGTTGGTATCGTTTTGAAACATAAGTACACAGTTCCACGGACGACTTTCTCTTTTTACTCTGCTCTTTTACAGAGTTAAAAGCGTAGTTGCCGTATATTTCTGCTGTACTGTCTGCTCGCCTTTGTTTGCTCGGAACGCTCCCCCTTCTAATGTTGTAAGTTTCAGCATTCAGGTTCACTTTAATCATATCCAGAATGAATTAATAAATGTAGCTTTTATTTAATTTCCGCCGTCGTCTCTAAGTAAATGAAACTTATCATGAATATTAACCACTTAAAGTGAAATTTCATTGCCTAAGGGGAGCAGTTTCCGTTTATCTAATTCACCAAATTTCACTTTCCTAAAACCGTGTTGTGAAACAATTTTTCAGGCTTTATATACGCATACTGCATTCCTTTGGGACAGAAAAGGTAATGCAGTTGCCTAGCTCATATTTCCATCAAAAGCGTTATGCTGTGATTCTGAATACAATCAAGAATGAATAAAAACGATATCTCGACTTCTAAATCATCTTCCGTTGTGAAGAATTTTTCAGTTACAAATTTATTACGGACGTTAGAGAAAAACTGGGTACAACAACGCGCAAACAGTAATAAAAACTCTCTCTGACGGGATGTGTTCGAGTACATAGAAATGTTCCCAGTGCGTGGAGCGAAAATACTGCTCTCAAACGTGTTATTGAAAAGCAGTGCATACATGACTAAACGCAGCAAGCATAAATAACACCTTCCAGCAGCAAGTACATGCCTTAACCGATGTTAAATAGTTCTATTGAATTAGTAGATAATTATCCTGAGATGTAATTTCCAGGTTTTTGGTACACTATAAGCATATTCATATGCTCTACTTTAAGAAATTTTGGCAACGTGTTGTATAACTATTAATGAGACATCTTGTTGCAGTTGACATACTTTAAGCCGTTATTGCTGGGCAGTTAAGTTATAGCAAATGTTGCCAACAGTCTTATGAAAGGCTCAGTGTACGGTGTTCCATCTGTGTCGGTGTTTGGTGGCAGAAATTGGATGATTTTATTGTCACCCCAAAACCATCCACAAATCCATGCTTGTGTGCAGTGACATTTAGAAGTATGTTTCCTTCATTTCCAATACTGCGGTCTTCCTCAGGTGATACCAAAATCAGAACTGCCCTTTTGTGATCCAACCGTTTCCACCAAAAGCTCATCAGTTGGTTAGGATAAATTTACCTCACATGTTTATCGCAAAGGCACTGATGAGTTTTATTACAGTAATAATTTTAAAAATCAAACGAAATTATAAAATGATAATGGTGACTTATTCAACCATAGTGGAACTTACATCTGTTATTCAAAGAAAGAACATATGCACCGCAAATGCAAAGTAAATAAATCAAAACAAAAATAATTTTAAAATGTGTTACCCTTGAACCATGATAACCAGAAAAATAAAGATACTACGTAAATTTTGTTTTTAACCGTTTTTAAACTTTAGCCATGGAAGGGATACTTACGAAGTAGAAAGGAAGTTTTTCTATAAGTACGGACAAAACCATAATTTTTAGGACTTGAATGTAGCAGCCAAAGTTCCCTGTCCACTCGTGTACCACGAAAAAAAAAAAAAGCCACAAATAAGTCTGTCTGATTCATTGCTATTTCCGTTTTACCTATGAGAACCGAACAAACAATTAAATGTATTCTAAAACCGTCTCTGATCTAATTAATGTTCTTATTAAAACGAGTAATCTAAGGAAACATTAGACAATTTTTTTCTAAAAAGTATTCATGAAGGTTTAACTATTTTACATCAGAGAAGCACATTACCAGTGTCCTCATCTTTCACAATGATATCACTCCAAACTGGTTGAAAAATATATTTAATTAATTTATGAAATTAAGATCATAACAAAAGTTCCATGTAATGAGGTATTAACAGTGTTAATAATAGTCAATTTTCGCATAAATTAGATGTTGGAACAGTTTAGTGGTATACAGTCTCATTTATTTATTTGAATAAAAAAATTTCAGTATACAACTTTAAACGAATTTCTCTCTTTTCCCAGCCGTTCTGTCTTGGGAACATAACGAACAACTACTTGTTACCTTGTTAATTGTTCTATTGTTGATTGGAGTTCTTCTTGTTAATTACACCTGGTCTTGTTATCCGTAATCAAATGCGGAAGGTAGCAAGTTAATTCAGAGTCCACAATTTAATCCCCTTCTCCATTTATTTATAACTTGGTTGAACCAATATGTAAATCGAACACTAAGTCACCAAATACGTTCCCCAAGGCACACAACTATTTAAAGGCATCAATCAGATCAGGTAATGGTGTATATGACCTGTCTGAACTATATTACATGATAATAATAGCCAATAGGCTCACAGGCATAGCTCTGAGCTGTAATATTGCTAACAACTAAGTGTTTGCGCGCCGAACATGGTGGAACAATCCTGAAACACATTCCACAACCTTGGTTTGACGTTAACCAGAAACTAAATAATCGATGCAAGTTGCCTTAAAATAATTCGAGTAATTATTTAAAGCTTATTATAAACACTTTCAGTGAATGACATAAATGAACAGGACCAGTTAAAATAATGTTAAACCAAGGTCTCGTGCGGCTGTCGACCCATAGTAACTGTTACAATGACTAATTATATTTAGGCAGACCTTTATCACCACTGTTGCACACTATCGGCCATAGTTGGCAATGTTAATGCTAGCCTAATAATCAAAGAAAATAATGAAACTTTGGAGCCATCACTTCCCACAGGCAATGTTAACTTACCGGAGGTATTTTATAAATTTATCGGTAATGGTTGGACCAAGAACTTTGCAGGCAGGATAGAACTTAGTTTCTACTAATGTTTCTTAATAGAAAATTTACTGAATGCACACACTGTTATAAAAACAGATTTCTAGTCGGGTATTACAAAAGGCGTTAAAGTAATTAAGGCTGTAGCAATGTACATTCAAGCAAAAAATTTCCTTTGCTTATATTTAGAATACACAGCACTTAACAATCTACTGTTAATATCTTTAAAAAATAAAGGAAGCTGTTATTAGAAATTGGTTATTTTTCTATTACAGTACATGAAAGATAATAGCTATTCCATCCATTTAAAAACTGCAATGTTGTTTTTGCATGAATTGTTTCCACAAAAAGTCATGCCTCTTCGCAATTACCTGGTTTCATACTTGTTATTTGACGTCTGGCGCCGCTGAAGGCGTAGTTCACACTCATCGGGAATACAATTGACCCTAGTCCCCTTTACGTCCCTGGGCTCAATACCGCTTGGCAGCAGTCCGCCAACTTGGGCTCCTCGTTAACTAGTTAAACTTATACTTAGCAGTAATTGGCCAAACGCGAAGAGCGGGTTCGCCGGGCTGTAATTTCATTGTTAAGCGCCAATGTTGGCAGCCGTGGCGCACAGTAGATGGACGACCGGCGGTCAGGCGATGCGAGGCAGAGGGCTGGTCGCTTATCGCCCGGCGCAGCCGCCATAACCTGGCCTGAGCCCGCTGCTTTATTGCCGGCTATCACACGGGTACCACCCTCCCGCCTTCTTCCACGAGTAACTGCGGCGGAGCCTGATTTACTTAATGCCCAAACAGGCGACCGGCTCACGTTTATGACTCTGCGAGTCAGGGTGGAATGTAAGAATTCTCTCTCTCTCTCTCCAGCAATCAACGAAAAGCTTGCTTTGTCTCAGCCTTATTTCCTTCCCTCTGTTCTCCTTCTCCACCAGTCCGTAGTGTGTTCAGAAAATTGTCTTTATCCTGGCTTGGATTGATATCTGACTCCGTTCCTATTATCACTTCATAACCTAAAATTGATTTGGATACTTGCCAAGAGGGAAGTTAAACTATCCTCCAAAAAACCGAGAACCTCTTCGTTTAGTTCATCATTCGTTGGTATAACTACATACGAGTAAAAGTTAAACTAGCCTCAATTTTAAGTGACCTCAAAAGGCTGCAATGTTGTTAAATGACCATTTCCTCCTAAACCATCTGTCATTACTTGAGTGGCTGGAATAGCTGGCTGGGATACAATGATCACAAAAAAAGGAGAGTGATCCAAGAGTAAGTTAGCATGGTGATACACAAAAGTTTGCATGCAAATAAGGGCAAGCGAATCAATACAGCAAATATTCTTGGAAACAACTTTTTGTCGAAACGTTTTTGTCACACGTTTAATTTTAAAGCAATGGATGTATAACTTGCCCCGCCACTGCAGTCATCAGGACGCAGATACTGTTTAGGGTATTCAGCTGAAAGTCCCATTCTTGGGCAATAGTGTAGGTAAGAAGGTGCTACAAAATTTCTTATCATCCAGATTTTGAACAAATATACCAGGTTAAAGCCCAACCTTTTGAACAGAGAGTATGCAATGCATTTCATTTTAAATAGTGATACGTCTGTCGGATGTGGAGGTAAAATTTTACGGCGCCGTTGGTTTCTTCAAAACAGTGACATGGCGTGCAACTGCGATTTATCATCTTCTTTCTTTCATTTCCCTTACACAACGCTAATGAAACACTTCACGTAACTCACTTTCACCACAGTAAATTACAATACTATTCATCAAATATTTTGCTAGATGTGCTGTGATCTTGTGTTGGGGTAAGCGCTTCTGTGCAGAGTTTCACTAATTTTTTTCATCAGAATGCTGTTTTCTGGATAACGCATTCACCATAACATCATCTAAATAATTCTTCCTCGTGTCAGAGTGCTGTTAAAAACGTTTCTGTGAATATGAGTCAAAAGGATTAATTGTTAGTGCTAATGTGGTCTGGAAATGAGGGATATCTCGCTCTGGTATGGAAACTCCAGCTAATTTATAGTCTTACTATATACCAAATGATTTTAACAACTTTGTACTTCAACTTATAAAATATTGTTGAGGGCTTCTGAGTTCTATCAGCAGTTTTCTGATATTTTCTGATACTTTCGCTACTCCTCCAAACATTTTCGGTCTTGATTCGCTGTATATTATTCAGTGCCCTGAACTCATTTTTATACATACCATTTTTATTTAAAAAAAAATACAGTATTTAAGTTTTCGGTAATTAGGTCAAATCCAGTGGTTTAAATGAACAAACAATCATACAAAATTTTGCTTCGTGGGTGATTCCTATACAGCACTTAGGCGATGTCTGAATACATAAATAACAATTAAATTCTCCCCACATAAAGATTTGATCTGATAGAGTGATGAATAGATTTTATAGCCGACCTAACCACCACTGTAATGGGATCGTGTACCTCTTCCTCTTTCGTTTTTTATTTGTATAAGCGATTGAGAGACATTTGAAATATAACGCTGATGAGGTGGATAATATTAGAGAATATTTCAATTTTTCCCTGAAGTATTTTCTGTCATCGACCATGTGTATGACTTAACTGTAATTTACAGAATAGCAGAGTATTCATCTTTAGTTCTGACGTCAATGTCAGTGCATCTAGGTTCGGATATGGTAGCTTAATGCTGTTATCCGAAAAGGGAAGCAAGCGTCCTTAAAACTTTTCAATGGTCAATCTTTTATATTTAGACTCTACTTTTTTCCGAATAATATGTAGTTATGAAGAGTCCATATACCATCATGCTGCCTTTTGTGAATTCGATAATAATTGGTAGTATAGCCATTGTTAGAATGGGCTAGAGTTAAGTATATATTATCAGAGATCAGCTTGTTAACTTTTCATAGCATGTAAAATGCCACGGCCGAAAACAATAAGGAAGCAATGCCAACAAAAAAAGAAATTTCATCCTTACTTATATTACATAAACGCAGAAAGCTGTTTCATAGTGTGTTAGAAAGGATCCTAAATGTTCACTCCCTGTCGTACCAAAAGCAATGAATTGTATAATTAACAACATCAATACAAAAACAACGAATGTAACTAAATATTATTCTGCAATTCCCTTACAGAACAAGGTAACTTCTGACTGAAATTCATCTGATTGTACACTCTATCTGTACTCCTTGCCATTCCTCTACCTACGGATCTGAACGATTCCGCATGCCAAATTCACATTAAACAGTTCTATTTATATTATAGAAACACTATCGTCGTCACTTATTTCACATGTGCAGACAGGGAGGGTAGGGTCTCATCTTTGTGTCACGACATGACGTCCTACAATTTTTGATAAACTAGACTTTGAGAGCTAAGATACTACTATTCACCAGGAGTCACGTTTATTTATATATCATATGGCGATATAATAAGAATCACATAGAGAACAAGATATTTAGCATTTTTCTGAATAAAAATCTAAATATAAAACAGCATGATGTTATAAAGGTTACGTTACAAAACTTGAAGGTTACGAACAAACGTTTAACTCAGACATATAGTCGATGGTATTGATAGCTGCTTCCGGCAAGTCTTATTGTTGACACCCGTCCCATATTTTCTGGCTTTTCTCTTTTCTGCTAGGCGGTCACATTCAGACAATAGATTTAGATGGTCTACCACTTACAGAGCTATCCCGATGAAGAGATAATTAAATTCCTTACAAAGAGGTAATTAAATTTCATCCCCTATTTACGTGCTTGAGTCTTAGGAGGTTTTTTTATCACTGACCATCAGCATGTACGAAATATTCCTGGATTTAATAGCCACTAACAAACTGTTAAGTATCGATTGCCCTAACACGATTCTCACAGTATTATTTGTGGCAGACTGAACAGAACGCGAAGAATTACGATGGGACATTAAATTGTCACAGGCTATCACCAGAACGGTTTGAAGTGGTTTTTAGGATGCGCTTAGCTCTAGAATTTTCGTGAATCCGGTACCAAAATTGACAACATTCCTAAACATATTACCATGACATCTCTTCTCCATAATCGGGATTCATTGTTTTCGAAAAGTTCTGAGCTCATTTATGATCGGGAGACATACAAACAACCACCGTATTTTATTAATTCACAGCGATATATTTCAATCTGTTGCGAACACAAGATTTCTAAAATAAAGACTTAGCCGCCTGAGGAATAAAACGTATATAATCGAAACGCCCACCTTAATTTTACATTCTTGTGGCTTCCCAAGAATTTTTTCCTGAAACCTTATGCCAGAACCATTTGTGTTAACAACATTTACAGGAAGCTATTCGTTCAACTATTAACACATTTTTAAAGGATATGATGATGCCTACACGATAACATAAATTTTAAAAGAAAGTAATTGTTCTTTAATTAATACAGAGGGTACTGAATGAAGTTGGATTTTTAATATTTTGTTAAGCCCACTACCAAATTCATGATGTATTTATTTTTAAAAATGAAGGCCTATATATTCGATTATAATTGCACCATAAACTCGGTGTCAATCTTATTTTGTTTTCTTACACCATTAGTATAATGTATATGTAGATTAACACACATTGCTTCATCTTACCAATGATATGCATCTGTGTAAACTTTGTTTTCTTTTTCTTTCAGGTAAGTACCAGTGACTGGATATACCACCCCAAAAATTGTAAAAGAAAACAGTCATTCTACAATCGTAAGTTTTATACATTTGTCAGCTACTTTCTCTTTGAATCTTGAAATATCTGCCAGTAAATATTGTATGGAATTTTATGAATGCAATAAAAACAGAAAACTGTTAGACGAAAATTTCAGTTCAGCAATCTTCCCTGTTCCAGTTATTAATTAAATACCTTTTTAATATTATCCAAAGAAAGATTTGGCACGATTTGAAATTTGATTCTGTGCTCTCTCATTTCACAGTTCGGTACTGAACTTGTGACCTTTGTTTTGTGCATAAAATATTCAGCGATGCGTGACTTGTTACTGAATCAGATGGCCTTTCTTACACATCACTGCAAAATTAATTCCAGTGCACGCACGAACTAAGAGGTTCTTGATAATAATTTTCAATTCAAAAAAATGTATCTCGAGTTTTGTTTATGGACACAAAATTTGTTTTCGCAGTCACTTAAATAATTCTCGAGTTAACTTCAGGGAGAGCACTTAGGACTGAGTTTACAGGGGATGAATTTTGAGCTGCTGTTCTTAAGGGCTTCCTTCATGCTGTTGAATATTGATGAAGAGCAATCTCTTGATTGTTAAGACAGCTTTGTGCTTCCCTTTTATTCCATTGATTTTATTATAATGAGCACCTCAGTGCGACACTGTCTGAAAAATAATACCTTCATTCTTCAACCGAATGGTTGTTTATGGTCTTTAGGCCAAGCGAGTGTCTACATGGAATTGAATTGAAAGTGCGGTGATAAATTCCAAAATGTCGAATTACATTTTAAGTAATAGCATCAGCAGTTAAACAATCATATTATAACATACCCTCCAAGTATTGAAATTATGTCGAGGAAACTTAAACAAAGCAACTCGTATGTGGAAGCACTTATTAAACAAATTCTCATACTTGCTTCTTTCGGACTGATATGCCTTATTAACAATAAACTGGCACCGAAAAATAACATTTATATCAGAGCCCTGGGACCATGAGTTATGCAGAGCTTGTAAATATCAATTTATTTACTTTAACATTTATGTTAAAAATGTAGTAGACACAATATTTTAAAACCAAACTGATAAATTATAAAACGACTTCTACAAAATTTCTGATGTGCAAAGAAGAGCTGATAAATATGATAACATAGTTGGAATGGATTGATTGTAAGACAGGAGGAGAGTGAAGTGGGTCACAGGAGTGTACAAGGCATATATTGGTGATGAGGCATGAAAAAATATTGTGTAGGAATTAAAAGTAATGCATGGAAGGGAAAACATGACCGCAAGCTGTCACTCGATTTCAGCCACAAGGGCATAGGAAGATTCTCTTTTTTAGGTAAGGGTGTCAGGGATTGGAATGAGTTACCAAGAGTAACGATGAATAATTTACCTAAAACGTTGAAAGAATTTAAAGTTAAAATTTGTTGAGGGCAAATGTATGTGGGTGCAGGAAAGGGGGAAGATGGGTGTGAAGGAAAATTGCCACCGGAGTTTGCGCTGAATTTCAATTTTAATGAAATATTATTATAAACATTCTCATAAAAACTTATTTAAGCAATAATGAACTTCATAAAATGCTAACCACACTTAATTAACTTGAAAATCATGCCAGTGTTATTGATTTCTTGATTTAGCAGAATAAAAACGGTCATTCATTAAGATAACACAATTTAAGGTACACAAGAAAAGAATAATAGATCGTGTTTTGTTGATAATGCTATCAAAACCTAAAGTACAAAGCATAACTGTAGCGCTCATTTTTGAAGAACATTATACGGTATATGTTTCGCCTTCAGGGGAAGTAAAGAAAGCAGGTTGAACAAAGTCAAAGAACGATAAAATTCACTTCATCTTAAACAAACAAATCATGTAAGCAATT
The DNA here is from genome assembly GCA_031002005.1 of Vandiemenella viatica. NCBI lineage: Eukaryota > Metazoa > Arthropoda > Insecta > Orthoptera > Morabidae > Vandiemenella > Vandiemenella viatica. The sequence continues at coordinate 127,147,021 of JARYHS010012519.1, read as the reverse complement.
AGCAGGGATGAACAAAAGTAGAAACGAAATACTGTTCTGCGGATACTGTCAAAGAAGTAAGCAACGGATTTCAAACTTATGGAAATACAACTGATGAACAAATCCAATGTACATATTTAATTATAAACTGCAGAAAAATTATTTGATGATAAACTGACGATATAACTTGAATTAAGTATACATAATCTTCTTTATGGGTACTTAATGTGGCAAGAAGATATCCAAGTTCACTTTCTCGAACTTTTTTTTACTTCTATTTTGATTTATTGAGGATACGCTGCTTACCTGATGTTTATTATGATTTCAAACAACCTTCCTGTTATTTTACATTTGGTCTTTTCTATATTATGTCTCCATTTTGCTTGTTTATCTTTCTTTATCTATATAATTACCTTCATTTATGTATCTTTATCTTTTTTTCTTATCCTTCCGAGTCTCCATTCCTCTCGTTATATCTTTCGAAGCTTCTAATTACGTATTAAAAGAATACCTTTTGTTGTATAAAGAAATAAAGCAATTCGTTGACCGTTCAAACAGGTTATAATACCAGATTTGTGGGGTACATATTTCAGATACCAAATCCACGAATTCGGACACTGAAGTTCTTTAAAACTGGAACAAAATGTTTCATGTCACTGAAGTCTCCCTTTCAGCACACCGAGCCTACTGGGACAAGGGCTAAAATTCTGGCCTCGTATCTGGGAGCACGCAGTTTCGAATCCCGGTACAGCCCTCCAGATTTCGATTTCCTTAGTTTCCAGAAATATTTCCAGGAGAATGTTGGGATGACGTCATCCCCCATCCTCTTCGTGCTCTTATGATCTCGAAATGAAATTCTCTAACCAGTCTCACCGAATTATTTCGTACAGAACTGACACTGACAAAAGCCGTATCCCAACTCTCACACATATCTCCCGAGATTCATTAGCAATTGTCACTGAAGGCAACCGATATCCAGCTCACAAAAGTGCTTGTATTGGCGAGCGATGCCACTGGGGTCATTAGCGCGCATGTAACAGGGGAACACAATACTGTGTGCTCCGTGTTAACAGAGGCTGTGCGCCGATGAGCGGTTTCGCAGTTAATAACGCGTCATTTGTAGACCAAAACACCGCAATAATGCATGAAACTAGATTCATTTGTAACTTTGCATTCCGCGCGGCGCGGCGGCTGAAACGAGAAACCAAACGCATTTGCGCGTAATACCTACTGTGTGCTCAGACGGATGAGCGGAACAATATATTTATCGTTCCAAATCACACAGAATTACAGCCGATTGCACGTGACGCTGCTAGCGCCATATATTTTGTATGACTGTTAATGAGCGAGTGCTGTGATCAAGGGCTCTGCGAATGAAAATAATGCTAGTCAGTTTAAATTGTACCGCTTGGCCGTTTGGCCGTTCGTACAGGTCGCATTAAGGCTTTTAAGTGAATATAGTGTAGAGTCAAAACAGTTGGTGAAGCAAAGTAATACTGTCTGATATTACGTACTAATAGTTCCGTAACAGTCATGTGAATCTACATGAATATTTATTCTCTCCCTCTTTTAAATTCCACAATCAACATATTTTTTCCCTTTGTTAGCGGAAATCTTCAGCAAAAATCATATCAACGACTCTATTAGGCATAAAGGACGCATTCTTTTATTACTTAATTGAGTAATGTTAGTGTGCTAAATAACTTACATGTTTTGAAATATGTTACCTATACCATTGAAAGTGATAGTTGTTACGAATGTTAATATTTTCAATACCCGTGATAATTTTATTACTCACTGGAAGCTAAAACTCAAAAGTCAAATTGAAAATGGAAGTTGTTTTGTTCATGATGTTAGCTTCTATTTCGTTTAAAAAAGTAGTTAAATAGGATACATGTTTGTTAGAGAATTACCTGTAATTTCCCAGCTCGTAACTATCTACCTAGAAACCAGCCATTGAAACGACTAAACTTCGGTATTGATGTAAGTATTTTGAGGAACGTTACTTTAATTACTTCCGTTGGAGAGGTTACTATTGCCGAAGTTAATAATTCATTCAGTAATAATATCATAGACTGAAAGATGTTTTTGAATTTACGAAATTGTTTTAAGAATTTTTTGGCTTTTCTTTTGATGAATGGTGACTGGTAAAGTTTGCGATTGGTAAAATTTGATGATATCATTCCTTAATCTTACTCTGTTATACAAAATTTAGGTTTCAAAAATCACTTCGGTACTTTCAGGACGATTTTATAGTAAAGGCCGTAGGCCTTGCTTGCGTATAATTCTTACTCTTGACTTCTTCAATATATCTTGTAATCCACAGCTAAGGAAGGCAAAATGCTGCACACTTCCCTTATTAGTGACATATTCCACCACGGTGTTAAATGAAAGCTTGTTTTTATAATAACTAGATGCAGGTTCGATTCCCCGTCCGACTTCCCTTATTTACAAGAAACTACTCCAGACGAATTCTACGATGGTCTTCTTTCTTGGCTTTATGTCTACCATCCCGGAATTCACGTGGAGTGATTTCTGGAAACCATGGAAAACCGAAATGTGAATTGCTGAACGGGGATTCAAACCTGTGTCCTCCTGAATACAGGTCGAAGCGTTACCACTCAGCTACCACGTTCTGTACAGATATCGTGCGTTCGTGGCACCTAAAATAATCTCCATCTAATTTCTGCCATTTTTCATTCCATAACTTATACATTTATTTCAGTTTATATGGCATTTATATTTTTTTCTTACCAATACTTCATTGACGGTATTTTTCCTTGCCATCAGCCCGTAGATTGGTTTGAGCCAAGTCTCCACCTCTTTCCATTCTTACGACAGCATAGCCATCAGTACCTCTCCGTCCTCCCACAAACTAGATCTTCCAAAGTCTGTTTACAAGCATTATCCTCTCAACAAGTGTTCCATCCAGTTCTTTTTCTTTCTCATATGATTTGCAATAGTTTCCTCCTCTCATCAACACTTTTGCTTTTCGTTCTCCCTTACATCTCAAACGTTTCTACCCTATTTTAATCCTCAAGTCTCAGTATTCAAGTCTCTGCGTCATTAGGTGTCACCCTCCATCTAAAAAAAAAAAAACCACTTGCAAAGTGTTTTCTTCAGTACTTGATATAGTTTTCAGGTTAATAATCACCTCTTCCAATTAAAAGATTCCTTCGCTACAGCGATTATACGAGTTTTCACAACTCGGTAGCATCGCAAGTCCTTATTGATTGTAAGTCCAAAATATTTGAACTCTCTTACTTGGCTGATATTAGCATTCCCTATCTTAATATTTATAAGTTTATCCTTCAAACGCCACCGAATAATGATTTACTGCGATTTTGAATTTTACATATAATATCCTATTTTTGAAGGGAAAAAGGAGACTATTAGTAATCGGGTACGATCGTGACTTCATTTGAGCAGAGACGGCTTTTAACTCGTTTCTCACAGTACATCGCTCGACGTACTTGAGTCTTCTGAAGAAAAGCCAGTTGCCCCTTCATATCGATACGAACCACAACTCCGGTGGACGCGTCACGTCCCACTGTGTCCGAAGGGAATCGATGCGGGGCCGCCGGCCCGTGTGTAGTGGGTGGTGGGGGGTGATTTCCCCCGAGGCGGGGCCGGCCCACATATTGTGTGCCTCACTCGACAACTGTGCCCGACCTCAGCTGAATAGCAATGACGGCTGCGTATGCCCAGGGAGACTGCACTGGATTGCCGAGGCACCCGCAAGTGTTCGAATCTGAGAACTGCTGCAGCAGCCATGACCCTTACCAACTAATAGAGGCGTCACGCCACAACCATCGTATTTAAAGGCTGATTAACGCCTATATTGGATACTGATTATATTTTTCTCTGCAAGTAGATGACGTGGAACATGAAATATTGGGGTATTTGTCCGGATAACATTGGTAAAGGCACTCTGCAATGATTCATCAAACCAGTTTTTGTATAGTGGCTACTCTCAGGAATTAGAAACATCTGTTTCAGTACTGCGTGCGAATTCTTTTTCCCTGTTTCCCCATATACAGAAGGTTTTCATCGTTCCAATTTCAACTTAATTCAGGAACTAAAATTTTTTCGCGCTTTCGTGTGTCGTGTAACTTACTTTCTCTAGTCAGACAATTTTTAAACAAGTAAGAAGAAGTTTTCATTGTTCCTACTTGTTCTTCTGTCAGGAACCTTTTTCATTTGATTCTGAGTTCTTAGCAATTCTGATCACTAATCCACCATTCGCTGTTACTTCCAAATTTATTTCAGTCTTCATTTTATCACTAAAATTTGTAATTTACATTGTTAATTTATCCAGACATTGTATACAATGTCAAAACACTACCACCACGTTGATTGTCACAGTAAATGTTTTCCAGATGGTCTTTTGTTTCAATGCTTGGTCATTCGCAGCAGTTACCACCTTCTGTCTTCTTCTTCATTATCATCTTCATCGTTTTATGGACTTTTTACACTTTCACGGATGAGTCCCGGCAATTCCGCTTCCTCTTCCCACAGGAATGTGCCTTGAAGTTTCCATAAGCAATTAGATCCTTGAATTGGAGTAGTCAAGTAGTAAATTAACCTCACTGAACAATACATTTCCGATCAAAGATCTTAGGTGACCGAAACACAATCGTTGTAAAGCGTCTGATGTTCATAGAGACGAGTGAGGAACCTTACGAATTGAAAGAATTGTCTCGTGGACGAATGGATCACAACGAGCAAATATTTTTGGCCAGATTTAGTAACCATTTATTTCAGTGCAGATAGAAAGCCAATGTATGGTTTCTTTGAAACCATTTCTTTTATCAACAAAGAAAGCGCGAGGAAATACAGAGAATGCGCGAAGCTGTAGAGTGCAAATATTAGGTAGGACCTTGCAAAAGCTAAAATCTACCCTTGATGTTCAACACGAAGGTTGGATCGAATCGCTCATGGAGTGTAAAAGTATGCGGGACTCATATTTGCTTGGAAATGATATAGGAAGCTTAGAAAATATTGATGTAAGGCCTGGAAGATTCGTAAAAACTGCTACCTGAATAGGAGGACTTGAATATAATCATCCAGCTGCAATTCATGTTCATCTATTTATGAGGAAGACATAAACTTTTATCTCCCACTAATTTTGTACTCTGAAGTCAATATCTTGTAACTGAATCACTATTATAAAATCCGATAATAAAACGTATCTGGTATTTCTTAATCAATATTGTTCCACGTTTTCTTCCGGAGTGTTAGCTGAAGAAACTCCATTCTCCTGAACGACGTTTTAGTCGGCGTCACCATCCATGTCGATATCTTCTTCTAAAGTATCGATAACGTCAACCTATTTGCATCTGCGACCATTATCAGCAGCAAGTAGATTCATCAGCTTCAGCAGAACTAACTATGGCGATTAATATTTGTGATGTAAGCGTAAGAACGAAAGAGGATTATCAGAAACGTTAATTTCAGCTCAAGCTTAAAAAGAAAAATTATATTTAGTAACAGATATTATAGGAAATAATAAATGACTCGAAAGCAGACAGTAGTGCATCCTTTCTTGTCCTGACGTTACATATAGCACAACGACGATTCACGGAATAGATCAAGTGTTATGTATAAAGAGAGAGTTGAAAAGAAAATTTCAGCATGAGCGCCGCCTCAAATAGCTCGTCATTTCCATCGAAAGAAATTGGAAAACTGAATGTCTGTTGCTGTATTTAGTCGTTTCCGAGCACATCTTCTAACCGTGTCACCAGCTGACGAGTTGTCGCAACAAACTACTGTATTGAGGACGTCGCAAAACTGCAATTTTCGCTGATTATTTTTGTGGGAGAAAGCGATCCGTCGATATTTTGCGAGTCTCGTGAAAGCTCCGGTGCCGACCAAAGATGTCGTGCCTCAGCCAAAGATTGCAGTCGCGGCCACGCAATAGCGCCCGTCCTCTCCTCCTCTCTGGTATTTCACGAAGCCAAACTCCGTTTCGACACCGCAGGGCGTCGGCCGTGTGCAACGCGTCGCAACCTTCCCCTCGTAACAATAGTTCAGGGACGGGGTGCCAGAGAATCCGCACCTTCAATATTACAGACACTGCTCTGTGGTGGAACAAATAACTGCGGCGTCCTTGAATGCGATGTTATAAGAGAAAGGTTTCCTGCGATTTTTTAGATTCCAAAATTTTTTGAACTATTACGAGATAGTCCTTTGTTTGCATCAGCAAACTAAACTGACTGACACTTGCAATGATTTCAAGAAACGTCGGCAGACGAATTATGGAGGCATAGGACAGGATTTCAATAGAGAATTCGTGTAACTAGATGCATCTGGTGAATAGTCTCACTGTTATGAGTGAGAGCATTGCGGTTAAAATCATTTAATAACTACGAAGTTTATTTTTATAGCGATAAAAATGCGTGACTATAGTTACACAGTTATTAGAAACATGAGTTGTAAGTATTGAATAGCCGAAATTTACTGGTGAAGAAAGAATCAGATCAAAATGGTTAAAGCCGAAAGAATAGTACCGAAGAATGCAAGTAGGGGAAATATTGTAAACACTGCTTTACTGGACTCTGTAACTCGGAATAAATTAAAGGGATCCAGAACTTCGGCGGATAGATAGATATCAAAAACATGACGGTATTATTTAGGGTGAATTAATGTAACTTCGAAAAATGACTGTAATACGTTGTAAATCTTTATGTGACAATCATAGAAATATTTTATCCAGAAATTTTTTTCAGTACATTTAAAAAAATAATATTGGTACAGTACATTTAATTAAACATGTCTTCAATGTGCCTTTTCCTACAACCTAATTGATATTTTGGTTCTGTAAAAATTCTACTTTTTGTTTTAAATCGTAAGAATAACGTAATACCAACAAATTCATTAGATGAAATGACAATCAACCACCTTAATTAGGATGTAATAACTTACTAGCTCCTAAACGGGAGTTATGTGTTAGATTCAACAAATTCTATTACAGAAATAATTTTTCGCGTTATCTTAGATTTCAGTTATATTTCATCGTTTGGAGCATTGAGAAAAACATCACTAGTATCATAAAATTCTAACCAGAGTGGAATATTCTGTAAGTGTTCGCATTCAAACGAGAATGCAAGAACATGCATGCATCCACAATATCGGACACGATTGTGCAATAGCACGCCAAGTTAGGATACATTTATATTTCACACTGATAACTATCGGAAATGCTATAGTGCATATTGGTTGCTGAGCTGTTAAAACAGGTACAGTGTATCGTGCAGTGCTGTTTTTTCTGTCACAATAATGGAATAATAATAACCTATTATATAATTTCCTTAGCTCACTCACTCTCTCGCCTCGGTAGCTGTTGGCTGGAGAACGGTGTCATGTGTCAGCCTTAACTTGCAAATCAACAGCCACCAGAGATATCATTAGAAGAAATTCGAGGTTATGTCCACAACTTAATAGCTAAGCAACGACTACCAATCATTTGCTATAATAAATTCAATAAGTTTGCTTTTCGTATCATTTCATAGTTAAAAAATTCGTTAAACTTTATGGCTGAAAAAACGTGGAACTTCTTTTCAGTAACATATTACCAACGAAAACAACTTAATAATAATTAAATTACTCATGGTATCTGCTGTAACTACGAATGCCAATTGTTATTCCGCCCTAGGCTAAATTTCAATTCAATTAAAACTTTCGATAATGTTGTTGCTTAACCAAAGTATATACATTACGATTTGTTTGCTTCTTATGTATTTTACTGATCACTTTCGTTAGTGGTCTTTGTTCATGTTTGCTGTACGTGAGTTGTTAGGTTGTTTAAAGTGGATATCAGACTAAATTCTCGCAATTCATTTCTTCGGACTGGAACAATTCTAGACCCTTGACGATACGCAGAAAACGGTCACGGGCTTCCACAGCAACAATAATAATAACTTTCGACATGTGTGTATTTCATTTGGAACGGGCGTAAGAACTGAGACGTTTTGGTAAGCTTTGCCCAGTGACTGTGTGACGTTCCGACTCGCCATTGGTTCGTCTTAGTTGTCAGTCAGTGGGTGGTGTGGCGCCTAATTTAAGCAGCCAGCTGCGCAGTGCTATTGATCGGTGTCGCGCCTACTCCTGCATCTGACGCAGCGCCAAACTACACTTATGACTCGTCTCAATACGAATTAATAAACCCAACTACTCTGTTATACTGCTAGCGAAATAACTGCAGACTTGCGGCACCTTTCACGTTTTTTCAAAACGCACTGTTATGTAACGACTGGTTGCAACCTATGTTATATTGAACACATCAGATCTGACGAAGCGTGTAATTAACAGACACAGTACGTTTCGAAAAAAAAAGTCACTTGGCTGTTCGTACTTGAACTCCAGAGTACAGATAACTAAGGACTTGGTTTCTTGTTTAGTGAGGCCTAAAGAGTCATGGATGCTGTACGGACGAGCTGATAACGTCATCTAAGTACACCTAGCGCAAATACAATTTCAATTATTTCTTTAGCCTATATCTTTAGCTCAGCATACCCATTACAACCGAAGTCCTCAGTGTTTTGCTTAGTGTGTACTAATCTTTATATTCCCCCACAATTTCTACCTTCGACCATTCGGTCCAACAATAACAATCCTGCATGTCTTAAAAACCTCTTTCTTAACCCATAAATTACAAAACTCGTTAATTCGTACTTTTTACATCAACTAAATTTTAAGATCCTTCTAACAGAGTGATTCAGTTGTATGTCTTTCTGGTACTCCTAAAACCAAGGTCCACTTCCATGAAGTTCTGTGCTTCGCAGATATAGTTTTAGTAATTTATTTCCTCGTCATAAGTCAATATTTGAAACTAAAAGATTTATCTCTTATAAGAAAGCTTTTCCCGTTAGTGCTATACAGCTTTTGATATTCTAGCCTCGGTTATTGGTTGCAATCTGATTTCTGAAATAAAATTATAGTTTTAAAAAATAAAATTCACTTTTCGTAGCATTTTGAACTAGAAAGTTAAAATAAAATGAAGATTTTGTTAAAAAGTGATTAAGCGCTTAAAATTGTTTTAATTACTATGTGAAGAATTTGGTCACATTTTACAGCCCGGACTGTGTGGTTGAACTTGATGGTAATAAATGAAAAAAATGGGGGAAAAATGTTCTCAAAAGTGAAATATTGGCATATACGAAGTATAGGGATCCAGTTGTGAATTCGGTTCTACTTTGCGTTAAAAAAGAAATTTCTTTTGAATTCAGTTAGGTATTTCAATGGTTGCGAAAATATAAAAGAAAAGAAACTTTGTTGATATTGTTGCTACAGTGGATTAGTATTATTTATATTGTTCATCACTTATTATCGCGATAATGCATAGATAGATATTTGTAAAATGATTAGTAGTTTTACATGGATGGAAAGAGAAGACCATAATTATAAAATGGTACATACTTGAATTCAGGCGAAAGGTATTAGGAAAATTTTCTTTTGTAGTTAAGGGATCAGGCACTGGATTACATTATCAAGGGAAATAATCGACACTTTACCGAAAACGCTGAACGAGTTTAAAGTCGCAATTCGCAAGAGGCAGTAGTAAGTTGATGTCAAATATCATGACATGAGAAGTTGGTAGTGTAGGGACATTACCATTGGAAAGTGAGTGCACCATCTCAATTGAAATTAAATTAATTAAATAAAAATACACTCCGATTTAGTTATAAGAATTTTTTTTTTCTTTACATTAACAGTTTAAGTAGCTTTAGTATATAAAAAGTTAATTTTTTCTCGATATTTTTGTCGTACTCAAAATCAGTTATTGAATTCAATTGAAATCGTAGCTCCTCATTCAATAGAACTTATCAGTTTAATTGATACATTAATCTTACTAACCAGTTCTTATATTTACGCCCTTCTCCACAAACTGTAGTTTTAAGCGAACGAGTTGGAATCCTTAAAATAAAAGTAACAAACACAAACGCCAAACAAAAATCGCCACTATTGAAGAAATTTAGATGCTAGTCAGTGTTCCAAAATATGGAGCGTTGCGTTTTACCAGTTTCTGCTGTCATAAATAACCTTTTTTATTTCCAATAAACTCGATAAGCCGGACTCTTTTCAGAACTTACTTTGGAATTTTATGGCCTTCATTGAAACCTGAACATTGAGCTAGACATTTCACATCGCTGAGCCATATCCGGATCAGCATGTGATTGGGAGCTGTAATCGATACTCCCCGGTGGGAATGTATCGGTCACCTTGACCCGCCGCGTCATTCTTCGAGAGTCGACTGTCGTTTGTCATTCGTCACAGCGACTGTCGGCAAGTGGGTAATGGCTGAATAATGAAAGGTGCCGCACGGGGCAGCACGATCGAGTCCAAGGAACCACACGGCTATTATCTCTGGCTTAACGTACTCATTATTTAATCTGTTTAATCATAACCCAACAGGCAGATTTTGGCAACCGTTAAGTTTACCTTTACCGATGAATGATTTCGAAAAAAAAAATTCTCCAAATCCAAATGGAAGGTATTTTACATTTTCAAGTACAGTGAAAATAGCTCTAATCCCATCAAATGATTATCATGTACCAAAAATACTGTGGTGACATTTTAACATTATGTGAAAGGTATTACCAAACAGAAAAGGGATCTAACCATTATATGGATGTTGACTTTTTATTACAGATACGATTTCATTTGTTTTGGAACACATTACCTAGATTTTTGTACTCACACAATCCTATATGATTTGAAACCAAATTCAAAGATACGTATTACAATATCCAAAAAAAATTATCGCAGTCCTCAGAAACTTTGCACTAACAATCGTACAACGGAACAAACCATGATATGGAAGTTTTTTTCAGATATGATTTCCTTTACTTTGTAGCTACATTACTTTTCTCCTTGTCCTCACACAAAGGTAAAAATGTATTTTAAAGTATCCTATATGATTTGAATCCAGATTCAAAGATATATACGTAACTCAGTGGATCAAACACTAAAAACAAATGAGAAACTAACATGTATGTTTGTGATTGGAATACTTATATGTCTTTAATGGTGGAAACTGTTGTTGAAAACTGTTTCCATAACAATTAATATCATTTACGTACAATTAGTTAATTATTTATTGTCAGTAATTAAGTTGCGGAGTTGTTGCAACAATTTCTTTGCCATGAACATTTCACGAAGGTAAAATACATAAAGTAATGGCATTAAGTACTCCTGTAAACTTGTTTACTAACTTAGCAGTAGTAAGGATGTAATCGGTTATAATTCTGAATACCTTTGTTACGTATCCAAAATATTCGTTCGTTCGATCCCTTTAATTGAAATTAGTAAATTAAATTTTCCTACAATAGGTTTGTAGTTATATAATTTATTTAATATGTCTGAAGCTTCAAAATATTCGCCCCCTCCAAAAACCATAAACCAACGGATTAATATCAGTTGATTAGGGACAAACCAGGAGCATAGGCATCAGGATGTTCTGTGATTAAAAGAAAATAAGAACTTTACTATAATATAATGTTCAAAGCGGTCTGTGACCAAATTATTTACAAAAGTAAACAAAATTACTACAGCTAAAATGTATTCAGTAGGTGACCTATTTAAAAATTATCTTACAGATCGATAATAATGTTCCTCTTCTGTTTATAAAATAAAACATAGTGGTCAAACTAGAAAATATTTGGTAGAATCAGTCTTTCATTCTTCACCAAAAAAAGCGAATAGGCCTATATATTTCTTAAATCCCAGTTGCTTTATTGAGACTAGTGATCGTCCAGAGGCCGAAATTCGACCGTAATTCATTATTTAGTTTCTTTCGTGAAAGAGTAATGATCATTATTTTATTAATTTTTTACTTTCTATTTAGCGATGTTTCATTTGAATTTAGTCCATCATCCATACAATGATTTCAAATATTCATTTTGACTCAAGGCCCATAAAACTGCTTTAGCTTTATGATAACATGAAGTAAATGCATTCCTTCCCTCTGAAGTAATTTCTGATTCGAATTGTTTTGCATTTCAAAACCTGCATCGTAAACTATAAACCTTTCAAAATTTCTTGGAATGACATTTAGTGCGAATTTAAATGTATCCATCAAAATAATTTCATCGTTTTGTGTGTTAATTATTTAAATTTGGTCTATTATCATTTTGAATTTCATGCAAATAGGCATTCCTTCTTTTTTGTCTCTCTTTCTCCGACTTTTCAAGGTTTATATCAAGGGATAATGGAAGGAGGTGCAAATATCTGAATTAAACAAAAAATCGCAATGAAATTACTGAAATTCAAAAATCAAAAGTCCCTTTAACATTTTAAATAATAAAAAGACTACATAATATCTGGCAGAACCACTTCATTCCTTTTGGAAATGTTCCTTTCATAACTTCAAAGATTCTACTTTATGCGAGTCTTTTGTTTCACCAAAGACCACAGAGTATCTCAATGCTGGGAATACACGTCAGATAGTTAGATAGTTAGCTCCGATCCGATTTCACGCACATACACGTTCACGAATTTAATTTTTATTTAATAATGTATGCTTATTATATTTTTTCTTTACTGTTGACCAAAGATCACAGACATTGGCAGAATCACTAAGTATCGTTGCCACTAAAAAAAAAATTGAATATAAACAACGAATGCTTTATTTTATTTATTTTAATGTATTTGTAACACATATTATATACATTTTAGCTTTCTGCACTTCTTCCCCATATAAACTTTAACTGCGCAAAATCTCACACTCCTCCGTTTGCGCAATATTCTTAAAAAGGGATCCGAAGTTTTCGCTTAGCGTATTAATATATAGATTATATTTTACTTTTTGATATTACTTAGAAGGTGTAAAATCAGCCATGCACTTTGCACTGGATCTCACTTCACTTCGCTAGTGTGGTCTCTCCCAGCAGGTGAGCTGCGCTGCGGGGAACCCCCGCGATCCGCTTTAGGGGGTTTTCTTCCCGCTGAGTGCGCAGCTCCTTCCAACTTCCTCTCCGGCGTCTCCGACGAGCGGTTTGTTAGGAAATCTCTTAATAGAATCACAGAATGGAATACATAATACTTCATAAACATTCTCTTATTAAAATTTCCATATAGAAGACATTTTCTGAGGGACAACATTTTCGCTAGGGATCGTGGTTTTAATATTTATGCTCCCGTAGGCGACTCACGTAGCAGCGAATATAGATACAGCAGCGCCGGCGCCTCGAATACCATTTTCTTCGTGTTTTGTTAGTCCGCAGTGAGGAAGGCTACTTCGGCGCCACAGGATCGCACAGATGAATAGAGCCAAAAACAAGCAGGAATATAACCACAACAACGCATTGTCACTCCTTGTTCCATAATCCTACCTCGTTTATAAGGCACACTGACCAAAACCGAAATACAAAAATATTGGCTACACAGTCATATGCAAAAGTATAATCGGCGCGTATTCTTTTCCCCGTAATGTCTTGTATTTGAAGCAAACTTTTAAGTGTCCCGTATAAATTTCTTTTGCACCTAATGGAGTCAGAGACTGGAATAAATTACCGGGGGATATTAAGAATAATTTACCTGAAGTAACGAAAGAGTTTGTGCTAAAAAATAATTATATCAATAAATTTATATATCGAGAAATTACCATATTACCAGATTCTCCTTTCCGTTAGCCATATTATTATTATTGTTAAAATTTTAAGTGACTAACTACGATAAAATAAATTTTTGATTATATAAAACTTATTTACAACGTTTCTGAAAACCGCATTGATACTGTAATACAAATTTAGGAAGGGCCTGAAAATTTAAATCACTATTTGAATTCTGCAACTGATAAAGGGAAAAAAGTCATAGTTAGCAGCACTGCCTGATTCGTGGAAACAAGTAATAACTTATTTTGTTCATTAAGAAAATATCCGTAGGAGGTATGAGCAAAGAAGTTAGACACCTAAACCTTATTTCTTTCAATATAAATGCTGAAACGATTACAAAAGATAACCGATGTAATCTTGGGAAAAAAAGAACACCACAAACATTGTCTACGTCCGAAACAAATGGAACACGAACATTTTTTCTTTAATGAATATGTAAGATTTAGAAAGAAGCCATTACTACATTGAAAATGAAGAAGATTATGTCATAAAATAAAAATTAATTTTACGTTTTACATAAGTAAATTAAATATTAAATCTCGACGCTTCTTGTATTTCAACAAAGATTACATAATTATTACTCAGTATTATTTGATTACAATTCAAAAAATATGGCGAAATATGAAACTGATTGGTAAGTTTATTTCAAATGTGTAAATAATGATTTCATGAAAGTAATCAAAGGTTTTTTTTTATAAGTTGTCGTAAAGGAATAATTATTTAGTTTCGAGTTTCACAGTACCTGTTTCCAATCTAAGGTGATCCTATAGTTGATGCTCTACAGTAGATAAAACCTTAAGTTTTTTGATGTAGCATTTGCAGAAGATTGTTATAAGAGACGTTAAGAAAGATAATTTGCTATCACCACGTTCTGCACCAGAGTAACCACTTCCGTAGCTGAAGATGAAACCAACAAAGAGACAAAACGTAAACATGTGATCGAACACAGAGAGGATTGACACAACTCTAAAATCCTAGACAGATCATGACAAATTAAGCTGTATAAGATCCACACAGTATTATCTACCAGTGGTACTCTCTGAAATCGATCATGTAACCAGTTGCTAAACTGAATCGCCGTTGCTCAGTTAAGGTACCTTCTAAGTACGTCAGGAGTATGTGCCAGATCTGACTTGCGTTTTTAAAGCATCACCAAAGTTTACGTGGGAAGGCGCAAAACGTAGACCCGATCTATCGGCCGTCAAGTTTGTTGCTTTTAGGCACTTTTACATAATCATAGGTCATAGGCCATAGGTTTCCATCCCGTTTTTACCAATCGCCCCCTTTATAAAAAAAAATTACTCAACGCCCTTATTCGGAGATAAACACCGACTCTACAACATCATATACCTACAGAAAAAAGGACTGATTTCTGAAACATTTTTATTAAAAGATATTAAAAATATTGTTTTATTGATCACAGTTTAACTAACAAATTAATGTTATGAAACATTATTAATTAGAGAGCTGAGCTCTGTATAATGACACTAATTTTTCGATATTTTGTGACTTATTTGTCACCTGAAATCTTAAATCATAGCGGTCGACTACTGACAATCTGTTTCTTCCCTTAGCTAATAAATCCTCTTTTGATCATGGACATGCAGTAAAAAACTTCTTTTGTGCAGCCCTTAAAGCCGGATCTAATACTGGATACTAGAGGTCGGTAGTTGATCCCCAACAACCCATAAATTCGCCTTTGACCACAAACATGCCCAATGATCTCTTCAACGCATACCTGTGGGTGGTACCACCCACTTTAAATCAACTGATCTAGGCGACTGCAGATACGGTACCCAATTTTGATCTCAAAAGCCACAAATTTCTCAAAAATTAACACTTTAACACACAGAAAACAAATTACACGTTACTTCAATTAAATCTGGTTATGTAAAAATCATCCCATTAGTACATCATTTCTGCCTGGTGAAACGCACTTAAATTGGAGAGACCTTTCGGAAGATGTGGATTGTTGCATTAAACTAAAATTCCTACCTCGATAGGGTACCGTCACGATTCTGCCAAATGTCGAAGGTCGAAGGAGAAGGTTAAGGTCAATCGTTAGAACGCTCTGCCGACCACCGACACCGCCGCCTTGTCGTTAAGTAATGTCGAACCTGAGCGAGTGGAAGGCGATGGGACAGGAGCCATACATAGCAAGTAGTTCATTCTCTCGGTCCAGCGAGTCCGCAGAACGTGCGTGAAATGCGAAACGACGTGCTGACCGCTGGACATGGGAACGCTGGAGGTCAAGGTGAACCCTGTAACTGGCCAATCAGTGGCCAATCTCGTGTCGCTGCTGATTACTGCAATCACAGACTTATTGTTTCTGTCGGGCGATATTTTCACAGTGATGTTAGGCTCGCGGGTGTGTACTTTGTCCAGTTTGGTACCTTATTAGTATGATTCTCTGGTGGATTGCTGTTCAATGGAATGAAAGGCAAACGGTGTTGGTCAAGCGACCAGGTGTTGCTGTGATGAAATGAAGGTCTTGTTTCAGTCATCTCAAGGTTGCTGATATGCGTGGGAAAATGAAGTTCGTGTAGTGTTTTTGGATAAACCGAAGTTTCATTTCCGAAGCTTTCCTAAACAGTTCTGAAGGCATTTGAACTTCTTTGATGCGGTGACGGTTTAGTCAATTAGAAACTTCCGAAATATTTTTCTAAGAATGAGCTAATTATTTAAACTTATAATTCAAAGAGAGAAAGAAAAGCGAAGTCTTCTTGCGGTAAACGATAAGTTGTACCTGGAGAAGTCAGTGAAATAAACAAAATTTTGCTGTGGTGTAAAAAATTCAGTTATATTCTTTTTATACTTACCATATAAACATTTTACCTTGAAATAGGAGAGATGTAAGGAAATTAAGGGGTGATCTGACTAATTTTGAGGGTGGAAATGGGAACTAGCTGTAGGTATTAGAGGAATTAATATCATGGAGTAGAATGAAAACAGACATATAATTTTTTTTATTTAGAGAGCAAAATTATTCTTGATGGGGTAGAAAAGATGAAATAAGTAGCAAGTTGATAACATAAAAATCTTTTGCATATTTTTCATTTTAAATACGTTTTTGGAAAAAAAAAATTAGAAGAAAATCGGGTAAAAGATACGAGGTTAGTTAATTTCAAAGTCGATTAATAGAAGATGTAAAAAAAATCTAAACGATAACATTGAAAGAAGTTTCTGTTAGACTACAAGGTAGTCGAATTGTAGTACGTTTATCGAGAAGATGATAGATGATAAAGCTGATTACAGAATCTCTTCCTAAAGACAAAGTCAAATACATATCACGTACAAACTGTTGTTACGCGTTACTGTCGTTTTAAAAGATAGAAAACCAAGAACCTTAAACCATCAGTTTATTTACTGTCCCAATTTTAACTATCTCACTTCAGAAATTTCTAATTGTTTTCACAGCTCAGAGAATTTTGTTCGACGTTATTGGGGATAAATGCCAGATTTGGTTTGAGATATAAGCCGTAGGTTTGCTTAACCATCAATGATTAGTAGGTTAGAGTAAGTAACAAAAATGTTTAATACTCTATAATGAAGTCATTGTTATGCTTACTTAACTCATTATTATCAAAATAAGTACCTTCATTAATTACAACAGACTCCTTGCATGTGTATAATCATTTAGAGCATCTTTCTCCGAGATTGTTGCGTCTGGTTTCAAGTAAGAACGAGAATTACTTGGGTTGAAACTTTATACTTGCAGATGTAGGCAGCTAAAGTTTGAACCCAAATCGAGAAACTAAGGAGAGTAGATGCTAGGCGAATTATCGTGTTCCCCCAGATGGCGGAGTCTCTTTGAGGACATTGCAGAAACTTTGACTGGGTGGGGAATTAGGAGGAATTCTAGGTAGCCGGTTGGTTCTTCGTAACTATCCGGATATGATATTTGTGAAATCTTTAAGTTCCTTGAAGTTTTTTACGGGAGAAAATGTTTACAAATATTTTCTCCTTTGGAATCACGAGATTCTTTTTTATCTCCTGAATACTGTAGCTGGAGACCTGTTTCTTTCGATAGTCAGGCTCGCCTTTGGTATTTTGCTTGTCGATGGCAGGAAAACGGTAAAATTGATTCTGTTCATGAAGTGGTAATCCTGATTCGGTACGATCAGTATATAGTCACAAAATCTAAGAAACCAGACTATTCTCTTTACTTTATCCATGTTAAATGGACTTAAAAACAACACCAAAAGTAACTGTGTTGCGGTAAAATTATTTGCTCACACAAACCAGACTATGTTGAGTTGCGTTATTTATAGCTTTTTCCAGAAATGTAACAGAGATGGTGATTTCTGTATCATTTGATCCAGCACGAAGTAAGAAGCCCTAGTGTACTCACTTATGAATATTCTAGATTTTTGTAGGACTGGGCAGAGAAGATAAAAGTTCTCGTTCCAATTTTTAATTTTGGCACCTTGATGCAGATAAGATATGCACCACACACTCTCCACTTTGTTATAGACCCTACTTTCGTACTTGATTATACTCTTGCACTTAAATAAATAAAAAAATCCATCATCAGGATACTTATGGAATAACTCATTTCGTACTGTGGTCCTGCATCTACTTTTCTATGCTCCCCACGAGTTGTTTAAAACAATTTTTGAAATTCTTTATGATAATCCTCGATTGTATACTTATTTACAACAGCAAAAATTCTTCAAACTAGATACCAAATATTTGCATTGTGCTGCATCTTACCTCAAACTGTTCGCCCCACCCCTCGTTCTGCCAGCGAACGTTGTTTGTTGTTGGGAGTTGCTTTCACTTTCCTGGATCATCCGTTGACGTAGTGCGAAGAGACGTTGCTTAACGGAGACCGCATAATTGTTACGTTCATAATCCAGTTGCGGTTAAGTGAAAGCGAAACAATATACTTAATGGCTCTCTGCGAAGAAGCGCATGTCACATGCACGACGTCAGTGGGTGGGTGACCCACATTCTGTATCACAGTGTGAGTATTCTCAATCCCTCTATTTCGTGAAAATGATCTAAAGCTTACCAATAGCAAAAAAAAAATTATCCGGATGAGTCACGTTTTTTTTTTTTTGTTAAATAATTCTTCTCATGGAATTACCGTTCCATAAAAAAAATCCAAATACTGATATGTTTTTCCTTAAAAAAAACATATCAGTATTTGGATTTTTTTGATTTTTTATTTAACGGTAGTGCCATGAGAAGAATTTGATCCTATATTTAGTTCCCTAGTATACCTCACCAACTATTAGGCTACAATCGAAGGCCTGTGTCAGCTATCACCATTACAGAATTCCAGGAACAGTAGATATTTGATAGTTTGAAGCAATAAGAAATTAATAAAAACAAAATCTTTCACGTACTATAAGCTCTAAAAAATATTTAAGGTTGGAAGATCAGGTTGTTTTAGAAACATAAAAAAATGTTTCTAAGCCTAACTCTGCTCTTAGATATTAAGTCGACTGAGCCTAAATTAGGTATGACGGTTGGTGTAAATCATAGATATTATAATAAATCGACTTTTGGATTATATTAGGGAATTTATATCATACGCCAGCCACCACTTCTTCACATATTAATTCAAGGGAATCAGTGTGAAAAATACTAAGGTGTGGCTTTGAGTCATCAACAACCATTAAATCTTCAAAGTTAATGTCAGTTTCAAGGAGTGACTTTGAAACATTTGTCACGACATAAATCAAGAGGAAGAGATCGAGATCCGAGAAACTGAAAATACAACGATGTTTGTATATTTTTCCCTACCAAGCTAATATTTCCTTGGTAATTCAGGAAACTCCAAAAACTCGTGAACGAAATAGCAGAAACAGCTGTAGTCTCTTAACCCTCAATTGGCGGCTAAAAGTCAGATTCTCACCAACCCGCTCCTCACTTAACCAACCCCTCTCGTTTCCTACCCTTCCTTACAGACCACTGTGTCCATATAGGTGGGTAGCAAATTTCCCCTTCGCATATAGGGGTGAGGGCAGCGGAGTGGGGATAGAGCAGAATGACCTTGAGCCGCCTCTGTTAACTGAACGGGCTATAGTATTTTGATTATGTAGGGGCCTATTCGTCGAAAATATGGCATTTCCGAGTAACCAGATCTTCTCGACGCAGATTTTCTCAGTTGGAGGAATAATATTGACAGTTGTTGGGTGAGTTGGGTATAGGCACGCAAAAAGAAAGGTCAAATTCCATGCAGGTACGGATAATACGAAAAGATATAAAGAAGTCAGTATACCAGTCCGATCAGCGACAAATCCTAAAAATTAATAACTTCGATTTATTTCGCTTTTACTACAGGACCTTAAATAACAGTATTTTCTAAGATCTGGTTCTGAAGTTTCTCTACTGTCGTTAAATTTACTCGCACGTTTGTTGAGTTGGTGACTAAGTTGGCTCCAACAATCGCTGCTAAAAACGTCGCCGCCAGGCAGTCAGGTAGGCCTGAGTCTCGTGTTTGCCGTGAACCGCCAAAGCGACGGGGGAGCCCTCGTAACTTGCCCGGGGCGCCTAGCGCAAGTGTCGCCAACTCAACTCGCAAGTTGTAAAAGGGAGCGGGAGGGCGAGGTAGCGGCGGAACCCCGCCCAGACAGTTGGCAGCCGTGCGATGGTAATCGCGCGCAACTTGCCCGGGGATTTACATGGCGCTTACAGCGGCCCGCTAATTGCTTTCTGGAATTAGTGCACCGCTTGACCGCCAAAATCCACCTTCGCAACACCCTGTTTGGTTGTTACGGGCGCTGGTCTCGCTAAACGGATCAACTGGCGATGCACAAAAAGGGCAGAGGCGCTGATAATTAGCATATCTCACAACGTATTGCGTTTAATACTCCATCAGGTTCCAAATCTGTGGCTGATTGCCCAGTCAATAAGTACCTGTCATCACCAACAAGTCCACTAACCACTAAAATCCTTATATAACGACGGGACGAAATTTCCTTTATTACCAAGGGTTCATTCGTCACCTGAGAATGGACTTAATAATACCTCTACTATAGTGGCAGTCACGAAATTAGTCCTGTGAAGGTCACGGAGTATCCGAACAGTGTTGCAAATCAGCAAAAAAATCAACTTTCAGTAATGAGTGCGAAAAAATTTCTAAAACATAATACTTAACATCCGGGACAAGGTGATGTGCTTTATAATTCCAAATATTTGTGTGACTGTTTTTAAAAAAAATAGTAATGTGTTTCCATGAAAATTAGAAATCAAAATACTTTTTCACTTCAACCGACAGAAAAAGCAATAAAAATCATAAGTAATAACTCAAAAAAAATTATGCGCCTTCCTGAAAGTTAACAGACTCATACCGAAAACATTCTATTCATTAAATAGGGAAGCATGTGAATAAAAAAAATAAAATGTTACACGAAGTGCTTAGTTGTTTCGGCTGTGTAATGTAAAATGTTGTCGCTGACTAACTTACGTTTCATTTGTTTACGTAAAAACTTCCAGCGAGAAAGTTTCTAAGAAAATACTGAAATTAATTCTGGTAGCAGGCAAAGCCTCTTCAGACAACCCCTTTTGGATTGTTTCACAGTTTATATTTGCGCGAATGATTGCGCGCAGCGCATGCCGCAGTGCCGGCTGGTCGGTCGGTTCGTTTACGACTGAGAAACATATTTCCTGTCCTCCACAGAAAAGATATTTTCAGCTTCTGTAAGAATTATTATTGTCATTGTACACAATGGCCCATACATGACAAATTACGCGAGAAATCTTCAAAAGCAAAGACAAAACGAAAATTAATTTATAAAATGTAAGGGATCGATTATTCATAGAAATGACTGCCACAAATACCTCCATGTCAGTGTTTGTAATTTAGCGAAGTATTTTTATTTTTTTTATTTTTGCGTATTAGTTATTGGTAATATTCCTTAAAAATACTTTAAAATATCTGCTACAATGATTTTAATTAGGTTTCCAATGCCCAGGCGGCCTGCAGGTTCGCGAATATTAATTCTGTCTGTTAATACACTAATTGCATGATTATGTTCCTGAACATCACCACCATTAACATTACTCGAATAGGCCTTAAACTAAGGAAATAAAGCGACCGCGTGTAAAGATACGCATGGACGACCGGCAAAAGCTAATGTGGCAATGTCGCCGGCCCAACCAAGGGACAGAGGGTTGGTGCGGGCAGGGGAGGCAGTGGAGACTACGTGACCTTGGCAGGCCTAATTTCATGACGCCGACTTTAGGAGAATGTAAGATAAGTGTCGTCTGGTAGCTCCATGGTTAAACCGCTTTCTTTGAAAATTTCCTGGTCCCGGGTGAAAATCCCAATGGGGCAAGGAATATTTAAGAGTTGTGTTTGATCGTATGAGCTAAGCCAGGTCGTTCCGTGATTCGAATTGCACGATGAACTGTTGATTCCAGATGAAAGGAATTGGCGATCATACCTCTGACACAGTAGTTTAGTACGCCTCCTTCGCAATGATCCAATCACCTTCGGGTTGTGAACTAAGGTTTTTTAAAAAATATATATGTATAATGTATGACTGCGTAATTTTAGTCAAAAATCATCAACTACTTTGCAGTCAAGAAAATGTTACGAAATAGCGGAAAAATAGAAGAACAATTTAAATAATCAGGAACAGAAACAACGTAGATGATTTTACTAAATGTTTAGGCAGGAAATGCTAGTAACAAGTTATCCTCCGTAGAATGTAACTGATCTACAATATCGCTATTTCAGGAATACCAAAAAAATATGCTTTCACTTAATGTGGTAAACAGAAAATACCCATGTGCTCAGTTTACGAACAGAATTTTATTACTCAGGACATACTTTACGTAAAATTTGGCATTTCATGAGCACTGGCTGGGTTCGAAACGTGCAACTTATATTGTGTATGATAACTTTATTTTTTGCTTGTGACATGAGTCACCTAAAGATAGAGGTTTGAGAGTGTCGCAACATCCAGCTAGATGATTGTGGAAAACCATCTAAAAAAGGAACTTTGAAGCGATCTATAAAACCTTCCGATTGATGCAGAATCCATAGTTGCATAACGTTTCCTTTCAAAGCAATTGTTGCTAGATCTTGAACAAAACGGTGTACTATCAGGGAAAATTGCTACGTGGGTCAGGTGTGCTACAGTTTTGAAGGCGACTACTGTGCGTGTTGTTGGTAAGCCTAGTTCCCAGGCGAAAGGAAGCACTGTACGCGATTTATTGCGGGGGGCGACGCGGGGCAGGCTGCGATAGCGGCCCCGGTCGCATTTATTAGGACGTCCCCTTGTCTTCTCTCGGCTGGGCGCGATAAAACGGACGACTGCGGGCGGGCAAGTTGCGAGAGCGCGCGCACTTAAAAACTTGTCCCCGTTTGTGCTCGTAACTTGCTCACGGGCCCAACTTTGTTCTGCGCTCGCCCGGGAATTAGGTACTTGAGCCATCGGCTTTGCATGCTGCTCCACCTGCCGAACACGTGTAAAAATCTCGTGGAGAAACGACTGTTTGCAACGGTTCATAGTCGTTTGGCCAGAAACTTGTACATCTACCCCCCCGGCGGACAATCGTGCAGTCAGTCTTATTTATTTATCGTAATCTAACACGAGTTCACAACACACGCCAGTGGTCTCAGTGTGCTGAGGCGCCGCACAGTAGATCGGGGAGGTACAACGGGCTAGGGCACGGGCTCAGGACTCAGCTTACGACCGCACTAACTGCGGTTTTTAGGCGTTTATCTGCCGCCGTCAAGGCGAATGCCAAGATGGTCCCTAATCTCCACGTCATAAACTACACATTTTACAAACAAAAAATACGCTTATCACACGCTGAACATAGTTTCACGTTTCGTAGACGAATTACAACACTTCCCCCATTAGCACTCATTACAACCTGGCAGTAGGTATAGAATGCTTGGCACCACAACTCCAAATTTGATCATATCAAAGATGCGTAAAATTCATCGAAGGCAGCCGACCTCAAAATGTTGGGAAAAGGTGGTAAAGAAGAAGAACATGAGTACGAAGCCACATAAAATTTTAAATTTATATCAGCACTTACGAAATAAAAAATAATGAAAGTTAGTGTATTATAATATTTGATTTGATGACAGAATGGCCTTTTTGTCGTCCAACACAGATCTGAGATATCACGGTAGCCCAGATTTGGAGCCAGGATGCCAAATTTTTTCCTATGTGTCTGTTATTATGCATGCGTACGTGATAACGCATGTTGTGTTTTTAGTGAGCATAAAATAAATGTGGGTTTTGACCAAATATAAACTAACAAAAAGCCAATCCAGAAGCCTTATTAGAAATGTTTGTTTAGCTTTATGTGGTATTTTCATTTGAAATATGTTACCTTATCATGTCCCGCTATGCCATTTCAAAAGAAACTTATAGCTTTGTCCTCAAGGAACAATAAAAATGCCAGAAAAGTCAAATGTGAATAAATGTCGCCTTTTCAAAAAACGGCGATTCATATGCGACAAAAATTCGTGATGAGTCCTGTATGGATATTGGGGAAAGAATACAAGGAAGTACAGAGATGAATGTGACCGTAAAATGTCTCTTGATTTGAGGAATAAAGGCCAGGGATCAAAATAAATTTTTGGGAGGTATTTTGAAAAAATTACTTCAAATTTTAATTGAAAAAGATCCGTAGGAAAATTGCCAAGGTAGCATATGCTCTACAGTATTTAGTAAATAATAGTAATAATGATCATATTTCCAACCACCAATCGGAGTAACCATGTAACGTTGCCAACCGACGGAAGATTCGCTATCAACAGTATTTTTTTGGCGCTATGGACAATCTTGTGGTTAGGAATCGCATACAGACAACTTCCATACACTGCTATCGAAGAACGATTTCAGACAATTTCCACTTGGATTCGAACCAAATTACAATTTTTTCAGCGAAAGGCACAATTACTGCACATTGGCCATATCAGCGAATAGGTAGATGTACGTGACGTAATGCGTATAGTAATCAAATCGATTGCCAGGAATTATGATTATTCTAGAGACTGCAAGAAAAATTGTCTTTGACGTGAAGATTTCGTCTATTCGCCCTGCAGCATGAGAACACAAATATACAACCTTGAAATAATATAGAAATAAAAGATAGATCTTACACAACAAATTAAGTGAAGATAAAATATAAAAAGGCACCGTTGCTTGACAACATTTTTTTAAGTTACCAAAAAATCTGTGAGTGATTAATTAAGTAGAGAAAACATTATTTTCCGCTGGAGGAATACTGCAAAAGTTGGAATTGTAATATTGTTATAGCGAGTAAGTAATTAAGATACAGTCGCTTATATCCTTCTACAATTGTATAATCTTCCCGCTGCATAATATATGGATTAAAACCACTATTGCTCGTGGTGATTCAGTCAGTATCGTGACTAATACCAAAGAGAACACTTGTAGAAAGGTACGTGTCACTGGATTGTCCGTTTCCTTGACTTGTAAGCCGTAGATTGCTCCACATACGCTGACAGTATAGAACAGTACTGAGTCATGTGGGAGAGACGGCTACGCTTTGATGCGAGAGTCATTGTGACGGAAACCTGGTTCTCTGTGAGCCTTGACACTTGCCAGGGGCCAGCTCTTGGTGTGGTTCCGTTCACCGAAGACCGCATTGTAGTAACGACAGAGTGTGTGTCCCTGTACCTTACGTTCTCCACGGTCTCGCGAGGGATTGTGTTAAGTGCGAAGTTACTATGCCGACGGAGTCAACTTCGCAATTAAGCGCGGCCTCGTTACTATTTTATAGCTGTCGCGACAGTCAGTGCTATTATATTCTCCTGTTTACAACTGTAAAATTTGTTATACTCGTTGGAGTAATCGTTATTAAATAATAATAATAAAACCCACAAGTATGGCTGTAGGCGTTAACGCTCCACCACACTGGATATGTAAAATCTGGTTCTAAATTCTGGCAGAGCACGTATCCACCACCACATGATTCACAATGGCCACCTGTGAAAACAGGTGTTCCGTGTTCACGTGATCCTCTGAGGCGGTATCAGCAGTTTTAACTGTAAAACTAGGAGCTTGTAAACAGCTCCCACAAGAAACACCCATAAAACTGGTCCCCGTATACCGATCGTCCTGATTGCTTTTTTTTTTCTTTTTTTGGCATTTTCTCGCAATCATCTAGGAGTCAGCAATCTCCGCTTCAACAAATACACATTTCATAGACAAAAATACGCTAATAACCTAAGAAAAGAAGTTACAGGGTTCGCAAACGGATGATAACACATACCTTTCGCTAACATGTTAAATGCTCCGGATCTCACAAATTTGGTTCTAAATTCTGGTAAGGCACGTATCCATCATCCCATGATTCACAATGGCCTCCTGTGAAAATAGGTGGCCGGTGTTCACGTGATCCTCTGTGGTGGTATCAGTAGTTTTAACTGTAAAACCCAGAGCTTGTAAACAACTACAAACACACAACCACACACACACATTATAATATTTCGTGATCCTAATGTATATATGAGGTTCTTTTTTATGGTTCTCCTCCAGTAGCGGACTCTCGATCTCAAAATGCGATCCCCAGAATACTTTGCACAAAAAAATCGCTTCTTTATAACAGACATACCCTTCAATAATACTCTTTATTAACTAATTGCACCGAAAACTCATTTCTTTTCAGAATATTCAGTTAATTTTAACTGAAGACCATTTAACACTGAGCACAGAGCCATGAAGGTGCTTTCCCTTACTCTGGTCTCTAATGCATTCAGGCTCAGTAGAAATGTGTGTTTAACAGAAAAGTTACTGGCGCCATTAACGTTGGTGCTTTTAATTACGTCATATAACTGATGAAATAGCTGCAAAGGCCAAGTGCCCTTTTATAGTTGCTACAGCCGCAACTACATACGGTTTTATGATTTCAAGTTTAGCTTGCAATGAAGCAAAGAGCAAAGCAGTGCACATTATCTTCAGAAAAATTGGAGGGGAATCCTCGTCGGGAGCCTTCTGTTGATCCCGTCACCATTAGTTTAATGCCAACTTTACGGAAGTAAATACGGATGTATGCTACCCAGTTCCAACAAACAGGTCTTATAGGTTGGAGAGAGACAAACATTTCAGTGCTTTTATAGAGTTAAGCACTTATTAGTAGAACGCGATAAAGAGAATTTCAAATGTTGGCCACATTTCTACTCGTTAAGTTCTTGTTTTAACGTTGGCACTACTGGCCTTTCAAAGACTAGGTGCCGGGCGTCGCAGCCCCTTTCCCACGTGAGCCGCGCGGCTCCTTTCGTCACTAATGATGTGACGCGAAGAAGGGGGGTGGCACACGTTCATTAACGACACCTCTCGCCAGTAATGAGGCAGACCGGTGCTCAAACTTTGAGTAACACCGCCCGCGCTGGCGTTAAACCGCGTCAATCACAGCTTGAAAGCGGGCAGAGTTTTGTCGGCAAATTGGGACTAAATTACGCTGCCGAGTTTGATTAGTACGGTGAGAAGCCGGCTGCGTGGGCGGTATACCAGTGGATTGCAGGGTAACACGGTCAATCAAAGCAATAAGCCTCCTCACAGGCGTGATGTGAGTGCAGACCTACGTGTCTGATGCCGGAGATACCTGCTATCAAATTGCAAACCATCGTCCTCGTGCCAGATGACGAAGCTCTCAATTTCTGCAGCTAATGACACATGGATGATCTGGAGCGAGAACTTAAATGTGTACGTATATATGTCAGTTATTCTGCACGTGGAATTCTTATAGCCTAAGATCCGACTGCATGTTTTTATGTATGATTATTAGCAGCATAAAACGCTTCTACCAAGTTGCCTATCCAAATATGGCCACAGTATTTTTAATTAAATTTTGAAAAAAATTGTTCACTTTTTTTTCAAATAAATTGTAATGTACTCTGAAAATTAAGCAACGCGAAATTAACTTCTCTAGCTACGTCAGCACGAAATAGGAATAAACATTTTATCCTCACTCCGCGTTTTTTTTTTTTTTTAATTAAAAAAAGAAGTTCAGTAAAAATAAGAATTTCAAGATGTAATTTCAGATCTGTGAACTTGTTTCGTGGATTTAATTGATCAGAGTATAAGATTTCTACAAATATCACAATCTTTTTTTTTTTTTTTTTTTTTTTTTTTTTTTTTTGCTTGTGGCTCTACGCCTAATCGACAAGGTCATTAGAATCGGGAAAGGAATGGGGACAAGGAATGTGAAGCCATTTGGCCATGGCCGTTCAAAGGATGCATTCCGGCACTCGTCTGGAATGATTTGGGGAAACCAAGGAAAACCCAAATCCGGATGCCCGGATGTAACTAGCTGTAGGACAGTATAGGTGCAATCTTGATAGGTAGAAACATGCATCAATTGACCAAGATAGACAAGTATGAATTTCCTCACCAGAGCCAGTTGCTGCAGATTTAATTTAAATTCACCTGGAAACAATATTTTAAGATTGATTTAGCTAACTGATGTTACAGCACGTTTAGCTTCCTGTGAACATTCAATTTCATCAATTGGAATAGGACATGTTTAAGATGGAGACAAAAATAAAAGATCAGACTTCCAGAAGAGTTTTTTGGTAGTTGTTTTTAATAGCCGCTAAACAGAGTTGTATCACTTGTTCTCGGTGTTTTTAGCCCATTTTTTATTGGTTTCCTTAAAAAAATCTTAATTAAAAAATCTTTTCGGTCTATAATTCCCTACTCATGTATTCTTTCGTGATATACGTATGTTTTGTTGACGTTGTTCTGAATGTAAATTTAGTTGAGCTACGGCCACGGATTGCCACATTCCCATGTCACGTGTAATTGGTCGTTTTCGTGTTAGGAGCACGCCGTGAACCGCTTGAGGCTCCCCACGCGTGAGACCCGACCCGGCTGTCAGCGTGTGTTTAAGCGTTGCAATATTAGAAAGCTATCAGTCACGTTTATGGAAATCACACCAAGCAAAACTATGTCGTCATCCTGCTTGCATATTAAGACTACATGTAAATACAATACCAGATGGTAAATACAAATTAGGAAGTTTTTAAACAGCTTTAGTCATTACCAAATTAAATGGAAAATACTGAGATGATTTTCCGATTTTTACGTTTGTCAGTTATTGTACGACGATTGAGAATTATGAGTAATTATGAACATTTATAAAGCATAAGCGATCGTATAACCCTGTACATTATGGCAAGATTGGTTGGAGATTAAACCGATATCCAGGTGGAATACCTTACTTTAGTATTAGAAGGTCGAAAACAGAAACGAGAAGCCGAAAACGATTAATCCTCTGAAAATCTTGATGCAAATATACAGGATGTATTACGTATGTTATATGACGGAAGTGTGAACAAAGCAGTAGGAGGAACGCCATATGAATTAAGATAGATAAAAAAAGGCAAAAGAGGTTTTTTTAAATATAATTATAAATCTATAAATACATTAAATAAAGATGATTCTTATGGAGGGAAAATTTGAACGTACTACCCGACATATACACCCGTTTTAAAAAATGCGTTGGTTTTTTTGTTACCAAAATGTAATGCTGGCTGCAGGTAGAACTCTGTGCGTACGATCATCAAAAGTTATAAAAACGCATAAAAAACCGTAAAGAACAGTATACTCACATTTGTAATATATATATGATCTTCTAGAGCAAAAATTTATTTCTGTGGCAGATAAAATAAAATCATAAAACACTTATTCATGAAATTCCTTCAAGTGTATTAATTTTATTTTAAGTTTCATTTTTTCGCAATATATAAGGAATTATAGATTAAATCAATCGCAATTAATTTATAACTTGATAGCAACCTAAATATCCAGTGTTTTTTTTTTTTTTTTTTTTTTTAAATGAAATAGGACATTTTGCTGTGCAATTCTCTAGGTCAGTGTTTGTCAACCTGTAGACCACGAAGGAGAAATGGTTGATCCGCAAGCAGAATACTAAAAATGTAATCCTAACTTATATAAATAAATCATAGTTATAATTGATAGCATGAATCAGGTAAGCGTACATTGCTCGTACTCTGTATGGCTGTAAGAGAGTATAAGCCGAAATCCTATTCATCAAATTTTATAAATATTTCAATTACCAGGCAACATTCTGGTATTTTCAGTATTTGCGGATATTACTGTATTGTTACTATAACAAAATACGTTTCCAGCTTGTTTCATTGAGAGTGGCGTTCCTTTAAATATTAAGTAAATGACAATTTAATGAGGGCCTCATCTTAAATCCCTAAAAGACCGCGTTACGTGACGGGTATGGTTGATTAATATTATACACATAGGTAAGAAATTAGGCCCATCTATGTTAGTCCGTCCGTAGAATTAGTTTTGACATTTGACTGGTTCTCCGGTTGAGGAAATCTGCTCTAGGTAGTAAAGACCAGGCAGAACGTTAGGTCACATTTCACCCAAAGTGAATTGCTGTTGAATTTCATACCAGGCATCCACGCACCGGCTCCCTACACTCACCACTACTACATTAACACACACACAGAGATGGAGTGATCTGAAAGGCCGCACCAGGTACTTACTTACATCTGCAGGTAGCTGGCTAGCGGCCGCAGCTGGAGCTCAAAGCCTCTTTTGGCGGCTGCATAATTAATACGGGGGCAGCGCGAAGCAGAGGCAGCCTGCGGTCTGGCTGCCGTGGTGGCCGAAGTGCCGACTGCCCACGCCAGAACTACCTGCTGCTTGCTTAATGGCTACCAACACTAACAATGCAAATAAACAACTGCAAACTCCATTCTATTTACTTTACATCCGCCACTACAAGCATTTAACATAGCTCACATTAATTAAATTAAATCCATGTGTCTCAATTAACAATCACTGCCATATGAAAGCAAGTGTCACTATTGCGAAAGTAAAAAACTGGAATGTTGCTACTTGGAAAGCGAGGAGGAGGGGGAAATAGGACCAAGAATAAGAATGAGTGAACAATTGTATCACCCGATTAAGTCAAAGGTTATCGTAGCAAGATGGGGCTATGGTAAGTTTGATAACATTAAGTACAACTGTGGAGATGATTAGGTTGTCAGCACATCCTCCAGTGTCGACTGTGTCCAATCTCCTGCACGGAAGTTTACTTATATGAGGCCTTGGAAAATGCGCTTGAAGTTGTCAAGTTTTGTTGCTTGCTATAGTATAACTACGTATACTTTTCACACGAAATAAATAAGTGACCTGATTATGAGTATAATTTGGTGGTGGTAGATTTGGGAACTATTCCAAACTGTTGCTAAATAACATATATAGATCAATTGCTCTGGAGCCTGAAAATGGACGAAGAGAGATTTAAGCAGACTGCAAGCGCCAGAGGTAAGTATGATGCATACAAAATGTTACAAGAAGCGAGAGACTCAGAAATTAAAATGTCAGGTAGAGTTTAAAACTTGACGCATTGGAAGAC
Organism: Vandiemenella viatica; assembly: GCA_031002005.1. NCBI lineage: Eukaryota > Metazoa > Arthropoda > Insecta > Orthoptera > Morabidae > Vandiemenella > Vandiemenella viatica. The sequence goes on along the minus strand of JARYHS010012519.1, from coordinate 127,116,080 downwards.
CACTAAAAGATGGAAGAAGCAAGTGCGGGAGGTCGTAGAGGCTAAGGGTGGTGGCTGGAGACAAATAGTGTACAAGAAATCCTGCAGAGATCGTCAGAAATGGAAAATGGGAGATTATGTACGCCAGACGACCCGCTGAAGCTGAAACGGCAAGTAATGATGTGTCAGGTAGTTGTATCTCTCCGCCAGTTCTTAAACTTTCGTTGAAACATAAATCAGAAAACGCTCACGTACCATAACAAAACCTGTTCATTTTATGAAATATTTTCGCTGCAATATAAAGATTCGCACCTAAACTCATGAGACAGTGGTAGATTTATTAATTCGGTAAATAACCTCAAGGAACGAGCAGTATTAAACATTTTGTCTTGGTGTAAACAATCAAACTGCAGTAGTAGTTGCTGAGCGTTTGTGTCCTGAATTTTTTTTTTTTTGAAAAAAGTGAGACTTGAGCGGTCTTGTGGTTAAGTGATGTGTCTGACTGGAGATCGAACGGTCCACAGCTTGAATTCCTATCTCAACAGGTAGGAATGGAGAAAAGGAACTGGATGCCCTACCTTTGATACCAGGTTTTGTACGCCTCCTTCCGGAGGGTCCAACTAACGTTCGGGTTGAGGACAAACCAAGCGTAGGTTTTTTTTAGTTAAGTGAGACTTATTTCACGGTATATGGGGCGTGATTTTACTATCCAGTGTAATGGAAATGTGTGACGGAAGTATCATTAGGTACCAAACGATCAAATCTGTTACACAACAAAGGAAGTTATTTCGCGGTTGTTATATCCTGTACAATGTAGCGCGTCTTCGTAATGAAAAGATGTCGTTTGGCTGTAAAAATAAAAGTACAAAAATGGGTCTTGTTGCATAAGAATTTAACGGTGATTACATGGGAAATTCAACAGAAACAAGTATTCTATCAGCTAGTGTTGTCTGTTTAAGTGATCCAAAGAAGCTCCGATGGGATCTGGGACTATACTCGGGGCAATTTAAGCTTGAAATTATGATTATTTTTTAGTTATCATAAACGGAATGTTTCGTTACGAGAATATGAATAAATCGAACAGAAATAAAGCATAGGTTGAACATAAGCAAATAGTACAATATTTTAGAAAATTTTGGAGTAGGTACACACTCTATTATTTTATTTTTAGTATTCCATAAAAGAATATTTGTTAAGTCGGCTGTTGAACTCTCAAAATGTTGAACCATATAACCTACAAACTTGTAACAGCTCACTACTTTAATTCTTAGAAATCTGATCACATTTATAATGTAAAACTTGGAGAAATCGTACTGATCCAAATTAATTACAATTATTTTATTACGAGAAGGAAAATTTACTGTAGTTGAAATTCATGCCAACCAACCCTCTCCCACAATACTAAGATCCTTTGCACGTAACAATTTGTCGAAAACCGTACAATGACATTTCACCCACTTTATTTCCATAACTACATAACGGATATTTTGAATTAAAATTTAAAATGTTATATATAGTCCCCTACAGTTTGCAGCAAAAATGCAGCAATCTTATGGACTATAAAGTATCCAAAAAATAACTGGCGGAGCAATTTTAACAAATTTGATACTTCAACAGATGAAGTTTATCGACAAACAATCATTCGGAAGAGATTGTCTTGAGTTAAATAATAAATTTGTTGTGGCAATACTGTATTACAAAATTTTCATGATTTTCTGGGAATTCCTATAATTTTTTTCCAACATTTCGCAAAACGAATAATGAGCTTAAAAATCTTGTTTTATTGAATGTTTTTACAAAAAAAAAAAAAAAAAAAAAGAAATACACACAATCTGTTGTTCAGAACAGTCAACACACATGAATGATTCAATTTTACGGAATTATTTTTAGACGCTAAAAGATTACCATAATATATCAAAGAAATCTATTTCATGAATGTAATGGTGAAGCAAAAGCCTTTCGACAATCCGCTAATACAACAAGAAAGTACTAACATAATTTATTTATAGTACGTAGGCCTATCACGTTACTTCAAATTAAAATTTTAATAGTGTAAGATTTGGGTTTAGATTAATAAAATTAGTACCATTAAAGCATTTCAAAAACCTCCTTCGGACAACAAATTCTATTAACATTAATATTTCTTATAAATGTTTTTGCGCGTCAGCGGAGTGGAAATGAAATGTATTCCAGTAGGAAAACAGACTTTGTAAATTTTATTGATCTTTAAGTGATATTAATTGAGATTTATTAATTAATAAGAGCAATCAAAGTAGCCTCTGATCTTTTCGATAGTTTCTGTAATCATGCGCCCTTTATTTATGGAACATAGATAACTATCATTCAGATATAAAGTCGGAGGTCCAAGTTTTTCTCTCAGCTAGTGTGCCTTATCTTAGACCTTGACTGTAAATCGACCAGAAGGAAGAATAAAAAATAATTATATCCCTATAATTACCCAGTAATTAGCACAACCTTCGAAAGAGTAGGTGTGTATTAATTGCCCTCCTGTAGTGATTGATGGATCCAATCATAGAGCAGGTTATTTTTCACACATTCGTTTCAGGATTGAACGCAATTATCGAAGGGCACTTCCACGTTGATCTTGACCCAGCTGGCTGACGCTGAAGCAGTACTTCAGTGTTGAGACTGACCTGTTCAGTCGTGGTTAAACCCTCTGGCTTCGTACTGTGAGTGGAACAATGAAGCAGATTTACGCGCATCATTATGACGCTCGTTGTTTGCGCTGGCGAGTTGTGGTGTCCGTAATCAAGTGCAGCCACCTGTACTCGCTAATATCCGACTGCTCGTGTCGGGCCATTCAAACAGCGGATACTCTGATACGCTCCAGTACTCTCTCTCATTGTAGTATGAATGGCGGGCGCATGTGATGTTAATACTGTAGGCACAGAGCATAGCAGGCAAAGTAATTATCACTCTCATCATCTAACTTTGCAACACTAGGCCTAGGAACCTGTTAAGGCCTCCCTCCACCTAACAAATGGTCTTCCAGGTGTTCGTTTTCCTCTGGAGAAGTAATTGAGTACTATCCACCGTATTTTTGTTTCGTCCATGCTTTCCCCGTATACTGCTGAATATGTTGATGTGTTATTTTTTTTTAATTTTTGACATATCTAGCAGCGTATGTCCTGCGGTTCTTCCCAGGAACTTCATTTCTACCGCAATGAAAACGTAATTGTCCTACCCATATTACAACTACTAACAGTTTAGCTCCGATACAAAATTTAATTCTGCCTTAAACTTTTTTTAATCCATATAATTAATTTTGACCACTTCCCAAACTCATCAGTGAAAGTTGCATATACAATTTCTTATATGTTTTTTTTTATAAATAAATATTTATGAAACAATTGTGGATTTCTATGCAGAAATGAATTTAGTTGGTATACACCACTACATTTGCACTCATTGGGAGGAATTTTTTTAAACGAAATGTGTAGTATAACGAAATATCTGCCATGGGATGTGCAACTCGACCAAATTGTGTTCTGATCCTTGCGTAATAGAATTCGTGAGTCGGTTTTTAGACAGTAAAAAACTCGAAAATTATACTAAATGACCACCATTAGTGAGTTCATGTGCCAATATTCGCGAGTATAAGTTACGTATGATGAAACAGTCTTGAAGGAAAACACATTATTCCAGCCAATAGCCCTGCAACATTTTACTAAACGGTCGCAAACATAAACAATACTTTTTAAATTAATTTACCCCGTCAGCAATGTTCTTAACCATCTATATTCATATTCCATGATTTTTTTGTTTAATCATATAGTCTTTGAGTGCAATACTTCAGTTGTTGAGGAAACATTTACCATTTCCATTAGGACTAATAGCAATTCAGTAAATTCAGATGTTAATTAAAACATACATACGTAATTTACAATGTTAAATTAAATAATAAACAGCATATAATTGCAGTTTAACGTTTTACCCTGTCCATAAGAGAATCAAATACATTGAAATCTGACTTTTATTTATTTGTTTTTTTAGATAAGGATTTATGGCACGTCTGTCTGGAGAAGGAAATTGGTCGCTAACTTACGAAGGAAACACTTCAGCATTCGTCTGGAGTGATATATTTCTGGAACGGTTGAAATTAGAAATCTGTCCTACCGTAACTGATACCGAACCTTCCTTTTTTTTTCAAATGCCAGCTACGGACAATAAACACTTGCACACGAGGCTGCGTCTGAAGTTGTTATTAATGCTTCGTTAATAATAATTATGGTTGAGTAGGTCAGCATGGTGTGAATGGTTTTTGAAGAGAAGGGCTGAAATGATGCAAACACGATCCGACAGCCATACGCGGTAGGTAGTGGAACTGATATGTATTATTCTTGGTCATTAAATTAAAACGCGCTCAGAGCGGGGGAACTCGATAGCAGCTGAGTGTTAGCAGCTGTTGCATCTGTCCTGATGGCTGCCGTCCGCCGCTTCCAATTATCGCGGCACGCGTGAAACCAGCGTCGACGGACGCTCCACCATTAATCACGCGGACCGGTTCTTCTTCGCTGTGATTGCTGCTGGCTCGGCCGCAGCAGCGGAAGCCTCTGCCGGACACTGTGCCCTCAAGGCGCACAAAAGACGGGCCCTTTGCATCAGGATGCGGGATTGAAGAATTAGATCAGTTGCTAGAATGACGCACTTTTCGTTCTTGATACAAAGCATGTCAAAATCGTCGCTAATAAGTCACGGCAACTATTCAGAAATCCAGTGAAAATTGTATGCCAACATGCCCCGCTCCCACAGTAGCTAGCGCGCTGGCTTCACGTTAAAAGGACCATCGGTTTGTGCCGATCTAGGTAATCGTGATTTTAAACAAGTGCTTAAAGAAAACACTTGGAAACCCGTTAACGTTTGGGCCTATCATTCGGTAGAATATCCTGTCGGGTCAACCAGTGTTTGGTATTCTATGAATCCCCTAAATCAATTTAGGTTAATAGTGTTATGAATACTTTATGTCACATGAGTTTTTCATTAGTACATTATGCAAAACGAATCGCAAAGCGGTTACCTGGGCTCATTTTATCTGCTGATTCTTCCGACATTTGCTAGATAATCACCTACGTACTTAGTGCAGTGGTATCACGGACCGTAGCTGATCCATTGCTTCACCAACTAGTTTTCTCCATTGCACTCTTCCTCTCCATTACTCCTCCTTTGGGATGTCAGTCTTTCTTGCGTCTTCCTTTATTGCATGAAGTCACCTGCGTCAAGGTCTTCCGCGTGGTTTCTTCCCTCCAAAGCATCCTTTTATCATATTTTTTGTTGAGGTCCGCATCCCTTCTCATTATGTGGCCAAACAAACTTAGCCTTTGTCCTTTTATTATTGCCACTATGTCAAGTACCGGATATATGATTCATAGCTATTTTTTTCTTCTTGTTCACTCTTCTACCAAAAAATCTGTCTGAGCATCCAATTTTTGAAAGTTATTAACATGTTCTCAGTTCATTTTGTCGAAGTCCATAGTACGGCACAATACGGTACTACTGGCAGTGTAATAATCTTATATCTCTGACTTTCGATGTTCTTGACAATAATTTCGACTTTAACACTTTCCCCATCGAAAAACTATACGTGTTACTTGCCTGTATCCTTGCAAGGATCTCTTTTCTAATTATGTTCCTCTTGTTCATCAGCCCTCGAAGGGCAACTTTTTCCAAAGCTGTTCCAATCGAACTATCACTGTAGGTCCTGTAGGCCAACATTTACTGATCTTATCTCTAGTCCTATTTCTTTGGTTTCTGTTACGAACACCTCCATTATGTCTCTTAGTTCTTCCTTGAGTTTAAGTATTGTCACTATGTCATCTGCATAAACTGTTATGTTAATTTACTTGCCAACATGTTCTACTATTTCCATCTCTGCCACTCTCCTTATAGTTTTTACCATAGCAACAGGAATGGGGACAAGCAGTCACCTTTTTTAACTCCTGTCCTCACCTCAAAATGAGCTATCAATTCTTTTTTTTTTCTTTCACTCTGATTCTGATTTAGAGCCTTATACACACATTCTGATAAGTCTGGACAACATTTCTGGGATCGCTGACTTTTCCATTTAAATCCATAATGACCTTCTCTGAAAGCTGTCGTATGCGGTTTTAAAGTCAACAAGAAGGCAGTCTGCTTCCTTATTAAACTTTGGACATTTCTCAGTTAGAATGTGAATTTGATCGATGGTAGATTTGTTCTTCTTGAAGCCTGCCAGTTGGTATCCTAAACTCTCTTCCATAAATGGGTTTAACCTTCTGAGTAATATCAGACTCAAAACTTTGTATGCAACATATAATAGAGAGAAACCTGTATAGTTTGAACTTTTCGTCGGGTGTTTTTTCTTAACAATTTGGCAAATAACTGCTTCCTTCCAATCTTCAGGTATTACATCCCATTCCAGATTAGTGTGATACGGTGAATTATTTTCCGTTTGATTACTTCTTTTTTCACTTGCAGTGTCTCCCCACTTATGCCATCTATAGCATTCCAGATAATTACGCCTTAGAAAATTGATTTGATCTAAACACAAATAAGAATATCTCTGAGGCTTCTATCATGGACATGCTGTTCATAACTTTACAGCGTTGACAGGGAACATTAAGAGATTATCCTCTCCAAATAAGGAGTTCCAAGACATTACCTCTTGCGGACTCCACGCTGTTTTCTTTAGCTGCGTGTTGCAGGTGTTTTGCTCACGCATGTGCGTGACGAGATGACGACAATACGGCCGTCTAGGCGGAGCTTACTCAACGGTAAGCGGCTAGGCTTTCGTCATGTCTAGAAGGTCGTGACTACCTCACGAACAATGGAGCTTGTGCGTCCGCGACTGCGAGAGGTCATAAGTCGCCGGGAGTTAGTGCCATCATCCTAGGAGTTGCGTGGCTACAGACTGCACACAATGAATACCGCGTCCTCAATGCTGTCAGGTACTGTGATTTAATGATACCTCGACATGCCTGTTGCAAATAAGGGTAAACCTACTGTTCGAATTGAATTTTTAGTCGTAACTTTTCTTTAACATAAATTCCGCTGATCATTTAAGACTTGTCAAAAGCACTAATACTACACACATGAAAGTAATTGTTGTCAAGATACTAGAAGTACACTGATCATCCAAAACATTATGACCATCTACATACTAGCAGGTTGGTCCACCTTTCGGCGATTCGGCGAAGCATGCATTCTACAAGTCCTTGGTAGGCTTCCAGAGGTATCTGACACCAGAATTATACGCACATGTCACGAAATTAACTTAAATTACGGGCCAGCGGTTTGAAGGCGCGGTACCTGGGAATGAGCATCTCTGAAACGAAGAGGCTTGTTGGCTGTTCGCCTGCTACTGTAGTGAGCATCCATGGAAAGAGTTTGAAGGACGGTGAAACCACAAGTTGGCGACAATGTGGTGGACACCCACGCCACTTCACAGAAAGTGGAGGTCGGAGGCTTGCCCGCTCTGTAAAGCAGGATAGGGGTTGATTTGTGGCAGAATCGCGATTCGTGTGCTCTGAAACATTTCTGATAACACCAGAATTGTACTCTTCCGACAGATCTGCCACAGATCACCCCCTATCTTACTAAGAGCGTACAAACCTCCACGTTCTGAGATGTGTCGTGGATGTCCACCACATTGTCGCCTACTCGTGGCTTCACCGTCCTTCAAACACTTGCCATAGATGCTCACTACAAACGACCAGCCTCTCCGTTTCCAAGATGCTCATTCCCAGCCGCCACACCCGTAATTTAATGGAATTTCGTGACCTGTGACCGAGCGTGGTGGGTGAACGGTTAACGTTATAGCCTCGCATTCGGGAGGACGCGGGTTCGAATCCCCGTCGGGGCATCCAGATTTGGGTTTTCCATGGTTTCCCCCAAATCACTCCAGTGAATGCCGGGATGCTTCCTTCAAAAAGACCATGGCCGAATTCCTTCCCGTTCCTTGTCCCCAGACCCATCTCGCCTCTAATGACCTTAGCCGTCGACGAGGCGTAAAGCCATAAGTAAAAAAAAAGTGACCTGTGGGTAGAAATCTGGTGTCAGATACCTCTGGAAGCATACCGAGGACTTGTAGAATCTATGCTACGCTGAATCGCTGTTGTATTGCGTTCGAAAGATGGACCAACATGAGTAGATGGTCATAATGTTTTGTATGATCAGTGTATATCGGACAGCATTCATTTATGGAATGATTCCAACATTCGCTTGTAATGTTTTTCAGAAATTTTGAACTCTGAATGGAAACTCGAACTCGTGTCCCCGAGACTGTGAGACCTTTGCCTTTAATATTATCGGGTATCGATTGGACTTTTTGGTACTTGAATGCAGGAATGTCTGTTTATCGGTATATGCAACAGCGTTTATAAGTGATTCTTCATAATACTTTACCAAATTAAACGCCATTTTAAGAATCACTCCTAAGTCAAATACAGTAACACATAATTTCCTTCACCAGCCATGTCTCACGGGTTACATCAAATCAAGCTTGGTTGGTGAGAGGTTGACTCTGGGGCCGGGTATTCCAGATTTCATTTTTCTGTAGTTTCCAGATATCACTTTCAGTGAATGCTGGAATTGTTCCTTCAAAAGGCCATGGTTGAATTCCTTCACATACCTTGTCCATAATCTACCTATGCCTGACACCCACGCCGTTGGACTGTAAAGCTTGATCAATTAAAAAAATCTCTTTTAAAATTACCATTATGTCCTATAACAACTTGATTGAATACAATAGCTGCCAACAAATTGGTCATCCGAATGTTGAGTAGAGCAGGTAATACCCCTCCAGTATCTTACTGGCTTCCCTAATTAAGGTTCTTGGTGTATTTTGTCTATCGTTTTCGTAATCATAACACTCTTCTGAACAGAGGTTTGGGCTGGTCAACATGAGATGAAATTTATTAGGTACTCAGATAAAAAACTAATGGTTGTTATGATTATAAGGTGCGAAAAGAATTGCATGCTGAAGACTTGAAATGTAAATCCGTTAACATAAAATTTGATAACGAAAAGAACTGGGTAGTTCTCATTGGAGAAGTATTAGGAATAGGTTTCAAAATCCTTCACTTAATGGAGCGAGTAATGAAGGGACGAGCCAGAGAAGTAAGGTAATTGGGTTACAAAACTTTGGTCAGACCACTACTTGAATATGGTGGTGTAGTATGGGACCCGCATTTTGGATACCAAATACAGAAGTTGGAGGTGGTGCAAAGAAGGGCTGCAAGATTTGTCTACGAAAATTACCACAAGTAACTGATATGATAAAGGAGCTGGAATTGCATTCATTGGAAGACAGGAGGAATATGAAGAGAGTCATTGTATTGTCCAAAGCGTATATTGCTGATGAGGCGTGGATTGATTTTGGTGTAAGAATTTGTAGTGCTTGGAAGGGCAAAGATGACCATCACCACAATTTGGCACTCGATTTCAAGCATAACGGTGTGAGAAGATTTTCTTTTGTAGGTAAGGGTTTAAGAGACTGGAATAAGTTACCAACAGAAATTATGAATGAATTACGCTGAAAAGTTTTCAGTGTTGACGTAGTGAGCTGCTCTTGCATGTTACCAAACGGTAGTTATTTGTGACTTATATGTTGTTTATCAACAGTTTTATGCATCTTCGCGAACGAAAGGACATGAATCACATTAACATTATTTCTGCGTAATCAGTTATGCTTCCCAGGACCGGTACCCAGTTAACTAACAAATTATAGGCTGTATACTGGTCTACTGTTCTGTTTGCAATAAGGTAAGAAAATGATGGCTCCATCCATAATGCACAAATACGCCACAATTTCCGCTAATAACCACAGCACAGACAAGTGACACCGACGCAGGAAACGCCTAATAATGGAAATAAAAGTCTCCCCCGCAGCACTTTCCGGTCTCGTCAGTGATTTATCCGCGCAGCTTCCTTCGGTGATTCAATTTACGCATGTTGGCTGGCCTGCTAGTACTACTACCTGCGACAGGCGAGTGACGCGTGGGCGGACGTGAATCATGCGACCCCGTCCGTCATTGCGTATTTACAGGTGTCCCCATCAATCCCTCAGCCATTACTGCATAATCCGTCACGAGGGCGTCTGGAAATATTTTGCTCTCCCAAAAGTTTCACGTTGTTTCCGTATTCGTTGTGCAGAGCGACGCATACTAAACTCGCCGCCCGCGGCGACGCAACGCGGCCAGAAATGAGCCGTGCCGGATCGGTAATACGCGCAGTCATTAAGCCGTGACACGGCCGTACGTCAAGCAATTATTTTCGTGTTAGCAATGTGAGCTGTCATTACGCGGGTCGTTTGTGTCCCTTGAAGAAACTCGCAGAAAATTGTGATCACAGAGTAGCTACGTCTCAATTTTCCAATATTACTCTTGTACGGAGCTTTAATTAGAAGTCTCAGAACTCGTGTACAGTGCTTTATAGCACTTATTAGGACTGAAATAAAGAAATTTAGGGCACTAAATTCTGTTTTAGAGCATATGCGTGGAAAATGCACACTTCTAGTCAACTAAGGGGTCAACCATAAATTACGTCACAATTTAAAGGGGAGAGAAGGGGTCAACAATGCGTGACATCGAGTAACAAGGAGGGTGGGGGAATCATAAGTTTCGTGACGTCACTTTTTGGCAAGTGGCGTCCGCGCGAGTTAACGCTCGCTGTACCTATGGTGTGGCACATCAGCCGTCTTTCACAGACGGTGACAGTCTGAGAGACAAATACCGCCTTTGAGGTTTTGACAAAATATGACTTCCGCACAATTATTTAAGCGATAGTGTGGCATTTGTGGTCTATATCTATCACCATACAAAGCCCCTAACCATCAGTAGCAATTAGGTAAGAGGCAGCAAGTGGTTTTGCCCATCACGAAGATTTTTCCTCAAAAAACTGCAGTTAGACGTGACAGGGAAGTTTTTCGTTTGATAAGCGTTGCTAGATCGTGTAATGAAGAAGATGTTGACACATCGAATGTTCCTGAAATTAATCTAATCGAGAACTGAGTGACTACTATGCAAGTCACAGATATTGTAAAAGAATAAGTTAGAAGTCCGTGGACACAAGATGATTAAATTTTGTATCTTTTGTTTGATTTGTTATGATTTGTCAATCTTCTAAAACGTTTGATTTATTGTTGATTTTATTTAAACAAGTTTCAATAGAAATATATAAATAATTTTGGAAGTGCTGTTCTAAATTTAAAATTGCACGATATGTGACGTCACACCAAGGGACGGGGAACATACGAATGTGACAAGGAGGGCTGGGGGCTCCAAAAATCATCAAATTCGAGTGACGTAGTGTATGGATACCATATGACAGCAGCCTTCTGTATACACAGATATATAAATAATTTTGGAAGTACTGTTCTAAATTTAAAATTGCAAGATATGTGACGTCACACCAAGGGAGAGGGAGCATACGAATGTGACAAGTAGGGGTGGGGGCTCCAAAAATCATCAAATTCGAGTGACGTAGTGTATGGTTACCATATGGCAGCAACCTTCTGTATACACAGGCGGCCAATGAGAATCTTAAGAAAGAGGGGGGTCTGAGTCTTGTCCGAATTGGAACCAGATTTGTGAGACCCGGAACACTTACCCTAATGCAGGAATGTGTGTGCTGCCATCTGTCAACGGAACGTGTAACTTTGTGCTCTGTATGACAGGTATATTTTTCTTCGTGAAAGGTGTAGCTTATGGGCGAAGATTGGGGACTGTTCCAGCTTTCGTCTAAATGACTGCGAAAAATCTCCTAAAATCGCAATTATGATACCGGTATGTGGGGATCAGGATTCTAACCTGATTCCGTTGTGCCTTCCTGGTCGATTATGGAACCGCCTTGACGTGAGCTGTCACAGTAAACCATCTTCTTTATTTCATCACAAAATCATCTCGTAATACTAATTCAAAGATAGCCTCAATACTGGGACTATGATAGCAATACTCCATCGGCGGTGAGATATTCTAACAATTGTGTGGATGGAAGGCTATTTCTGAGTTTTGTCATTACTTGCTGCCTACCTTCGTTTGTGTTATGATGCGTTGTTCACTGACTTTTTTCACTTTAAGGAAAATTAATAAAGAGTAATCGATGTTAAAGTGAAATCGCTCCTATCAATCAAAACTACAAACTGTCTTCTCACTACTCTTAACTTTGTTGTACGAAAACATTTTTTTCGCTGTTAGAAGTGACATTGTCTACATCTACATCCATACTCTGCAAATCACAAACATTGTGGGTGGCAGAGGGTGCTAAGCACCATTCCTAAACCCACGCATTCCAACCCCGAATAGTGCGAGGAAAGAAGGAATACATAACAGCATCAGTACGGCATCTTATTTCTCTAATCTTATCCCTCCGGTCATTGCGACCTAAATAGGTTGGCGGAAGAAGTATTTCATTGCACTCGAAAATTTTTTTTTTTCGCATATTCTCCAATAAATTCGAACGCAAGCTACGTCGTCTGTCTTCCAAACTATCCCAGCCCAATATATGTATCAACTCTGTGATTATATAAGTGAAGAAGCTAGGAAATCCTGTAACATTTAAATATCTGCTCTGGAAGTGATAGAAGGGAATGCTAGCTTTATCTCGTTTATACTGCATGACTGAATCTGTTCAAAATGATAGCGAGGTTGTGAAACCTCATGATACTACAATCCAAAATCGTGATATTACTATTGCCAATGGAACAAATTACCACATGAAGAAGAAATACCTTGCTTCTGAGTTTTACTTTTCTGAGCGTTAACAAACGTTCACATCTACGTCAATTTAATTAGGGACTGGAGAAGATTTAGGACAACAAACTGAAAGGAAATGACCCATAACTTCCTATTGGAACCATCCCGGAATTCACCTGTTGCGATATCTGGAAAACTATGAAAATCTAAATCTGGGTAGTCGTCTGGGGATTTGAACCCGCGTCCTCCCAAATTCCATACCCGGGAGTTACACTTTACCCACCGGGATCGGTGGATATCAGAAGAAAAGGCCTACGGCTGCTTCGGTAAGGCCAGTTGGTTATAACACAGGTAGGAGAAAATAATATTTAACCTACATTTTGGATTTCTATTAACTATGTAAACAACATTCATAAAGCGAGAATAGGAAAGAACGAATGTACAGGAAGTTCGTGATAGCAAAATGTTCGGAAGTAGATCCTAAGTGGAAAATTATGAGGTATAATTACTTGCTCATCTTTGACGTAATCACAGAAAAAAATTGTTACAACATTCCAGGTGACTATATAGTGATAAGTTAAACAAAAATAAATCTATAAAATAATCAAATTATCATCACAAACTAAAATCATTCCGCAAATTTAAAAAACGATGAGATTTCTACAGGGTATATAAAGTAATAATTAGTAAACTACATTGTGCCGAAACCTGTGTATTAAGACGAATGGTGTAACTATTGAAAGTTACTAAGAAAAGCTTTGTAAAAAATCAGAGACAGTGAAAAAGTACGGAATGGAACTGAAGGGAGGCTTATGCTGTATAGAAACAGAGATTAAGAAAAGCGGTTTTTAATAGGCATCTATTGAAACAGATTTAAAACAAAAACTAAACAAAAATGTTTGAAGAGAGACAGAAGTAAGATAAGGATGGAGTTACTTCTGCTAGATTACTGAAAGAAGAACAAAAGCCGAAATTCCAGTTCTCATTATGATATTCCAGAAATTATATTTAAGAGTATATGACGGATAAAGTGTGTGGTTGTTTATATAAACGTGCTGGTGTGTACAGAGCCCAGTGTTGGCTGGCAGCGTCCCAAGGCAAGCGAGCGCCTCGGCCGTCAGTCTGTTCACGGAACCGGCAATCAATCAACGTCGGCAAGTTGCCCGCTGCGCGCAGCTGTGGCTACCGACTTGTGTTATGGGCTTCTTCGGGCGCGCTGAACGACCGCCATTGATGCCCCCGACAACTTGCAGCCTCAAGTCGACAAGTATTCGCTTGTCCGACAGGCCCGGCGAGAAAGAGGGAACCCACAACATTCGTGTCTGCTTGACGAAAATCTTCCTGTACCTACAACATTTCTTATTCTTCTTTAGTCATATAGGCTGGTTTAAGTAGCGGAATGATTTCTATGTTTAACAGTTATTGGTCAAAACATTCGAGTCCCAATAAACGATTTTCTTTTCACCATTATGTGTAAGTATGATTGAACCCAGGTCCACACGTACCGGCCTTACTGACTGCCATTTTGAGTTGGTTTTCCGCAGCCATCAAAGTGAATGCCAGGACGAAGCCAACTCTCCACTTCATTAACTACAGATATCACCAAAAAAAATACACTTATCACACAGTTACACATTTAAAAGACAGATGGAGCCACATTACAGTACCAAGTCCACTTATCTTTTGGTTAAATGTGACATTTCTTATCGCCTAAGTATGAGTGAAAGCGATATCGATAGCAGCCGATCGATGTGCGCGTATACTGGTTTGTAGAGTCTTTGACGGGTCGTACCGTTTGTAGCGGGAACTGTTTTTCACTAAGTTGTGCATTGATAAAGTATTGTAATGGAGCAGTGAGAGGACTTCAAAGGTTGTAACTGTAATTGAATATCGGACATCCGTATCGTGTATCTAAAATAGGAATGATGTGAAGAGGAAGTGATCATCATGTGTAATGAACCGTGTCGAGCCATTAAAACCTGATTAATTTGTAGGACTAGAGTAAGCTTGGTTAATTCGAATGTATATTTCTCACTTGGTCAAAGACTCTACAGCCTTCAGACATTTCCAACTATTTATAATGCACCAAAATTTCCTATAAACATCAGGTTGGAATATATTTTGTGTTTGGTATATTAACAAGTGTGAATAGAACTCTTCTGTAAATACAATACTAAGGCGACCGTGTTAATTTTTACTTAAAAATAGAAGTACCGATTGCTTAGAAGTGTCACTAATCTAGCTAAATAGCTTTAAGTATGTGATTATAAAATTTCAACCTGGCTTCATCTATAGTACTGTTTCCTTTCAGAATACTCAATCTAATTAATTTTACACAATATTCTGACAGTGGCCACACATCGCTTCCTCGATTATAAAATCCTTGGCGTCTGCAAGGTCACGAGGCCATAAAACCAAAGCTACAAATGTGACCAAGCCAATGAGTAACACTCATCAAATCTAGTCGGCTCCCAACGTTAGGTAAAGATGGTAAAGAAGGAAAAGATGAAGAAGTGTGTGATATATTTTTCCATTGTTTCAATTTCATTTAGAAAGCTGACGACCTAAATTACAATCTGTTACGAGGAAAAGAATCGGTTGTATGTGATGTGTAACAGGTTTTCGTGGTAAATAGTATTATTTGTAGTTATTGAGATTGAAATTCGGCGTACGATTACACTAAAATACTTCAGCAACTATGATAGTTGTAATTCACAGATGAAGTAAAAAAAAAAGCTCTTGATATATTAAACACATGAACACACACAATAAAAAATGAATCTCAAAGTTTTACATTCAGTTTTGTGTCATGATCTGATGAGGATTTTTATTTTTTATGCAGAAATGTGTCTACAATAGAGTACATTTTGAACAGCATTACCCTTTCTAAATTAATTGTGGACGTACAGATTTCTTTGAAAATCTTGTTTGCATATTTTTCTCAGGTTTCTTCTTTACTTCGATAAGTATGATAATACTATTTGTTGTAGCAATGTTTTCCCTGTTTTCAAAATTCTTAAATTGTCGTCTTCTTCTCATTAAGAACTTTTATTTGTGAGAACGGTTAAGACCGCATGATTGGATCCAGCAAATTCGTTGAGATTATGGCCGGAATCGTTCCTGTGAACATACTATGTTGAGTCTCTTTCCCTTCCTTCGTTAAGATTCACGAAACATTCGATGAACAAACCTCGAAACTGAAACACAAGTACTTTTTTTTTTTTTTTTTTGCTTATGGTTTTACACCTCGTTGACGTCAAAGGTCATTAGAAGCGGGAAAGAAGAAATGGGGACGGGGACCGGGAAGGAATTCAACCATGGCCATTTTGAAGGAATCATTCGTCTGAAGTGATTCTGGGAAACCATGGAAAACCCTAATCTGAATCCCCGGATGGGGATTCGAACCGCCATCCTCCCGAATTGAAACGCCAGATTGACTGCTACACTTATAGTGAATGTCAATAAAGTTTGGAATCCTGTACTGATGTCACTATCTTAACAGAGCTCAATTTAAAAAACCTTTATCCTAAAAGGCAAATGACCGCGTATTCTCCCCCGCTCACCCACTTGTTGTGTAATCAGTGTTGGAAGTTGCTACGTAAACAGAAGCCTGCTGACGACACAATGGTCTTTACTAGTCTCTGGCTATCTTTAGTGGCAACAGCCGCGCTACTGCCGTACAGATCATATCTGCTGCGATTTACAACAGTGCACGTTCCTCGTAAAGCGAGTAATGAACTTTGCAAATATTGGCTGTTATCTGTTGGTTTTTACATGCTCCCGTGCACTTTGCACAAATTAACATCAGGTCTGCAACCCATACACGATTCAAGAAAGAGGTATCTAACACACTTATGGTGTTTTGCATTCGGCTGAACCGAGCGCCGAAGGAGGAACAAATGTATCTAATTAGTAATAGTAGGTGCTAACCACGTAGAAATGGAAGACAAGCTAAATCGCCAAATTGTATTACAACGGCCTTGGTTAAATCACAAAACACTATAAGACGTAGATGTATATGTAAGTATTGATGATGATTCGTCATTTAGATAGGAACGTAAAATTTGGTTTCCCTTTTTAAGTCTATCGGAGCAGTATGTCTATACAACACAAAACAACACTCTATATCCTACAGACAATAATCCCAGTTATTTATTCATATACTATAACACTTAAACATTCAGAGGCCGCTGTATCCAGGGCCAAAATCCAGCGAAAAAATGCATACGTGTGCAGGAATGTGTTCTGCCGTTCGCGAAGGTATCCAGTTATTTACCTGCTACTCCTGAAAATGACAAACTGGGCAGCATAAAGGTCCTCAATTCTTTCCAGATAGAGACCACACAGGGCAAGGGCGCTTTTAATAAAATTCTGCACCTGACTTGCGTCTTCTTCACCCTTCTCGTAGATTTTAATCGGACTATAACTGTTTGATACAGTTGTGAGAACAATCAAAACAGTTGCAGCTGGTTTTGGGGCTTAAAGTAAAAATACTACATTTCAAAAAAAAATAAAATCCACTAAATCCACTAAAAATTAACATACGAAAATTATGGATAGATTTAAATCAAAGGTTGTAAGTCTTCTATAGTATTAAGTAACGTCAAATCAAATAAAACTGATAATCGGTTTTTGATGAATTCCCAAAATCATTCCATTCTTCAAATGGTCATGACCAACTTCCTTCCAGTTCCTTGCCAACAGTACTTTCCGGCCTCCATTGGCTTCGATGTCTACGAGCCGTAAAGGCATAATAAAAAATGGTAGGTATATCGATCACTTTGAACAGAAAAGTAATATTTGTTAATACTCTTACTCCTTATTCTGAACAGTGAATTTCCATATTACTGGCAATTATCATTGAAGAATCAAATATAAATAAACGAAATCAGATCACGCATTGTTTATGTCTGTGAGAAAAACCTGTAGATCCATCTTATTCTATTTATATTAGTCATAAAAAATAAACAAATATCGACTTCTTTCAGAAAGCGAGTTTCCTAATTAGAGGAGCGAGATAGTGATAAAAGAAATTCAAAATTAATATCACGGATTGTGTCCCAACCTCGTCCAGGACTCAAAGTGTGACTTTTCCCATCATGAAGGCCAACACGAGAGTTAAAACCTGGAGTTCCTTTACTTCAAATAATAAAGAAAAAGTAATGAATGTGTATTAACCCTGGAACGTCAGTTTTACAACCCCATGACGGTTGCGTAAACTGCGGAATTACCAATTGTGGACCCTGCAGTTTACATCCGTATTTAAGATTTCAGCCAACA
The DNA here is from genome assembly GCA_031002005.1 of Vandiemenella viatica. NCBI lineage: Eukaryota > Metazoa > Arthropoda > Insecta > Orthoptera > Morabidae > Vandiemenella > Vandiemenella viatica. The sequence continues at coordinate 127,098,132 of JARYHS010012519.1, read as the reverse complement.
AGAAAGACCGCAACCCCAACACATAAAAGACCCTAGCATAGCGCCGACAGATGAGCGAATGTTACGGGAAACACAGATCTTCAAACCATTTGCTACGCGTGTAATAGTGCCAGGCATTAAAGTGCGCACATAATTACATACGACCTGAAACGAAATTACTCCTGTCATAAACTGCTCGTGGGATACGTCTCCCTTACAGCGCCGAGGCCGCGTGAACGATTCATCAAGCACCTCATAAAGTGTTTGTTCCTTTAATGATGATTAGATGCCCCAGGAATTAATCATAACGCTGTGATGGAAGAGGTACAAAACGACCAGTCAGACGTGACCACGGTAGCTGGGCAACGACAGAACAAAACTGATGCTCATTAATTAGGCTTCCGGTGATTATTCGTGCTTGGTGGGCGGACTTGAGTGTTCATCGTAACAATCATTCCAAGCCTGTGTTTGAAGCCTGCAAATACATTGTACTTCAGGATCGATCCAGCTCTATTGACGTTGTTGTTTTCCCTCATATTCTCGTAGTAAAAGTAAATTTCTTTATTGACTAACAGACACCAATGACTAATTAGGAGGGCTAAGTGACACTGTTCCTATTTGGTACGCAATACTACTTTGTTACCGCTATCCTAACTTCCTATCAGATGAAGGGTACATAAAGTTCTACGTGAAATCCACACTACGGAGTACAGTAGCGTACGTCACATTAACAAAGCAAGGCTTTACAAGAAGTGGTGATCATGTCAGGAACCATAAAATTTCAACCAAGAAAGAGAATACAAAACCCGCGTACAGGCTTCTTAAACAATGAGCTTAAAGTACAAACTTTTGAACCTGAGTCTCCAGCAAATCTATCGCCACACCACTTCTTGAAACGATATTTTATTTATTTTCATCATGAGATTTCTGTAACTTTTAAACACACACTAACCAAACCAACAGTAAGATACGGAATTTCTTAATTTTCATTGTGATAATAAAGTTAGCATTTTTATGTCATTCAAAGTATTTTATTTTGACACTATTGTTTCATAACACCATTGTCCCACTGCTTCTTCTGCGAGGACGTTGGTTTACGCAATAATGTGTCTGCCTTTTCTTTTTCTCCTAGTTCCTAAGAGTAAGCGCTTGTAACTCGTAGTATCTTTGCAACCTAACCGTAAATTAGATTCTACAACTTCACTAAGCTTATTGGAGTTTTATTCTTTTTTAACGTTTTCCATGTATTCTAACGTATTATATTTAAGATAATTGAATATATAAAAGACCAAAGTTAAGTAGTAAAAACCGATTTTAACAGTATCCAAAGAGTAGTGTGTTAATCTGCTTTGCAGCGTGATCTTTGGTGGACATCTTGTAACGAAGTATTCATGTAAGATGTGTGATCTTTGGCGCCTATCTGTTCTTGCTCCGTTCCCCTGTTTCATAGGGTTATACAATACTGTAGATTTTAATGGTTTGCCATAAGTTATTTGCGTGTTGCCCACTCACAGATTTATAATATATATTTTGGGAACTGCACCACTTTCGGAACCTTCCAGAAACTGGTGCTAACCTGTTTAAATTTACATCAGTCGCTTCGTCAACATGTCCTCTTCTCGTTTTGCGATCATACATTCCGGAAAAAATGCCAGGAATTTAATTAAAAATGCCGAAATATGACATGACGAACATCGGTTACATGCCGCCAACGTTGAAAAAATCAGTGACAGTCTCTTAAAATGATGATTTAATCCTTTGTTGTAATGTTTTCATGCCTTTTCAGCTCTACTCCTGTGTAAAAAGTCGCACAAAATTGACAAACACGCAATATTTATCCGAGTTTTAATACGGTGATGACCGCCATCTTACATAGCAACGAGCAGCCAGAGATAATCGATTGCTTCCATTGTAAGCAAATGCCCTTGCGTGTTGGATGTCGCATAGCCAAAATTTCGAAGTTTTTTTTTATCACTTGGTCCAGGCCGTATTTCAACCTAACCATGATTTCTAGGACAAAACTAAACTGTTTAGGTTGAAATGATCTCTGTAGCGACAATTTTTTTGCTATTTCAGCAGTGCTGAAAGCATTTAGCAGTTGCTCAGCCTTTCATATTTCGGCATTTTTAATTAAAGTTCTGGCAACTTTTCCGGAATGTATGATCGCAAAACGTGAAGATGTTGACGAAGCGACTGATGTTAATTTCAACAGGTTAGTACCAGTTTCCGGAAGGTTCCGAAAGTGGTGCGGTTCCCGATATTATCTTCAAGGACTGTGATAAATGTTTCCAATAGCTGCTAGAATCAGCTGTCAATGGGAGACTTAGCCTTTGTCGCACCAACAAATTTTTTGTCTTGTACATAATTTCATACAAATTTTATATTTCACACATTTTATTGAAATGCTGAAGCAAAATAAAATAAAAAACTTTTCTTAAAATTGAGAAGTTTCTTTACCAGGGAGATTTAGCGGATACCTGTCTTCGAATTGTGCCAATTTTCTTTGATGCTTCTTTTGTTAATCTTTCTCGGTGCACGTGTTTTGCAAGTAGAACTCATTGTTATGGATAGCATTACAAGTACCTCCAACGCTTAAACGGACTAACCTACCCAGCAGAATGCATATTAACATATTATATGTGTAAATAGCATATAATCCAAAGCAAGAGTTTCGTTACTTTTCTAATAAATTCCTTTACGAGACTTAAGTAAAAGAGGGTAAATTTTTCGTCATGATATTATGTGAAATTCCCGCCAGTTGAGCTGTTGTTCCTCCTGTACGGTACTTACCATTAATGGTAATTGACTGTTTCCCAGCGTTGCAGCAACTCATAACGGAACTCCGCTTGATCAAGATAACCCAATTACGGCGTCCACAGAAGTGCTTTTTTCGCCGGAACTCAGACACAAATTAACGTGCAAGAACAAGAAATTAGACCTCTGTCTATAGACTGGCATGCATCGTTGTAAAAAAATTTATCTTGTTTCTGTGATGAAACATACACGACGTAAATTCTGTTAAAAGTATCTTAAGTGTTGTAGCAGAAAACACAAACTCATTGGCGAAGTTAAATGACTGATGACTGTGTATGCGATTTTGTAGTTCAGAATAGAATTTTTTTCACAAGTTGCTGTTGATATGGATATTAAATCAGTGTCTTCATTCCAAACATTTTGCTTTGAAATTGTTCACTTACAAGCTATCTGCATGAATCTAACTTTTCTTAACACGGAAGAAATATTGTAATGTGCCTTTGTGAATATCACTAAGCTTTCCCCACTCAAAAAAAAAAGCCGCATACAACTGCTTACACAATCACGAAACAACAACGATTAAAACAGATAGAAAATAATCGCTAGTAACAAAAAATACAAAAATAATTTCGCTTGAACAAGGGGAAAGCAACATTTAAATTAATTCATTGCTTGAACCATAATTTTACATCCAAAAGTTAACGAAATTCTACGACAGTATTTATGTAATTCTTCAGCGCGCATTATGAACCGTAAAATTCACATGAGGAGATTCTTCTAAATGATAACTAAATCAAAATGAAATAAAAAAATAACTCATCTACCAAAGAATACAATAAAAATTTAATTAATTATTGGTTTCTATTATTATTTGAGAAGCAAAATAAAGGTATACTCAAACTAGAAAATTCTTCCAGTGCTTTTAACCATTATTACTAGTTCATCGTTTCTATTCAATTTTCCCCATATGCTCGTGTGTGCGTGTCTGTGTGTGCTTGACTGTGTGCGTGCGTGTCTGTCTGTCTGTGTGTGTGTGTTTGTGTGTGTGTAATGAATGGCTGTGTTATTACATTGACGACATGTTACAAATCCAATCGAATGGCTCTAACAACTTCCATGAACCAGTTCGAAGAGAATTTCCAGCGAAGAAGAAAATGAAAAAAGTGCATCATGAAAGAACACATCCATTTCATAGGCATTTACTGCATAGGCAAAGACCTTCGATCCAGGAAAAGCTTTACAAAGACCATAAAAGAACTTGCACCTTGAAGTGAAAAAGTCAGATTTTAATAACTCTCTCCCCCGACGTTCGAAAAGATTGTTTGAAATTTTACTACCTGTCTTTGACAAAGGACGGCTGTAATGGATGTCTCTGAGTAGGCTAAATGCAGAGTAGGCACATCTAACTGTAAGGTTACTCTGGTAAGATGGTTCTACGTTAAGGCCGATAGCATGACGTGTGACTGCGGAGAAGATATTTTTTTTCAAACTGCTTAACGTCTCTTAACAGCGAGGTCTTTAGAGACGGGAAAGGATGGGGCGGCAAGGAATTGGAAGGAATTCGGCTATGACCTTTTGAAGGAAGCATCCCGGAATTTGCCTGGAGTGATTGGGAAACCATGGAAAACCAAAATCTGGATGCCTGGACGGGGATTCGAACCGCCGTCTTTCCAAATGCGAGGCCAGAATGCTAACCGTTACACCACCACTCTCGGTGCGGAGAAGATCAACACATGTTCCAATGTCGACTGTGTCCTGTTCGGAAGATGACTTACATGAGGTTTTGCAAAGTGCACTGGAAGTGGGGAACTTATAGTCCAATATAATTTGATGTTTGTTTCTGACACGAGAATAAATAAATAATTTAAATTCATTGTACTCTAGTTTCCTTAAATGACAGTATACGCTAACAGGTATGATGCAGACGGAGTATTGCTCTTAAAAACCAGTGCTTGCTATAACATTGCGGGCAACCTTCAGGACTCCAAGGTGCCTGAAAAGCAGATCAGTGGTGCAAACTCCCGCAGAACCGGTAAGGGCGGATGCTCAGACCTTGAGACTGGCTCCGTCTTCCTGCACACAAGACATCACGTCACTTCTCCGGCAAGGTCATACGTTTACTTAGGTATCTTTACAACACTCATTACAGTCCTCTGCGTGCTTCTTGCAAATGAGTAATACAAAATGTCTGGCACAACAGAATTGTAATTGAGAGAGGACTATTGCTAGAACGTGCAATCTTGGAACTAAATGAATGAATTTTATAATCCAGACATGCTTCAAAATAGAGCAGGTGCAAAAAAATAATTATATTACAGTAATCAAAGGTTTCCGATTGGACCAGAACTGGAATCTTCGATAAAATTTGACAACATCGCAATATAACATGTGAACAAAAAATTTAAAACACGATATTTCGGTGAGACAGAGTTTCGATTGCCGAAATATCGTGTGTAAAAACACTTTGTTCACTGCAGAACTTCACATTGGAGAACTTTATATTATTTCTCAACGCCGGTAAAGACTTCGTTATTATATAGCATGATTTATATTGTGATATCTAAACCCATGATATAGCTACAATTGACAAAAGTAAAAAAGAATATATCCATATATAAACGATTGTAATCTAATATAAGTTAAAAAAATAGCCGCAGTTCCAGATACATCAATTAATAAAATTTTGAGCGGATTAATTAACTCATTAGTTACAATGCATGGATGAATTAACTCATTATTTACAATGCATGGATAGTGCATCAGAAAAAAGCTCAAAGGAGATATAGAGACGAAGGAGAAGAGAAACGAGAAGACTAATGCATTATCACCATGGAAAAAACAACTGCTGAACGTAACTGGCCACCACAAGTTCCTGGATGCCAGATAAATCATATGGGAGACATGGATGGACAATAGCTTCGAAGCAATTCAGAAGAAGTTCCGTGAAAATTAGCTGCACAGAATGTTCTGTTATCTGTTAATATGATGAAACTATGGCAAACGAACGGCAGGAAGTAACTTAATTTCATCTGTAATCATTGTTGGCGGATGAACTGCGAATCGCATTTTGAGGAGTGTAACTAATGAAAGAACTGTTACGCCAACGACATGACAGATTTATTAATTTCTAAAGGAGAAGTTCGTATTCAATTTAACATCTTCAAAATGAATGAAGGGTTAGAGTTTGATGGAGTAACAGTAAAATATTACAAGCTATAGGTCAGCGAATACTTCCTTAGTTCACTGACCAGTTGAGCAGATATACTATCTGAAATCTTCTAGAATGTAAGGGAGAAAATAAAGACATTTAACACCAAAGTCGCTTAGACCAAATTGTCTACTGAATACCTTGGTAAAATACAACAGAGTTTTATATAAGAGAACTAAGGCATGAATCAGCAGCAGTTTTCCTCTCGGAAGAGATAACGCACCACTAAATTCAGTTCTTTATACAGATTTCTCAAATTATGGGCAATGTAATCTTTGCTGGTGGAAACCCAAACTTTTGATAGCTGACTCTGCTGTCTTCATTAGGTATCGCGTGGCTTCCTATGGCTGAAACTCAGTCGTGACAGTAGCAGCAGGCTTCAAACCCTAAGAAGCCACGCGACACCTGATGAAGACAGCATCCGGCTGACGAAACGTTTTGTTTCCATGACACCATCCGACGGCCTACGCCTGAAGATGACATTGGAGAAATACGCTTGGAAAGTCTCCAGTCAAACATTTCTTAAACTACTGGATTAATTTGATGAATAGTTACTGTTATTCCTCATTTTGTGTAGGCCTATTTGAATATATGAGCCAGCAACGAATTAATTTGTCTCTTAGGTCAATAAATTGACTTACTAGCTTTTAATCTGTTTTATTAAACTCGCCTTTAGGTCTTAAATAATAAGGGCCAACGGGTGATTTTTTTTTTCCCCAATGAGATGTTACAGTTCGCACCCATATACTGCTCTATATACTATCAAGGCAACAAAATATGACTGTGTGCTGACTGTAACGTTGTTAAAAGATCCAAAACGCCTGCTGTGATAAACAAAAGGCGTCATAATCTAGCAACAATTGGCGAACCTTTCTCTTCTACACCCAACGATCACCAAATGGCATCAACAGCGGGCGTTCAGACCTTTAGCCATCCTCTTGCCTCACAGTGGCCTTCACGACGTTCGAAATGTCGAACCGATCTCGCACCGAATCATCATTTCCCCCGAACACAATTTGCATGTATTTACTGTTTGTTGAGTAGATTGTGGCAATTTTGATGAGAGGTTAGCTATAAAAGTAGAAGTTAAAGTATATTTGCTGAGTACTGACACCACTCCCTCATAAAACAGAGTTTAATTCGTTACATAAATACAGGCATTTAATATTTGTTTTCGTAGGAGGAGCGATGAAAACTAATAGACCTTCCACTGTGGAAAATTTGGAGGATTACTCAGATGTTTGACACGCCAGTGATCTTCTTTTACTCACTTTCCTTGTGAATGCATAGTATTCTCCGGAGGTTTAAACAAGTAGTGAAAAAATTTAAATACTACCTCATGAACCAAATATATCTTGCTTCATTTTTTTTCCGACGTGAAAAGAAATTAGAGCACCATGCCTGTTTACATTTCTACGACACAGTTATTTTGTATCTCTGTATTCCCGCAATTTGTCTGTTAGAAATCGTCTGCAATAGAATTGAATTTTGCCTAACTGCTCAGTCTTGAAACTTTGCGTTATCCTTCATGATTCTCGGTTGAAACTCGGCCTGATATAAGAACTGAATTTTGTCTTCCTTGCAGCAAAACCATATTCAGCGTAAATATTTGAATCTATATTCTGAGATATTATATGAAACTAATTAAACTGCTTCCTTTAAATTATGGTTTTTACTATCATAATGAAGTCAGTCTTATTAGATTGAGGAATTTCAAATGTATGGATAAAAATTCGTCGCAGTCTGACAATAGGTTACTTGATAAACTCGCTGTTGCGTATGTTGTAATTTCTTGAAGATGAACTGCTACAAATTAACTCGCTTTCCATATACATTTCTCTTCCATCGTTATGCTCAATTGAGGAGCGCGATTGAATTTATTTAAGAGATATGTTTTTTTTTTTTTTTCCCCAAAATCTCTTCATCCTCTTGGTGAGCTCTTTCCTACGTTCCTGTATTATACGGTTTGTTGGCAAATTGGTGGTTATTGGCCATGCTACTAAATCTCCATATGTCCTGCAGATCATTTTTGATTTCAAGCAGCCAATTGTTTTTCATTTTAATTGAAATGGCCAGGTTGATAATTCTTCTGGTTAGTCTGTTGTTATTCATTCTGACAACATGGCCATAGACTTTAATTCGCCTATTCCTGAATGTGTCTGAATATTTTTCAGACTGCTGATATAGTCTATGCAACTTCCTTTTCATCCAACTTCATCCAAACTAGGCCAACGTTTTCCTTTCTTGCTTTTCAATATCTTTAATCAGTGATCTATCCCCAACAATCAAAGTTTCTGATGCCTATAATGCCTCTGGTTTGATTACAGTGTTATAGTGTCTTAACTTTGCATTTCGGGAAATTGACTTTCAATTATATTTGTTCCAGATACAATTTAGATATTCTCTTATTGTTTGCTTCCTGATTCATTCCCGCTGGTCGAATAATTTCTCCTAGATATCTGAATTTAGTTACTTGAGAGGGATTACCTAATCGCGTTTGTATGGGTTGTCCATATAGTGGGTTTTAGCATACGAGATTTGGAGATCAAATTTAGCTGAAATTTTATGGAGTTTTCAAGGCCTCTTGCATGTTGTTGGAGAGAATTGTTAGATCATCTACAAAGGCCAAACATGGTAGGTGAAGTTTATTTTTGAATAGCCTGCCAATGGTTATTCCTTTAATTCTTTCTCCCAGGTTTTGATTTCATTGTCTAGAACAAGACGGAGCAATAGAGGTGATAGTCCTTCTCCTTGTCGAACTCCTGACTTAAAAAGGTTCAAATATTTCCCTAAGAATCTAAGTTTCGACATGTTATCAGTTAATATCTATTTGACTAATTGTCTTGTTTTCCTGTCTGTTTTCGATTTTTCTAGAATATCAAAAAGTGAGCTGCCTGGTTGCTCAGTGTGAGGTCCTCAGTTCGAATCCCTATCTCAGCGTGCATTCTCGTAAGACCTTAACCCAACCTTCACCTCTGGCACAGCTTAATGTGTAATATGAAGTACTCCAGAACGCTTACGTGTTTCGGAATCCACGTTAAACTATAGATCCCCTCCAGGACTAACAGTCCTTGTTATAATACTAATGTGTACACATCCACAGCAAATTCAAGCCAAACAAAGGATTAACGTGGTTCTATTTGGCTAAAACAAATGTATATGTATATCAAAAAGTGTTTGTCTGTCAATGGAGTCATAAGTCTACATAGGTGTTCGCTGTCTGTTTTTACAGATTTGTAAGACTGGTTTGAGATTTAAAATTTGTTCCGCACATGAACTGATTTTTATAAATCTTGCATGATATTCACCGATAGAATAATCTGTTTGTTTTTAAAGTCTCATGAGAAGTTCCTTGTATAGAATTTTTTAAGTAACAAGGAAATTCCTCTGTCGTTATTACAGACAGTTTCATCTCTTTTTTGTGAAGTGGGTGAATTAGCACACATTTTCAGGCTTTGGGGATTTGAGCAAGAGTAGTTTCACCTATTTTCCATATTTTATCAATTTACCATCTTCCCTTGGGGTTTTGTCATTTTTAAGTCCACGAATTATTTGTTAGACTTATTCTAAAGTGGGAGGTTCTGGTTCTGGATTTGGAGTGGATTTTTCAGTGGAAGTTGTCCTTTAGGGTGTTCACAGTTTAGGTCTTTTAAGTTCTTTTTTTATTATGGGTTGTTGTAGAGCTCATACGCTGATAGAAATTTATATATAACCCCTTCCCACCCCGCCCCCCTCCCACTCCTGTCACAATGCATAATGGATCCACAGGAGACAAATTCTCTCGCAGCTATTATATTGAGGCCAGTATTTAAATAAATCACCTAAACCTTAACTGGAAGACATAGGTGATTTATATAAAAACAGGCCGCAATATGTCTTCTAGTTAAGGGTTAGGTGATTTATTTAAATACTGACCGCAATATAATAGCTGCGAGAGAATTTTTCTCCTGTGGATCTTAGCTAGAGAAGACACCGAGATCGGAGGAGGCCGTTTTCGGCCTCCTACCTATCATTCGGCAATCCTGGTTGAGGTTTTCCGTGGTTTTCCTCAACCACTCTAGACGAATACTGGAATGGTTCCCTACAAGGCCAGGGCTGACTTTCCATCCCCCTTCTCTTCCCGTAGAGAGTAGTTTGGCTGAAAAGAGTCTCCTGTGACTCTCCAACAGCCCGCCTCCCAGCCTTCAGCTGGCAGGAATGAAATCGTAATAATAATAATAATAATAATAAAAATAGCTAGAAGATAGTAATTGATATCACTTGTTTCTTTTTTGCATTGTTTTCTTCGAAAAATTATTTGTATATTAACTGCAATTTACCTTGATCGTGTGTTGAATACACTATGATTACTTGATGGCGATAAAATTTAATATTTAAGCAATTTTCACTTACGATTTGTTATTATAGTTTTAAGAACTTGGACATATCTGAGAACTTTCAGATGATATAGCAAGTGGTTGTTATTTCATGCTTTCAGTAAGCAATATTCTTCCAGTCGTATTAATATCGAAAGTGTTTTATTTCACGAATATCTAATAGCCTGATTCTTTAATTGATTACTTGTTGACAAACGCAACTTAAGATTCTATCCATTACACTATAAAGATATTTACAATATTCTCTTGTTTTGATCCAATTAAACATAATCATGTCATACAAAAGAAATTGATTATAAAATAGAAAGTCCATTGGCCTCATTGCACTACCATGTGGTACCCCCTTCTCACTTCCATTCGCCTCCAACGTTTTAAGAATTCTATCACTCAGCATTACTCTGACTTATCTCAATGCCTTTAACACAATTCGGCATCATTCAAATGCTCTCCATGTCATATGCCAAGGAGAGGTTCAGTTGGAGTTTCTCGTCCAATTCATGTGAAATAACTTGCACATATTACACTTACTGAAAGTCACATGAATAGCCTTTCCAAAACTCGCTTCGCTATTTCGCAGAGGTTCCTGATACGGCTGCATGTCGAATTCTCCATCAACTTGCCTGCTACGGAAGTCAAGTTATTCAACATATAGACTGAACGATATTTCTCCCTTCTCCTTTACAAATTAGCTCTATTATGGCTCGTTTTTCAATCCTATAGTATGTGTCATGATTACAGAAATATCCACTAATAAGTAACCTTTCTCACAGATAGCATACTGATAGTTATGCACTTCTTTTACCATGTATGTTGTAATTTTATTCACGTAAGCCACCTATCAACTTTTAACTCCCTCGTAATAGACTCAGCGCTGAGCCAGGTGTGTAGATGGACAACCTTCAGGATGGAGTTTCTAATCTCCGTCCGGGAATTCAGATTTGGGTTTTTTGTTGTTTCCCTAAATTCCTTCAGGAGAATGTCAATATAGTTCTTTCAGAAGACATCGCTAAATTCCTTCATATTCTTTCTACCGTCACCTTAATGTCGACGACCAGTAAGGCTCCACTAAATAGTATGCTTATTTCTACTTATGTGGAAACTCTCTTTTTTTTATATGCCCATGTTCCTGCAGAATTTCTGTAACAGTTGTCAGATTTTTTGCTGTGTTACCGAAATTGGGGCCCGATTGGATAAATTACTGATGTTTAAAATTGTTTTAAAGGAGTCGAATGTTTAGCAGAGAGAGAGAAAATGGTTTGAGTAATCGTTTTGCGGAAGTTCTATCTAGTTTCAACATTTCATCTCAGTTATTTGTACTGTCGCGTGTTAATTGTGGCTACCTACGTCCTCCAATCGGATATCGGGAAGAGAAATTCTGTGTTAAACTTGGTAAGGCTTTTCTATTACAAATAAGATGTTATACAAAAAAAAAACAAGTTTTTCTCGGCGTTTAGTTTTAATATAATGCTCTATTGTAACTAGCGAGTAAGCTTGGTGTTTTCATCTTCTGGAAAATATTTTGATCGCTGAAATATTGTGTGTAAACACCATATATACTGAGCGACTTACCACAGAGCATTATTACGGTTAATTAAGATGATGTAAACAGCATTTTCAGCTCGTATTTCACCAATAGTGAGTTATTGCCCACTCAATCAGGCAGAAAAACAGATTCATGAAGTCATGTGTAAATTTAAATGGAAGTATTTTCACAAAAATACTTTCTCGATACTGCCGCCAAAGAAGAAACTAAAACTACCGTAGTATCATCACCACTAGAACAGAACTGTGATTTAATTTTTCCTCCGGTGTTTTTTGCCGAATGTGACTTCGAATTTCTCCATCATTTTGGCTATATTTAAAACATGGTGTGGAGCAAGGTATTATTTGTACAATACCTGCTGTTTCTCGACGAACCCCAAAACTCTTCCTCGATTTCCCGCATATGCCCTCCAGCGCTGTCTGCACGTGGACGAAGTCTGTCTGGCTGACCGCTTTGATGTCTCGTCGGAGGACTATGGTATTGTCAGCCACAGCACTGGAGGCAAGTTCTGCCAACCCCTCGGGAGTAAACATGGCTTTGAGTGTGCTGCAGTGGGCAGCTTGTAGCTGTTACTGAAGTCTGCCGTACCGGAGGAAACACCGTATCATAGTGCCCTAAGGCTGTAAACCGACTTGAGCACGAATTTGTATTATATGTCATATTGAAAGAAAAATATAGGCACTGCTACCAGGAAAATTTGGTCAGGGATCCGCTTTTTCGATTCAGAGACGATCACGCAACAATTCATGATACAATACTTGTTCTGTTTCCTTGTTATGAATGGTCCTTAGAAGACAGATCTTTCATCGTAAAATGTCTTTACGGATCCAAGATTTCTGTCAATGTTGAAGCCAACATGTAATAGACGTACAAATAAACTTTCGACTGTCGTATAGAAGAAAATGCAAATATTAAAGAGTTTAGTAACAGATCTACAGTATTTAATTATCCTATGAAGTAATTTGAACTATTTTGGCGAGATGTTTGTGTATGAATCTGTCACATTCGTATGAATACCATAGCTTTTTCCATAATGAAAATACAAATGTAATGCCATTTTTATTTAGCTTAACTACTGTTTCCCCAAAATGTAATTACATTTTGGCATATGTTCATAGATTTCGAAATGTTTATTTTATAACAAATAGCAGTTGATCGCCAACTAAATAGGAAAAAAATGTATTTGGTAATTGGCGCTTTTCATATATAGACAAGATCACTGGTTAAATGATAAATCATTTGGTTATAAGGAAATTTTATATTTCTCATTTCACTCCTACTAGAAATTGCATTTCAGATTTCAATTTACGAGTGAAGCATTTATTTATTACCAGTTTAAATGTTTGTTCAGAAGAATCTTCATAAACTATTTACATTATCTTTCTTACCTGTAAATGACATAAACGTTATTTTACAACAACACCCTGACAATAGAATTTATTATTTAGTAGGAACATAATTTCAGAACTAACAGGGTTGAGTTGACACCTCATACACACGTTACTCTTGAATATCTCACTGGACATTAAAATATTGTTTACACTGTACAGAATATAACGAAAAATATATGAAGTAAAGGAACAATAATATGTGATTGTTACGGTACTGGTGGTAAAATATCGCTAAAATCTGCAGCAATAAATAGTAGCAAATAGATACACGTCTTGTTTCAGTTTAAATGAATCAGAGAGTGTTTCAAATTGTTAGCTCAATTTCTAAACAGTATTAATTTTCTTGTGCATTGTAAATGAATCTAATTTAGCTTTTCATATTTTATGTTTGACTTGTGGTTATCATACTTTTGTCGTTCTAAGATGTGAAAATTTATTTTAGCCCAGTTTCCATATTTTCCTTATCCATTTCAACGGAAGTTTAACATCTATCAGAAGAATAAAAACTGATCAGCAAAATTATATTTTGATACGGCACACATGTTGTGATCACACTATGACTGTTAACGAAACTTTTTTTTTTTTTTTTTTTTAGGTCGATAACAACAACAGCCATTTGCAGAATTCATCGTTTCATAATGCATTTCACATTTTGCATTAATTACTTCTTCGTACACATTTGGTAAAGGAATAAACGAACTTCCTTCTTACAGCAATTTCATATCCACGGACATGTATTCGTTTGCATGGTACTGTTGTGAACAGTTACTTGAAGGTTATTTGAACAGAATTACAAATACCGAAGATTGTCTTGTCGGTAGCACAAGTGATTAGATTATGAAATTTGTGAAATTTTCATCATTAGTTTCGAGTTAGTATGTGAACTAAAAGCAGCCACAAACGTTAAAACAAAAAATATAAAATCATCTTTGACTACCAGTTAAATGTGTAGTTGTGTTAAATGATTTACAATAATCTGTATACAGTGAAAGTACAAAGAAATATTAACTTAAAAAAAAAATGAACACCTTTTATACTAATAATTTATTTCTTTAGTATGTGGGTACTACACGGTTGATACGAACGCAAAGGTACCCCTGGAAATAGGACGAAGGTCTCAGCCATAAAACATCAGTAATTCTCACTAATTGAACGGCCGAAAGCAATCCAGTGTTTGCTTTTCGGCTGCCGATCGCGTAGTACCTGTTCCCACGGGCGCGGTTAGAGTTAAGCTCCTTACAGCGAGCAAGCTAGCAGCTACAAATTGTACTTAAGACCTCAACAAACCAAATTACTCCTCAGCGGAAGGCAAACGCCAGTAAATTTTAATGTGAGGGTCGGGACGCAATGACACACGGGGAAGGTGGCCTGCGGGTTGCATAGCGTAACCTGGACAAGGCGCAGAGTCGAGGCCGCAGCGTCTGCATTGAACAGTCGCTACAACGCTTTTTGTCTCAGGGTACTCTTGAAACATATTTTGGTTGACAAAACGTATTTAGCGTATTAAGCTCTTAGGTTGACAGTTATGTAAAATCAAAGATTATAATGCTGTCTTTTTTTTTTTTTTTGCTGTCGTCAGTATTTCGACTGGTTTGATGCAATCCTCCAACCCTTCCTATCCTGTGCTAACCTCTTCATTTCTACATACCCCCTTACAACCCACGTCCTCAATTATCTGCTTCATATATTCTAATCTCTGTCTTACTCTACAGTTCTTACCTTCGACTGTTCCCTGAACCAGCAAATTAACTAAAATATGACCTACCAGCCTGTCTCTTCTTTCTGTAAGCTTCTTCCACTAACTTCTTTCCTCACCCATTATTTCCAAAACTCGTTCATTTCTTACTTTGTCTGTCCACTTAATTTTCAGCATTCTTCTGTAACACCAGATTTCAAATGATTCAATTTTCCTTCCTTCCGGCATTCCTAAAGTCCATGTTTCGCTACCGTAAAGTGCTGTGCTCCACACATAGAGTTTTAAAAAGTTTTTTTCTAATTCCTAGATCAATATTTGAAACTAAAAGATTTCTCTTTTTCATGAAGCCTCTTTTTTCTAGTGCTATTATGCTTTTAACATCATTCTTGCTTCGGCCATCGGTTGTAATTTTGCTTCCTAAGTAACAGAACTCACTTACTTCTCCAATTGCATCCGATCCTATTTTTATATTTAATCTACTAGTATTACTGTCCTTATTATTTAGAATTTCAACAAAGTATTTTGAAAATAACTCAATTACCTAGATGTAACCAGTTGGCTACAAATAACAACGGGGTGGTCACTTGAAACTTTCCTTTATTAACTAACGAAATTTTACTTCACGTTAGATTTCAATCTGGAAGATATCTTAATATCACAACGAAGTTTACTAGCTTCCTCCATGGAGTTGTTGACGCGTGCGTCAATAAGTATTGGGTTTTTTCTTATTGATCTATAGTTTCTGAAGTCTGAGATGGTAAATTGACTGTGAAATAATATGAATTATGATGAAGTTAGGCTTGATTATAACGCCGAGCGTGGTTGGTGAGTGGTTAACGCTCTAGTCTCGCATTCGGGAGGATGTTGGTTCTAATCCGCGTCCGAATGTCTGAATTTCTTACCGTTCCTTAGGGAGCGTGTACAATCTACGAGGCTCGGTCAAGGAGGGGGGGGGGGTTTGCTAGAAGGCTACGCTGGGCTACGTTGGGGGAGGGGAGGTTTCCGAGCCCGGCCACGTAGCTTTCTTTTCATAACATTTTTCGCAGTTAAAATGAGGTACAGAATACACAACAGCAGGTGAATATTTATTTCCCTCGGTTAATTATCTCTGTATGTAATTTACAATAGTCTGACAGGAGAAAACAGTAAAAAATATTGTCTGGAATAAAAAAGCTACGTGCTACCTGGGGGGGAGGGGGGTTCACAGGAGGCCAAAATGGAGCTACGTGGTTTATGGACGCTCCCTTACCCCCATCCTTTTCCGCCTCTAATGACCTCGACGTCGACGAGGCGTAAAGCCACAATAAAATAAACTAACTACAGCACTACAAATGTGTAAGGCCGCTATTTATTAATGTTCCAATGAACCCTCCTTGGTATCAGAGCACTGTGGTCATCGAAAGACTGAAAGTGAGGGAAATAATTTCTAAATTCGCATTCGCTGTGATTCTATTTCTATACCTCGTAGGCTACACTTACGCAATTCACTTACGGAAAGTCATTTAATAAATGTTTCTTTTAAAAAGATTCATTACTTTTTACGGAACAAATTTAAGTACCTTGTATAATGTGACTGAAGGACGGTTACATCCAATTTACTCTTTAACACCTCAGGCCTCGCATTAGAGCCTATAAATCTTGTAAACACGGAACATAACTCGATCTAACAGCTACCGACCCACGTGAAAACTCGCGAAGAATCAGCCTGGTTTTATTATAATTGTCTTTCACTCCCCGAAGCGATACTTCCCTGCGTCAAGGATCACCGCGCAAAGCCAACACTCCAAATGTCGAGGTCTGCCAGACTTCTCTCGGGACAGACGCCGTTTCCATTGTGTGTACTCAGGTATGACCTTGTATGCAAATGGAGCTTTCGGTTTTATAGCTCTCACCATTATGTACGGATCTCACAACCTTTACGAGGTGCTAACATGAACCAACAGAAATCGAAATGCAAACGCCATTATGTTTTATTGTCTCCCTTCCTTACACTAGTGCAGCGTTAACGGTTACGGCGCAGTATTACAATACATAGCAGTCATAATACCACAATCAGAACTAGAGACGGCTGCATGTAAGCGGACGAATTCCTGAAATCCATATGCCATTTCTCAACGTTAAATTAAGTTGATGCAAAATGAGCCCGTAATTTTTTCTACGAAACGAAAATACCGCATAGTGTCTCATATTTCGATATGAACAAGACTCATTAATTTGTTATTGTGATAAGGAGAATTGTAGATTATGACAACTGTCGTATGTGGGAGATAATGGATGATTTACTTGTTAAAGATTTGTAAATGAAAACACCATTTCGTTTCGCCCTTGTGGACTGGGCATCATCAGTGAGAATTTTGATACAAACAATCACATGTTGGTCAGGAGATAGCTCTAGTTGCACTTTTTCGTAGAACACAACACAATGCTGCTGTTCTGCATTGTTCCTTTTTTGACGACGTTACTGTTTCACTGTTTCTAAATGGTCACACTTATGAGCGTATAGAAATGAAATAACAGTTGTTAAGAGACGGAATTTTCATTTACAAATCTTAACAACTGCGGAATAATATCCAACAACCAATTGATCTTCTCGTTAATACATTAAAAATTAGTTTACTTTACAAAAATGGTGTCATAAGACAACCCGATTCAAGTCAGGAAGTATGTGATGTCACAGTTGCTTCGTCTGATATAATTCATTTCCATAACTTAAAAATTATTTAGCAGTTAATGATTTCGTTATTATTTCAACAACAATATTTTATTCTATTTTTCGTTCTGGCCTCGCATTCGGGAGGACGGTGGTTCAAATCCCCGTCCGGGCATCCAGATTTGGGTATTCCATGGTTTCCCAAATCACTCCACGAAAATTCCGGGATGCTTCCTTCAAAAGGCCATGGCCGAATTCCTTCCCATTCCTTGCCCCCCATCCTTTCCTGTCTCTAAAGACCTAGCTGTTGAGAGATGTAAAGCAGTTAAAAAAAATCTATTTTTCAGTTTATCAAATAGCTTATTTATTTAAGACCACAGCTACCGGCTTTTAACAACTTTCTTCAATGTTTAAGTCATTTTTACCTAACGTGGTTGGTGGGCGGTAAGGTTCTGGCTTTGTATTCTGGAGAATGCGATTTCGAATCCCTGTCCGACCATCCAGATCTGGGTTTTCCATGGTTTCCCCAAATCATTTCAGGTGAGTGCCGGAATGGTTCCTTCAATAGGCCATGTCCGAATTCTTTCCTGTTCCTTTTATGTTAATGGCTGGAAGTTATGTTGCGTTTACTGTATTTTTGTTGCCACCTTGTATACGAAATTCTAATGCAGAAGGAATTACGACATATTTAATAAAAAAAAAACTTTCGTTTATTATTCGATCCTCACTTATACTTGAATATCTTGAAGATTATAGCTTGTAAATTATTGTTTGGTGATATAGAATATTATTATTAGCGATAAAGAAGAAAGTTACAAGATGAAAACAAGTGGGTAAGAGTATAAATTGTCCATATTTGACAGGAGTAAAATCTACAATATTTGAAATATAGGAAAATTTTCATCAAAATGATCAGACTAGAGAGAGGGTTGTCATAACCAAGTATTTTATCTTATAGCATTCATTTTGATACAGTATTGTAACACTATACGTTAGTGGTCTCTGTGTTTGCTTAGCAGTAGTTTTTGGGCTTAAGTCATGACAGAAGCGGAGATACTTACACTTAAGGTTGGAATTGCGCGTCATTGCAGATAAAGACGCTAAGATAACTGTGTCTTGCGAGCAGTAAGCTTCCTGACGCTGAAGATTCTCAAATTATCTCTTAATGTCACAGACAGAGGACGCGCTGGGCTGAAGGGCCACTTACTGAGATAATTCAGAGCCTATTAAATGAACAAAAACCACAGTAAAAGTCTGAATTTCCCAGTTCATTTTATAGAAACCGCAATTTCGTTTTCAGCACAATCATACTCCCATATATGTTATTAATATTCCTTTCTATTCGTGCCATCTCTGACAGCGTTCCATGGATTATCAGGAAATATTTTATCTAAATAACAAGACTGCAGTTCATCAATCGTAAACTATTAATTTTTCTTACGGTGCGCAAGTAACATAGTATTGCATCTGCACAGAATTTCGAGTGCTATAGTAGCTCATCGATAAAGTTTGTAATGTGACCAAGAATTCTTCTGACACCGTCCTTGAATCACATCTTCATCTCTGGTAAACTTTCTTTCTCTTATACGTTAGAGTGTTCCGTGGTTTATATTCCCACGTAGACAAACTTTCCTTAAGCGATAGGATTAGCATTTCCTTAGGTTACTGTTCCTCAGAAGTCTTATTTATAATCAAATCTTGTTGATAATATGCCGGCACCTCTGCGAAACTAAAACTCACGTGTCATCTTGGGAAAGGCGATGGTTAAACAAAGTCTGAACGTTTATTCAAGAATTTCTCTTCGGAGGAGGAAGTCAACTTAGGAGAGAGTGGAGTGCGTACATAAAACATTGCTTTGATGTCTCCTCACCTCAAACGTGGACAATGTCAAGGCCATGACTGGATACCATAGACCTCTTCAAATAGACAAGGTTTATAGTTTAAAAACGTTTCTTACAGTACTTGTTGCCCATACAGTTTCCAGCAGAAAATTTATGTTAGGAATTTATATGTGGCATCTGAGATGGTATCTTAGTGACAAAGGAAATAATTTACTTTCTCAGATACCGAAAATCTTAATGCAAGAAATTACCGCTACAGATTTTAGTAATATCTTAAAATTAAAAGTGGGTTTTCTATCAAATTTATATTTGGCAGGTGTAAATAAAAATTTCGTAAGAAGAAACTTTTCATAACAAACTAATTTCAAAATTAGGATTGTATTTTTGTTGGAGAGTACAATCTGTGGGCCATGATTGTATTAAGGATTTTTAGCGCCCATCTGTTCAGGTTACGTACAGTTTATCAGTTCTTGCTTACCCGCTTACGTAGAGTGATAAGATATACCTCACATTTTAAGCTTTCAAAAAGTGAAAACCCTATCAAGATCGATTTGGCAGCTTTTCCGTGATGCTGAAACTATGAGTGAGCCAAACACAGCCTTTTAGAGATTTATATAGTATGGATATTAGTTTTTACGCTATTAGAGTTACATTACAGTTTTAATGAGAAGTATAATACTAAAATGTTTGTAATTATTATTCTCATCGTTCTTATTTCTTTATCATTATGGTAAATTAAAAAAATTAATACTCGTGTTTCCTCATGCACACATTTACTTTCAATAATCTTACAGTTTGTGGGATTGTTCACAATATCCCTCAATGAAATTTACCTGAAACATTTTCTTTTAAGTAAAAACGTTTGCATTCCATAATGCATGAAATCAAGTGCTAATTTACGATCATTTTCTTCCATTTCCTTTCAAATAAAGTTCAAAATTCTTCTTTTATCTTTCCATGAAAGGTAGTTTAAGAATTGTAAAATATTTTCTGCTGCAGTTCGATTAATGAATGGTAATTTTATTCAGAGCGAAAGTATGTAAGCATAATATCAGTTCTGCGAATGGGACAAGCTTGTTGGCTTATGAAATGAAAGGAACTGCTTCCGAATGCAGATATGGACATACCCGCCTCGAGTTGATGTTATTACCGGACAGCTTATACAATCATATACTACACGCTCTGTTCGATGCAAATGAGAGGTAAGTTACAAACTCATCGTGCGTATTTTTAAGATCTTTCGAAACACGCAGTGAATGTTTAAACAAGCGTGGAAGAAGTCACTTAATGGAATTTTTGGAACAAATAGGAAGATTTTCAAAAAAAAAAAAAAAAAAGTGGCGAGCGAATACTTTAAGAAAAATAAATTGATGAAGAAGCGAACCAAGTGAAATGAGAAAAGGAAGAAGTTAATGTATAACATCGAATTCTTTGAGAGAAGAAAAAAAAACTCATAAACTGTAACATATTACTTGGTATAAGAGAATCTGACAAGAATGTGCATGGATTACGTGTACAACCGAGAGAATTTATTCCAAAATTGGGAGGCACGAAAACTTGTCAAGATTGGCGCTGGGTGTTTGTTAGCTTTGCCACCTGTGTGGACGACATCTTAGCTCTACACCGTTGCACGTACTGTCTTCGTGACCACCTCTCAGAGTTGAGAACTTTATTCTAGTATCACACACTAGCGATTTTCTTCTTAGACGTAATTGTATGTACTTAAAAGTTGCAACTAAGAAAACGTAAAATAACGACAGAGCCCAGTAATATGTAACACTTCAATCTTTGGAAATAAAAGATTATGCTCCTACTAATATGATTACAATAAAATGGATAAATCAACGTTTTTGTTCAAGTATTACAATGTATACAGTAGCATAACACAGAGATTATATTAAACTTTTTGAAGCATGTATTTGGGTGAAAGAGTGTTTCTGCTCTTGTTGCTATAAAAGTAAAATATCGAAACGAACTAGACATTTCCAATAACGTAGTGTTGCGCTTACTAATACCCAACCAAGAATAAGGAATCTAGTAAGAAGAAATGCAAGCCCATACTTTCCATTGATTTATTGTATCAGTAAACCTAAAGTTTTTTAATTTTTTTTTATCTTTTTTCAGAAAATTTAAAATTTGCCACTTTACAAGCAATAGACATAGAAGAATTATTGAAAAGGGAAAGGAAAATTTGGGGACCACTTAAAATTGAAAACGGAAGGTTTAGACACCGGAGGAATAAAGATCTATACAATATGAAATTGAAAGAATATCAGACACGATCAGAAAGAGGAGAATCAGTTTTTTTATCAGATAATGAGAATCGATAGCAGCGGACTTACAAAAAGAATTTTTAACCATGTTTATAAGAGTAAGAAAGGCAACCAGTGGAACCAAGGAGTAAAGAAAGATATGATTGAGATCGGTATAACAGAAGGTATAATACAAGACAGAGCAACTTTCTGTAGATCGATCCAAAATTTCAAGGGTTTCTAGGAGAAGAGTATATGTAATAAAATAAGCATCTTTTCGTGGTCCATAGAGCACCGAAATCGAAGAGGATAAAAATAAATGTATTCAATTTCATACTTTATATTATTTTTTTACTTTTTTAATAGTCCAAGAAAATTGGAGCAGGCTGGAACGGGGGAGGGGGGGGAAGGGGAGGAGGACTGCCAAGAAAGTCTTTGGAAACCTATATTCTAGAGGGAGATGAAAATTGCTGATTAAGGACATAACAAAGGGATGTGAAGGAAGGATGTGTATAGAGAAAAAAAAGTTATAATTACATAAATATATTGAGGCATTTAGACTTGGAACAAAAAATAAAGGAGTTACGATTAAGTGTTTGGCATTCGCTGACGATATGGCGATGCTCGGAGAAACATGGGAGGAAGCCAAAGAACAAATCGCCGAATTACAAGAGCAGGCAGGGAAGTTAAGACTTAAGATTTCTTTCGAAAAAACAAATGACAAATATACCAGACACTCCTACGAGAGTCCGAGTAGGAGCTCATAAAATAGAGGTGGTTAGGAGTTTCAAGTACCTAGGGGAATGGATTGAATGGAACAACCTTGAAGGTAAAACAATGGAAGCGAGAAGGACCAAAATGGAATTAGCCTTCCAGAAGACCAAAAACTCTTACAATAAGAAAAGCCTCTCTTGGAACACAAAGATAAGACATTACAACACAGTAATTAAGCCGGAAGCACTCTTTGCAGCAGAGACACTAGTCATGGGGAGGAAAGGACAAATGGAGAAATTGGAAATCAAAGAGAGGAAAATTTTGAGGAAGATCATGGGTCCCAAATTCCAGAATAACAAACAAGTTTTCTACAGAAACGAAGCCCTCTACGCAAAGTCCGAGAGACTCTCCGAAACCATGAGAAAAAAAAAAGGATTGATTTCTATGGACACATATTCCGAATGAATCCTAACAGATTAACAAAAAAATCTTTGACTTCTTTTATAAAAAAAAAGACTAAGCCCAACTGGTTTAAGGAAGTGGAAAAGGATTTGAGAGAACTCCAGATTACCGAAGTGATGTTAAAGAATGGTACAGCCAAGACCGTGACCAAAGACAAAAGTAAGAGGTTCCAAGTTGCGATAAACACCAGAAAACCGATTCAAATATCTGAAGAGGAAAGAAGGAAGAGATCAGATAGAATGAAGAAATACTGGGAGAAGAAGAAAACGCCAGCATCCAAGAAGTGATTGATCTGACGTACCCCAAAGATGGGTGATTCGAAAAAAAATAAAAAATATTGAGGCACGTCGTTGAAAGGCATTCCCCTACCCGGCACGCTCTACGTACGCCAAGTTAAAGAAGATGACAGCAGTGGAGGTATGCTGAGGGAGCAACTGTTTCGCAGAAATCGCGTATTCTGACAGTAGTTCGCAGTGCTTCTCTATCGCTCGTCGAAGGTCGTCCGCTAATTGCCGTCTCGCCGCCCGTCCTTGTAGAGGGTGACCGTTCTCCCGGACCATGGTACGGCGATTCCACACACGGACGCCTCGCCGGAAGACGTAATGGTCGCCGCGACCTCGACAGCGGCACCTCCCACAACCGGTCCTGCCGACCACCTGGTGTCACGTAATGTGCTCTTGATCTGACCTCGTCAGAACGGATGCACCGCCGACGCGGCTCCCATCGGCTCGTCTCCGTCTCCCACGAGTCGCGTTGTGAGTCACACAGTATTTTTCCGAAACTTGTGGCCTCGCTGTTATCTCGATTCCCTGGTTGGCAGTCACGTTTCCGAACAACAATAGCTCAGCAGGAATGCAGGTTGGCGAGCCTCCAGCCCGTGTCTCACGAGACATTTCCTTCAGGCCTTGAGCGCCGTCGACTGCATGCCAACGCATTCTCGCATGTCCACGAAATAACGGCGAAGACATTGCTGTTCCCAGTGCGTTGCTTGATGCTACTGCGCTTTTTATCCACCACCAATCAGCTCTGGACAAATTAATATTTATATAAAACTAAAAACTAACTTAGTACACAATCAGATAGTTGGTTGGATCCACCCAAAGTAAGCATATTAAGCCATCGTCTCAGGGGAAGAAAAGTCAGTTCCTTTCTCCTCGGCCCTCAGAAGCTCATTTGATCATTTTATTTATTTATGGTTTTACGCTTTGTCGACGTCGAGGTCATTAGTGTCAGGATAGATCTAGGGAAAAGCAACGGGAAGGAATTCGGCCATGGCCTTTAGAAGGAAGCATCCTCACATTCGACTGGAGTGATTTGGGGAAAATATAGAAAACTCAAATTTGGATGCCCGGACGGGGATTCGAACCGGCGACCTTTTGAATGCAATCCCAGTGCATTCACCGCTCTCCCACCACGCTTGGTATCAAAATCTTAAAAATTCCTGGCCCCACATAAATTTGAACCAGGGACCAAACACGGAATTTTTGAAAGCCTTAACCACTGATCAGCTGAAAGTATAGTAGTTGAAGTGTAGTTTTTCTGGTAAAGGTCCCATGTCAACAAAACAACGTTCTTTCACGGCAAGATACAAGGGAAAGATTTCACTTTGTATGTGTCTGAATAAACAATTAATCGTTTGCTCGGAACGCTTAGCGGTTCTACTGTCGTTATTAAAATTCCACACCTTTCTACCACATTTTGCCTTCAAGTGAACGTGTCATTTGCATGAGTTTGTTACGGCTGTTACAATCTGAAAGTAGATTTCTGTAAAGCCGAAAAACAGCTCTCGTTTTTTTGGTCGATAATGCTTGGTCCTGAAAATCATTAACATTTGTGCTATCGTATCTGGTGTGCGAAATATTGTTTCAGTGAACAAAATATTGATTTCCTAACCGGAGAACTAATATAGCTAAGATCTAAAGCATAATTTTTACGCTTATGTGTATTAACAATTGTTATTTTAAGTGATTTTATTTTTGTAAAATGACTTATGCCGTAATCATCCTGTTGAATGCGTGACCATAGGAATATCAATGCGTTTTGGAGATCTATAAACATCATTATATCTCTAAGTTACATCTAAATGATTTTGAATAATTTCCTCCATAGTTTCAAATAACTCTGCTAATTATACTAAAAAGCTTGGTGCTCAACCCGAACATTGGTTAGATCTTCCAGAAGGAGGCATACTAAGCCGGTATTAGTAATAGGACGGCCAGTTCATTTCCTCCTTACCCATCCTGGTAATCCTACCGAATAAAGGACATCTACAGATTAACATGAAATATGAACCACATGCGTACATCACACTACACACCAACTGTGCCAGAGGTGAAGGTCGCGTAAAGGGATACTAAAAGTCGTAGTCGAGACAGGGATTCGAGCCGGGTATTTTCAATAGTTAAATTAGTATTTCCAATTTCTTCATTGTTGTTAACTATGTGGTATATCTACGTTTGTCTCTCAGTGTTTTATAGCTTTCGCAGTGTTTCAGTAAAACGGTGAACTGCAATTAAGTGTGGCATACCCAAATTGTGTCTGGCTTTCGATTGTGAATTACTTGTTGCGTTCATCTTAGGGTATTTGCTGCTGCTTGTAATATATTTGATCAAGTCCCGTCAAAAGTAGTTATATTACATTCGCTGTTTCTGGGTTCATCTTTTTATATGATTCCCAGATGTGTACATAAATTACGACGATGGAATGAAATTACTTACTCAACGAGTTTTACTAAATCTAAAATGCCCCAACACTAATTTGGCCGTCGTAAAATTATTTGGAGAACGGGAAACTTACAAGGTATTATTAAAGTACTACTGAGCGTGGTGTGTGAGTGGTAACGCTCTGGCCTTACATTCAGGAGGACGCGGGTTCGAATACCCTCCAGCCATTAAGATTTGTGTTTTTCATGGTATCTCCAAATCAATCCAGGCGATTGCCTGGTTGGTTCCTTAAATATGCCAAGGCCAAATTCCTTCCCGTTCCTTGCCTTCAGTCCCTTCCCGCCTCTAATGACCTCAACGTTGACAAAGCGTAAAGCGAGAAGGAAAAATAGAACTAATGGAATAATTCAAAGGGATCTCTGAGCACTAATACGGTACTCTTTTCAGTATAGTTTTGATAAGATGAAAGGAATGTTGCTGAAAGTATATTACCTGGTTATCAAGAACGCAGACTGTAATGAGATTTGAATATCAATTACTTCAAGATCTAAGTATGTAGAACCCAATATTTGGCAGAATGCTGTTTCCATTTCTTACATTCTGACCCATATCCAGTGTGATCCAGCTACTTCATTTTTGACCCAAATGTCTCCGTTTGATCATCGGGAAATTAAATCGAGAAGAAACTCAAAAGATTAACGAAATCTTCATCTCCACCTTTATCCGAAAACATTTTTGTTCAATCTTTAAAGGCATATTATTGACATTAACAAACAATACCTTAAAAATAACAAGTATTTAAGTAAAAAACTGAGCTGTTTCCAAGTATTGAGAAAAAAATGTGTATCTTGTCTTGCTTTTTGTTCCTCGTCGAGTGAGTTCGTGGATGGCCTTTCGTCTGAAGTGATTCCGGCAAAAACAAGGAAAATTGAAATGGATTCGAACTCGTGTCTTCCAGGATTCCGAGAGTTATCTCTCACCCACCTGGCTTGGTATCTTCTTGTGTGTTTCTTCTTCGATTTATAGCAGTGTTTAGAACTTCAATCAGTAGCCACTGAATTAACGTATCTCCCTCAGTAAACACTTAAGGCATAAGCTACGTTCAATGGCTGATGACTGAGTATTTTATCTAAGTTTAAGTCAGCTACCGTTTTTTTCAGAAAGTGGACACGTCTCCAAATTAACTTGATAAAAATAACTGCATGCATATCTAAGGGAATAGAACAGTGTTAATATTAGTTATTCCGCCGTCTCTAAAGACCTCGCTGTTAAGAGACGTTAAGCAGGTAAAAAAAAAATAGTTATTCCGTGATTCCCTAGGTCAAATACCGGCACAAAAATACAATAGTTACCTACGGTTCTTGCAGAGAAAATACAGTTTTCATGATGCAAATCATTTCAAACAAAAGAGGAAAAGTAGTTCCCGAAGATAGCTCCAAAATTGTGCAGAAAGGAGTTGCTTAAATTCAAAGTGTCAAACTGTTGGACACTTTCTTGGTGATTCCTCTGCCACACACTGTTAGTAAATCGTGGAGTAATAGTAATAGTGATACAAATATTTATAGCTGCAGTAAGTACGCTGAAGTTATAAATTTGTCTCCAGGTGGACAACTTTTATCGTTGTAACTCCGTCGTGCAGGCACCTGTTGGATTGCTGCGGGGTGTCATCAAGTTTTTTTCCTTACTTTCTAACGGGTTGACCTCGCGGAGTCGCAGCACTTTTAGTTGCGTGACTTCGGCAGGTCTTTATTTTTGTGTTTGCTGAGCAACTGACCTCTAAACGCAACGACCGCACGCGTGTGGGCCTTTCATTATGGCTGCGGTTTATGGAGCAATATTTCAAGTTTCCTATCGCTGAGCAAACAAGGAACAGCAGTAATATCGCCCCTTTCCGTTTTTTACTTCTCTGAAGGACTACTGCACAATTTTTGAGAAATGAGCTCTCTCTTTCTGTTCGCTTTTTACCAGGTGCAAAGTTCACCAGGTTATTGCATTGTACTTTAGGTACGATTATAAAAGTTATTGCACCATAAAAAACGATACCGCACAACAGTTTTCTCAACATAATATGAGCGTTGAAATTTCGTTGGCTACCCCAGATTACTAGATGAAAACAGGGAGATACACGGTAAGAAAACAGCCAACAAAAATTGTATAGAAGCAGTTTTCCCATATTTTGTCTTGTGGCTTTACGCCTCATCGACATCGAGGCGTGGGGAAGAACTGGGGAAATGTAACAGAAAGGAACCGGCCGTGGCCTTTTGAAGGAAACATCCCGGCATTTGCCTGGAGTGATTTGGGGAAACCATGGAAAACCCAAATAAGGATGCCTGGACGGGCAATCGAACACGTGACCTCCCGAATGCTGGGATCACCCACCACGCTCGGGGCAAAAAGAGGAAAAGTAATAATATTACGTGACAAAGTTGTAGTTAGCGAAAAACCTTTAATTCGTAATAAGACGCCACTCTATGCTTAAACACTGACGACATTTCAAACTTTAATACTTTCAAAAACTGTGAACAACAAAATAACCTGATAGTTTGGCCGAACTATATACAAATCCAGCGGTACCCTGACAGACTCTTTAATT
Source organism: Vandiemenella viatica (assembly GCA_031002005.1). Classification (NCBI taxonomy): domain Eukaryota; kingdom Metazoa; phylum Arthropoda; class Insecta; order Orthoptera; family Morabidae; genus Vandiemenella; species Vandiemenella viatica. Next base: position 127,070,010 of record JARYHS010012519.1, on the reverse strand, counting down.
TTAAAAGAAAACGTGATTAAATAAGTGCTAACACATGAGTTACCTAATAATTTATCGCATTATTAAAACAGCTACACATTGGTTTGCACTTTACCTTGTAAGTGGTATTATGTTGAAAGCAAAAATATTATTAACAATCACGAATCCAATATTTTTCAGGCTTCCTTATGGAAAAATATAGATAAAAAAAGTATTTTTGCTCTGTACGTCTGTTCACTAGTATGCTTGTAACACGAAGACTACTAATCCAATAGGCACGCAGTATCATTTGAATTTGTAGATTCAATATCAATCGCGGTTTCAGTTTATATTTTATTTTATGCGAAAGGACAAAGCAAATATTATGAAAGATGATTTTGCTGTAGTAAGCAGATAGATACTTGGTTTACAAATGCAGCTGAATCTGCTGGACATGACTTGAAAGATATACGAAAGATTTAATGAGTGTAACATGTAATACAGAAAATCCATTGCAGATCTGTTTTTGCAATAATCCTGCAAAAGACATCGAACACTGTAAAACATAAAAATCAGTAATGATTTTTCGACATAAATTAATGCATATGCGAAATGATTAAAACGAATTTATCTAATGAAAAAAAATAATAATAATCTGACAGAAAAGTCCACGTTACAAGAGTCGAGGACAAAGTTATACAAGAAAATGTGTTAAGTAATGACAATCATAAGGTTTCGTCGTAGGAAATTTTACATCCTTATAAAGTAGTTGCAGGAATTATTGGCAGTTTTAATTCAAGCAGACGTTTTTGAAATCCGAATAACGACGCAACCAGCATTTTAGCAGGCCAAAGATTGGCTGGCATAGTCTGAAGGGTCCTGTACCGTGTCTAAAGATTAAGGACAGTATAATTTCTGTTAACTTCTAGCCGCTCTGCCAGCAAATCCAACCGCATAGATTCCATAAAGAATCATCGAAATGAGTCTTAACAGAAACGATTTTTTTTAAAACAAGGGACTGTTGGCTACAAAGCACGAAAATATTGAAATAGAGGAAAAGGAGCACTGTAAGAATTAATGTGATTGAATGTCTGTAGTGGATCGACCAGAATTATGACAAAAAGATCATTTTGAGGCAAGACATGATTTTATGTATCGGGTTTACCATAGGCGCATGCATCCAAAACCACGAATTTCCTTTTATTAAATAAGAAAATTCCTTCGCCGAAATGTGTATTTTCAGTTCTTGTGTTTTGTCTGAGAGTATGTCTATGATTTTTGTGGATGTGTTTGAGTCAGTTTATCATTGTTGTGTGTTTGTGTTTCGTGCTATCGTGTGCTGGTATTTTACGTTTTTGTGTTAGTGTTTCTCGTGCTTTTCTCTTTTCCTATTTTTTTGTCTGTCACACCAGTCCTTTTTCCTTCCACTCTCGCCAGAGATGGGATTGTTTCCTCTTTCCTTTACATTTTAACACCACTTCAAAGCTGCAGCTGCGTAATTGTTTAATTGCTTCGTGTATTTCATACCGGAATAACATTTCCCATGTTTCATGGCAGGGATGTGAACTTGTCGGCGTTTTTAATAACGTGAAACAAATTTATTGAAACGTATGAATGGCTGGCATCGTGAAATATCAACAAAGCAGTAATATATGCGTATTCTGCTGGAGCGAGAGCCTCGTTCGCCGGCGTGGAATGCCGCTGGAGGCGACGGTGCTTGGAAGGATTCGCAATAGCGGGCCTCCTGAATTGGGCTTCGTGAAGTGGGACCTTCACAATAGCTGTGTGCGTAGAGTGAGAAATATGCGCCCACCTTCACAATAGAACCCACATCGCCGGGCGAAGAATGGAGATACGCAGAGGTACAAGGAAAAAAGGAGCGGTGTACAAACAGGAAGAGAAGCAAACGTATACTCACCAAAATTGGCTGGTAAGACTTTTTTTTATCAGGTTAAACAAAACGAGAGAAACGGATTGACAGTGACTTTATGGTCGCAACTAACTGATATATGATTTTGAATTTTGGTCAGTAACTACTAAAAATGGTATACAATGTGAATTACAGTACAATCCGATTTGTTAGTCAAGGCATCTGTGTGGAAGTTGGGAAGTCTGCGTTTAAACTTCCAGAACTACTCTGATTTTCCCACGACTTAATTCTAGTTTTATTTGCAAAGTAATCTATATCTGCGCATCTAAAGAGAACAGTCATGATTGTGCCTCGGGTTCTAAGTTATGCAGTAGTGATAAAAGAATTATGCCGAGACAGATGTGAATTGAGCGGCACACTCAATCTTTTAGCAACAAGGCGATCTAGCCAAATTCAATAGTATCTCTGCGGTACATGTCTGTTTTTAAATTTGACTACAACTGTCACTATAAAAATAACACTTCTATCATTAGAGTAACTGTATTTCATATTCTTTCGTTATTTATAAATACATATTTTATTACATGCTGAGTTTGCTAGAAAACAATATTTTTTTATAAGTATCCTTCATTTTAACCGTAGCTTGAAAAATGGCTGCACCCACCTAAAATCGTCATTCTATGTCAAAAATTTGGAGGCCAGTTCATTTTACTCCAAGATCCACTTTCTATATAGTGAATCTGAGCCACCGAACGATATCACGAAACATAACATACAGATACATAAAGTAAATTTTTGCGGGGCAAATGTAATGTTTTGTCTCGTGTCTTCATTCGGTGGAGTGATTTGATGCAACCCTCCATCCGACCTTTTACAACCGACTTCACTTATCTCCAAAACATGTTAATTTCGAACTTAATCTGTTCAAGTTACGGCATTTAAGATTCCGGTCCGTTTTATGAATCGAACTGGTGGCCACCATTTTTTTTTTTTTAGTTTATGCTTCCCACTATTCAACTATTTAACAGCGTTAGCTGAGTATTAAAACCATTTAAATTTTAGTAATAAAAAATAACTTTAACTAGACTCATATACGACCAAATAAAATTACCTCCAAAACAAATCTAGCAATGACAGGTAGAGAAAACGTTGTTAATAATTTCTGTGAGCCAAAGGACGACTGGTAAATTAATTTGTTAAAAACATAATATTTATTTTATTCATAAAAAGTATTGTTTTGGCGTAATAAAAGCGAACAACGCCCAATGAAGTTAAAGGGAAGCTGTAATTCATAGCAGTTCTTCCTCCGATCACCACACATGGAATGTAAAACGGATAAGATAAAATATTTCACCAATCTATGCCACTTATTGTTTATGAATTTCATTCATATCGACAAATAAGTCTTCAACAATGAAATGTAGCAAACTTTCTATAATGCGTGTAAACATATACTCGCAACATATGTCTTTCTCAAATGAGTATGGGACATACACTCAGGAAGGGACAGAAAATTAATGCAAAATCTTTGTCATTAAAGTATAAATCTAAACCAGACCCAAACAGTTCTATTGACAGCAGCATTGTTCATCGATTATGATTTTCTGTTCGAAGATCCAGATTTTCGGTCTCCAGTTGGTTTATACTATCACTAAAATTGATATTTATACTTCATTCCGTAAACTTTTTCGAATGGCAAAACAGTTCCACAAATTATAAAGTCAATGATTAGTTTTCATTTGTATTTATAGGGAAGATCAGACATCTTTCCGTTGATAACCAACGACTGTAAACTGATTTACAAATTAAACTCCTATCTCACTGGATAACAACTTTTGTCTCCGACGGTAATAGGGCAATTCTACTTTTCCCTTGCTATATCAACATGCAGTTAATCTTTTTGAAGAATACGAAGGCAAAGACGAATAATCAACTGATACTAGAATAAATTTTTAATAAGCTACAAGTTCTTAATTGCGATTCCATAATGAATGGTAATGATTTTAAATAATGATAAGATTTCTGGTGTTGCTTTAAACGTAGTAAAGAATTTTAAATGATTTAAACTAAGTCCAAATTTAGTAACCATCACTGTAGCTCATAACGCCACCTTTTAAGTAAATCAAAATTCCAGGCAATTATTACAAACATTCGTACGCCCACTGACAACTTTTTTACATCACATTGAAAGTATATTCTGTTCATTTTAACAAGACAACCCTTTATAAACTACGATGAACAAAATAATATATATATGTGTGTGGGTGTAATTAAGGGAAAGATAGAGTGAAGGGAATAGGTCGTTGTAAAGTATCCTGATGCCTCAGCGGCTGGATTCGTGCCGAAAACTGTTTTACCTCCTTAATTCCAGAGGTGTGGCGCCTAGATGTCGCTCTGACAGGAATGTAATGTTGCCTTGGCGCCGGAGTTATCTGTCTTGTAGTAACGGCCCACAGAGCAAATACCAGCTGGCTTCTAATTAGATCACGTTGAGGTCTGTCGACAGCAAGACTGCGTGATACTTCAAGGCGTCCTGAAATGATTTAGTAGTCTATCCGACAAGTATACATTAGCCTTCACAGACTCGATATAAGTGCGTTATTAGGCTAGGAAATGACTTGTAACTGGTCATTTTGAAGTAACTGGATAGCATAATATAATCTTCGTTTGCATGAGGAATAATTAGATAAAATCCTTATGACCAATAACGGAACTAAATTGTCATCACTACATCTTTTTGCAGTTTCAAATACGATTTTCTTTTTGCTTGCTTCATATTTACGTTATTGTGAGTCCCTAGTAAACAATCTATTTTCTTTCGTGTAATATCCTTTATTTAAACGTCTAACGGATTATGGATCTATGGAAAAAATGAATTTATAAAATAGTGCTGAATTAATTTAATCAAAATCATTTGCAAGGTGACAAAACTGTTATGGTTTATCATAAGATTTTACTCAGTCATCATTCAATTTTATCTTATAGTGGTTTGTATGAAATGAATATTTTCAATTTTATTCTGCACAAAAGATTTAAATTTCTACCCTAAAAATCCTTAAAAGGGAAACAAAATATCAGCTCGAGTTTTTTGATAGCATATGTGAAGATTTATTTTTTATTAAAATTAAAAGGATATATTTGGCTTCAGAGTTTACTGTACGATATTGCTACGCTAAGCCTAATAAATTGCTGAGAAAATATTACTCATTGAAAACACGTAGAATATTGCGTACATATAGAAACTGAAAAATTTATTGATAAAGGTCCTAATCAAAATGTTTAAAACATTAAATGCAGGGAGGACGTGGGTTCGGCCAACGATATTTCGGTTTTCCATGGTTTCCCTAATTTACTCCAGGTGAATTCAGGGATGATTCTTTGAAGAAGGAAAAAGGCCTTGGCCGAATTCCTTCCTTAGCCTTGTTGCCAGTCTTCTCCCGGTTCTAGAAACGAAAAGGCGTAGAGTCATAAGAATGAAAGACACTGGTAGACTGACCATATTTTCGGTTTATTTACAGGTAGTCCTCAGGTTATCTCATTTTCTGTAAGTGGGAAGTGAAAATCACGGTAATTTTCTCTGCCGCGTGGTAATTGATCACGGATGGCTTCATTGACGCGTTGGAAGCGTACGATTAAGGCATTAAGCCTTGCGCCGGTATGAACTAACCTGATTACCGAGTGCTTTGAAGCGTGGAAAATGAGCAACGATACTTCGCTTGCACAGAGTCGCTACAAATGGGACTACTACTAGCTGCAAATAGTCGCATCTTAAAACAGTAACAGCGAAGAATAATCCTTCGAAGCATAAGTATTTTAACAGTCAATTATGTTGGTATTTTTTTTTAAACTTTATATATATGAAGAGTTCCTAATATAATGAGATACTGAATTTTATCACTCAGTTTAACAATCCCTAATTTAAATCCTTTTGCTCCAGAAATTTTTATTGTCTATACTAAAATCCGAAACTTTGATAAGAAACCTTGTAGCATCTTTCTTTTATTGTAAATCTCTGATCAGTCTTTCCAACAAACTAACAAACGGTTAGGCATTGCTACAATGTTTGAAGGCAGTTCAGTAGTAACCTATTTAATTTAATTGTAATGGAGCACAAACTCTGGTGGCAATTTCCCTACACACCCAACTTTCCCCTATCCTGCACCCACCTACATTTGCCCTCTACAGATTTTAACTTTAAATTCTGTTAACGTTTTCGGTAAATTATTCATCATTCCCCTCGGTAACTCATTCCAATCCCTGACACTGAACTGATTGACTGGCAGTTAGGCATTTTTTAAAGTAAAATAAAAGAGAAAATATATTAACAATCAGCAAGTGAACCCTAATTTCGAAAAGCATCGGCATATAACATTCTTTTCTCTGGTCGTCATACTGATAATTCACTGATTTGTTGAGAAACGCACTCTTACAGTACAAGAAATGTTGGTCAGCAGGAGCATTGCAGTCCAGAATTGCATATCCGATGCATTTGGTGGTAGACATTGCGGTAATTTTTAGTACGGTCAGATAGGAAAGTACTAAAAATCATTCAGGGCTAATTAATACGTCGATTTCCATATCTGATTTCACTTCCCTCTGTATGTTGCTGGTATCTGAATTGCAGTTAGCGGATGTCAGTATTTCTCTGTTGTTGAACACACCGCCAGATGTTACGGCGCAGACTCCCACGACCCGCAAGGTATCCAGGTCAACCGCCCGCCCGCACCCGAACGTTACGTGCAGGGTGCATCGCGAGGCTATCTATGCTAACACCGTCGCCGCGAGTCGCCCGCGCGGGCGGGCAGAAGCGAGCGGCCCGCGGCGACCCGCATCTCTATGCAAATTGCGCGGCGCGGCGTCGCGTTACGGCACTGTGCCTCGTGTCGCGACACCTGCTATGCAGACGGACAATAATTCTGCCTGGCCTCGACGACCTAACCACGCGAGTTTCAACACGGTCCGCTTTCTGCTTCCACCAAGACTCTACCTGTCGAGATAATCCATCTGGGACCTGAGGTCAAAGCTACTAAGTGACAGAGTCTTTTTATTATATACTTCAGTATAATCTACTTTTCGTCTGCAACAGACTGTAAAATATATGAAATTCTCTGGCATCAGAATTATGGTAATAGAGAATCGAGTAACAAGTATGGGTGCCAATACTGCTTCATAACTGTCCAATCTTTATCGATGGACACCTTCTGTCTCGATATTGATTCATAATGCTCCTTATTTGTCTGCTTTATTCCTTCGTTACTTTTGTTTCAGAATGATTGGTTTTTTTTTTTTGCTAAAGTTGCATCATCAGTTTAAAAGCCAAAAATGTAAGTTATTTAACAAATTTGTTCAAAAAACTTCTCCCGAGCGTTAACCGTTCAGATCTTGGTATTGCTTCATAGGTACCCTAATATGAGATATGAAAATGAGGTACAATATGAGCGATAGATGATGCTTTTCCCGCATTATCAATCAACATTTGACATCAAGATCATTATTATCGATTCTCGTTCTGTCACTTCTCCTTACTCCTTCTCTGCGCCTCTGTAACTTTGTTTCCATAGGTTGTATTCTCTTTTTGTAACTCATTTTGCTTTATTGTTTTGAATGTACAATTTGAATACTTCTACATTGTCGATTTATATGTTATTATTCTTCATAGAGTTAAAGATGATGTTATGTATGTCCTGTGCAGGCGACAGCTTTATTTTCAGGTTATTAAACGTCATACGCTCTAAAGAAAAGAAGTTCTGTGTCAACAACTCTCTGCAGTCACTAATTTTTTTTTTTTTTTTGTATTAGTAAAACATATATATGGAGTCTGAAATTGAAGATCGTTCTAGAATTCGCAGAGCTGATTACAGAAAACTGGCGTTACGGTGCTGATGTATAAATGAACAAAACACAATTAGATTATGTTTTGAATAGTATCTTGAGTAATTTATTCATTTTTTTATTTAACTTTCCACTTCTTCTGGTGACATCTCCTTAGAGAAGGTTGTCTATCATCTTGGGAAAGTACTTCCAGTTATTCGTTGCTCTTATTAAGGAGGCAATGTCATGGATTTAGAAATATAGGGGGGGTACTGCCGTACGGAAAGTCTCATTCATCTAAATATAACCCATTTTTTACGAGGGTACAAGATGCAACTCATAGGAATGGGTAGAGCTAAAGTTATCAAAATGTTGTGTGTTTCTGCAATGTTGAACGAAAGCATTCTTCTTCTAGCATTTACGGTACCCTTTACGGTGGCCCATGACCCATATATAAACGATTTTCATACGCAATTTTTAGTCTTAATTGCTCCTAACCGCAGATGTTATAATATAGTCTATTGAGTCTAAAGCTGCCACCCTGACCAGTAGTTACCGGATATGTACAGGGTAGAAAATAGGGCGTGTCTGCGTGAAAGGGTCCGCTAGCTTTTCCTTGGCTCACCCTTCACCTCTCGATTCTCAAGAATCGCCTCGATCAGCCGCGGACCCGGCTTTCGGCTAAACAATCTCTATTGGGTCATTAGACCGAAGGCTGAGCTTTATCGATTGTCCCCCTCTCACAGGAAAAAAGTCCTACGTCAGACTTCTTCCCTGCGGCGTTGTTTCTGCTTGAAGTGCTTGGTGCTGCGATTGATTTTCGTTAAATCGTTTACCATCGAATCCTTGTTACACAGGAAAAACCTATTTTTGAAATGCAAAGAGCTGAGAAAGTGCTTACACTTGCAAACGAGTCGGAGAACAAATAAACTGGCTGTTACGAAAAACGCTTTCAAACACATTAATATAGCTCCAATTGCTTACCATTTATCACTAGTTTAATTGGAATAGTACGCACGCACTGGTGACAATTTCCTTTCGCACCCCATTTCTCCCCTTTTTTTGTGAATTTTATTTTTTACTCTTATATATATATGTGTGGGGGGGGGGGGTGGAGATGCTTCCGTGGCTATAATTCGAAGTTAAATTGTAGGTCCTATGTACTGCTAACAACCCTTGTTGTAAGACGAATATGTTCACATCGTTAGCAAGTTCAAACCAAACGAAGACTTAACGTGATCCTAGTTGCCTCAAACGAGCGTACATACATACATATACACGTTTCTTTCGTATCTTGCAATCGGTTCGTGATTATTTACGTATCAGTCGATTGTTAATGTAATTAAGTTAATAATTGTTAATTTCTTCGTCTGTTACTAATATTATTATTTTGAAAATCAACCCAGAGACACCTGTACTCCGTGTGTATAAAACCTTTCCGTTCTTTGCAGTTCTGTTCCTACGTGTTTGTATCTTCTCTTCTTTGTCATAACATTTTTAAATATAAATAAGACCGTTTTTGAAGCTAGGGGCAAGTACATTGATGTTATGTTGACGTCTTGGTAACACCAATATAATCAACGCCTGCCTAAGAAACGTGAGGAAAAAAGAATGCGATACTAAAATCTGTACGTTCTTGCGTCGCACCCGTCAAAGCTTTCATGATTCCCTTTAAATTACAGACTCATGGTGCACAGAATAACTGAGAATCTACAGGCATCGGTTTTATTTACCTAGTGTGGTGGTGTAATGGTTAGCATTCTGGCCTCGCATTCGGAAGGACGGCGGTTCGAGTCCCCGTCTTGGCATCCAGATTTTCCAGGCAAATTCCGGGATGCTTCCTTCAAAAGGCCATGGCCGAATTCTTTCCCATTCCTTGGCCCCACCATCCTTTCCCGTCTCTAAAGACCTCGCTGTTAAGAGACGTTAAGCAATTTTAAGTGTAATTTCACGTTTATTTATTTCAAAAAAAAATCTGGTAAGTGTGGCATGAAAAATTAAAGTAAATATTATGGATGAAATTTCGTTGAGCTCATGTCATTTATTGAGATCGAAAAATTCTGTGATTCTTTGGCATGCGTGCCTCTCTAGGGTTTTGAGTTAAGTAATTATTTGCACGCTTCAGGAAAAAAATTTCTTTTTCCTGCCTTGCGCTTCGGAAAACTGGACGTAGAAAGCCAAGCAAGGAAACCATCAGAACATTTTCATTATGTTATCTTAGAAAAAAACAGTGTATTTAGTTGCGGGTTAAGCTAGAAAAATCCATAACACAAAGACAAAATTTCTATTTCTTTCTAGAAGGCATCGCGTATCTTTCTATCAGTACTTTTATCAATTGCAATAGTGAGGCGCCTAGCCCGTCTCTCTCCTGGAAGACGAGGCAAGTCAGGTGAGCTGTCGCCTTGAGAACGAGGCTATGTAGCAGTTGCCACAGAAGAACAGCTGAGCTCACAATAGAGCGAGCGAGTCGCAATTCGATACGGTACGGAGTTAAGGGCGCCACTGGCAATGTATACACCTGCAGCCATCGTTAAAGGTAGACAGACACACGCGGAGAATCTGCTCTGCACAACTCGCTGGTGAAGTTCACTCTTCCAGTCAACAGAGTCCGTGATCATAAGAAAAACCGCTGCACGAGTGTCATAGCGTTTATCAGACTAGGTAACTAGAACAACGAAGAATGACCCACAAGCGTTTTCATCATCCTCAAAAACGCTTAAGGTAGTTATGAGATCTGCAGCAGTGCATATCACGGAATTCACGTCTCCTGCAAGGGCTGCAACCACAATGGCTCTGCTTGGTGGTAGTTGCCTAGTGTGTGAAATCTCTTCATAAAGAACCTCTTCTGTGGATTTTTTTTTACAACAAAGAACTGCTTACAGAAACGTACTAAACCATATCGTGTTAGAAATCTCAGTGTATTTAATATTCAACAAATTAATTGAATAGAATCTTCAGATATTATCTTCAGTTTAAAAACGTGTAACTGCTGATTAAAATAAAACAGTGTCATCTGAGGTGGCGTTTATAAACTAATTGATTGATTTAAAATATTTTGTGAAACATTTACCAAGACAATTTGTTCCATTTAAAAATTAAAAATCCAACCTGTAACTGATATCAGAATATTTAAAACTGTTCAAATTTATTTTATTTCAGATAAAATTTCACAGAAAAAACTGTACTCGAAGAAATTTTTTCTTTCTTGTGATTTTAATATTACGTTCCCGTTGACCCTTTGGCCCAGGTTCGGATGGTTACTGCCTACGTATTTTCATCAGAAATATCGTGTGTGACATTATAGTATATTCCAAGTTTCTTGGCTACGTTCAAAATGTGTTGCTCACCTGGTAAGAGTTTTTTAACTCTATTGTATCATATGCAACCTATATCCTAGGCTTCAGCAGCCGGCTTTGTTAGTAATAACTGGATTTTCCGGAAATGTCGCATTATTTATTTGCTCATCTTAGCCGATGGCTTACATGTTGCAACCTTCGTTAGAGATACTATGTTGACTTGGCCACGCGCCAAGCGTCATATAGTACGTCGTTGCAGTTGTTCTTTCTCTCCAGAATTTCTGCTGCCTCCTTCACTAGTCTTTACCATCACTCGACTTCTCGCCACAGGAAACTTAAATTTTATCTCGCACCCGGTATTGATGGCATTCTTACCGAGACATAAACGTGAACGTCGTTCTAAAACATTCTACAGTCATAGTGCCGGTTTCAGAATTCGTCTTAGTTTTGGTATAAGACGAAGAAAAACAATTTCAGATGGTATGGAAGCAGTTATTTCGTACCAGTAGGTGAACGCAATTAAGAAACAGCTGTAACAAGGCTCGATTTATTGCATAATTAAAAGCTTCTGGAGTGGCGAAAGTTGCCTCTTGTAAATATCTGTAATGTTTCAACATAAACAGTGTTATCTATAGTCACATTTGTAAGTCAGTTTTTCAGCTTAACCATGAACACTCCAACGGGCAAGCGTGCATTAAAAAAAAGTAAAAAAATACTAAAGTAGGAATTAATTATTTTTTTTTACTTATGACTTTACGTCTCGTCTACGTCGAGGTCATTAGAGGCGGGATGGGATTATGTAAAAGGAACGGGAAGGAATTCGGCCATAGCATTTTGAAAGAAGCATCCCGGCATTCGCCTGGAGTGATTTGGGGAAACCATGAAAAACCCAAATCTGGATGACCGGACGGGGATTCGAACCAGCGTCCTCTCAAATGCGAAGCCAGAACGTTAACCGTTCACTCACCACGCTCGGTAAGGAATTAAATATGCAATCTATTATTGATAGTCGATTTCAGGTTGAATGCACAATTGCACATGTTTCACAGAATTTGGCAGTCTATGTGTTATTACTTAACTCCTGTGAAATTGTCGCACTGATTGAAGATGATATAGAGCTGTGAAAAGCAATTTCTGTTTTTACTGGTGGGTGAGTGGTAACCCCCTGTACTGGAATTCATGTAAAACATGGTTCCAAATACCAGCCTGGCCAACCAGATTTCTGTGTTCTATGGTTTGCCGAAATAACGTCATGCAACAAACGAGATGGTTCCTTAAAAAATACCCTGCCCGAATTCCTTTCCCTTCATTCTTCTTGATTCTCTGCCGTATCTGATACCTAAACAACGAGGTCCGTAAATACATTTTGAAAAAGTTTGGTTCCTTGAAGAAGACGAACACAGCTTAAAGTAATGATGGTATAGTTCCTTCAGAAACGCTATGGCCGAATTCCTTCCCGTTTGTTGTCCCTAATCCTCTCATGCCTCTAATGACCTCGACGTCGATAAGTCGTATGGTCATAAGAAAAAAAATGTTTTATTACTCGAAGTAGGCGAACATTAATTTCTGGATCGCCATATTGATTGCATTAGAGTAACACATTGGCTTCGATTGGCGACCCTGGCCCAGCGAGTTGTTGGCGCCTGTTGAGTATCCGGCTAATACCTCCGAACAAGGCAGCAGAGGCGATGATTTAGCGCTTAACCTCGGGGGTCATTGCCGACTGCGGACCCGTGTTGTGTACGAGCAGATACGGCACACAGCCGTGAATCAATTGAGCCGACGTGATCTATTGTCCTACAGTAGCGTAGGTAACCCTGGGGTACCAGCCTCTGTTGTCTGGGAGGTTCAAGAATCCTCTGACGGGGGGCAGGCTGCAATTTGACTGTCTACCACATACAAAGGTGAAGGGAGTACCCGACAATTTGTTTCTCATGGCGAACGGGATTAAAGGCAATCATCAATGCGATTAATAGGAAGTACTGTAAAACTGATATACGCATTGAACTACGAGTTTTATGCAACTAGCATGTAATGCATAGCATTAAAATAATAACCTTACAACTTCTGATATCAAATACCTCCTTTCGAATGAAAATAACATAGAGCAAATATTATTCATGATGCGATATATTGTCAGTGTGTTCAAAAATTTTGTTAAATTTTAAAATGGTCTGTAACGAAAATTTGAATGTTTCCTCAGCTTCGTTCTTAAGCAATTGTTTTTCTTTATGTTTCTTTATCCGCATTCTTAGTAGCTTTTCCTCCAATTTTGAGTTTTTCGTCCAAGCGATCTCTACTCACAAGGCAGTGTCCATAACTTCAGTCTTCTCGTCGATTTCCTCTAGCAGCCTTCCATTTGCTCCTCAAAATAAAGTGTTCTCTGTAATACCATCTTCAGACTGTATTGGTGCAACTGAGTAAATTTTAGTGCAGATATGTTAAACATTTAAAGCTCCATGACTTCCAGAAACCACTGCGGGTGAATGCCGGGATTCTTCTTTGAAAAAGATCATGGTCGAATTCCTTCCTGTTCCTTGATCCCAAATATTTTCCACCTCTAATGATCTCGAATTTAACAAGTCATAAGGTCATAAAAAAATACTACAGTCGGAGCATTGATAGAATTTATTAGGAAGTAGTTATTTCAAACTGACATAAAAAAGCATTTGCTGGGTAGGAGAAGACAATTTTACCTAACCAATTTTCCAGTTGTGCGGGGAAGCCTTAGCTTTCCACAAATATCAAAATTCTAACATGGAGGGGCAGCAAGTAATTAGATAAGAAGTTTTTTTGTGGCATAACCATCCTGACATTCGCTTCGAGTGTAAATCATGGAAAACCAAATCTAGATTCCTGGATGGGGATTCATGCTCACGTCCTGCCGAAAGCGATGCTCTAGCGTTACCAGTACAAGAGCAAGAGAGCTAGTAAAAATGCTGTACACTTATCCCACGATATTCGTGAGTCCTGTTGGCATATAAACATCTTCTTAGCAATTAATTATATGTTCCATAACCAGCAGCGCCGCTAGCTCTCATTAAAGCATCTGAAAAAATCCCTATCGTTTCAAACAAATTTTTAGTACATATGACCACAGTTAGGTTAGAGTTTCTTATAGAAGTGGTAGTTATTTTAACATTCACACTACGTAATATGTTACCGTATTTTACATGTCAGACGTTTTAACCTATGTATATATATATATTAAACTCCTTTTCCATTTGACGAATCCCATAGTTTAATTTTATTATTTTATTAGTGGATAATTATTTTAGCCTTCTTTAGTATCTACCATCATGGCTCAAAGTTCAATTCTGTGGGAATTAAAACTGGTGCTCTTAGTGTTTTCCGCTTGTGATGTTTTTGCAAGCTGTCACTATGACAACCAGAAGAGTGCGTTAATGAGCGGAAAGCAATTACACTGCAAATCAGACTGACAGATCAAATGGCGTCGCTGACGTAATGACAATTTGGTTGTTCCTTTTCCGTTAAATGTATGCATGAAAAAGCTGGAGTATAGTAAGAAGAACATGAAGTCAAGGCTGAGATTGTTCACGTGGGAATGTTATAAATATTTCTGATATGTATCGCCCTTCTGTATGGACAAAGAGAATCACGTAATTACAAACAAGTGATATTTTAATTTCTTTCACACACAAGAATGTTTGTTCTACGTAACTAACCACGTTCCCAAGAAATTCTTCTACTAAGAACTGACTTTTTCTTTTTTAATAATCGCCAAACTACAGTAGCAATGGTGATTATGATTTGAAAAATTTGTGCCTTTCTTTTAAAAGTTTTATTTTTACATTTTTGCTAAACGGGTACAATTTTAAAATACAACAAAAAGTTGGTGAAATATCATGTGAATACCTAACTATCAAACACTACCTTAAGGTTCTTCCATTGATAATTGATTTTAACAACTCTTATTGATAAATTATAAGATTCAAATTGAAGTTAACATGGATGGAACGATGTACGTCGATTGTTATACTCATTACTGATATATGGGATCTCCATCAATTAGAGTTAAGGGGGGATATTTCAGAGAGGTAGCTATCTATATATGGAAACCTTCATTTTAGAATATATTTCTAAAAATAAGAATTAATAGTTTTACAAAACATGACAACCATGTTATACCTGACAAACATATTTGAACGTTGGAAATCATTTATATACGATAGAGATGTGCTTCTGAATGTTCTAACCAGATTGTACCACTGTCTTACAGCTAGAGATAAACAAAGAATTATATAATTAGAACTAATTGTTTTACTACTGAATAACGTATAATATGAAGACAGTAATGTCAGGTAGGTACCAACATGGGGAATTAGAAATAGTTAATAGCCTTCATAGTAGCCACGAAGGCAATCTATTTCTATGGAGGAGGTGTTCAATACCATCGGCTGGGTAATGGGAACCATTTGTTGTGGGAACGCAATTAGTATTTCCCGACTGTTTGCGAAACGCTAATTCACGCAATGGCTGCTTGAGTTTCGGATTGAAATCATAGTCACTTATTCAATATTTCAAACCACTATCAACGGTTTTTCTCATCTGTCTTCAGTCTATCGACTGATTTGATACAATACATCGTCTCTTCGAATCTTGAGCTAACCTCTTCATCTCAACGTACCCATTACTACTATGTCCTCAATTATCGGCTTCGTAAATTTAAATATTTGTCTTCTTTTGTGGTTTCACCCTTCGACTGTTCCCTCCACTAACAAATTAATCAATCAAAAATCTTAATATGTCATCCGCTAACCTTTCTGCGAGACTCAACAAAACCCTGTTGCATGGTCTTACATCTGTTAGAGTTTGTAAAACAAAGACGCAAAGTCCTCAAAGAATTTATCATTCATTTTTTTCCGAATCTGCCGTGATTCCGTATCTGGAAACGTCCTAAAAGAAGACACAGAAATTTGAATGGACTCACTGGAATTTGAACCCAGTGTTTCACGAAAACTTTCATATGTGCCTCTTTGCTTTGAATAATGGAATTAACCTAGTGCAGAAAGATCTGTGGATATCAAAGTTTTGTAACACACATAATAGATTATAACATTTAGGTTTAAAGTGATCACTAGAATATGAACTTTCTATTATCTGGCATTTTTCCCGATTGCCAGCCGTCTCTGGCCTGTTTGGTGAGCACAAGTGTCTGTGAACTATGACACTATGGTCTGTGATAATAGTATTATTTTGTTTGTGAGCAGTGTCGTTTTCTTACGAGAGATTTGTTTTTCGGTTTGAACATTCACCAAGAGCTTATGGAAAACCTTCTACAATGTATGTTCGAAATGTCACGTGCCAGCATTAAAACCGAAGCACATTGTACCTTCCTATCCAATACGGTGGATCTTTTAACGTACATGAAAATGTATTACCTGTCTCGGGATTGGTCATTAGCCTTTACTGAAATGTAGGGGAAGATTGATAAACTACCCTGCCAATAAAAATCGCCAGTGGCCGGTGTCTTCCTATTTTGTTCCAGGCATTGACTTTAGGAAATGAATTACAGATGGCGCTGGATTGAATACCCGCCAATGGGGAGCTAACAGAGTCGCTTCAGTTTCCTCGGAAGACATACTGTCCGATGTTGTCAGATTGTACAAAACTGGGGTGTTAGACTCTAACCAGAATTGCCAGTTTTTTTTCCAAAGAGTGTACACAGTCAAACTGACGAGGTTTAGGTAAAATATGATGTAGTATATAAATTGTGGTGTGTATTGCGACTCCATATAGCTGTGGCAGAAGGCCATACTGCAGTGTATTGTGTAGGGCACAGCGAGGCAGCCAATTGACCGGTGACGTGCTGGTACCGGACGCAGTCGTTAGAGCGTCAGCACGCGTGATGGATGGACGCCATCACGCAACTTGTGCTCCGTTCTCAAAACGTTTCCGCGACGTTGCACTGTGCGGCAGGTAGGCGAGATTGCGCGGTCCATCAGCAGAGAGCGATATTAACGAAATGGCCGGACTAACTGGCAGCGAATGTGAGTACGCGCGTGGGTGTACCGAGCGGGTGACGTAAATTATGGACCCGGCCTGTCAGCACCTGGCGCGTAATGTGCTGTGCTAACGCGGAGGGCGACGGGAGAAGTGGTGGCGAGCACAACAGAACACAGCCAGCTCAGTAATATTCACGGCGAGACACGGAGCCACAATCAATAACAGCTTGTCTGTTTATTTCGGTAGTACCACTGCAGCAACAGTGGTGTGAAACGACAGAAACAAATACGTCACAAGCATAATGCATTTAACGAAGTAAAGTTCGGAATAAACGAATTAACCGTGAACTTCCATACTTACCTAAAAAAAGTTATCTTTTCATATTTGAGAGAAAGATGAAAATTTCTAGGATATGGAAGTAGAAAGAGTTTCTACAACAAATAGATTCCATCGCCGTACTTCCATCTAGAAGCAGTCTGATGGCTCAGTGGTTAAGACCTCTGACCGGAGATCGATAGGTGCCCTGTTTGAAACCCCGCCTCGGCTGCGATTTTCAAAGGCCCTCAACCCGAACTTGTTGTTGAATATGACGTACATCAGAACGCTTCTGTAGTTCAGATTAAGTGTTAAGCTGTAGGTCCCCTAAACGAGGTATGATTGCGCGGCGAATCGAAAACTCTGTCACCTGGCGGCCGAACATTCCTTCGGGACCATAAAGCCAACAATACCATACGTCCTTTAGTCACTGAAGACTTCAAAACCTTTACCAATTTTTGATGACTTTTTATTGGTGATAAACAATCTAGTGCAAGGCAATGAAGAGAACATATATAAATACTATTTAATATGTTCAAGGACAGTGTTATGCATGAATGATTAATTAAAAGTTTGTAATTCTAAGTGTAGATGTGAACTATGGTGTTTGGAGGACAATTTGCGATGGTTTGTAATAGTTTATATACATACAAAGAAGATAGATGTGCAACTCAATCAGGCAATGAGAATAATTACGGGATGTATTCGCAGCACGAACACCATATGGCTTCCAGTGCTATGCAACATCTCACCCCCATCACTAAGAAGATCGGAAGCTCTCTTAAAAATCTGGAAAAATATCCTGAAAAACCCTCAGCTGCCTATACATCAAGATATAATTCAAGCAAAACATCAACGCTTGAAATCAAGAAAACCACCATGGCGCACAGCAATCAACCTTACAGACTCCTCTTTTAACATCAATAAGCTGTGGACAACTCAATAGGAGCAGTCATCAGTAGCCAATAAAAATCTAGTTGAGGACCCCTCAGTAAGGTTACAAGGTTTCGATCTCCCCAGGCGGCAGTGGAGAATCATCAATCGAATTCGAACAGGACAAGGCAGATGCGTCTACTTATTATACAAATGGGGCTGGGTAGATTCTGCAAATTGTGACTGTGGAGCCACCTCACAGACAATCAATCACATCGTTTCTGACTGTCCTCTTCGGGCCTACAAGGGAACAATGGCGGAATTACATGATTCGTCGATCAGTGCAGTTGACTGGATTAAATCATTAGATCTCGAGATATGAAATTTTACAAGCTTGTGATATTTACATTTCCTGTTGTGTACCTTGTTAATCATACGATAAATAAATAAATAAATAGTTTATACAGATAATTTTGTGTTTAAATACTTTTAAATATCTTTAATTTTCATTTCCATGTGTTTTATGATGATTGTGAATGATTTTACATTAATTCTGATCGTTTTTGTGTGGAATTAATTGTTACAGTATTGTTAGAATTCGAGAAACATCGGTCGGAACATTTTAAACAATTTTGAATGTTTCTAAAGTATCTATTTAAGCGCGCAGAGATGGCGAGAAGAGAGAGTTGTCAGTGTGTGAGCTTAATCGTTGGAACATTTGTTTATGTATGTACTTAATATCATTGGATCGAAACGACGCCTGTTTTATAACGTTATTATAGTGCGCACGCCAGAGTAAACAGAGTCAAAGTTATTCTTCGAGAATTCACTTAATACAATTAAATACTTACTAAGCACAACATTCCAGTTTATACATTTCAAAGACATACTCACAACACGGCTACTTTAATAAGTCGTATGAAGGAATGGTAAAAATTACAATAATATTAATAAGCTTAATAAAGTTGTCTTCTAGAATACCTTATTTTTATAGTGCAAATTATTTCCATAACTGTTGGCGGATGGGAAGAATATGCTGGTTGGTGTCCAAGTCATCAGATAAATGACTGTCGAGAAGTCCAGGTTCGAAACCAACTTTGGTCTCTAAGATGCTTAATCTGTTCAATTATCGGTGGCGAATTATCTGTGAAAGTTTAAGCTCTTCCTTGCGCTCAATTCCACATTAATTAAGGTTGTCATTACTTGTGAGAATCATCAAGCTAGGTGACCATAACATAGGTGAACTGAAACTCACTTATGCTACTAAACCGCCATTCTGAGTCAGCCGGTAAGAAAAGCAACACGCGTTGTAACCTGAGCTCTCGGTGATAAATTTAGTATTTATATGAACTACTAGAGCTAAAAATGTATTTCAGTATTTTGTTTCCCTCTCGTGTGAAATAATATCATTGATCTAAATATTATGTCTCAGTGCAAACTCGCGTAATACCAAGTTGTACCAAAGCCAGCTGAATACCAAAAGAACTGCATACTCCAGATAACGATAACATACATTAGTTCGTATTGCATTGCGTAGGAATATCTTTTTTGAGATATAAATATGTTTGCTTCTTTGATGTTTTGTTTTATCTCTATCATTGTGTTATACAGGTATATGGTTCATCCTGTTAACTGTTGCATACTGAACAATAAAAATATTAAATTCAGTGTTTTCAATGTTTTCGTCAAACCAGTTAGTGAAAGAAACAAAAAAAAATGGCTGAAATGGGTCCTGAAATTTCATATCGGATAACAAATGGGAAAGAATAGAAAAGGAAGAGAAGGATATTTATTTTGGGTACTTAAGAAACGAGAACCGGTAATGAAACGTGAAACGCCAGCTGCCAGAGAGAGGACAAGTTTCAAACACCTGTTTTAAGCCACTAGGCGTGCCTGGTGGATTACAGCGCAGTTTTTAATTCGTCTGCTGGCGGTAGATATCAATCCGAGGTATTTCCCGGGAAGCAGCCATCCAGTTTCTACACCGGATCCGGATGCCTGGCCACGGCCGCGGGCAAATTTCCCCGCCATGTTTTAATTAAAAAGTTTTTCAAGCCTTTCTCATCGAGCTACATTAATCCCCAATAAAAATATTTGCTCAGCTGCTGAGCGGTTCAGTGAAGCGGATACTTTAGCTCGTTAAGCGAATGCGCGTCTAGCTTCTCGTCCGGCTAGCACCGTGATTACACTTTGCTTCCTCCGTATTATGTAGATATGCCGGGAACGAGACCCTGAAAACTCGGGGAGTCTACATTGACGTCACCGTGTTAATAGCAAAACGAGGTCGAATATTGAACTGCTTAGTGCTCAGTTCGATGCCGAATCAGACCATCTTCACTCACGATTTTAATGGTTTCTTGTGATTACTCCAGACGGCCATTGTCTTTTTTTTTTTTTTATCCTTTTGGCTTTGCGCCTCGTCAACGGCTACGGTCTTGTAGAGGAGGGATGGGACTGGGGACAAGGAACGGGAAGGAATTCGGTCATTGCCTTTTTGAAGGTACCATCCCGGCATTCGCCTGGAGTGATTTGGGGAAACCATGTAAAACCCAATCTGGATGCCCGGACGGGGATTCGAACCCGCGTCCTCCCGAATGCGAGGCCAGAACGTTAACCGTTCACCCACCACTCTCGGTCCATTGTCTTCTATCCTCTATCTAGCCGCAAAGCAAACCTCCCCAAACAAAGGAGGAAAATGATAGATAGTAAGAGTATCATCTCCCCGTTTATGTAACGAATGATTCGATTACGGTTAATCATATCGCAAGTCCCAATTTAAGTCTTGTATTGACAATATATGTTGAAAAACGTTTCTTTCTGAACCCAGTCTCCGTTCCCGCTTCGCAAAACCTTCAGTTAATACTTCGAATTGATGAAAGTTAAAAAGTTCTTTCTAAGAAGTTTTCACACCAAATCTCTTAAATATTTAACAATTTCCAAAAAAACTTATGCATTATTTCTAGATCAAGGAGCTTCCTAAATATATTTCGTACATAAAGATCCACCTCTACTCTTTCTTCAATAAATGAACGTTTTCTGTGAATTAAGTGAATAAAACGATATATTGTGTATTATAGCGCTCATTCAGAAGATAACAGAACGAACTACCAAATACGTCCAAAGTTTATTTTTTTTTTTTAAATTTCGACTGCCGCGTAGTTTAAATTTTCTTATTTCGCATCGCAACTGATTTTTTAATGTATCTCTGATAACTGTGTTGATGCATTTGACGAATTTAGTATCATTCTTGTAGCTTGAGAAAATATGTAACATGTTTTTATCTTAAAACTCTTCATTTTAACGGACTATTCAGCATAAATGTTTTGTTATAACGGCATAAGAGAGCCGTTCCATGGGACGAAAATAAAAACAATTTCAAAATTCTTTCAAAAACCCTGATGTGAGGCTCTGAATATTGTCCATTATTTAATACATTGAATAGTAAATGAGCCGTAGCCGAGACGGATAAGTAGTACTCCTGCTTTATACTAGAATTTTTATGGGCTCTTAAAATCTCCTTTCAGGAAAATATTCCCATGTTTTTAGTGAAATCAGAAACGACTCTCCAATTTACTCTATAGAACAAGAAGTTGAATTAACGAAAGAAGGAGGAGGTTAGCAAAATTGAAATTGTGTCATTTAGTCAGAAAGTACCCATAGGGATGTACACTGGGTTGTTCGACCAAAGTTGCATCAGTTTTACTTCGGCGAGCATTTCTGCTAACATTCTACGGCTTTCTTCAAGATAAGACCCTTCAGCGTCTTCAAACTAGGAATAAGGATGGATTGTTGAATTTCTTTCAGCTGGTGGGATACGAAAAGAAGCAACTGAACTATAACTAATAACTCCATAAAATGTTTACACCTACGCTTTTATTAATTACTGGAAAATTTTGTCTAAATCTGTCTCCAGTCAATAAAGATACGACAAACGGTGGTGGAAAAATAACTTTATTACACAGATAGATATTGAATTCTGCCGAATCTTACGGAAATGTTACATATTGAAAATACCATTGGACTGACGTTTTCAGTCACTACGGAATTCATCGGAATGTAATAATCCAGAATTCGGCACGGATTAACAGCCAACTGCAAGGTGGAACGCCATCGGAAAAGGAGGACACGCCATTCAATGTGACATCGCTAGTTTGACTAGTGGTCAAATATAATTAATTAAAAGAATACTGAAATGGTTTTAAACACTATACGAAATTATCTGAAGCCGAAACTCCAAAGAAATAGGCCTAAACAATTTTTGTAAAAGGCCTAAAAACGTCGAAGATGATTGTACTATCCGTTTATTTAATGATTTAATAATGGGTTAGGCACGTAAAAAAAGGAAATGTTGCTTTGTAATATCCTTGCAAATAATATCTTACGCAATTATCTAAAATATAAATAACAGACGACCTGCCAGTGTAACTACGCACTTTAAGGAGCCAGCACACTGAATAGGGGAGATGCAAGGGGACCAGGTTCGACTCCTCGTCCTGATTGCTGTTTTAGGCGGTTTTACGAAATCATCTAGGCTAATGATAGATGACCTGCAATCTACGACTCGTTAGCTACACATAGCTATGGTATACACTTACCATACATAACACAAACTTACAAGTTTCACAGATAGTTAGCATTTTTTTTTTTACTTTTGGCTTTACGCCTTGTCAACGTCAAGGTCATTAGAGGCGGGATGGGACTGGGTAAAGGAACAGGAAGGAATTCAGCCATGGACCTTTTGAAGGAAGCATAACGGCATTTACCTGGAGTGATTTGGGGAAACGATGGAAAACCCAAATGTGGATGCTCGGACGTGGATTCGAACCGACGTCTTCCCGAATGCGAGACCAGAACGTTAACCGCTCACTCACCACGCTCGATAGATGGTTATCAACACAAACATTCTTCCTGTAGGTTAAATGTTCCGGATTTCTCAAATCCTATTCTAATTAAGGTAGGACACAGGTCTTGCACCCTCTCATAAGTTACACTGGCTGCTTGTGTAAACAGGAAGCTGGTGTCGCAAGATCCACAGATGGACATTTCACAAAAAAAATATTGCATTGACTGGATGACGTAACTACGAACGCTCTAGATGTATGTTATATACTTCCTCTTTGAATTCATTTCCCAACTATTGTGGTTGATCCCGCATTCACTTTTGTGTCCTTCACAAAGCTGTAAAAGGCCACACACCAAGGTTATCACAATTGTAATGGACATGAAGTAGAAACTATGGACATTTATGTCAAGGGATTTAGTTCGAAGAGTTCTGATCTTTCCACGATCAGTCCGGAACCTTCCTTTTGTGTCGGTCGTGGAGAGATGTTTGATACCTGATAGTCGGAATTATGACCGTCATTAGGTAATGTCAGACTGAAGGATATCCGTCCAGGGACGAACCGCGACCATAATTTTGCGAATCAGCTCGATCGCGACTGTCTTAGTTGCGTAACGAGTGGGTGGTGTTGGCTGCTGTGTCGGACGTTCAAGGCTTGCAGCGGAAAGTCGAGCAGACTGCAACGTCTGTGCACCTTCTTTTCTGCTTGCACTCAACCAACCGTGAATAAAGTACTCCATCTATATCGTTTTAATGAAATCGTTGGACACTCGGAGGTCTAATGGACTCAGGTTCAAACCTGTCTAATTGCGTGCCGATAATCTTAATTAGTATTAGACATTTTTTTTAAATTCACATTGGTTAACGCATGGATGGTCCCACTCTTCGCTGCAAATACAACTTGTTACACAACAAAAAACTCTAAAAGACAAACACATCTGCGCAAAACTTGTACGACTCACAAATAACCCTCTAGTTATATTGTCCTTATTTACCTCAACCTTGACAAGAGGCGATGTCACTATGGTTTTAAGACGTTTCGGGGGAGTGGGGAGGGGATGAAAGGAGTTAGCTAGTTCAAGGAAATGCATTCCCTAAGACACCTATTTTATGCTTATTTTACTTATTTACTTACTTCTAAGTAGATCGATACAGCCATATCATTCACCTAAATTAGTTGAAACGAACTGACAGTCATGATAATGGTTCGAAAAGTTTTCGGTCTCTACCAGTAAATTTGACACAATCAGAAAATTATAATATTTGATATCTCCCGAGGATTTGGTTCACAATCAAATAATTTTATGTATAATTACAACGTGTGTTAAAATGTATGGCCAACTCTGAAGAGTCTAAAAACATTTTGTCGGTTTATGTTCAAGTAAGCATATAACATTTTTCAGCGCG
Organism: Vandiemenella viatica; assembly: GCA_031002005.1. Classification (NCBI taxonomy): domain Eukaryota; kingdom Metazoa; phylum Arthropoda; class Insecta; order Orthoptera; family Morabidae; genus Vandiemenella; species Vandiemenella viatica. The sequence continues at coordinate 127,045,673 of JARYHS010012519.1, read as the reverse complement.
AGTTCTGTTTTGTATTTAAATCTTCGTCTGAAACTTTGGAGAAATTTTAAGTTATTTAAGCTCTTTAGGCAAAGTAAATCGTTTTCACGGATTGTATTTGAGTATCAGTCCGTTCCTGCGAGGAATTATTTGACATTAATCCAATGCTCTTTCATGGCGGTTAGTCAAAACGATGTTGGACATCAGTGAAAATCAGAAAATAAAGTGTTAAAATTTGATAGAAGATGCATCTATAATTAAAGATAGTACGGAGTAATGAAAATGGTTTAGTTTCAGCACTTCAGTGGGTCATCATTGTCGGTATGTTCTGTACCGGTGAATGCGCAATAACTCCAATTAGTTTTACTTAACATAATTATTGACCATTATTCTTCGTGACCCAGAATGGTGGGTTATGCTTGTTCCTGGTAACCGCTAGGACATCTGTTCGATTCCCGATTTAGTTATCCAGATATCGGTTTCCACGGTTTCCCGAAAACATTAGAGTCTAATGCCTGAACGGTTCATTAAACGGCAACGACCGTATTTCTTCCTGTTACTTTACCTCTCCCGGCTTCGACGACATGGACGTCAACGATCCCTAATACCACAACAAAAAAAGTTCTTCGTTGAGAGTCATTTGACAAGTATCCAATGACTGTGTGCTGAAAGAGTGAAAAAACTGATATGATAACCGACTGATGATTAGATTCGATATAATTCGATTAGTTTATTTTCAGTTATTATTTCAGAAGATGGAGCAACTTTTGCACCTTTATTTCTCACAAACTATAAAACATTCAAATACGTGGAAGACAACACTGGATAGAGGAAGGTTCAAAGTTTTAAACCCACGCATATTAGTTCAATTTGATGCCGCCAACGGCGCTGTTGCCTACGTGGAAATGGCGTCGCTGCAGGAGAAGTCGTTTTGTGTGCTACAATATGCAAAAGTTAATCAATTGTTGATGTGCAGCGTTGCAGCGTGCATTTCATCGCCACTTCGTCAGAAACAGAGTTACGATTGTCACAAGAAATTCGTAGAAGTTGGGAACATATGCAAAGGGGAAGGCATGATGGATTAGAAGAGGTCACCAGATCTACTTACCCGTCACGATTTTTATCTGTGGGTGCAGGTAAAAGGTAAGGTGTTCGTACCACCTGTGCTGTAATTCGATGAACAGGGTCGAGTTAATGTATGTATGCCAAGGAATAGAATACCGTTTTTCGTTTCTCAAGCAATAGATGTTGTTCATGTCATATGTAGGTAGTAAAATTTTGAACCTTCCTCTTGCCAATGACGCGTGGCACGTATTTCTGTCTTTTATATTTTGTGAGATATAAACATGCTAAATCTTTTTGATAACCCTGTATAAGTAATTGTGTAGACTTCCGCGGTCGCTGTGAATGTTATCTTGATTGCCGGGGTGGAACAGCATCAATTTTTCAAAACCTACGTTTCAGCAATCATTCTGCGGCTTTCATTAGAGGATTACCATGGTTGGGATCAATGGGATATATGTTACTCCTTTGATGAAAGCAACAGAATAATGCCTGAAACGTCAGATTTTTTTTAAAAAAAAAAATTGACGCATTTCCACCTGGACAACCGAGATAACATCATCATTATCGTTGGGGACCATCTCCAGTTTCCCGGGTGTGATTTACGAGCCTTGGTTGTTATAGACGAGCGGTTTCCACTGTTTCCTATCCAGTAAAGTTTCTCTGTCCGTGATGTATTACCAATTCCAGCCTCTTCTCTCTACGTCGTCCTTCAGTTGGTCTGTCCATCTTCTTCTTGGTCTTCCCACTGGTCTTTTGCCCACTATCCTTTTTCCCAAATAAGTTTTTGGTATTCTTGTACTAGTCATTCTCTTGACATGCCCAAACCATTTAAGTCTTGATGACCTAAGTTTCTCTTCATGGATTCCCTTAGCTCTAGGTTTGATCTAATCTCATCATTCTTTATGTGGTCAAGTGTAGTTTTCTGGAGGGCCATTTCACATGCTTGATGTTAGTGTGCATGTTTCCAAGGCACATGTGAGAATAGGAATGAGATATGATTTGTACAAGAGAATTTTTGTTCTTCTGGGAACCTTCACGTCCCATAGTAAGCCCCGCACAGTACAGTAGAAGTTGGCTCCTTTGGTTACTCTATCCATTATTTCCAACTCACTTCTACCTTTATTAGCAAGATAACGTGTATAGGCTAATTTAGTAAGGTGTAACCAGAAATTCCTGTTAAAAATACATTTCTGTTTCCTAAACGTATTTTGACAGCGTAACATCGTATTTTGTGTCTCAGTATATAGGTTTCAAACAATTATATTGTGAATTGAAAGGTATCCGGTTTTTTTGCCCTATGTTGTTAGCCTTACATACCTCCCACCTTGACAAACACTCTCTCATCTGTTCCACCAAATTACAGTCTCGAATTTCTGGTCCAGTGTATCACACCGGGCGGCCGCCGGAACACAGGTAATGATAGGGACCCGGGGTAAGGTTATACTCCGCTAATTGGATCTGCAGAGTGACGGTCGCAGGGCGATCCGAAGGCTGCAGTGCTTTGCTTTGCGAAGGCCGACCGCTTCGTTCGTTATTTAAATTGTCGGTTGCGGATCGTACATACGCGGCCGTCTCTGGCATTAAGGACGGCCCAGATATCTGCTCGCTGTCATTACGAGACACTTTATATAGGTACTTGAGCCCAAACGACATTGCGTACCGGGCATTCACGTGTCAGAGCAACGGTGTCGTTACTGCCGCAATGACGTTAACTCCTGATCACATCAGTAACGGCTACTACATTTCTTCTTCTATAGCAAAAAACCTAAGCCTGTTCGTAATCATAGATACAATTTACTTTCTCTGATAAATCACCGTATTCGTTCTCTCAGTACAAAATAATCTTTGCATACTAATCAACCCACTGAATCGCGTTCAAACGAAGAATTTTTATTGATCCGGAATGATCATCTTTTTTTTTTATTGGATACCTAGGCTAATTCGATAGGAATCGGTCATGTAAGCGAAAAAATGGTCAAATTCTATATGCTAACGGTATAGCTAATAACGAAAGAATTTCGTGAACTGCTTTGCGAAAGTGGCATTCGTTTTGAGTGCCACGTGTCCGGTATATTTACAAGTCCCAAAAAGCTTAAAAATCACAAGAGTTATGCGTACCAAATTACAGAAATTTAAATACCCGTGTGGAATAAATAAAAAAGGGGTGGATAGAAGCAGCTAAGATGATATTTCTGAGAGGCGTGGCTGGGTATACATTAATAGATAAGAAAAGTGAAGACATAAGGAAAGAATTAACAATTTTTTTATCTCAATTATGAAATAATTAGATATAGCATGAAATTGACGGAGCAGCTAACGCGTATGGAGAATACCAGACCGCCAAAGCTTCTGCTTAATTACAAGTTAAATCAAGAATGAGGATAAATCGACCTAAGAAGAGGTTGTTACAAAAAAAAAAGTGTGAACCTTGACGATGATGATAAAAACAAGAGCGATAAACACTATATTGATGAAATAAAAATTGATGTATTCCGTCATTCGCTGCAAATAATAATACTCCTACACATACGGTAGACTGGCAGGTGCCGACTATAAGGTACCTTTCGCGTATAAACTTAGATCAATCGCATGCAGGATTATAATCCTATACTCTATGAAAAAATTTCATAGTATTAAGTGCGCCTCAGATGCCAAAGGTGTTACAGTTATGACTTGGTTATCTGACATCTATTTTCACAAATTTTTCAATGTGTGCTACTGTCACAAATCTGTAATATTCTCGCAGCTTCTGCTAGCTTCATGTGCTGATAACATTTCTCGCATCGCGTTGTCAGCAGCATTAATGAGGTCTTATAAGTGCAGATTGTTGGACGCTGCGCGTAATTTTATAAATGTTGCAGGGTCTCTTATGCCCCACATTCACAAGTAGTATTTGGATCTTCGAGATAACGCTGTCTTGATAAATAATCTTTTGTCCTGACTTCAAAACTTCTAATCTTGTCTAACACTCTCCATATTTTTCAGTTGAGATTGTTTCTATTCATAGTTACCAAAAATGAATACGTAAGTTACGGTTCCTGTTAAAAAATTTAACATATTAAACTATGGAAGTAGCAGTAATGCAATAAATACTTCCTACGTATCATCTCCAACGTGTATAGCAACACAACATGTAATTTCCGAGTAGGCTACGAATTGCAGTAACAGTCCTTCTTGTCCTTGTCTAAAGCTATTAGTTTCCTCCGTTGACGTTCTTTGACGTGTTTTGCTTCCAGGACTGTAATTGCTTTACAAGGTTTATGAGGAATAGTGGATAACTTTACGAAGTTTTTAGACGTAATTACTTTTAGACCTCGGAGACAGCCATAAAAATTTTAAGCACACTTACACTAAAGCTTAGACTATTCGAACGTGAAGGGTAACCTTCAGCCATCCCGTTCACCACCAAGCCCATTACCTACACACCCAGTTTTTTACCATTTAGTTTTAAACTTTAGTCAGCTGTTGGGTGGAAAGGAATTTGCAGTTGTGGTGATATGTTCGTACTATAATAAAGCGTTTTCCCTAAACAACGAAGAATTTTTTTTTTTTTTTGCTGTCCTCTGTCTTTTGACTGGTTTGATGCAATCCTCCATCCTTTCCTATCCTGTGCTAGCCTCTTCATTTCTACATACCCCTTATAGCCAACGTCCTCAATTATCTGTTTCATATATTCTAATCTCTGTCTTCCTCTACAGTTCTTACCTTCGACTGTTCCCTCCACTAACAAATTAACCAATCCAGCATGTCTCAAAATATGTCCTACCAGCCTGTCTCTTCTTTCCATAAGATTCTTCCACAAACTTCTTTTCTCACCCATCATTTCCAAAACTCGTTCATTTCTTACTTTGTCTCTCCACTCAATTTTCAGCATTCTTCTGTAGCATCACATTTCAAATGCTTCAATTTTCTTTATTTCCGTTATTCCTAAAGTCCATGTTTCGCTACCACAAAGTGCCGTGGTCCACACAAAGAGTTTTAAAACATTCTTTCTAATTCCTAGATCAATATTTGAAACTAAAAGGTTTCTCTTTTTGATGAAGGCTCTTTTTGCTAGTGCTATTCTGCTTTTAACATCATTCCTGCTTCGGTCATCGGTTGTAATTTTACTTCCCAAGTAACAGAATTCACTTACTTCTCCTATTGCATCGGATCCTATTTTTATATTTAATCTACTGTGATTTGTATCGTTTCTGCTACATTTCATCACTTTTGTCTTGCTTTGATTTATATTCAGTCCAAAATCTTCCTTCAGTATTTTGTTCATGCCATTAAGTAACTTCTCAATATCCTCAGCCTTCTCTGCTAACAAGATAATGTCATCAGCAAATCGTGGCATACTGATTTTTTCTCCCTGAAAACTTATGCCACATAGAAATTTTTCTTTGACTTCCTTCATTGCTTCTTCTACATACAAGTTGAATATTAACGGGGATAGACTACAACCTTGTCTCACACCCTTTTTAACTGATGCATGTCTCTCGTGATACTCTACTTTTATTATAGCCACTTGATTCTTGTATAGTTTATAGAGTATTCTCATTCAGTGTAGAAATTTTTTGTTCTAAGTAAATCAGTGCTTTTCATTTAAGCTTCTTCATAATTCGATTCTTGTTGCTCTGTTGGATAGACAACCAATTGTGATGACAGTATTTATGGCATGCCCCATCATTATAATCAGGCTGGCAGTTGCTTCGGAACTGCGAATCAGAAATACAATATAGTCCGTTCAGTTAACAGAGGCGGCTCAAGGTTATCTGAGCTATCCTTACTCCGCTGTCCTTACCGCTTTGTGTGAACGGGGAAATTTGCCACTCGTTTACGTGGATACAGTGGTCAGCTCCGGGAGATAGGAATGGGAGGGGGCAGTGAGGAACAGAGCTAGTGAATCACTACCTCGTGCCACCGGTTTTGAGTGTACAGGGTATAGTCACATAAATACAGTGAAACCTTGACGTTCTCAGCCAAACTGCTGGATCTTTAAAACTATCAATGCTGTTCTGAGTTATATTACATTCGCCTCGAAGTTACAATCACATATGTTTGTTACATGTATCAGGTTCAACCTTTTTAGTATTGAGTATGCCTTACTGATTTTGTTTTTTGTCTGCTGTGTACAGGTGCCTGGACGCAGGGTCCGGTGTACGTGAATCCAGCTGGAGGTTCTCCAGCTGTCCAGTCAACCAGCCAGGCTGCCCCGGAGGCACTCGTCACCCAGACGGTCTATGGGTTCCTTGACTTCACCACTACTATCGGAAACACCGTCATGATCTTCTCGCCGCAGAGCGCAGGTGAGTTTCTCTGCTACAACTATAGCTGCGGTCAGCTCTCGTATTGGCTTTTAGGTGATGGAGTAACAATGTCACCAATCCGAACTTACCTAACAGGATCTCATAAAGAGACCAGCACAAGTGACTAACAAATTCATATCAAACTTCAATAAAAATTCATGGTAATACTATGGATTGCTGCAAAGAGACCCCCAGTTGATCACGGTTTAGTATAAAGAATGAGGTATGGCGAGTATTTTTCGTTGTTGGAAACGAAAAAGTTTGAATTACTGGTTCAACTTCACTATACCCTAAATCTATTTATTCTTTCCACTGACTTTAGTTTGTCAGTCCGAACGATAAGTTAATGGTACATATGAAGCTAACAAAAACTAATTGAAGACCATATCTGGATAAAACCCATTATTTTATCTAGTTCTGCAAATACTGAAATGGTGCAGAATAAGTACCAGGATAAAATTAAGGTAGGCAGTAAATCATGCAGAATCTCTCTAAGCATAATACTGACTTCACCATCTCCAGTTTCAAAAGGCTGTTCTGTGTGATCTGAAACACATGAAGTCTAAAATTAGCGGTTTCCAAATTTTTCGTACTTCGCCCCCAAGCCGTACAACGAATTTTTTCCACGCCCCCTTCACTCCCCCGCCTCAGTTTTATTATTAATAAGGTAAAAGCTTTCTTTTCAATTCTAATAACGACGTGTTAGAAGAAACTCACTAACTATATGATGTTAGGAAGAAGTTTTTCAACCCTAAGTGGCGGCGAAGGAGACATAGTACTTGCGACGTTGTAAGTTTGGGTATCACCAACATGGGCTGTGCAGCTACGTCGAACACTGCGTCCCCCCCCCCCCCCTTAGTTGGTCTTGCCCCTTCCTACTTGGGAGGCACGCACCAATGGTTTGGGAACCTCTAAACTAGACGAATAAGATGTCACCCAAAAACATTTAAATATTCCTTTCGTCCTCTTTAGTACTGATACAAGTCAAAATACGTCACTTTAGTACTAAGAAATGAAACGTGTTGATATAGCTGCAACTGAATGATATTTCTGTGTCAAATAGAGCCAGTTAATTCGGTTTCATTGAGTTTTCAACTTTTTTGTGTTATTTTTTTCCGTCAATCTCCATATTGACCGTCCAAATGTTCTTCCATCCTGCACATTATCTATATACCTCCTCAGAATTCAAGTATTCTTTACATACGGCCAGACAACTTTAACATTACATCCTGTGCTCTTCGTGAGGTTCTCTTTCACGTTTCTTTTTATTTATTCTTATATGACTATAACCCATCTTTTTTTTTTTTCTTTTTTTTAAGTTCAGTATACTCATTTCCTAAGCTTCGAATATACTACGTTCTCTATAAAATGTGTATTGTTGCTATCGAGTGATGTGACTTTTAAATTATCTGCTTACCACGCAACCCATCAACCATGTGTTAATCATATTTTATTTACGTATTTCATACTCCACACTAATTATAAAACTTTCCCGTTTGCGACTAAAACTAAAATTCTTTCCCCTTTAGATTCCCATCATTCAATGAGATGACGTTTTCAGAAGGGAAAATTTGAGTGTAGCTTTCATTACATATTTAGATACATGATGTTGGCCTGTTTAACTAAGGTAGTGACGAGAGAATCGCATGGTTTCGCTCTACTTTTGTAATCATAATAACAATAGTTTACACATTCAGTACAAAGATGCATTCGAAGATGGAACTTGTATTTGCACCATTTTTCCTTGACTTCTTGCTCTACATAAAATTATAATTTCAGTTGCAACACGTTACAGGTTTGTCCCACTCATCTCTCATTAGTTTCTAGTACAACCTGGCAGTTGGTATAAAATTCTGGTGTCAGCGAGGGCATGGGCTGTAAAATCACTGTTAGAAATTTGACGATGCCAACGATGAGCATAACTCAAAGAAAGCAGCCAGAATGTTGGTAAAAAGTGGTAAAGAAGAAGAGGTAGATTGAATGAGATTTTAATTCATTCTTGTGGAGAGGTTGCCCTGTAGTATATATATAAGAAATCTTTCGGTAACTTCTGTGAATGTTTCTCAATGACAATGGTAACTAGTTACTGGTAACCGACAAGTGTGTGTCCCATAAGGCGTTCGACGACCTGTTAGAAAGAGAGATCTCTCTTTCCACGAGGTACGCGCAATTAATTTACATAAACCAATGCTTCGTACGACCACGAGGGGACACGCGTGTGGTTACGTAAAGGGCATCTGCATAAAGGCGCTCTCTGTATGTAATACTACACACGACCCGCAACAGAGAGCAAACAGCACAGGCCAGCGTGCACAATGTAACGTGCCGCGTGGCTTTCATCCCTGTAAATGTTGAATCCCAAGCGCTCCGCGTAACTCTCATACTTATATTAACGGTACTGTATCATGTAGATGAGAGTGTTTCCCGCTTGCTCTATTTACCTTTCACGTAGTTATAATGCAGGCTGAACTGAAGGTTGTTCTCAGAAGTTGTTAATGTGGAACACGTATTCATTTAACTTTCGTGAAATGAACAAATACAGTTTATGCACTGTGCAGAAAGAAACCGGATCTGCTAGTGCCATAAACTTACTCCAGTAGGTATATTCCAGATATTTCCCTAGAAAAAGTTACTACAGCTGTAACAGCCGTTTCATAAGATCTTAAAAATCTGAATTATTGCTTGCAGTCGTTTTTTACGTTTGTACCTTACAAATTTAATAGGTTTTAATTCCCTTTATTTTGTGTGTTTGTTCTTTTGGTTCTACTAGGACCACTTTAAGTTTTCATTTTTTTCCATTAGGGACCTCTTTAAGCATTCGTAGGGCATTAATTTGTCTTGGAAGTGTACTCATTAGTGTTACAGCTATGGTTGTTAGCCCTAGAGAGAACCTTCAGTTAAACGTGGAATTTGAACCACGGAAGCGTTCCTCTCTACTTCACTTAGCTCAGCAAGTTTTGTCAGAGGTGAAGACCGAATGTACAGGGTGAACGGTAACATACTGGCTTCGCGCTCGTGAGGACGCGGGTTCGAATCACCGTCCGAGCATCCAGATTTGGGTTTTCCATAGTTGCCAGGTGTTGTTTATTAGCTGCAATAACGTTTTATTTGTAAGGTTTACGTCGAAGTTTAGCATATGTTTATAACCTTTTTTTTATATGAATATTGCTGTTTTACTTTACAGTGAGAGTGTTCCGACTGTATAGTTGTTGATTGTGAGCATTTGCAAATTTGTGTTTATATTTGTTGGTAAATGGTCACCTTCTAGGTATTTCGTTGTGTGTCACTTCGAAATTGATCGAGTAATCAAATAAACACTTCCGACCTTCGCAACATGTGTTTATTAGGTCGATCTAAAATAAATATTTAGTTTTATAACCACAGTGCCTCTGTTTATGACGAGTCATCGGTATTATCTAACGTACAAGAGTCAGTGTTCAGTAATTACTTCAAATAAATCCCTTATACACTACTAAAAGAATTCCTGGATTCGGAATTGCATCTAGAATATTAGAAGGATGAGTTTTGATGAAGAACAGCTTTATTTGTAATTCCTTTAAGCAAAGAGGCAACTTCCAGGTGCAGAACTCGTGAGTTATGTAATTTTTAGTTATATAGAGTGGTACCAAATTGCCTCAAATACGAATATCTATTATTATTTGTTCATCTTAAAGAAGTGAGATGGGGAAAACATACCATCTACTCACGAAAAGAGAAATTTCCAAGCAAAAAATAGCGTCTTACTTCAAAATTAGAATAATTGTTTACAGAAAATCAAATCAGGTAAAAGGCAGCGCAATCACAACTAACATCAGTATTTTCGGCACACCGTGGTTTCATTTTTTACTGACGTACCGTGTCTTTGTGTGTTGATGATATTCCTCATCCGAAGATTACAGTTTGACAAAGCAATAAGTATAATTAGAGACGACTCCACCTATTTTGTTCCAGAAAACTGCATTTCCTTTGCAATAAAGCTCTACCATCTAACCGAGCCTGGTGGTGTAACGGTTAGCATTCTTGCATCGCATTCGGGAGGACGCCTGTTCGAATCCCTATGGCGGCATCCAGATTTGGGTTTTCCATGGTTTCCCAAATCACTCCAGGCAAATGCCGGGATGCTTCCTGCAAAAGGCCATGGCCGAATTCGTTTCCATTCCTTGCCCCCCCCCCCCCAATCCTTTCCCGTCTCTAAAGACTTCGCTGTTAAGAGACGTTAAGCAGTAAAAACAAAAAATATAAAAAAACTAACACCTACCGTTATCCTGAGTCTATTTCTACGATTGCTTATGAGCTGCTCTATTGCTTTACGCCCCATATACACCGAGATTAACCACCCCGTCTTTAGCCTTGGGTGAGTTTGGGAAATAATGGATACCCGAAATTTGGATGGCCGGATGGGGAATCGAACCCACGTCCTCCCTAATACGGGGCAGAGCATTGCAGCCCACCCACCACGCTCGGTCCCGCATCAGTTGTTGAGTTTCCGTGACCTGCCACGTTGCGAGATACCTTTAGACTGTTATTTTTCTTATTACCAGTTGTCAGACACTTTGCACTTTTCAGCACTGTCAGCCTGAGGGTAGGTGTTGGCGAGAGTAGACGCCCCCTCGCCTGACCTGATCCTCCTCGTTCAGTCCAGGATCTGCCCCCGGCACTGTGCTCTGTCTTCACTTTCTCGCCACGAAACCTGCCACAGCCGAAAACTCTCCGCTAGGGGCGTCTCGGCAGGTTGTGTTAACACTCGGGTAGGACCCGAGAGGTCGTAGCGTGCATCACGTCTGATGCAACAGGTGCCTGCTTACGTCAGCTGTGATGTTAAACTCTCTCACGTATCGGTAGCTTCAGATAAAGTTGGACAGGAATTTGTTTAAATATGTACCAAAAAATAAGATCTGGAAGGGTGCAAGAAATAATTTAAAAAAATATATAGTCGAAATTAGCCTTTCCAATATATATGGTACTTCGATTCCATTACCCACGCCCTTCCCAATATTATTTCCCATTTAGCTCATCATCAAGAGATATACCAAGGTGATTACTTTTTTCGGTTTTGCTGGTTACTCATCGTCCACTTATTTTTCTTACTTGTATAATTAATAATAATACATACAAAATAATAATACACACGTACAAAAGGGTTTGGCTCCACTGGGAATTCTAACACTGATGTTGCAGCTCGCTTCAAATTTTGTAATAGTTAACTCCTGATCCTCTCCACCAAAAATTACTAAACCTCGGAAACCCATCTCACAGGAGAGAAAGGAAAAATTATCTGGACTTAAAAGGTATTGGGAACAAAGGCGAGCTTCAAGAATGAAGTAGTTATTAGTGCTTGATAGAGGACTTGAATCAGTAATAATAAAAATAAATAATATATATCATTTTTGCACTTATCTTCATTTCAGACTTACTCTTTTAAGATCCATACACCTAGAATTACTGTTTATACCCATCTGTAGCGTTTCTCTTCCATTCACTAGGGAAAAGATGACAACGACCACAAGCTGCCATTTCATTTCAGGCACAAGGCTGTTGGGAAATTTTCGTTCATGGGTAAGGGAGTTAGGGATTGGAATAAATTAGCAAGGGAAGTGATGGCTAAAATCGTAAAGGACAAAAGCAGACATGTACAAGAAATAGGAAAAATGGATGTGTTCAGAAATTGCCATCAGAGCGTACATTCCATCGCAGTTAAATCAAATTAAATTAAAAATTTAAAATACGTAGTAAAAGATGCAATGTGATTTATAATTTAATAAAAAGTATTTCCACCTACAGACGAAGGAGGAACTAGATCAAAACCAGACCATTAGTATTTAAAAGAGCCTACTTCAATAATAAAAATGAGCCAAAAGCAAATAACTTCCCAGAAAGAACTACAATGCTTAATAGTTATAACCTTTGCAGTTAGCGATGTCAATAAGAGTGATAAAAAATCAACTGAATGGAAAAGTACGATATAAATTCTTAATGGAACTATGTGTGAGGATAGGAGTTTGTGCGAGATACTGGCAGAAATTAGAGAAGGTTCGTAAAATCTTGATGTGTGTCTCAGAACAGCGGTCGGCAAGGGAAACGAACATTAGAGAGTACAAAGCACACATTTAAGCATATAGCTTGTAGATGGTATGTGGTAGTGAACAAATTAGCATGAGATGGGAAGAAATAAACTACTGCATGAAACCAGTGCGGACAGAGAAGACACGAAAGCAAAGACATACTCATTACATGCCTACAGCACTCAACAGTTAATTCCTTTAAGAGGTATCCAACAGAACAGTATATACGTTTTATTTCACTTTCCTTTCGAATATTAAACTTGCATAGATAACCAGTTTTAAAATTATCGTTCGCGAAGATTACTGTTCAACACCGCGGCAACAAAGATAATAAAACAATGAATGAATTGTGTAAGCCTGCGTGGGGGTGATTGTGCGTTTATATGCCTAGCAACGTTTGCAATCATCCTAGTATCTGCAAAAGGGATGCTGGAGAAAAACATTAAAATCCTTCTTACATGGCTGGGAAGAAACCTCCTGCTTCAAGTAGTTCATAATTTTAGAAATTTATCTGTTTGTAACGTCTGTGCTTAATGTTATCTGCTAGATAAATATTTAAGTATGAAATCTTTTTTGGTTTTTGCTTATGCGATTACGCCTGGTCAACGTCGTGGAGATTGGAGGGGGAAAGGAGTGGGGGTAAGGAACAGGAAGGAATTCAACCATTGCTTTTTGCCTATAGTGATTTCGGGAATGCTGAAATCTGAATGTCCGAACGGGGATTTGAACCCACCACCTTCTGAATGCCAGATCCGAGCGTTATTGCCCATTCACTATTATTAGTAAATCTGTCTTTATGGAGTCATTCGTTACTGAAACGCTAAATGGGTAAGAGAAACTTACAATACATAAGAAGTGCTTCTTATACACAAGCGGAAAATACGCCGTAACTATCATGTTTTGCTTTATCATCCCAGTTAGCTTCAGTAGATTATCTTGAAACGCAGGACATTACTGCAGTTATTTAACCTCCCATTAAGCATTGACATGAAATGAACAAAAGACTTAAATGCGGCGGTTAATTTATTTCTGACAGTTATCTTTTGTTTACTACTTAATATCGTCATGTTAACGCAAGGTTGAAGTGAAAATATATTGTATACTTAGCCTTTATTGTAACAGTCTGCAGCTTAAACGCTAATCTTCTCATCAATATGTTGCTAATAATTTACTACCATCTTATCTCCAGCGTCATTAAAGAGTTACTCTGACAATACCGTTACTGCCGCACAGCACAGCACGATTCGTGAGAACAGAAGAACACGCGAGAAATAAATTCGCTCTCTTAACAACAGCCGCAGGTAGCTTGGATGATAAGGGTTATCAGTTATTTAATTGATGCTATAGATAACAGAACTAATATCTGGTAGTATTTCGGCGCAGACAATTTTATTTAGAAACTTAATAAAAACAAAAGAGAATAAAACTAATTTTATTAAGTAGACGTACTTAAGGATTTTTTTTGGGGGGGTGGGGGTGGGGGTGGGAGTTTCTTTGACACACAGCCAACCCAACAGTGATTATGTGTTTTCAGTTCCTTCCCGTATGTATTTTCCAACCTGTTATACACACCACTGGGTGGACATGACATTGACAGACGCAATCTTATACACCCATGCCCGCGGTCGGACTCGAACCGGTGACCTTCGACAGACGGAGAAGCACTCTAGCCCCTACGCTACCGGCATCGGTGAGGATTCTTTTAAGTCGTTACAGTGTTTTAAGCATTAATTCATGTGTCGTTAAACTTCAAGAAATTCGTGTTGAATATATATTTTTATAAAACTTTACTGCTTATAGAAAACAATTTACTTCTTTATTTTCCTGGAATGGAAGGTAACTAAAATACTACACAGACTTTTTGAGCGAGGTGCGGTTAATATTCACAGACTTTCTTGGTAATTAACATTAATTTAATTATTTCACCTTATAATAGCTGTTCTCAGATTTTCAAGGTTAAATAACAATCACAGTCAAAAAAATTCAGTTTTTGCACACTGTTTGTATAATCTTTGGAATAATTGCAGATTTTACTGAATACTCCTTTCTGGGTACAGCTGATATTGACCTTTTTCGTTGCTCGAATTGCCAAGTTGGGGTGCCCTTTCTCTCTACAGATTCCCTCCCAGCCCCCTCCCCACCCCTTCCCCATCCAACGAAATTATAATTTCAGATATTCTGTCCACTCTCAAAAGTGACGTTAATGAAGTTTTAAACACAAAATTAAATGGTGGTTGAGTGAAGTATCTGGAATAATTATCGTAAAGATGTGATTTTTTTTCAAAAAACTAATTATAATATATAGAAATTATTATTGACTATGATTTCTTCCTTGGCGAGTAAGAAAACTGACATGACAGTCATGTTTAGATAAATCTGCATTATATGCTCGCCTATGTAACAGGAAACATGCGTAATTGGTCCAAATTAATTAAGTATAGTACATGATGTTTTCATTTAATCACAAAGCAGTTCAGATTTCGTCTGTTCTGTTCCAGAAGGGACAAAGATAACAAGTTTTATATAGAAAATCTTTACACCATTCACAAGAAATTTAAGGATTTTTCTGGTTCATATAACACGTCAGTTCAGAAATAAAGTTTGTTTTCACCTCAGGCAGGAATGGTGTTTGGACGGTCCTTTCGGACTTTGGGAGGTTACTAACAGAGAGTCTGTCGCAAGCAATAATGCTATATGAGAATGAGAGTATTTAACTATGGATTTTCATGTGCTACAAAGTTAATTAATTTATCTACTATTTCGTATTATACAATAATAAATAAGATTTCACTGATCTTATAATCTCTTTAATTCATCTACATTATTATCTGAAGATTTTTGTATGAAAACGCCATCTAGACGAACCAGAAATATCTCACTGCAAGACCTGCTAAAACATTTGAATGTTCTTCCTGAAAAAGCCTACTTAAAATACGTCAATAATAATGAGATAGCTGAAGCTTATGATAGCTTCAGATCTTCAGAATGATATTTGTAACTATAAGAGTGGAAGATCGAATGCTTCTTTAACTGGGCTCATAAATTCGAAGAAACTGTGTCTAACATCAGGTGTTGATTGATTCTCGTTTATTGGTGATTGAAGTTCGAAATGATAAAGGCTCATAGTCAAAACTACATCTGAGACAAATTGTAGTAAAATGGTTATATTCCAGAAGTAGCTCATATACTTTCGTTGAGAGAGAGCACAAGTCTTCCTTGAAAGTGGCTAGATGATGCATTTATTAAAGATAATGTTAATTTTCCATAATAAAAGAGGTGACTTCGAATTAATTTCCAAAGTTAGTTGAACAGATTCAGAAAGTAAGCCTATTAAACTATTAGTTGAGAAGTTTAAATGATATCAGTTCGCTTGTATGAAAAGAAGAAGTCTTAATTATATGCTTATGAATGGTAGATGAATGCGAAATTTAAATCCCTTATGCAATCGCTGGGATGCAGATGCAAACAAGTCTGTACGGGGAACGCACACGTTGCAAAACTCACGGCGAGGTAGTCCAGGGAAAATTCGTGAAGCTCCGTAATTAATTCCTCGGAGCGCTTTCGGTGTTACCATAAGAGCGGAGGGAAAGCCGGCCGTGCGTGCGAACTGGGCAGCGCGCTGCCTGCCCTGGGAAACTGCGCCCGGAGGTAGGCAGCCCACAGTGCACTGAACTGGCCTCACCGCGGAATTAGATGGGAGGAATGAATGGGACACACCCTACATGCGCCATGATTTATCGAGGCGCAGCGTAATCGACCACGCAGGAAGACTTTTCACCGGCCTGCACTTCACTCAAAGACGACTAATAAATTATCTGTACCCTGAAAAAGAACTTCAATTATGAAACGTTTTTAGGTGAAGTAATTTTTTTTAGTAAGCGCATTGTTCAATGATTGTTACAAGAATTTTCCTCATTATATTACGTTTCATGCACCACTGTAAGAAACTCTACTGTATGCTACATAAATCTCATAAGAAATTTAAGTATTGAAAACTAGTACTGTGTGTTCCCTCAGTAGCTCGAAGTAGATTGACTGTCAGAGCTGTTGCAACATGTTATTTGAATAGGGGTAACAGTTTATAACGGACATCACGTCAGGGAAATATGATTGTAAATACACATTTATTGCATTACTTATGATAAATGTTGTTAATACGAATACTAAAGTAATCTGTTGTAAGATCCTTAACAGGCAAGTATTAAGTGGGTCGCAGAAGACCGAACAACTTTAAGGTGCTGTGAGACGAGAGGATACAAATTGTTGATACTAGAATTGTGGTTTAAAATGAATTCAAGTTAAACTGTCGCGATTTTAAGTTGTTCGGAAGACGGATGTAACAAAGACTGCGACCGAAAAGAGTTTCAGAATTGTATATAAAGGTACGTATATTGAGTGCAGTTTTAATGTATGTGCTAATAAATGTGTATTCAAGAAAATGCCTGAGTGGTTAATATTTGCCAGAAAGTAAATAAGATAAAAGGTTGATTATATTTTCGTTACACGTAAAAGGAAGAATAACTGATAAAATGTTTGTTAAGGCAGTGCTTTTATCACACGTCGTCTAAAATACAAAAGAGGACGCAGAATGTACTACTTCTGTCAAAGGAACAAAAGAAACCGATACAAGTAAAAGTAGAATAGATTGTAATTAACACGAGACTTGGTTTGGAGTAGGAAACTACCCGTTTAGTAACAGAACCTGCAGCTCTGCTCATAAACACAATTACTTTAAGATCAAAAGATATCATGTTACGACATTATATAAGCATTTACTTCATTCGCCAGTTTCTTTGGTGTCAAAAGTCTGGTAAATGTCTGAATGAATAACCAAGAGAAACATAAAATTATTAATGAGAAATAATTGAAAATGCAGCATATGCTGTTAATCTGTTGTTTTTTTGCATTTTTTTTACCGGGACCTATAGCATTGTCTAATAATTCTGTAGTTGAATCTTTTAATTTTCGTCTTATATTTGCTGAGTAATAGTCTTGCAGTTCGCGTATTTTTTAGATATATTGGAGGATTGCTACGACACCTGGAAAGACGAATATGAAAAACGTCTTAATTACACTTATCAGGAACGGTGCCTCACCTGTTCCATGCTATAAATCCTGATGGTCTTGTTTTCCGAGCATTGTGGTTTCTTGGTGTAAGGATCAAATTAGAACACAGCGTAAATACATCAAAGCACCGTGGACCAGAGTACTGCAATATGTTTATATCTGACCTGTGGTCAAGGTGGCACTGCGTCTTAGTATGATATTTTAATTTTTTGATTAACCTGATTCAGACTTCTTCTATGCCAGCACAGCGCCGTGTCGTGTTTCGTACGCTCCACTAAACACAACCAACTCGCAATCTGAAGTATTTGCCCGGACCTTACAGAACACCTAACGTTTCAGGTAGGGTAGTTGTGTTTAGTATACTGAGAATAACACATCACAACGCAGTTCTACCCTAGAGAAATGCCACAGCGTTAATTCAGAACGTCGGCTTTCCTTAATATACTACGATGCAGCTTATAAAATCTACTTAATAAATCTGTGGAAGCCTTCCACTACAAGATGTTTCTTCAAATAATGCTATATCCGAATCCGGGGGTAGAGGGTTACAATGAAGAATGTACCCCTCCAGGGAAACCTGCTTGAGATAATGAGTTAGGGTGGTTTCCCGTTACCCTCCCTAGTGTTATTTTAAGCGTGGATGAGTGATAGTGTGTACACTCAGTATAGACTCTTGTATGAAATGAGAGGGATGAAGAAGAGGAAGGATGAAACCCGATTCCGGCCCGTTCAAGCCTACTGTCCCAAAAGATTCAAAGGGGGGTCCATCAGACGGAAGAATCACCATAAATAGTGCCTTTCGCACAGAGGAGGGGTATGGATTTTAAACCAGACCTTTGGTGCACTATCTGGAGATTGTGCACCACCACCTGTCCTATCATGTCGGCCAAGTATTGATAGTTAAAATTTCTTCCACTATCAGGACTTGAACCAGCTAACCCCGTATCGGTTCCGGACACCACCAGGCTGCCGCAATAGCTGGACAACGGAGAGGTTACAATACGTTTGTTCACTCTTACAAATTTTAACAAATACGTTAATGTATACTAATATTAAAGTAACTCTGTCTGTCTGTTTGTTACGTTCCTCGTGCTAAACGGCTACACCAGTCGTGATGAAATTTGACAAGGAGATGCTATTTGACATTAGGATGGACATGGGATACCATATTCTGTATTGATAAGAACATATTGTCATTAAATTATGAAAACTATCTGAACTATGAAAGACAAACGCATAATATCTATATGTTTTTAATGCATAATGTCACAGAGCAATAGTAGCGTAGCGCCGTGGTAACGTGCTTTGTTTTTAAGAAAACTCCCGTGTGGCTTCGGGTTCAAACCGCACTGGGAGTAAAATTTTTTATGAATTGTTTTTCATAGTTTGAGCCAAGACTAGGATTTTTTAGTAAGGATGCCATGTTCTCCATGTTCTGGCAAACTCTGGCGATAGAATAGTGCCCTAAGCGTTTACTTCATTCAGGGTATACTGGTTGCACAGGCAGTTTTTGTGTGATCTAAACTAGTAATATTATATATGTGAAAGTAATTCTCCGTCTTTTTACATTTTGACGACCATATGTGTATACCGATATACCGAAATACTTTGTATCATTAGGAACGAAATAGGATACTTTTTTCCGATATGAATAAATGAGACAGGTTCGACGGTAGAATGGTATATCGATAGCGTTCCCCTCATATTATGCCGACATATCTTAGGTAACTTTCAGCTTTGTGTATCCAATTCTAGCAAACCAATTCTAAATCCACGCGTACGAAGTCGCGGGTAACTGCTAGTATTCCAATACTGATTTTATAGCAACAGCGGTGGACCATAAACGCTAGCCAAAAATAGTTTCCTGGAACACCTAAGATCACATGGAAAAATGGAGTGTAGCTAGAACTAGTAAAAATAAATTTGTGACATCAGGTAAAGGGCAGAAGATTCAGCGATATGGGGAAAAATTTGGTTAAACTGGGTCGAAAGGTGTCGGCAAACAAGAATGTTAGCAGTTATTTTCATTAAAATGGTTATCTTCGACAGTATAATCTTCATTCTTGAACCTTCTAATTGTTAGAATGGATTTACAACTCGTAAGGTTATTTCGTTCTAATTATCTTCAACCAAATGTGCTCTAATGACCTCGACGTCTACGAAGCGTAAAGTCAGGAGAAGTCAATGAAGTGTGACGATCAGGAACTACTGGCACCTTATGTTCGGTCAATATATATTTATAATCGCGAACCAATAATTCAGTCAAACGTAGAGAAAAATGTCTGTTTTTAATTGCATGAGATAATGCACGTACTTGTTCACAAATCGAGGAAGTGCAAATAACAACCATAAAGATGTCAGATCTTGACCTCGCAGTAGCTCTGCTGCGTTCGCGAGATGTTACGACGTTTTAAGTGGCTCTTCCAACCCGGTTTGGTAAGTGGAATGAATCTTAACATACAAAGTGGAGGGTTTATGAACCGTAAAGACCAGACGATCACCGTTGCTGACTTCTGTTCATCCATCACTCTGCCATCACTTGCAATAGCTTGTGCTTGATTTATGACAGTCTTACTGCAGTTTAATTATAGGCTCCAAGGTGTTATGTGTATAGGATAATGGCTGTCATTAGATATTAGTCAACAGACAATAGCATGCAATTATCGTAAACGTTAGATCTTTTCCAAACAATATTTGACCGGAACGACTTGGTCAAAGTATTGATCAGTATCAAAAATTTGCGAAGAAGAGGTCGAAACAGAGTCACTTAAATACACACTCATATCTTAGCAGCTTAAAAGTGGAACACACCAAAAATTTCAAGTTTACAGTATTTTTGACCAGATTTTTACAAAATTTCCTTACAACATCTAAGCATATATTGAGCGGTCTATTGGCTAGGTGGTCAAGGTGTCTGACTGGGTATCAAAGTTCCCCGCTTTGAATCTCTGTCTCGGCGGGGATTTTCATAGGACCTTAACATGACCTTCACCTCTGCCATAGCTTGCTGTTAAGTGTGAAGTACACCAGAACGCTTCCGTAGTTCGGATTCCACCTTAACCTGTAGGTCCCCTTTACCCGGTAGCGCTACCGGGTTAGGTTAAGGTGGCTACGACAGGGGCGGAATGCGCAGTCAATAGAAATTCTATCACGAGGTCATTACTACCACACGGAATTATTATTGTTATAGCATATATTCATGTTTTTACTCCCGTTTCAATAGATTTACTTCAGCTAAATTGGCACAGCATTATTTTGGACGGGTATATCTGTACGTTCTTCCACATATTATTTTGAAGGCGAATATTATTGAACGTATCTGAATAACAATTAGATCAATGATTAGCAGTAATGAATTTTTTATTTGTATTGATTTCGTCTTTTCTTTCAAAACAGCAAAAAAATTAGTCCAGTCTTTTTAGTTTTGTAAATTTCCTTTTGATGGTTGACCAAAATCTATGAAATATTCGCAAAAATTTGCAGTATCTTTTGCAGATAACTGTTCATGAACGGTGATGCCGAAACAAGACCAGCTGAAGAACTTTAGCGAAAAGGTTCCAACACAGATGTGAACTGGGCCATTGTATTTTCACATGCGCATCATGATTTGTGCGAACACAGTTCTTTGAGAGCTAAAAGGCATAGTGAGAGCAGGCTTTCATTGACTTGCATGGAAAAAAACTGTGTTGGTTGTCGTAGAGAAGAAACTGCAAATCCATATGAACCACTGGTATAACGCGTGCATCGAAAGTAACAGTGGAAACATCGAACACCTGCATCATTATGAAACTGAATAATTGTATTGCCTTGTATGCTCATACGTCTTGAATCCTTGCTACCACTTTCCCAAGGTATGATATTCTGTCACTTTTTGATTTACTCCACAACATCTTAACATTTGTACCTCTGTACTTCAATAACTTATTTGTGTGCTCTTGATCATTGTCTGAGGTTTATTTTATGGATAACATGCCAGCACTTGTATCTCCAAAACGTATGGAAATGTGACACATGTTTATACGAACTCTTTCACTCGCCGGCCTCGGTAGCTTAAGGGATGGAACACTAGCTCCGCATGCCGAAGGTCGCCGGTTTGAATCCGGCCGCGGGCATGGATGTTTAAGTGTTGTGTGTCTGTGTGAATGTCCTGTCCGTCCTGTGGTGTCTATACTTAGGAATTAAAAACGTACTGGAGAAACTAATTCACTGGAAGAGATATCATAAAACACATTGAGCTAGCTTAATGGCTTCGTTGCCGAAAGCCATAGAAAAAAAAACTTTTTCACTCAATATTGTTCATGTTACCACCTCCTGCAATAATTACCATTATTCCTGAACCACCATGCAGATTCGTTCGCAGAAAGCGATTATCTCCTGGCTTCAGTGAAATGTTATATTTCGTTGTTACTTGCAATAACAATGTCATCTGTTGTTGAAGGCAAGTACTTTTAACCTACCTGCAATATACAGGAATGAAATATGTCAGTGGAAGGATATAAGAAAAAAATTCCTTGTAATAGCTACCCTGCACGCAGGCAAGTGAGTTATTCTATTCGTGCTTATGACAGGTGCAGACAAACCTGCGGCCACCTCGACGACCACGTCGAAGGCGTCGGTGATCGAGACGCGTCCTCCGGCGTCGACTAGCGCCTCGGCGCCTTCGACGCTCGACATCAAGCCTAGCAAGACGGCGGTGGGCAAGCCGAGCTCCGACAAGAAGGCGTCGAGCGCTCAGACAGTGATCTTCTCGAGCGTCGTCGAGGTGCGCAAACCAGCGGCGGGCGTGCCGTCGAGCAAAGTGTTCGTCGTGGCCGGACCAGCGTCCAGTGAGGTGCACATCCAGAGCAAGGCGCCCTCCAGCGTCGTGCACGTCGTCAAGGTGCGTATCAACACCGACAACGGGCAATTACAACACTGCATCAAGTTCTCACTCGTTTTTCGTTGGCCAAAATCAATGGATCTCCCCTCTGAAAATCTTTTGCAAAAAAGAAGATACATAAAAGTCTTACATTCAAATGCAAAAAAACTATACTTCTTCAGTGTTGTTCACACCATTTATTAAAACGAATGAATAATTAGCAAATTCCTCTTGCATACACTACCAATAATTGGTTTACTCGACGACATTCTCTTAAAATAACTGATGTCTTCTCTCCGATTTTATTACAATATCGTGTTCAACTCAAAATACGGGATTCGTTGAAACATAGGAGGAGGGTGAAGAGAGTCATAGAAATGCATAAGGCGTATATTGGTGACGATGAATACGAAGATATAGTAACCATGACTTCAAGCTGCCACTTGTTTTTGAGGCATAATGGTGTGCAAGATTTTCTTTGGTAGGTAAGGGTGTCAGAGGTTGGACTAAATTGCCGAGAGAGATTATGAATAATTTATAAAAAATTACTCTGAAAGAATTTAAAGCAGAAATTTTGTAGAGCGTAAAGTCGGTGGATACAAGAAAGGGGAAATTGTGTGTATGAAAATTGGAACAGCTTGCAACATCCTTTCTTTACAAGTTCTTTCAAAAGTGGATATCGTGCTTTCTGACAGTTTCTTGTAGATCATAGTGGACCACACCAGTAACTACTATTTCTAGTACCAGGAAATTCCTTTCTGTCCTTCAGATCAAAGACATTCTTGATATTCCTTCCTACTCCAGGCTTCCCAACGTTTTAGGTACAATAAACTCCGACAAGGTATCATTTATTAGCCGTGAAGTTTCTAATTGTGTTGCAACTTAAAAATAACAGAAAGTTAACATATTAAATGTATTAACAATAGTATGAAACTTTGCCTACAAGTAGAGCTGTCTCACTACCTATCAAACAAACAGAATGAAAACAGTGTGGCACGAAGCAGAAAGACAGGTCTGAAGGTTAAACCATGAGGAATAAGAATGAAAAATTTTCCATTTACCGTATGCCGCTTTCAGAATCTAGATAATGCCAAATGTTTATAACACATTTTCAGATATTTAACATAACTGTAAATCATTTCCTTGTATTTGGTAGAAACACCAATTTTATGATTTTCTTGATGCTTCATGGGGTCAAAGCGTTAATTTTACCACGCAATATTCGTTCAGCCTTATCAATCATCATCATCCTTAACAGTTTCCAGCTTCTAGCCGGGTCTGCTTCATGCACAAGCCTCCCATTTGCTTCTTTCATCCCACCACCTCACTGTCAGCACCTTGTTCCAGTCCTCTCCTCTCTTCCGTACACCCTCCTCCTCTCCTTTGAGCCATCCATCTCTTGGTCTTCCTCTGGGTCGTTTACGATGCATCTTAATTTCATGGATTTTTCTTGGGATTCTCTGAGCCTCCATTCTCTTTACATGTCCAGACCATCTCAGTCTGGTTCTGGTCTGGTGAACCTTATCAATAAGAATCCAAAATAATATATTTGTGGCATGTTTGTAAAGGCAGCTGCTGATCCCCTTGAGATCCTTCCTAACTGTTCGCACCGTGCTTCCAGGCACCCTCCAGCAAGGTAGAGGTGCTCCGTGGTCCCGTGGCCAGCGCCTCCGTCAAGCCCAAGGTGGCGCCCTCCACAGTGGTGGAGGTGCGAGGCGGGGCCTCCAGTGTCGTCTTCTCCAGCGTCGTCGAAGTGCTCGCCAGCTCCGGCAACAACGACGAAGAAGAGCCCGCCCTGCTGCTGGGAGACAACGCTCTGGAGCCAGAGTACGACTTCCTCTCCAGGCAGCCGTCAGAAGTCGTTGACGAGACTTATAAGGTCCGTACTACCATCAACTACTCTATTTTCATCCCGTAACGAGCCAAACTTCTCGATCTTTTTATTAACTGTATAAATATTGTAACGTTCTGACCTCATTACCTGATTTAAAATTATAATTAATTTTATTATCATGAAAGGTAGAACTTGCATGAATAGTTTATATGAGAAATCACAAATGGTTTTATTTCAATTACTCACATCACATATATAACAAAATTAATCAGTTGTCCTTTTGCGGGCGCCAGGGTATTTTATATAAATACACAAAATTAAATAATAAACAAATTCAACATTTTGACTTTTTACTTCTGAAAGAAATAATTGCTCCGGGCTATGAGAGTTCTTATCTGCAGGGTCGTAGCTGGGCAATGCTATGAACTTGCACTTGTAACTACAGGGTGGCCACAGACCTGGAAAACCTGGAAAATCTGGAATTATCAGGGAATTTAAAGCAACCTTGAAATATCATGGAAATATCAGGGAAATATCAGGGAATCCAAGTAATTTCAAAAATTATCAGGGAATTTTAATTGCAATAACCCAAAATTTGGAAATTTTTGATAATTTATTTTAATATTGAACTTTTGCATTAAAAAATTCAGCTTATATATTTTTGACATGAAATAGCCAACAAATGCCACATTTACACTAGCAACTTGCATCTCTTCTTGCGCCTCATCGAGATATGACGAGATGTTCGTACGCGAGCGCTGACGTGAACTCTCTCTGGAACTCAGCATTCGAAATTATATTTAAAGAAAGGTGGATGACATCTAAATCAGAATTATAGTACTACATGTAAACTCAGAAGTTATATTTTTACTGAATAAAACAGCAATCATAGAGTAGTAAGTTTATAAAGGCGTTTTTATGTTTCACTAAACAGTTTTATAATTTCAAGCAAAGTGTGAAACAGATGTTCCAAAAAAAAATTGAATTTGTGGAGAGTTTTCGAAGTCCTGTAGAATGTCACAAGCTGGTTTTGAACTTCTTTTGAGAAAAATTGAACCTTTAATATCTAAACAAAAGCCTAGATTCAAGATACCAATGCCAGAAACAAAGCGAATAGCAATAATTATACGGCTTTATAACTTTTTTGTATTAATGATATAAGGCGAATTAAAGCAGGAACAAAATAATACGTAAGATCATGTAAATACTAACCGGAGCTCTAAGTAGGTAGGATTTATAAAGTTTTGCGTCATTCAGAGCTCTTTCAAATGCCGAATCGATGTGACAGTATAAACATCGTCCTCGTGCCTTTGACTTACACCAAATAAACCGCTACCAAGGCGAGCGGCACACCCAAGCAACCACGCAAGGTGAGCCTACACGATTGCACTGTTTATACAAACTCGTGTTCATGCTATCTTGCATAGACTCATGGAAACTTACGCAAAAGTGTTAACTCGGCAACAGAAGAAATTGAAGATGGAACAAAAGAAGCTACAATAACTGAACCAGAAGATTTGAAAAGAAAAGTGTAGCAAATGAAAAAAGGCTAAGAAAAGCTAAGCTTTTGACTGAGTCAAGTTACTGATGAACATTTTAAAAATCTTCAATTATTTTATCCACCAAATATTGAAAGATTACTAATTAGTTTTAGTTCATATTAGTCATTAGACCTATCTTATTTTTGTGCTACTCATTTTTAATTATGCTTCATAAGATTACTAAATTAGTTAATAAATTTCCAAATAAACATTCTTAAACATGTTTCTTTTTCTAATTTTTTGAGTTTTATTACAGATTTAATTATTTACAATCAAAATCTAATTAAAACTTTAAATATCTTAATCATGCAAATAAACTTTCTAAATAAGGGAAAAATATGGCAAATTTTTCTGGAAAACCTGGAAATATCAGGGAATTTTTAAATCATCACCTTGTGGCCACCCTGAACTAGCACAATGTACTTCATATGGCGATATATAATTACCGAATTTTAATGTCGGCCACACACACTGGATGAAGTTTTCTGCTCTGCTACGGAACAGTGTGGCACAGCTCCTCAGGACATCCTTCGCCTGAGCACATCCGCTCAAACAAAGTGGCTGATGTCCCGTTCCAGGCAGCACAGTTCAATTAACGCACAGACAGTGCACATCGACCGATCGTCCTTGCCGGCTGGCCCCGAAATGTTCCTCCGTGCCACATGAAAACAGAAATTTTTGCAGATCACTCTGTTTATCTACCTGGCTAGCACAATCCTCCCCTCTCAGGGACACACTCCCCTCGCTAATTCGAGGAACCGGCCTGCTGGCATTCCTCAGATCTGCCGCTCCACACTTGTACACTGTGCCCAAATGCCCACTAAAATATTCCACATTTTAAATAATAAACATACAGTTTATTAATGTAACTAGCGGTCACAAGACGCGTTCGTTACAATATGAATGTTTAAGCATTAGGTATACAGAATGATTCAGAAATGTGAACCAAGCGATTTCGGAAACAGTGGTATAGGGGATACAGTGCTAGCTTGAATTTCCGAGCGTCACTGATTGAAGTCGGGCGGCCGCGTTGCTCAGGCGGTAGGGCGTCTGACCATGGCCCGGACGTTCGGGATTCGATCCCCGATGAACCGAGGATCTTTCCTCGAAGCTGATGGTTCGGAACGGCGCCGCAGGTCC
The DNA here is from genome assembly GCA_031002005.1 of Vandiemenella viatica. Classification (NCBI taxonomy): domain Eukaryota; kingdom Metazoa; phylum Arthropoda; class Insecta; order Orthoptera; family Morabidae; genus Vandiemenella; species Vandiemenella viatica. The sequence goes on along the minus strand of JARYHS010012519.1, from coordinate 127,018,836 downwards.
GCTCAGCCTGCTACCAAATGAGAACTGTGAGGAAACTCCGCTGGAAGGTAAAGAAAAAGGGTCGGACTGTGTCGCCGACCACGGCACGTCCATTCTAGTGCCCACGGTCAGGAAATATGAATGCGGAGCTCTACCTCCGCTAATCCTACAGGAATACGGCTTGAAGCTGTGAAAATCTTTACCCTTCTGCTGGTTTAATTATAGCCTGGGGCATGGGTGATTTTAATTAAATGCTGAGTTTGACGCACGTCATCCTTTACATGCAGAGCAATAAAGGTAGTACTTCAGGGATTAGAAATTTAAGAACTGTAAATATATATATCTGGCCGAGAAACCAAACGCCAATTAGGAAAATGTTATTGGCTTGTGACAAATGTTGTTGCTCGGTTTCAGGGGCTTCTGATAAGTTATCACGAAAACCTTCTTCATTTCTAGATCTGCCCCTAATTTTCTGTAGTCATCTCGAATCTGAATGCACGACACCCTATTTGAATGTGATAACCACCTTGTAACACGCAACTCTGTAGCTGTTAGGTCTATCTGTGAAATCAGTTTTCTTTGTGTTTTTACAAATTCAGGTTTTAATTGTCGTCCTCGCTATATGTTAACACATAAAAAAGGCGTTTCCGATACAACACTGATGCATAGTTAGATTTATCTTTATAATACGCTGTATATGAGTAGCAAGGGCGTATCCAGGATCAGAACTAGATGGGGGCAAGATTTGAGCAAGGGGGGGGGGGCAACTCATATCGGTTTCGAGAAAGAGGGGTGGGGGACTGAAACATGACGATTTCTTACAAAATGAAACTCAAACCTATTGGCGAAACTATTTTTATTATTGGTTAATATAGTAAACCAACCACTTAATCTAGGGACCTACTATGTAGTAAATTACAATCATAGTTATACGTAGTTTATGTAAACATTAATCGTCTCGGATTCTTAGAAAATTTTTCAATAACTTTGTTTCTCAATATATCACGTTGTTCTTTCACGAAATTTCGATGCACAGACTCATCAGGCATAATCCAGTCAATCTTTCCTCTCACAAAGTGCTCCTGAGCCAGTTCTTCACTCGTCGAAGCGTACTGAAGGCAACTTGATTTTTCTTCTCGCTGGATACGCCCATGATGAGTAGGTTGTTGTATTAAATAGTTATTCAAAGTAAATCAAATACAACTTGAAATACTGCATTAATTATCGTCACATGTAAAAATCACGGCATGTTGAAGAAAGTAAAGCGTTTTATTTCTTTTTGTTTCTAACTATCAATTTTAGCGAACTCCCGAAACTGGAAAAATGATCCCATCTGACCGGGATAAAAGTTAAAATAACATGTTTAGAGATTTCAAACTGAAGATAGTAGCACCAGATAAAAGGCATGCCTCCACTTAAAAGGTATAAAATCCACGTGCTATTCGAAAGTAGATTTTTTTTTTTTTCGGCGTTTAGTTAGTCGTTACCTCTTCATTACTAAATAAAGTTCATAGCTTTAAAAATGATATAATATGATATATATTTTTTAGTTTTCTGTAATAGTGATATGTCTGGACAGAGAATACAAGAAAAAATCTACATCGACTGAACATAAATAAACAAAAAGTCAACTAATAATTAATATGCTAATGTAAACACAGTACACATTTTTTTCTGCATTCTGACATTTCATATCTCCGCGGCTGCTTAGCTAAATAGAAGAGTTATGAAATAATGCTTATACCCTCAATTTTTCAGTAAGATCTCTGGTTGCTATTAGTACGGCAACCAAGACCGACGCGTTAAGTCAGAGTTATGGTCATGATGACACAATGGTCAAAGTAGATGATAAGGTTTATAAAAACTTAGTAATTGTTAGATTCTGAATTTAACAGATTTTGGATTTAAGCGTAGCTGTTTAAATGTGGTCATAATTTTCATAGTTATACACCTGCAACTAAAACTTTGCATCTTCACGACTTCAGTTGTCCTCAGCAACCAACGTTTACAAACGCGCAAACTTGTGCGCACAGCCTGTGAGATGCACCGTGTTGTTTATTCCGAGCGCATGCTTCCAAACGAGACGAGGCTGCTCCGTGGGTTGTGTGCGACACTACTGAGCAAAAGAGGACAGAACAAGAGAGCTCACAACGAGCCATTATTTCATCGCTCCATGTAAACTTCCCTCTTTTTTTATTTTTATACCGCAGCGCTGCGCGTCTGCAAAGTGAGTTGACGCGCGGTCTGTTTACAGAGCCGTCACATTATGCCTGACATGGACGCCAGCCCAACATTCAACCCTCAACCCCGCGAAACACCCTGCGTGCTATGCTAATGTCTTTGCACTCGCATTGTTCTCCGATGATAAGCGCAGCCACATAGCCGAAACACTTTGCGGCTAAACGGGCACGCCCACGGCGTCTGCCGATACTATACTCGGTGGGAGGGTATGGATCGGTCACGCGACCAGTTACGTCAGAGTCGTGACGAAATAGGGGGAAAGTGGTCGAAGGAATCAGCGGATCGATTTGGGGCACCCGGATCACTTACGGGGTCACCAGAGATCATTGTGGGTTTGTGCAAGATGCGCCAAATTGCTTGTCGCTGCAAGCTTTACTAACCAACGTATGTAATACTGATTCGGTACATCGGGCCCACCCAACAGGAATATTACCTTAGAGCAATACATCCCGGAGATTAAAATAGAGAATGGTAATTAAAATAAAAAGGTGCGTCCAATTACAAGGTTTAGTCTCTCAATGCTAACATAAATTTATTTTTACGTCAGAATGTATTATGGTTTAACGCACCTTTAAAATTTTTATCGCTGTGATTCTTTATTTACATACGTCATGTGATCCGCCTTCAAATGCTTGAAGAGTGTTGTTAACTTGTCTCACGCATACATGATAAGTCAGATATGTCAGAAGGAGACAGGTTTTCTTCGAGGTGGGTAGATCTTATTAAGTGTTAGTCTGCACTATATCTCAGTAATTTTTTACCAACACAAGTCATTTTCACGCCGGCCTCGGCAGCGTAGGGGCTAGAGTGCTGGCTAGAGTGCTAGCTCCACGTGCAGAAGGCCGCCGGTTCGAATCTATCAGCGGGCATGGATGTTAAGTGTTGTGTGTCTGTGTGAATGTCCTGTCCGTCCTGAAGTGTCCATACTTGGAAGATACAATATATAAACACTGGATAATGACTTATACACTGAAAGCTATAACAATTACATTGAGGTGGCTGTATGGCCTCCGTTGCCAAACACCATTAAAAAAAAAAAAAAGGTCATCTTCACAGCCGTTGTAAACAAACATTTCAAAATTTTAACTAATGATATAGCCATCTTTCCAAGATATCCGATGTATTCTGCTAGAATTTCACCGGCCGCTGCAAAGATGCAGTAGTTTGTTTTCATGAGGTGTTTCAAGCAGCTGTTGCTATTCTATGAGAACTTGGATATAAAATACATGTGTAGTATTCGATTACACGTTAAAAATGTGTTCCTATATTTCAGAAAATTTTCTGTCTGTATCATAATTACATTTTTTAAAATCCTACAGTAAGGTGAATATTTTATCCATTTTACTTAACGTATAATCTCTGATTTACAGAAACGTCTGATTAATTATCTCACTATTCGCTTTTTGCTCAAGTAGTCACTAAACGAATGTGCCAGTATTGGTATTGCTAATTAATAGTTATTACGCATAACTAATTTAATAAAAGAATAAATGAAGTACACAGTAGTTCGGCTGAATGTTTCGAAATACTCTCATCGGACAATTCAAATCTTTGTACATCAGAAAGCAGGATTGTTAAACCAACCTATTAATTTATTTCTTACCATTTTTTTTACGGTTTGATTCACCTAATATATTTAAAATATTACATTTTTAATAAAGTCACCCCGATGTAGGTAGCAGCTCTGCTAAAAGATTTTATCACTTAAAACAAACTTTTTTGGTCAATTTTCATAATCCAATAAAAGTTTCGTTCATTCACATAAGCTGAATTTCTGGCCTCAATTTAAGATATCCTAAACGTGAGTAACGCTCTGGACCATTTCCGCCTATAATAACCTCAACGTCGACAAGAAGTAAAACCAGTAGCAAATAATAAAACAAAAGTCCAAGGAACAATAGTGTGTTACTACCCATTGTGCGAGCCTAAAATAGAAAAATAACCATTCATTTGCAATCAAACCAGCTGCAGCACCGTTTAGTAGGCACAGGCTTGTTGCATTGTACTGCTTAATACAGGTGAAGTACTGTTATACATAAATTCCATTCGAACTGCCATAGTTAGTACCTAATGCTTTCAATATATTCCCCGAGATATGTTAATGAAGTTGCATGCAGAGCAATAGAAACGTGTTGTCCTGGCTGGCCTTCTGGTATTTACGAGTGCAGCCGAGAACACGACGTACTTTGCGTGTGTTCACTGCAGTGAAACAATAAGTGAAGGCCCAGCGTTCCTCCGTCTCAATCGAGTCATTCTATTTTACGTTTCGTAATTGCGAGAATCTCAGCCTTAACACGTATCTAGTACTTCACTGTTTACGAGAATTTCATAAACGTATGCATATTATTATTTATTTATTCGCTGAGGCCAACTAGGACCACGTTAAGCCTTTGTGCATTTGGCAGCGAGTTTCTTCTTCCTTTGGGCCCAGAACTCCTTCATTGGTTTTGAATGCGCCTGTTTGCGCTCCTCTGTCCAGAGTGTACCGCGTCTTCCATTGGATTGTTCGTCTCGGCTTGTCCCACTTGTATGCATATTAAATATTGAAGAAAATTCTGTCATGATCGTACTCGGTACAGCTTGCTGTGATTAGTAATTAGCTTTAACGAAGATGGAACATCAGAAAACAGTAAAAGATATTATTGATTCATCGTAATTCCTTTCTGAATTTGATTTCTCGTTCTAAAGAGGTCAATTTCATGCCTGAAACAAATTTATTCCAAGAAGTTCTTCTTTTTTTATTATTGGTCATAATTTACCTTTGGTTATCTGAATAATGAATTTAACTCTATTTTTTCCCCTTTTACGTAAAAAAGTTTACTAATTAACTTGGACCTAGAGCTACGTTATTACTGTGAAAGAAATACGTATTCCTTAAGTATTTTCATTTTTTGTTAACATATCCCAGTACGAAACAGTCTGTGTTATTTCGCTATGCTGAAAATTAACAACACGTATTCACGTATCCTATCAGCCCATTTGTTAGATAAAATAATCTGTTAACCTAAACCTTACTGGAAAAAACCATGGCGGCATTGTCATGTAGCAATATTCACCGAAGTAAATGCCGTACGATAAAATCGTAGATTGGAAAAAAATTGAATACAAATTATTCCATGTCAGCACCTGTTGAAGAGAGACCGTTGAAAGAGGAAGTAGCAAATCGCTTTTTACCAGGTTTTTTAAGTAAATTCGTGTGGTTGTAATGACCTGTTGACAAGGTTTATTGCCGATTAGGCAATACGCCCTATTGTAGCCGCCTAGCCTAACCATGTATACCTACCAGGTATAGGGGAACTACGGTTTAACGGGAAATCCGAACTTCGGAAGAGTTCTGGCGTACTTCATAGCAAGCTGTGCGAGAGGTGAAGGTCGGGTTAAGGGATTATGAAAGTCCCCGCCGAGTCAGAGATCCGAACTGGAGATCTTTCCATCTCCAGTCAGATACCTCAACCACTGAGCCACCAGACCGTTGCAGCTTTAGTCAAAAACCGTTCAGTGTGTGTATCATTTCTGACTCAACGAATGAAATGGTCCAACGAATTATGCTCCCGCTAGCTAATACCCATGGAAGATTCTGACCCCTTAGATCAACTTTCACATTCAAGTCATGTCAATATTATTATTTGCAGATGAGCTATAGCACTACGCACAGTACTTAGAAATTTTGCTTCCTTTCCTTAGTGGCCGTATGTGCCATGGGCTTCTTTTCTCTCATCAGACTGTGTTGTTCCAGTTTTTTTACTTCGAAGTTTTCTCCTATTCACGATGTCATTTGCGAATTTTGGAACTAAATATCTCCCTGTTTTTGATATCCTGTGGATTGATTTCTGATAATTTGGGATCTCTCTTGACGTCGACAATCCATTTAATTGTACTTGATAATGCTTTACTTCGGTTTTCATAGAATTCAGCTCAGTCTTGCATTCATAAAATTTTAGACTGCGCTTCCTAATACCGCTATAAATGAATATTATAAGATTTCGTTTTTTTAATTATGGCTTAACGCCTCGTCGACCGCTAAGGTCATTAGAGGCGAGATGGGACTTGGGACAGGGAATGGAAGGAATTTGGCCATGGTTTTTTTAAAGGAAGCATCCCGGCATTCGCCTGTAGTAATTTGGGGAAACCATGGAAAACCCAAATCTGGATGCCAGGACGGGGATTCGAACCCGCGTCCTCCCGAATGCGAGGCCAGAACGATAACCGTTCACCCACCACGATCAGTGTGATTTCGTAATTACTTCTGAGCCTACACTGGTTTCCTGTGACCTGTGATTTTTTATTATAATTTTTAGTTCTTATTTCTGAATGTTTTCTTTATCTGTTTTGTTACTGGGCACGATACGTCATCAAATGATTACGATAGCTTCCGCGGTCACTCGATGTATCATCTTGGTTCTCCGGCTGGAGCCGCGTCGATTTGTTAAAACCTGACGTTTCTGCCATCAAGCTGTGGCCTTCTACAGAGGACTGCTTTGTCTATTGTTGTTATCGCTTTATATAATAGCAGGAAGCTAGCGCTTGACCATATTTGGTCATACCTGCTCAGGAAAACCCAAGACGAATGACCCCATCCTACCGGCTATACTGGACGCGATGACGTCACCGCGGACGATTAGCGCGCTCGCGCGATAGCTTCCTGCTACTATATATATAAAGTGATAGCGACGTCAGGTTTTAATAAATCGACCTGGCTCCACCCAGAGAGCCAAGATGCTATCATATCATATTAAATTCATAAACAAATTAATTGTAATTTATGTCTATTAGTGTCTCACTATGAAGAGTTGTATAAGAGGTGGGTTTCACTAACTGTGTTTGTTGATGCCCTCTCGGCAGGTGATCAACCTGAAGCCGAGCAGCAAGTTCCATCTGAAGCCTCGCCAATCCACGGCTGTGGGCCACAAGGCGTCCAGCAAGCACTTGGCGTCCAGTTCTCAGCGCCCGGCAGGTGGAGCCAAGGTGCGACCAACCCCGGCCTCCTCTGCAGCTCGCATCCTCAAGACCGCGGCGCCCCGACCACGACCTCAGCAGGCGCCGGGTGCTCGAACCGACGCCCGTAGCGGGCACCCTGGCCGACGAGACGGCGGCGCTGCCTCTGGAGGCTCTCTTCAGCTCAGCGCCGGGTCTGACCCGCAACCAGCGCAGGCCAGCCGTCAGTGGCAGCAGGAACAACAACAGGCAGCACCTCCACAAGCAGAGCAGCAAGCACGACCAGGACGAAGAGGACGTCACTGTGCAGGAGGTGGCACCCAGTCACGGGAAGCACGGCAAGAAGCACCACACCTCCAGACAGCAGCAACAGGCGGCATCCACCAGCATCAGGGCCACGTCCACCTACAGGCCGGGCTTCAGAGCCAGCAAGAACGCGTGAGTACACTGAACCCAATAACTGCGAGCATCCTCTATAGTTTACAGATATTAGCCGGGTCTGTTTTTCACTAACGCGTCCTTCAAACCATATGTTTCCTCTTTTCTACATGCGTTCCTCTCAACCATCTACCCATTGTTCTTCTTCTTAGCATTTGTTTATTATCTTGAATCATCATTTAATTTATCTTTATGATAAAGGAGCTGGATTGGGAGTCATTGGAGGTAAGGAAGGAGGGTGAAGAAAGTGCTGGGAATATACAGGTCATATGTTGGTAATGGGGCTTGGAAGGATATTGGTCTATGAATTACGAACAGTGTATCGAAGAGGAAGGGCGACCATGACCACAAGCTGGCGCTTCATTTCATGCATAAAGGAGTGCGAAAATTTTCTTTTGTTGGTAAGGGTGTCAGGGTTTGGAACAAATTACCAAGTGGTAAATAATTAACCAGAAACTCTTAAGGAATTTAAAATTAAAATTTGTAAATCGAAATTTAGCACCCCAGTTATAAAATAAAATAAAAAAATAATACCGAAAGGGGTAATTAGATGACTAGAAGAATTTACACAGGAGCGTTGGCTTCATCGCAATTAAAAATTATTATTAATAATAATATATGCTCTCCAAGTCTCTTATTGTGTCCATATCGTTTGTGTTTGTTCTTCTTTATCGTCGCTTCATTGGTTGCTCATCCACTGTGTCCCCATTCTTGTAATTCCTTGTCTAGTCGTTCGTATTACCCTATTCTGCTTGTCAGACATTTAATTTCATTCTCTCATACCCTTCCGCTTTTTCAATTTACATGTCATGACTGCATAATTGAAAATAATAACATAATACTCCTGTTATATTATTCCCTTGCTATTCTGTAGAACACCCTTCTGATGAATAAGATTTCTGCGCTTTTCTGCAATAACCGTGGTTCCCCAATTTCATGATGTATTTTTATATAAGGCTACGATACAAATGATAAGTGGGGGATAAATTTGTTTGATATTTCGCTTAGTTCTTGATATAACCAATATCAAAAATTACTCGTAATTACAGGTATTGTTCCTAGTGCCTTTTGCAATATTTTTTTCTGGTCCTGGTCGTATTTCAACCTAATCACAATCATTAGGAACAAAACAATACACCCGTTGTGCATTTTAAGCGTGAAGTTCCTTGTGGCTTTGGCGAGACTTTTTCTGGACTCACGCTACATTTCAACTAAATCGCCTCAATTTTGAGATACGATATATCGAAAATTAAGCAAAATATCGAAAAAATTTGATGTTCACTTTCGATTTTTCTCTTTTAGATACACAAGATTCCATCATCAAATTTGAATTTGGTGAAATTTTTCTCCTTATTCAGACCTTATTTCAACGTAACCACTTTATTTTTGAAACTCAATATCTCGAGAACTAAGCAAGATATCAAAATATTTCATTCTTCACTTTTAATTTGTCTCTTCGAGATAGGTAAGAGTCCCTCATCAAATTGCGGCTCCATGGCTATCATAGAATACTGATTTCTGGCACGTCTTAAAAATTTCTGGACTTGCCTCCCTCTTTCATTTATATTTCCATCATTCGTTCCATTTTACTCACCTCAAGTCAACCGATACTTAACCCTATTCACCTTCTGAAGCTCTTCTCGTTCCGTCGGAAGTTTCCTGTTCTCTTTTTTGCTGTTATATTTCATGAAATTTAATCGTGCATGGCCTGCCCATATATCCAACTGCCCGTTCCTAATAATCAAAATCATCAAATCATCTGGTAAAGCCACCAACCTAATACTTTCCACTCCAACTCTTCTCGTCATTTTTTCCATTATCTCATAGAAGACAGTGGTGAAGAGGTGATCAACGACGGAGCCAATACTAAACGCTTTAGGTTTAAACCTCTTCTTCAAGATGTTAATTTAGTTTTAGATTAGAATGAAAATTATTCTTATACATCTGAATTTCGTATTGATTTTTTTTTTTTTTTACTTCTGTAATGAACAACTGGAGCATTAGATTAGATATCAAGATAATTAGTGGGAAAAGTGTTGTCGTGTGCTTAAGGGAGTCCAACAATTATTAATAAAAGTATTAATCATGGACAGATTCAATCTCGATATTGTATAAATATTTTGTTTTTAATTTATCAGAGCACAATTGACGTTACAACCTCACCTGTATATTTCTAGCCTGTGGACATAATAATAATATTAAAATGAAATAACAAAATATCTTAAAACAGGAAAAACAAAAAAAATACACGAATCTCTAATTTTATATTCAGTCACTGAAAAATTAAAAATTTAATGTTTGGTAACATTGTAAAAGGTTACTTGTACAACCGATTGTCACATTTAGAACTTTGATATCAAGTTATTTTGATCTTTTTGATGCAAGTTGAAAATTCGCTACAAACAATAATTGTCTGAGTAGAGATACGTTATTCTTTTATTACTGCGTAGAATTCACTTGTACGTCAAAACTTCACACTACCGAAAATTAAAAAAAAAAAAAAAAACCCAATGAAATATAAAATTCAGACACTTTTAGAGGCATAATGGGAGCACAATCTCATACCAGATTTTTTATTTTAATAACTGAACTAACTTCGCAAAGCTTTGCTCGCGGCACGTATATCAAAATGGAGCCATTTAGAACATTTTTGATAAACAAGTCATGTAATTAATGTAGAAACTATTTACACTATTGGGATGATTTTAAATGTTGCTAGAAATTATTAGATGTCTTTTCGAAACATTTTATTAGTAATCAATAACTGTAATATGCAGAAAATTAAGTGAAATATGCTCCCATGATCTGCTGCTGAACTGCTGGATAGATTCACTAAAAAAAGTTACTACAATTGACTACCATATCTTTATCAGATACCTTTTAAAATTATTACTAAAATCATCCAAATACAATTTTAAGCAAGCCAACAGTCATGTAATTGCGATGGAGTATATGCCTCAATAACAATTCCTTTACTCACCCAGCAATTTTTACACGAATTTTTTATCTTCAATTATTTGGGCGTATTTCCCTACCAAACTTCATTTACCTTTTAAGAATTTAAGTTTTAAATTTTTTCAATGTTTCACGTAAATTACTAAACACAAAATATACTAGAAATTGGCACATTCGTATTAGAAAATTTCTTCAGTGTGTTTAATGACCTGAGAAAAATAAGTTCTCTGGGATCAATCAAATTATTTAACTCAAATTTTTTTCCCAAATTTTTTTAAAGTATTGACAATCGAAATAGTTAGTGATGGAATCGTAAAAGGGAATTCGGTCTATTAGTGAACTCAATCGCAGTGAACAGCGCAAAGCGAGTTGATGTCTGATCCATTAACATACTTAACGAATCAAATTCGATTGCGACAAGCAATGAAAGTCAAACTGTTGTTATTCGGTTAAGTTTAAAGCTTTTAGCGATTTAAATAACTCGTATCGGAGTGACCGTCACCCATCAAATTATCCGGGGAAACTTTCCACGCCGGGAGCAACTTTGGTGTCGCCTTTCATCACGCTAATCCGCTCTGCTGATTATCGCTGATACGAGCGCACATTAGCAACAAATGCGCCCTTATGCAAATTTACCTCCGCTGTGCTTTACAAATCTGGCGCGAGTTCCGTTGTAATTGAGCGGCAGAATTGATGTAATTCCGATAGCCAAATTAGAAACAGTATTTTGCTCCATTAGGATCGAAGTTTCGGAGCCATCAGGCTTTGTAGTCGAGTTTATTCCCAAACTGTTTGACACTTAAATTCGAAATCTGTATCGACGCCTGAGGAAAAGTTCCACGGTGACAACTATAAATTAAGCTTACACACTTTGATATTAAATGCTGTTTTAATTGAAATTTCTTTTCCATAGTTAAGTGAAATAGAGAGGAGTAAGTCCATTTCTGTTAATCAATATTTTGTACTATCATAGTTTTAATAACCTCAACGTCGAAAAGACATTAAGTCATAGCAAACCAGAGATATGTACTAAAATGTGAACGCTGCAGTAACCGATTTAGTGAAACGAAATTACTTTGCGTGGTAGGAACAATACGTGGAAAAAATAATTATGAACATATAGAGATAAAGTTAACCGTCGATAAAACGCCAGCTGACGAAATGTTCTCTTTCATGGACAAAGTGGTTTAGAAAAGTATTGTCGATCATAGCCTAACTTCGTCATCCGACAGTGACCTACGCTAGTAGTTCCGTAATTAATGCCCCCTCTTCTCTTATATCAACAGAAACTGAAAGAGCGTAAAGTTAAATAGAACAATATTTCTGCTACTTACAAATAGTTTTCCATATAATTAATACTGTTCGTTACACATTTGTCCTAGCGAGGATTAAGATCATGTAAGCTTCATTCGTAAGAGACTAAACCATCGGAGGTAAGTACATATATTACAGCAGCAAAGGCAGTACCGTGGACTACGTGAGCAACATTTCCAAGAGGCCCAAAGAGATGATAAATTAGTGCTATAAGTCTCACTCATACACACTTCTGGAATGTTTCGTATCATCTCTGGGTTTATTCCTGTAAGGGGAGCAAGCAACTGCACAGTGTAATCCCTCCTCTAATAAGCAACATACTATCTATTATTATCGAAAGGAACATACTGTAATATTTTCTTGGCTACTTTCACTATCGCAGGTCTGGTTAACACACTAATAAGATAAAAAATATCAAATCACTGGAAAACTCGAATTAATTCAGAACATATCGAGCACGCTCATCCTGTCATTATATTTATATTAATACAGGCTTGAGAAGTCCCATATGACTAGGATTTTAATGTATATTCTCTTAAAAAAATATTTAAAAAATGGTGGTTTGAAAATTATTTGAATTATAGTGGCATTTCGTTTCCACTTGCAGGCTACAAGATGTATTCCAAAACTCAAATACTCGGAAGTCTGATAAAAAATGCATTACTAGAAGAGAAAACTAGGAGTGTCAGATCGTATGGGGTTAACAACTTACCTGTTAATCAAATTATAGACAAGCATGGAAAATTTATTAGAGAGACACATGCGCTGGTTATTGGTCATGAAAAATTCTTTAGCAAAGTAAACAAGAAAACTCCCGAGAAACTTAGTACAAGCAACAAAGATTATGCATGCCATACAGCAATCAAATTTTTCGAGGAGTCGTATTGAATAACATTTTACATGGAAACTAGCGACTGAATGACTTGGCAATGGTGACGGAGCCTTCGGTATCCGAAACGTCATGTTTTATCAACGGTCTCAAGCGGTTATTGCCCAGAAAGGGTTCTATTTAATACGCATGCCGGTTCCAAAATATTAATAATGGTAACTGAAAAGACACAGCTGAAACAAATCTAGAACTTCCACAAGGCTGCAATTTGTGTCCAGTTCTACCATAATGTTTACGGCGTGCCTTGGTACTTGGTATATCCCGTTTTGTATACATGGCCTCGACAATAGATATTATTTTGATCTCATAATCTTATTAGTTACAGTGAGAACGCCTTGCAGAGAGCCATTCATGATTTAAGTATTGAGAATAAAGATTACAACCGAACAACGACAGAAAAATTGCAACAAACAGAGCCGTGGCTTTTATGTGAAGCGAACCGATTGATGGTAAAAGTATCATAAATGACCGAACCAGGTTTTGGAATGGTTCCCGAAATCACTCCTGGTGAATTCCGAAATAGTTCCTTCAAAAGGTCACTACCAGATTCCTTCCCGTTCGACATGATATCAATATCGACTATGTGGAGAGACCCACTGCCCACCAATCAAATAGTAAACGCGTTTAACTTCTTTGGAAATACAAAAATAAAATATATGGACATAGTACAGACAAAGCATTGATATAGGGCAGTGAGAAATGTACAGTAAAAATATCAGAATGAGAAGGAAATACCAATAGCATAAATGATATTCTTGAGAATGGGCGGTGATATAGACTCTCACAGACAGAAAAAAATAAAAAATTAATAGAAGATTGGAAGTCTCAGTATATTGAAGGGCATTGCAAGAAATTTAAAGTATATGTGACTAGAATAAGTGATAATAGATCACTAAAGAACAAAATTAAATTACAGTCCGTATAGGAAAGGAATGACAGCCATATTATTCAAAGGTTGGAATGAGCAAAATGTTTAAGTACGGCGCTATGAGCATCAGCCAGAGATTTGACGCATTGGTAGGAAGAAATTCCTCTTTTTCATACAAATGACTTTTTAAAAATTGCGCGAAGTATGTGAAATGAGGCAACATTGAATCAAGTAACTTTTTTTTCCTTTGGAATGTTGGAGCAGAGTTATAAAACCTTTGCTAGTAGTAAATTAATCTTTTTAGCAACGTACGATATTCTACCGGTGACTCGTAGGTTTTATTGCTGTACTACATCTAGCGTGGAGAGAAACATTCCACCAGCAAAATGGTTACGATAAATTAGCAGACTAACGGTACCGCAGAAAAATGCTACAATTCCTTACGACCCTTCACTTTGCAGCCTCGCGTGTCACAGTCCTTCACGCTAGTAGAGCTCGTTTGTTATTCACCTACAACGGAAGTATGCATTACAGGCATTCTGTGTGTGGAACTTACTTAATTGAAACGGCGGCCATGACAATTACTACATATTGTGCTGGAGAGTTCCTGAGATTGCTTATCTGATGAATTGTAGAGAATCAGTCAGCATCACGATGTGGCCTCCAACCGACCACTTGCTCTTAATGAGAAGAATGGACCCATACGCGGCTCGCTACGCGCCACCTGTAAGGTGCGAAATGCCACTTCGTTCCGAAGGACTCGGCCACTTCGTGGCCTTAACCGAGTAACTTCTCGAAGTATGGGACAAATAAAACCTTGAGAGAAGGACTTTCGATAAAATATGGGATGCCAGCATGACGTATGGGTATAGTGCTAGTAATTCTAAAGACTCACGCTCTTAATGTACACGCTCCAGGAAGGAGAGACTTTAAGTTGTTTGTGGACGTGAGACAAGAGATTAATGCAAGCAGCAAGATAAAATATTTTTTTCTTTTTCTTAATTAAAATGAGAGTGGCTTGGAGTCATACGTCGTATATTCTTAATAAGATAAGACGCTGCTAAGAAGACACAATACATTATCAAAGAATATACAATAACTTTGTGCAGGTTAATACTTGAGATGCTCAGCGGAGATATAAGTGTGGAGGTGCAAGAATAATTCAAATTAAGCACAATATTAACGGTACAGATAAGAAGAAATCAAACTGTTTTCACAGTCAGGACACTTTGTTGTTTTATTCAAGATATTACTTGGAATTTCGACACACTTATTGCACCAAGCATGTATTAATATATAAAACTATTTGTATATACACGTTTTTTTTTACTATGTTTGGGTGGGAGAGAGTTGTCGTTTCATTTTAAACATTCTTAGTTTCCTAATAATGGCGTTAAGGGGGCGGTTTTTGATACATCAATGATTCTTAATACGATATTCAAACAAATGTTGCTATTGTTCTGGTGATTCGGACGTAATAAGGTCCTGAATTTCAGCGCTGCTCATGGAAGAAGTTTCTACATTGCTACAAGTGTACAAGAGGTTTGGTTTTGTGTCTGAAGAACGTTGTTTGGAGTCCTCGGTTTCTTTTTTGTTTAATCAATTTATTGAAGCATTACATCATTAAAATGTCATAACATAGTATACATTACAAAACATTTAAGTAAGCTGGTCAAATTAATGGGCTGAAGGTTGACAAGATTTGTCGTGTAGAAAAAGTCCATTTAGATAGGCTGCGAAGTGATGTTTATATCTCGCTGATTTTTTTTCAAATTCCTTAGTGTGATTTTGAGGATGGGTAAATAATCTTCTGCAATTTTAAAATATTTGATCAAGATCGACGACGTCACGGGAAAAGCTAGTAACGAATAAATATGTTGCTCCGGGCCACAATAGGCAGTAACTACAACATGATTGGATTTAATTTTAATGTTGTTAGCGTGCGGTCGCTGCAAAAACGAGGTGAAATCATTTGAAGATGTTACCAGTTATTTAGAAAAGACATTTTGAAAACAGCCTCAGCAATAAAAGAATGAACTTGAAGAACCATCGATCAAACGTAAATCGGATTTATTTATTTATTTATTTATTGCTAATGGCTTTATACCTCATCGACGTGGAGGTAATTAGAGGCGGAAAAGGACGGGGTCAAAGAACGGGAAAGAATTCGGCCATGACAATTTTTTTCTTAAGGAAGCAATCCGGCATTCACCTGGAGTGATTTGAGAAAACCATGTCAGACCCAAATCTGGATGCCCGGCGGGGATTCGAACCCACGTCCTCCAGAATACGAGGCCAGAGCGTTATACGCTCACCAGCCATGCTCGGCGAATTGAATTCACTAGTGTAACAAGACACATAGTGGGCTAGTCAGGGCTCGAGCTGTAATCCCTCCATAGGCACTCTCCACCCAGCTTGCGGCCTTTAGCGGATCTGGGAATGAAGAAATTTCCTTATTTATGGAGCAATAAGTAGAACGTGGAGGTCAGTGGCGAATGCTTAAGTCTACAGTCTGAAATCATTTCGCGCTGTTGACCATCCACCCAATATGATTCTGTCGGTCAGAGTGATGGTGGGGCTCCCTGTTCTGTTGCCCGCGGTAGTAAACTGTCAGCTGGGATGGGCGCAAACACCTGCCCGTGGTGGCAACCGCCTGCCCTAACTCAGGCCAGAGATAACGCGTTAATAGGACCGTACCTCGCATCTACGGAAACATTTGGCTAGAGCAAATACCCACCATCTGCTGACTATAGCGCTGGAGGCAGTTTCTAAACCTGCAAAACTAAATGAAGCAAAGATGTACAAACATAAATCACAAAGTAACTTTTCCCTTAAAGCTAACCATGATAATGCATTTAGAAGCCCGAAGTGTTCTTACTAAAATAGCCTCTCAGATTACCAGATACGATCATATTTATATGCTGTCTCAAATTTCTTCTGAGGTTTTCAACGTGAAAGGCACGACACAGTAACACATTTTCTTAATAGCCGGTATTCGATTGTAAATTGATTCTTCTTGTATTAACAACATCACCGGTGTGGTGAACGAGCGGTTAACGCTGTAGCCTCGCATTCGGGATGACGCCAGTTCGAAGCCACGTCCGGGCATCCAAATTTGGGTTTGCCATGGTTTTCTCAAATCACTCCAGGCGAATGCCGGGATCCTTCCTTCAAAAGACCATGGTCGAATTCCTTATCGTTCCGTGTTCCCAATCCCATCCAGCCTCTAATTACGTCGACGAGGCGTAAGGACATAAGTTAAAAAAATCAGCAATATCATAATCAGAAACTACATGTTTGCTGAGAAATCTAAAACCATATACTTTCCCCCTTTTAAATAAAATAACAACCGTACCAGAATCATCATTCTGAATATTCTGAACTAAACTTTGTCAGATATATATTCCATTATATTGTTTCATTCTCTGCCAGCCATACTGTCCCACTTGAAGATCAGTCCCCCTCCCATTGATGGCAAGTCCGGTGTAATACCTTTTATACATAACTGGCAACTTACGGCTAGCCAGGTGTCTCTGAATCGTTAAAGTAGTGTCCTGTGTGTTAATTGCTAGTTTCTTTTGGTCACGTTTACATCTTCATTTCGAAATCAGGGACAATATAAGTATTTGCCCAGATAATTAGGGAAAACCTTCTGAAAACCGTAATTAAGATGTATGTCATCCCGGGTCTAAGGCCTCGTTATACCACACCGAGTCCTCTATAACAGTGACTCGACGTAATTTAAAACTACAACAAATTCATCTCAAATCTTAGACAAAAGCTGATGAGCTACGTTTAATCGTCGTTCTGCTCTTAAGAATGCGCTAGTTGGAGAAGAGATATCTTCTTCCGCTACGACTCTCTGCTTCATCAATGAAGTAACATTTAGAAGTGTGGGTACGGGATATATTGCTCAAGCAGGTTGAATAACGATGTTTCGTGGTGAATGTTGTGTTAGTGTATCACGATGGAATGTGCTGGTGGCTATATGAACCAACATATTGACATGAGTATAGATGTATGGTCCACCGATCGGGTTGAGGTTAGCGCAGCAACTGGGCCGAAGCCCTCAAACTGCAACCCAGACCACACCATTCTGTCGTACTCCTTCGCTACACCCCCGCCTTGGAATTGGGTTGGAAGAATTATCCCCCCCCCAATCTTTAGGGGGAAGGACGGACTCTCCTTTAGGCACCTTTAGCCACCGGGAATGTTGTCCGGTGCCCACGGGGAACCTCGTGGCGGCGGTGCTGTCCCAACCGAGGGCGAAGACGATCCTCGGCCGTAAGACGTCCGTGTAGTGTACCGAAAGCGCAAGGCGCAGTGCCTTGGGCCTGGCTGGACAGGCCGTACACTATTGAACCCTGATTGAGTCAGAGTTCCTTCAGCTGTTTTAATTGGTGTGATGTTCAACTTCCTGGCTGAAGGCATCTGAACTGGAGAGTAACCAACATATTGACAGCCGTATCTTTCTTAATTGCCTCCCTGGGAGAAGGATATTGTGGTGGTGGAGATTACTGATAAAGCAGGAAATTAAGCTCCAACGCCGCAGCGAATATTTTGATCTTCCTAAGCAGCCAAAAACGTTATTGAGTTTAGAAAATACTGTCATTTTGACATATCTTTTTCAATATCTCCGATGTTAGTCAAGTGATGATTTGGAACGTTTATGTGGAATGATTAAAGAAAATACTCTTATTTCGCGACAATCTATGGAAACGTTTAAATATAACACAACGTCAAACGATAGCAATCAGGCTTTTTTAAAAATCGCATCATTATTTGCAGTTAATGCAGCATTTACCATTTAATAATAGACAGTTGACTCTAACGTTGATCGAGGTAATAGTTAGGTGATTACTTCCGGTTGAGTTATGTTTATACAAATACATCTTTTAAATATTTGTGTTCGAAACTGTGATGCAAATGCTGTGTAATTAAACTCGGGTTTCCATCTCTCCTGGGGCAGCCATATTTTGATTATCAGTCATTCGACCATACCACTCCAGGTATATGTAATAACGTTTCCTTACATTTCCTGTTGTTTTTATTCCATAGTAACAACCAAACGCAAGTTAGAGTATGATCTTAATTGACGTACACTAATATTAAATATTTATTTTTTACTCTTACGATTTATTTATTACTTTATAGTTATTCCACCACAGATGCTACCACACTGTACGTAAAATAAATGTTTTCACTAAGTTAGTATTTTCATTAATGTTCCTCTACGATAAATAGCAAATTTCTTTCCATTTACTTCTTTCACGTAGTCCTCCCGACCTCATCAAGTAGTTTACTGGTCTACTTAACTAGGTTCTTAGCGGTTTTCACTCCCAGGACTGATAATCGCAAGGTCAACAAGATGCACACTGCACACTGCACACTTTGAGCACATTTCCTGACAGATTCGTCAAGTATCGGAGATTCTCGCACATCCCTTCACCTTCCTCATTCCACATGAAGGACCTGATTTTAAATACGTTGAGAGAATAATTATTGTCACTAATTTTACCTTTACCTCGGAAAACGTGACTTTTTGAATCAATCTTTTCATTCAATTCATCTCTCCCTTTGTTTCTACTCCTCGATATTACATAAACTGTTATTACTGCATTGTCCTGCCGGCTACGATTTGTAACTGTATCTGGAAACCGAAAACTGGTTTTCGTAGCGGCATTATCGATACCGGACCTTTAACTTGCAGTCTAAACCACACTTGAGCACTGACCACCAAACTATTAAAGGTGAATTATAATTCCACAGGCGGAAAACTCTGCAGTGAATTATTCACAACACGTCACTCCGCATTGGAAATTAAGTTCCCAGACAACGACTGCGTTGGGAAACAAGCCGACCACAAACTCGTAATCACATGGTTGCTAAAGAGATAGCCACAAGACAATCTCCTAGACTACAACCCCAAGTACTAAGAGAACCCGTATTTCATAGTCGGAGTAACGGGATTAAAATACGGGCGTTTATGTGTGAGATTAGAAATGCAAATGCCGTTTCGATGGAAAGAGAGCAGAGATAAAAACAAACAAATATATCTGACAAGGTCTCTGGGTCATGGAGCAGTTGGAAATACCGGTCTCGTGGCTCTACTTTCACTATAAGCGCTGCCTTAAACACGTCCAGATCGGAGTTATTACCCGTTCCGATGGCGTTATCGGAAAGCGCATTTGCTCAACTCGCTCGCGTTCAAATAAGAATGCTCTCTATCAGTCTCTCATCGCTATTAATGTCGATGAACTTTGCGCTGTCAGCCCATTAATACGCTCTTAAGCCTGAAGATAAGTGATCCGTAACATTTACCGATTCGCTTTGCCCACTTACCTGTTGCCGAAACATTGCCTGACTTGTGAAACTATTGCAGATTCGGCCTATCACTCTATCGGATATTTCGTTTTCAATCCACATAATTTAGATTATAATTCATACACCATTTAATAAGTGGATTGAATAGTATTAATAGTTAAAGCAAGAGGTTGCGATTGCAAAACTGATTCAAAACTCCTATGTTAGAGTGTGTCAATATGTTTGGTGTGTTATAGAATCTACAGGTATACAAGACGTAAACTGACTATGGGTCAGACCTTAGGCTATCCTGATTACGGTTTTGGGCAATTCTGAAGCCCTTGATGGCTACCTCTTCTTCTTCTCTTCGATATCAGCCATCTAAGGACCACGAAAAGTAATCCCGTGCATTCATTTCGATGTTTCTTTTCTTTACTTCCAGTAGTTCTTCACCCTCTCTCTGTTTCCTCCGTTGCTACATTTCCTCTTCTCTTTCTCCTAGAAACCCTTGAAATTTTGGATCAATCTCCTAAAAGTTGCTCTATCTTGTATTAAATCTTCTGTTATTCCGATTTCAATCATATCTTTATTTACTCCTTGGATCCACTGGTTGTCCTTCTTACTCTTGTAAACATGGTTGAAAATTCTTTTTGTAAGTCTATTGTTACTCATTCTCATTATGTGACCAAAAAAACTGATTCTCCTATTTCTGATTATGTCTGACATCCTTTCAATTTCTTCTTCTTTGTATCGGTCTTTATTCCTGCGGTGTCTAAACTCACCATTTTCAATTTTTAATGGTCCCCAATTTTTTTTCAAGATTTTCCTTTCCCTTTTCTCTATCTCTTCTGTTTCTATAGTTTTCATAGAGAACAAGCATTCTGAGGCGTACAGACCTTCTGGTTTGATTACTGTGTTGTAGTGTATGATTTTAGTTTTCCTTGATAGATTCTTCTTATTGTAAATATTTTTAGTCAATTGGTATGCTACGATGGCTACCTCATAAAGTACGAATTTAAAAAAAAAAAAAACAGAGTATAAATTTCATTGACTGAGACTGATATTTACGATACCCCCCCCCACCCCCCCACCCCTTTTCCGTCTACTACCATCGCCGCAACAGAAAGCTCTGCAACAAAACAGAGTTTACTGTGCGTGGTGGCTGAACGGTAACATTCTTGCGTCTCATTCTACTCTTCGTCAAAGGAATCCTGGTAATACACATACTACATCCACAATTTGAGTAAATATCTTCGAAAGAAATTTATGAAAACTAACGCGTTCCACCATAATGTTTTTAAGGCCTTACAGCCCGTTGACATCGAGATCATTAGAGACGGTATAACAGGTAACAAAAATCGATTCGACCCTAGCCTTCCGAATAAATTCTCCTGGTATTCGCCTGGCGCAATATTGGTAAACAAAATCTAGATAGTCGGCCCGTGCACGTAGATTGCGTCTTCGTGGATGCTAGGCCTGAACGTTATGCGCTCAACCACCAATTTTGGCTAAATTATTGTAAATAGGTTATGTCCCGAGAATATGTTTGATCAGCTTGCCGTGATTATAAGAAGAATCTGCCTGTACTGGTTTCTTGGTAGTAAGGTGACTGATGGATCATCAAGAAGGTCCTGGTATGAATCTGGGTATTTTCATAGTATTTAGTGGCACGAAATCTTACATATAGTTTGTGCAACTATACAATAATACTAGACTTTTTTTTTATTCTCGACCCTACTAGCAAGAGAGTAAAGAGTACTAAAATACGTCAGTGATTCATCATATATTCCTAACCTAATGGGTGAACGGTTAACGTTCTGGCGTCGCATTCGGGAGGACACGGGTTCCAGTCCCCGTCCGGGCATCCAGATTTGGGTTTTCCATGGTTTCCCCCAATCACTCCAGGCGAATGCCGGGATGCTTCTTTCAAAAAGGCCATGACCGAATTCCTTCCAGTTCCTTGTCCCCTGTCCCATCCCGCCTCTAATCTGTAAAAATAAAAAAAATAAAAATTAAAAAGAAACCTAACCTATTCTATTTTATCATTAGGAACCAAACAAGTGTGGAAAGAAATATTTCATTTTGGTCATAATATAAATTTAGCGTCAAATATTGATGAATATGTTTAACTTAAAACCGCAGTTTATTACTCGCAGGCATTCTGAGTTAAATATGTCTGTTAAATTCAATATTTTGACATGTAAATCGTAGTCCACAAATCTGATTGTATTATTTTTTCAATAGTTCAGTAGCATAGCAGTAAAATCTTCGTAAAGGGAGAAATAAATATGTGCAAAAATTCGTTTAGTGACTTCCGTGGCTAAACGTAACAATACATCTTAACATGGAACCCTACTCCACTACCACAAATATTTGGTAAAGGACCAAAAAAATTCCAGTAAAGTTAGGGATTCGAATCTTTTACCAACAAGAACTCTCAGAATTGTATTCCCCGCAGAAACAGCGTAAATGAGCACATCCGTAAACTAAGAATTTAGATTTGTTCAAGTGTTTGCAGATGGAAAGAAAGTTAAAATATACATAATAACACCTACACACTATCTGAAATAGTCTATAAGGTAACAGTCAATAGAATGTACTAAAACGATTGGAGATATGGAAATGCGCTAGGCCACAGATTGGTCCGCATAGAGTGGTTTCTTTTAAATCAAGACGGTGGCGTTTACAATGACTGTAATCTTCGGCGCGTTGCCAAACTGTGCGACTGGTACAATAACTCCAGCGAGAGGGAACCGGAGTGGAACCGGGAAACCGAGCACCGGCAACTCTTACTGTGCGGCCGTAAACTACTGTACCAACAGAGCTACTGCTTGGGTTGCCAAACGGCTGCAGAACTCACTGTCGGCTGAGGACTAGCTCTGCGAGGGTGATTTCACTGCTTAGTATTCGCGTTGCTGTGCTTGTCATGTGTATAGAGACCCATAAGGTGTGGCTGAAGGTGATAAAGTTCTGCATTCCAATCATAACCTCAGCAGTATTGTACAGGCAGTACAAAAGCAAGTTATCAGATTGGCAGGCTCTCCGGCAGTGTCGAAAATCGAAGTAGCGGCATTCGTGCCATTGCAGAACAAAGGAGGTTTAATACCAAAGTAGTTTAAATACAGGAATAAGTTCTACTTTAATAGTAGAAGTAAGTTAATTATCTGATTTAGGAAGTAAAATTACAAGTAATGTTTGAAGCAAGGAAAACGACAAAAAACATAAGAGGAATAGGGAAAAAATGTGTTTTAGTCTCAGAATCAAGAGACAACTATCTAAAACTATGATTTATTTTACTAAATGATTTTGTGTTTTTGATTCAGCATTGTCAAGATCATTAGGGATGGGATAAGAGAGGAGAGAGGAGGTAAAGAACGAGAATGAAATCCTTCCATAGTACTCCCTTGTGGCTCCAGCCCGATGTGATTTCGGGAAACTATGGAAAACTGAAATCTGGATGGCCAAACGGGGATTTGAACCTGTGACCTACGAATGCGAGGCCAGAGCATTTCCGCTATTGGTGAAACTTTTTTTTGCTTGGGCTTTACGCCTCGTCGACAGCGAGGTCATTAGAGGCGGGATGGGATTGGGGAAAGGAACGGGAAGGAATTCTGCCATTGAATTTTTGAAGGAATCACCCCGGCATTCGCCTGGAGTGTTTTGGGGAAACCATGGAAAATCCAAATCTGGATGCCCGGAGGGAGATTCGAACCCTCGTCCTCCCGAATGCCAGGCCAGAACGTTAACCGTTCACCCACCACGCTCGGTTTGGTAAAACTACATGTGCATAATCGCACTTTATGGAAGTGTATAGCTTGGACTTTAGGAATACCAGAAACATGGAATCCCCAAACATTTGATATGTGTTGGCAGATAAAGTGAGAAATGAGTGTGTTTTGGAAATGGTGAAAGAACGTAGAACTGAGTGGAAAAAGTAAGAAAAATATAAGACGGGATTTAAGATACGTGGGTCTGGTTAATTTGTTGGTTGGGGGTTGAGTCGAAATGGAGAATAGCACGGGAAGACAAATCTAAATGGTTTCCACATGAGGCCTCCCTGATTTCAAAGTGTAATATACAAAAACTGTTAATCACAGATCTTGTAAAACAACTCAAAGAGTTTTACACAATATATCAGTACATTTCTACGTGTGCACTCAAAATGTCTAAGCGATGCTCAGTCTCACCCCATGTGGCCCTAACATGCCTGGAGTGACGAAACTGATTGCATCCACAATTCTTCGGCGGATATCACCGACATCACCTACATGTAAGGTAAACTCAATGTCTTTTAGAATACCCAATGGAAAAAATCCAGAGGGGTTATGTCTGGAGATCGTGGTGGTCACTTGGTCGGTTCATCTAGTCCTATCCATTGCTGTGAAAATATTCTGTCCGAGAACCCAAGAACCTGATTGTTTACACTCACAGCGGCTAGACATTTGTTATTAGATTTGTCCATACATCTGGTGGTTCCCAGTCAAAAACATGTTGCAAATTTCTCTGGATTGCGATTGGTGACGATATTTCAGCATACCACACCACAGCATTGGGCTTTGTCTTGTGGAGTAATAATTTTTTATAATTATTCAACACCTGAAACAAAATAATGGCACTAACATAGACAAAATTACAATAAAAAACTTTTTAAGTTGCTTAACGGGATGGTGCAAACCGTAAGGTTCTATGTTTATTTTTATTTTTTGTTAATGTACTTTGAAATCAGGGAGGTTTAATGTGGACACCCTGTATATGAAGCAGATAAATGAGATCTTAGGTGGGAAGAGGTCTAATGAAGAGACTCACCCCGGACACGAAAAGATGGAGACTTGCATGAAACAGCTAGAGAGAATGATGACCAAAAAAAAATTATTAGCCTATGTTCTGTTTAGTGAAAATCCATGAATTTTACCAATTTTTATTGAAGTGCTGTAACAGATACATAATACAGAGAGAAACACTGATCTACTGTGTAGTATAACTTCTTCGTCAGATGGTAATGGGCAACCGGAAACTTCTTTGATTCTTGTATGAGACGTTATTGAACAAAAGTGTCCGATAACACTTGTGGCAGTGATTCTGATGCCGCTTCCAAATTTTTCGTTTATGCCTGAAAGTGCCGTGTTCAGATCCTATGTGGCGACTCGCCCTTTTGGCCGGGTTGCCTCTTGATTTATGGCTCGCGGCTAGCCGGACAGTCAGCTGACACGCACTGGCCAAGCTCACATATTTCTCCCTGTCGCTCACATCCCCAAAAACGCCGACTCCATAGCGTCGCTACAGCCGTCACGTAACGTAACAGCTCGACACACTCGTCTGACTCTCGAACAACACTGAGGGCTTCCACATACAAAGGTGTAAGTTGACAGTGAGAACCACTTGTTATCGAACAGAATTGATAAGATTGGTGCAAATGGCTCTTGAGATGTGAAATGGAAACATATTACTGTAAAATTTACAGTAGTAAGTTGAATAGTATGATTAGAAGAGGTGACGAAATGATAAACTCACTTCAGTTTTGGTGACTTACCTCTATGTCTATACGTTACAGTTCTTTCTTCTACTACATTTATTGTCGAATTCTCCTGTCTTTATTTAACCTCACACTGAAGGTAAAATTAAATTTTAGGATCATTATTAGACCCGACAATATCCAAACTCCATAATTTTCAACTGCAAGTCCCGTTTGATCAAGTTGCGTAAGTTTTTGTTTCATTCTTTGCAGTGTGGTTTTATTTGTGAATGTATAGTTTCCAGGCTGAAAGATGAAATCATCATAGAATTTCTCGGCGTTTAGACATCACAATGCTATGTTCCCGGGATTCTGTCCGAAGCCAGATGTATTTCCTCAACCCTAGTTATGGAACGGAATTTCAATGTTAATTCAAAATTATGTAGTTTTCAGTTTGAAGTAACAAACGAAATCTGACATGTTTCTCAGCGATCACAGAAACCTGTTAAATGAAAATTCGCTACTTCATACGTATATACTGCAGTGTCAGTTACCGTAGCATTATTCCGTTCTTTAATTACAATATCTGCCTGAATTTGTTTTGCTAGTGAGTTTTCTAAGGGATTTTCTACATGGTTGCGCAGACTTCCACGGTCGTTGTCGATGTTATCTTTGCTTTCCGAGTAGACCCGCCTCAACTTATCGAAACCTAACGTTTCAGCCATCATTCTGTGGATTTTTTCTTCAGAGGAAGTCCTCTGAAGAAAGCCACAGAATGATGTCTGAAACGTTAGGTTTCGATAAGTTGACGCGGTTCCAGGCGGACAACCAAGAAAGTATTTTCTACTTGTTAAACGCTTCTAACATAACATGCTATGTAACGGAAACATGAATGGAATTCTTTTAATATCAGAAAGAAGGACAGTATTTCTAATCAGATATGTTTTACGATCCCGAAAGATCTGTTATTAGCACCGAGAGTGTAAAAAATAAAACTAAACAATGAAACAAGTTTGTTGTGTCATACAGAACGAAACCCACAAGAACTAATATTTTCAAGAAATTTACGCACGAAAGAGGTCTGAGAATTTCTAAGCCTCGTAAACGATGATTAAATCCACGAAAAACAAAACAAAATTTCCTGAAAATATGGTGACAATCACTCCGTTCACACTGATGTAAGATTCGGTTTCTGTTGGGTTTAAAACAGGCTCACAGTCAAAATGATGCCCAAAAATGCATTATTACAAATAAAGAAAGAATTGAAAGAAAAGTGTAAAAACTGCTACACATAGGCTGTAATAGAAACACTAGCAAAGAAAGTAATATTAGTGTGGCGAAAATTATAAGGATTAGGTGGTTGGTCTTGAAATAAATCAGTCATAAATTCTGAAATAGCCTCCCTCCAAAACACTATCTTCCTTATTAGAGATAAAGTGAACTGAAATAATCATGGTTTCCACAAGCATATTTGATATTCACAAAACATTCAAATTTTTTATGACTCACCGACCTCTCTGCTCAAAGATATGATACATTAAAAATACGTGAACTTTCTACTCGGCACAGACTCAGTGGGTTAGAAATTTTTTATTTAATACTGAAGACATCGTTTTTAGTCTTCTGACGTAGAACGTATACTCAAGTATACAATTAAGTTTTTTATTGTTTTTTTTCTTTTCACAGAAACATAAAGCTATAGTATGTCGTAGGTTTTTAACAAACCCTGCTTGTTAGAGAATACGAAAAATCCTATAGTAAAAAATCGCTGGAGTTTCTCGTTACATGAAAATATTATTGAACTTTAAATTGATAATTCTCGAAACAGTAGCCCAGTTTAGATGTCTACTTGTGGGTAAAGGTGATTTTTTTTTTTAACGGTAAATAAGAGTATCGTAATGGTGGGTAGGATAATACATAATATCCACACAGAGAAAATGATTCGTTTCCAAATTAGTTAAATCACAATCCGAAATGTTAATATTGACATCAACAAAATATAGTCGTGCAATTTGATGTACTCCGTGAATACACGTTTCAAGACCTTTTTTAAAAAAAGAGGAGAAAAATCAATTTATCTGGTCGAGATTAAAACGTAGTATTTGTAACGCGAATAAACATTGGACGTACAGTACCTATTCGGTGGCGGACGCCCCTGCCGGCAGATGGGATGCAGCCGGTGATACATGGAGGAGGACTCCTGTCGGCAGGTGTTTGGGTGGCGCGCTGATTGAGATAACCTGCGAGGCGCCAGGCCAGCCAAGATTAATGGCTGCAGCCGACAGCCGCACAAAAGAAGCACGGGGGCCAGCAGGTCAAGAGGAGTTGAGACGGGCTCTGCCACGTACGTCCGCCATTTGATCCGTCGTTTGGGAGTCAAGGGCCAACGCTGAAAAATTTATATCAAACTATGCAGTAATAGTACGCTTCTTTCGAGACTACTATAGCTGTCATAATCTCACAGATGAAATAGGAAACCGTATGATGTTGGTTTTTGCGCATTTTTAATATAAACTGATATATTTGAAATATAGTAAATTTACCTAACTTTTATTTCAGGGTGTCTATTCAGATAAATATTTTAAAATTACTCCTTCTGGTTTTGCGACTCACGCAATTCAGTCATAAAACGTTTTCGTATGTGCTAAAAAGAATTGGAAAATCGATAAACACAAAATTTTATAAAATGGTATTATTTGCTGGTATATTAATCGACCTTTCATTATGAAGAATACATCGTCACTTAAACGTCATTACAGCCCTATTTTCTTTGAAAATTTTTGAATACTTAAGATATGTTATAAAGTTATACTCGATAAAAAAAAATATATTGATACAACAGATTAGAAACTTATATTATTTCTGTTATGTATGAAGCTTTGTAAAGTATTTTGCGTGTTGTGTACTACGCGAGGTTAAAACTTCCTTTTCCCGTTTAACATGGCCTGTTATGATTTCTGGATTTAAACCAAAAATTACAAACGATAGCCGCCTCGCTGCTGATTAGTACAAACCATTATCTTGATAAATTTTATTCATTACTCACTAAATAATTCTTCTCTCATTTTTCCAACATTGATTATTTATTTCACATTCGGTATTCAATTTCTCACAAGCTTAAAAAAATCTTAATTCAACGACTTTCAAGTCAAAACCTCTACTACTAAAATATCCATGACAACCACCAGTCCACGATAAACAAAACATGAATGCAGTCAGCGATATTCATTGTATAACTCTTGGCATAACATGTTTGCCAACTTAAACATTCCACCATAGTATTTTTTACTATCACTTACACTAGTTATTTTACAATTAACTAACCCTATGGTTGTTATCTCACAACTACTATCAGAAATAACATACCTGTATCACCTGGACGTGAATAGTTTATCTAAACAGACTTTGTATTATTCTACGAATTTAGTTTCTTTTAAAATTTACTTATTACGGTCTCAGAGAAGAATTGAGACAAAAGCTGTTAAAAAAATAAAATTAAAAAATATTATATGAGGATCAAATTGTAAACTGACTGTAAAATAGCAGACTTACTCTCATTACTTGTAATGATTTCCCAGCAATATAAACGAAGTACTTGTTAGTAAAACACCAACTCTTTTCAGATGTGACTAGTCTGAAAGATGTTCTAAGACATTTCACCACTTCCCTGAGAAACTACACATTTTGTTTTTATCCTGTGCAACAGTAATCCATAATTGCTTTAGGCGGAATTCTGATTGACGTAACGTGTGACCTTCTACAGACTATTTTGCCTTCAACTTTTTGGAAATAAATCGCTAACGATGGTTACTGTTGGCCAATTCAGACACTAAAATTTTTCGTGAAAGATGAAGTATTACGAATCTTAAGGAAGGAATGACGCAATGTAAAGCAGAAATGGTGAAAGTATTGACGAATGAAGATGTTCCCAAGGGTTTGGAACGCGGACCTCACCTCCTTTCTGACGCTCATATTGCCTTGACTGTAACCGGACTCTGACGGCCAATCACAATCGTCCACTCCACTTTTTGCTCCACTCTCATTTCATGCTTTCTCGTTGGCATTGGTTGCCTTTAATCACCAAGACGGTTATTTTCCCTGTAATTACATGCTACCTAAGTCATAAAACTTAAAGAAATGCTTGTTTTATTCCTTGGAATCATGCATCTGTCTCAATTTTAGTCGCTGACCCTATTTGTCATTCATTTGTGAAGTTATTACTGCAGCTGATCAATTATTAGACAGGGCTACCAGAAGGCAGCTCTTCACGAGCGCCTAAGAATATATCATATTTTATTTTTGAGTTTATATGTTCAACTTATGGCAATGATTCAACGTAAAACTGCAGTCAGTTGCGACCAAATAATTACCAGACGATATCCTCATGCACAAGGTAGCTTCCACTAAGAAAATTACAATACAGATTCTAATCACTTACTGAATAGCATCTCTAGATCTGCAAAATATTTTCCTTGGCGTTTTCAATATTTCTTGAAATAAATTTTGAGAAATGGGTGCCAATTTTTTTTCTTGTGGCATTACGTCACATCCGTAGAGGCGGAATGGGACTGGGAACAGAAAGGAATTCGGGCCTGGTCATTTGAAGCTCTCATCGGCATTCACCTGTAGTTATTTCGGGAATTCCACGGAAAACAGAAATCTATAAGGCCGGACCGGGATTCGAACCTATGTCCTCTCGAATGCCAGACCCGAACGTTACATATCGAGATATAAACATGTTGGCGTACACAACAGACTTTTTAAAAAGAAATAATCACCAGATCCTGCATATTGTTAAAGTTTTTTGTATTTTATTTGCAGCCTGATCTACGTTCTAGAAAAACACAAGTGATCTTTGTGACTACATCATTCACAACAAAGATTTTGTGACTGATGTTTTCCGCTTTTTAATTTAAGAAACAATAGACGAAATATTTCAATGATGTATAATAACAGTTTACCCATTTCTCAAATATGTTCTGTATGCTTTCAATACGTCACTAATTTTTTTCTCATTCTGTCTGTGTATGAGTGCGTACGTTATTAATATATTATTTAATATGAATATGATTCCGTTATTAGTGGTCAGAATTATAAATTTTCCTGATAGTTTTCAATAATTTTATTTTTTGTTCACTTGCTTTGTTTGTTTGCAGACTTAATACTGTTTAATGTTAGGGTGGTATAACAAAACTCTTTTAAAGAGAAAATAAACAATAGCCATCTCAGTATTATAATATTGGTGATTATACTCTCCTATACATTTATTCGCAATTTGCACGTATCTGAAAAATCTGAGTGTGTTACATGGTCTTTACTTATTCGCAAAAATTTATCACACTGATATTACACGCAAAATCCCAATCACAGAACTCAAGTCTCTTGTAAACTGCGGTAAATGTAAAACTACGGTCATATATTTTAATAACTGTTCATTGTGATGAAATAGTTGCACTTTATCAAAGTTATTGCGGAACGAATGATAGAGAACATACCGCATTTTTATATGATTTTAATGTTACCTTGTATCACCGAAATTTATGAATAGTAAGCAAATAATAGGGGGCAATGATAATAAGAATGGTTTTTGTCGTTCCGAGTAATAATTATCTTCATTAGATTTAAATCCATGCAAATTATTCATTAATCACATAGCTCTGACAAAATACAAAGAGAGAACATAGAACTCCACTGAAAGAGGCAAAACTGTTATTTAACGACAGCGCTGAGCGTAAAAATACGCTGTGTCACAAATTTTCACGGCGCGCCATTCAAATAGAGAGTTGCGCCGAGTTGCCGAGGGCAGACAGCACTAATTCTGAGTTGTCACAAGTTCGCATTTCGCGTTTATTTCAGCGTAATGCCAGCGGGCAGCATAAAAAGTCGGCGTGTTGTTAACTGCACATGTCTTTATGGTGGGGCAAGCCCACCCCCGCCAACTCTGCGTAATTTGTTTTTGTGCCACCATAAATCTGCAGCAACTCAATTTGAATGCAGTTCCGTGGGCAGAGATTTAATGATGACAATAAACAACGCCAGATAGGGGACAGGTCGATTCCGGGCCAGCGGATCCGACAACAGTAAAACAAGACATTAAAATTCGACTGCTACTGGACTCCCAGTCTCTATCTAGATGCCTTCCACACGAAAGTCTGAAAGAGACAATCTTCCTGTAATATAATAATAATGGTTTATTCCTGACTTCCTGACTTCCTCTGCCCCATAAAAGAATAATTTTTAGTGCTTCAAGAACACGAAGGAACGAATGATTTCTCTACTAATTGTTGGTTATCTCCCATATTAATAATTTTGAACAGCAATAGCAATAAAAGAATGGCCTTAGTTCATCTGAAATTTTAAACTTCTTGAAATTGAAAGAAAGTACTATCAGTAACGCACAGAATAAACTGTTTATCCGTACATTCGAAGACAGAAAATGAGCGCAGAATATTCTAAAAATTTTCGGTGCCAGATTCCGCTACTTGGCGTTATTCAGCTGAAAATCCAAACAAGTTATGCTGTTGGGATTTTTGTCAGCACGTAGCTGACAGCAGTAATTCATTGGTTATAAATGTATTTTGGAAATCATGTGGGATGTTTGCAGATAATTTAGAGGGACAGTTCGTAATGCTGACATATTATCTTAATGCTCAGCGCAGTTTTTACATTGACAGATGGGCATACTTTCTGAATTCCTGAAACTCTATTCTCCTCTTCATTACCAAAACGTCATAAATAACAACAGCAACGGGAGCTAAGTTCCATATAAATGCTTCTTCAAAATTATACAACTGAACAGATTGTAAAATGCCATTTCTTGATAGATAATTGAAGCGACACAAGAATTTTCATTTTCGATGAACCATATCACGCCTGATAAGGTAATGATTATGGCAGAGTTCAGTTGAATATATACTAATAAAAGGTTAAGCTTGATGATTGTGTACCCATGCCTGTAACTCCTTCCATACCGGACCAATTGCGGGCAGAGATATTACTGCTAAACTGAGGTTATGACCATTATTTAATAATAATTCTGTTTAGTTAAGCAACAGTTAAGAAATTAATTGCCAGGCCACTGAAAAAAGTATCTATTTCTTTTAAATTAACATATTAATTATTATTTTTTATTTATATTCAGTCAAAGTAGATGTTTTTTATAGTCTCTGTCCAAAGATATCACTGTTACAATAAATTAAGAAATATGAACGAATTACAACATTTTTAGGTCATGACAATTAAATTTAGTGAAGCATCTAAGAGCTACCGGAACACTGTATTCAATCAGTTATTTTAGACGGAATTACAAGGTATTTATGTTCGGTGTAGTTGTGTCTGCTATATTCTGTGTGACTGTAATGATAAACTCGAAGAAATTAATTGCCAGAACTCTTCTTTCAACCCCTCATTTTTAACGAGCTTAGATGATATTTCAGAATAAAAAACTGTCCCCACGTTCGTTTCACAGTCTTGTATAGTTTACGGAAATCATTGCAGGGCATACTTCTTGAGGTAACTACCCCAATTATCAGACTCTGTCTAGAATTTCAAAGCCAAAAACCATCCCTTTAGAGAAAGCTCATTTAAGGGTAACAATGACGTAAAATTTTTCTGTTCGATACAGAGTGGCGGCAATACCTCATGATCTTAAAAGAAGGTTTTTCTTGCTGTCTTCAATTTCGATACTGGTTTGATGCAATCCTCCATACATTCATACCTTGCATAAATCTCTTATGTTAACATACCCATTACAGCCTACATATTCACTTATTGCTTCGCATATTGTAATCTTTGTTTACCTCTACATTTAATTCCTTTGACTGTTCCCTCCACTACTAATTAACCAATACCGTATGCCTCGGAATATGACCAACAATCCTGTCTCTTCTCTCTGTTAGACTCTCCTACAAACTTCTTTCCCCACCCACCATTTCCAAAATATATTCATTTCGTATTTTATCTCTCAACTTAAATTTTAGCATCCTTCTATTGCACCATATTTCAGATGCTTCAGTTTTCTTCTTTTTGGCATCCTAAAGACCATACTTGGTTACTATAAAGCGCTCTGCTCCAATTAAAGGCGCATTCCCACGATCCCTTGTAACGAAGGCGAGACGAGACGGGACCTCTCTAGCCGAAGTGTAGGGACGACCGCGGACCGCAGGTTAGTCCTAGTTTACCTTGTCGCCACCTCCGCACCATGTTGCCTACTGTCGGTTGGCCAGAGCACTTTACAGCAACAGAAGGGGTGCGCACAGCTGCTGTAAACCGATGGCAACAGCGCACCGCTACACACGCCTGTGATGTTTACCGACACAGTGTGGGTAGCTGCGTCTCGTCTCCGCTAGCAGAGGCGGCCCTGTTCCCATGGCGTGTGGTCGAGTATTCGTCCCGTCCCGTCCCGTCTCACCTTCGTTACAAGGGATCGTGGGAACGGGTCTTAAGAAGTTACCAGTCTGCAGTAGACTCATGGTCCCATACGACAGGCACCGACAGTACCCGGGTCACGTGAAGACAAAAGCATGCGAAACGTTTCGTGTCGGCAGACATCAAGGTCATCTTCGGGCAGCTGTTGGCATGGCCCCAAACTGATACTGTTCACATACTTTGGGCACGACTAGAAAACAACCAGCACGTATCCTGCTAAACCGGGGTTAATGGCGACCGGCTGCCGGGGCCTTTGGCACTGACCTTTGCCGAGCGAATGAGAGGGAAGTACGCCGCAGTCGAAACAATGCCGCAGCGGAATGCGCCTTGTTCTTATTGGAGAGTGTTTATCAGATCTCATGCGAAGTAGTGGAGTCAAAAGTAAATTAAATAAATATAGTCTACAAGCTAAACTTTTAATCTAAAAAACACGTATCAGAAAAAATTAATCGAAGAGTTGGTTTCAATGTAGGCCATTAATTGATTTATTGGTACAAGGAGAGACTGGGCACATAAGTATTTCAAGAACTCGAAGAAGGTAGTAGAATACATCATTTTGATTTGTAATATTTTTACTTTTTTAGTATGTTTTTAATTTTTTTTTAAAAATATTATGCGTTATAAAAATTGAAACCAGTTATTAAACCTTATCCATAAGGTCGTTTGCAGCTATCGTAGCAGGTTTTTCTAAAATATGCATCTTCATACGCATTTAATTTTTCAATTTAAAGCAGACTAGACTTACATCTTTTTTAATACCAAGAGAGTGATAGGTATTTGTCTATATGAGATAACTGCTCGGAGATAATTATGTTCCACTTGTTTATTTTTGCCGTGTGCTCTTATATTTACATTACACAGCAAGGCATCTATTACTTCCAAAGATATTTAGAACAAACATAAAAAAAATTTCCAAACTAATTCGTCTCTTCCTGTTGCTTATAAAGACGACACAGAATAACACAGAGAAAGCAGTTCGATGTTTCTCGAATTCTAAGAGTACTGAAACAATTAAAATCACATTAAAACAATCAGAATTCACACAAAATCATTCAAAATCATCATGAAACATACGAAAATGAAAATTAAAGATATTTACAGGTACTTACAAAAAAAATGGTCGACATTAACCACTCTGAATTGTCCTCTAAACATCGTAGCTCACAATTACAAACTTTTAATTAATGTTTCTTACATAATACTATCTTTGATCGTATTGTATATCATTGTCATAGTTTCTTTCCATAAACCAATGTTTATTTACACAAATTCACATTTAATCACATGAAAATTATACAAAACCATGCTTAATCAACTCCCAGCTTGCTACACATAATTCTCAAAATACAATTTAATTGAAGGGCTGGGTAAGAGGGCCGTTATAAGAGGCAGGCCGACTATTTAAGTGGATAGAGCGTGTCACGTTGATCTGGTTTAGTGGGCATGTATCTCCCACTAAGCCGAGGATTTCGAATATGAAAGTCTGTAGTGACTCTCCGGACTCCCTCGGCCTATTATTGAATTGGTTCTAAGGCGCTAACTATCACGGCCTTAGTATCGTAGAATGTGGACACAGTGTTTTGCCTCCGTTAATCTACTAGGCCTCGAGAGGGAAAAACGAATAATTTTGAATTATATGAATAATCAAAGAACTATTAATACAAAATAGTTTATTCTCCTTTTTCACCAACATTTTTGGTTAAGCTACCTTTTATGAGTTTTACTTATCGTTGGCATGATCGAATTTGGAACTTTGGTTTTACGGCCCCATGCCCTTGCTGACACCAAGGATTTTATAGTATCGCCATCTATCTGTAAACGTGTAACTATGTTCTGTGTATGATAAGTATATTTTTAGTTGGCGAAATTTGTGTTGTTTACTCCAGTACAACTTTTCTTTGCTAGCATGGAAAAGAAATGGAATCGAACAATTTATCCAGCACACATTGTTTTCTCTGATCAACAGAGATGCTAAAAAAAAAAAAAAAAAAAGAAAAAAAAATGTTTTGTTTGTACAAAAAACATTAAAATCCCACAATAGTGATCTAAGGAAGATATTTTGGTTTTAATGGTTAATATTTTGCTCTCTGTGCTACTTTGCGTATGATTCAGTTCTGGCACACTTCTTATAAGCAGAAGTTTGGAATATATGGACTTTACATTGACAACGAAGTCATTACAGTGGGGATACAATTGAGTTCAAGAATCACCTGCCACGACCTTTATTCACTAAACATCTATCGTAATAATCAGGATGACGTAGTTCGATTATGTCATCCAGATTTAGAATTTTCCCAATGCTTGCTGAATACATTCCACGCGAATGTTGAATCCTTCTCTATCTCGGAAAAGACTAATTAAAAAATTAGATGGGAAAGTACTGACTTCAAAACCTGGTTTATTGGACTGGAGATCGAACCCGCGTACCCTTGAATGTAATATTGTAAATTCCACTACTCGGCCACCAATCACGGAGAAACTGGATAGATTTTTTTTTTTTTTTTTTTTTTTTTGTAACTGCTTTACGTCTCTTTTTAACATCGATGTCTTTAGAGACGGGAAAGGATGGGTGGCAAGGATAGGGGCAAGGAATGGGAAGGAATTCGGCCATGGCCTTTTGAAGGAAGCATCCCGGCATTTGCCTGGAGTGATTTGGGGAAACCATGGAAAACCCAAATCTGGATGCCCGGACGGGGATTCGAACCGCCGTCCTCTCGAATGCGAGGCGAGAACGCTAACCGTTACACCGCCCCGCTCGATACACTGGATAGAGTCCCTGCTATTAGAACCCACCTGTCCCCAGAGGTGATGCAGTTTCGACAGTGGATAGCAGTTTGGTGTAATACTGCCGGCCTCTACGTGCAGTACGTCAAACGTCCAGTTCACAGAACACACGAAAGATGCATTAGTGGTGTCTCGTGTAATCCGCACAGTGGACACAGTGGAGGGGGCGACTCAGACACAGTGGATCCAATCATCACCAGAGCATCCACTGCGTCCGCGCGTCAACGCGAGATAAACAAATCGACGTTCTCCGGTGTCAGTCGTAATTAATGGTGCAGTCACAGGGGAACGTTAATCAATCTGGCTGGGTTGATACGGCGCGTCGCAACGCGGTTGGTTTGCCGGCGCCAATCTGTGATGCTGGTCCCTCAGCGTGTTTTTATAACACAATCCGGTGGTACTAGCACGAAGATTTCATAGCAACGATGCGCCGGATAAGTCCCTGATCTTACAAGTAAGCTACCATTTTAAACTCTTCGGTTTAAAACATTCCTCATTGTTAAAAGTTATACCATCTGATGTCAAAATGAATGTGGAATACCTGATCCGAAATATTTGTGAATACATTTCATTTGTGGCATAATACAAACCGTCTGCTTGTTCGAAGCACTAGCTAAACGTATATATCGGAAATGAAAAATGTTAAATCTTAATCTGAATAGAAACATACTACAGTAATACCTCTCTCTTCTGCTGGATTTCTGATACGGATATTCCATTTTTTTTAAATTATCTGTTTCTCTCGTAGTTTCCGAAACACTATTAACACAAATACATTTTATCCCCATACTCTCCTTAGTCACCTTATTCATTTCATCCATTGCGATCAATTTTATTATAATTCCAATTATGGCTTTTGATCTAATATTCAATACACCAAAGTTCAGTTGCTCTAACTGGGATATCCTTTCTTGACTTTCACGTCAAGTTTCTATTTGAATCTTATATCTCCATTATCCATTTTATTTGTGTACAAACTGTCATTTGTTTATTAATTACTTTCTTTTCACAAAAGTTTGAGCACATTCTCTCATTAATTTATTCCCGTAGTATCTTGGTAAGGGACCTTAAATGTATGATAAAACCGTCTTTGTAATTAACTAAAACAAAATAATTTTTCTTAGTGATCTTGAGTTTTTTCAATTACTGAAGAGAAAATTTACTAAACAAAAATTGATGCCTCTGAACACCTTTCTAATCGCTAAATATTTTTCTCAGTCCTAATTTTTTTTTTTTTTATGGTTATGGAAAAGGAAACAGCAGTGAAAAGTATCTGGTATTACGAAAAAGAATTAAATTTTTCAGAATTTGCCCGAAGATTAAGAAGAATACAACTCTGTTTGCCAGTCACTGGTTTTGTAAAAAAAATTTAAAAAAATGCCGGTATGTAATTACATATGATATTTGCACAGATTGAGCTGAACTAAAGGTAGGAAAAAATTTCCTTGTGGTTGCTGTTTTCAATCTGAAATTGTAGTATTTAAATGGAATTGCAATTATTATTTTTACCCTTGAAACTGGAACGAAATGGTGATCTTGAATGGTTTTAATAATTGCTGTACACATAACTTCTGTAATAACAGCTGTTAAGTCCTAATTTATCATACCTGCTACGAGCAACAAATGGGTCTGATTCTAAACAGTTTAGGCAAGAAAATTCTAATGATAGCTGTATGGACGTAGAAGTTAGTCGCAGCATTTAGGAATCTCAGAGTTGTTCGTGGAGTTGTCTCAGGAACTATGACTGAAGAGCACGAGTGCCTGCGTTTCGGAGGGGTGACTTGATTTGCGTTCCGCCTGGAGTGGTGCTCATTCAACCAATTAATTAGGGGAAGATAATCAACGCCGCGGGACGTGTTTATCGATATCACGATGTCGATAGTCCGCCGCCGGGTAGCAGGCATTGCTTTGAATCCTAATTACGTGAGGAAGTACCGCTATAGAACCAGACGCTGTTTCTCCGCCGCTGTCAGATTTTGTAACACTGGGATCAAGTCTGGAGTGAACTTAATTAATTTTCAGTCACGATCACGTTTTAAAATCGCGGTCCAAACGGCTTTTGAGGATAAACTCTATGTTTCAGTTAATTGCTAGAAAATTGTTTTTGCCTTAATGGAAAAAAGTTGATCTACTTTCGGTTTTTCGAAATATTCGAGCACACTGTAATGCATGAAAATACAGATATGTTTTAACAATGCTGCTATATGGTATCTAGGCCCTTCTCCGTCTGTAATAATAGTAAAAACTAACAATTATCTTCAAATTTCCGGATATATTTAGTTAATCAGTTTTTACCCCAACATTCCTCCCCAGGTACAGTTCTCCAGGTACTGTTGGTATCATATTATTAAGTGTATAGTTTCCAAGTACCGTCTTAAAATGTTTTCCCACCAGTTTTACAATTCGCTCAGTATTCTCACTTAATTCGCGAATATGATATACGTGAAGAAATTAATAAACTGTTTCTTGAAAAAAAAGCTTTAGATATTTCACATTGTTGATATCGGCAAGAGCTTCCTTCAGAAAATTTGACAGAAGAGTTAGCTATCTGGATTATTGTTCTGCAGCTACTGATTCTACTTCTCTAGTGGAATTGTTCCAAAAGTTCGAACCTTTTGGCTGGTTGTGCACCAAGGACGATAGGGCAACAGTTTACCAATAAATACACATTTCACAATCAAAACGTACACTTTCACACAGGGCTGGGGTTAGGTGGGTGGGGTGGGAGGGAGCAAGCGGGGAAAATGTTAAATTCCCTTACTAGTGTAATGTCTGCAGCAGAAGTGGAAAATGCTTACACTTACAACTGTAAAACAAAACTCGTATTATTATGATTTATGATTTTAGAATGGTCTCTAGTAAGAAAGTATGACTTCAGAAAGTCCAAAACCTAGACAGGTGTCGAACAAGGAACTCCGGTTAAGGAGCTACCTCGTATGCTTCAATGCCAGGATAATATATTTTCATTTTTTTATATACAGAATGCATAAGATTATTACACATGCAGTTCATAAATTACTCCTGCAATGATCAAATAGCAAATATTAATTTTATTCTTTTTTATTTTAAAAATACTGACTTCAATATTTAAATGATCTTTTGTATTCACTTTTGTGACTGTTTGGATAGTCACCATTTTAAACATTAAATACTATTTGTTATACTAATAGGACAACACAGATAATAATTACAGGAAGGTAATACGGTTCTCAACTAAGTAAGCTGCAGTCACAAAGTAGGCGTGCATCTTGCTGGTTGTTTTACTGAGGGTAATGTGTCTCTGAAACTCCAGGTGGCTCTCTTAGACAAGAGTGATTTTATTTTTGTTTTGTACTGAAATAACACCGTTTCTCTGATTATATGAACTGAGTAAGGACATATACTGCAGTGAACAGTAAGCGTGACTTTCGATGTTGAGGCAATATTAACAAAAAATCTGTTTTGCGGATGCTAGGTCTTGAAATTCTATGGTGTAAGTGCATTGATTTTGGTACTGAACAGATTTTGCCCATACCATTGTAATGAAGTAAACGTAACAAACGCATAACATATATTAGTAATTACTGAAAATTTTGAAACTGTTAAAAATTAATCATTCTTTAGTTACAATTTTTAGTATGTTGATAAATATGTAAATTTGAAGTGAAATATTGTTTAACGAGAAATTTTTTAAGCTCATCTTTAACAGTTCAGAAGTTGAAGTGATTAAATGAGGTATTAAGTACATTCAGTGACTAAACTCTTCTAGTTGTAGTAATAGTACTTTAACAGACATATTTCTGAACCATGCCTCTATTATAGCACTCTCCCTGTTAAAAAGTTATAGTATAAAACCACTCAGTCACTGTAAATATGCCGCACGAATGTTTCCAGTTTCGTCAGAAATGTTTTCTGCTTGACTATTGAATACCAAGCTTCAAGATTCAAGAACAATAATGAAATCTTACATTCTGAAGGAGCCGGATTCAGTTGATATTTCATTTCTCAAATGTCAGTTGCGCGTGGTTTTATGTTAATACAGCGAACGGTAATATACCTAGCATAGATCAAAGAAAATGTTACTCCAGTTCATTGTCTATAATTTTCGATTGAAGTCTTGGCCGAAGACCCTGTCGAAATAAAAGAATATGTTATTATTTATAGATACGAACATTATAAGACCTGTCACGTATACGACCATGTTGAAACACGTTGTTCATATATTTAACAGGTATAATATAATACCGTAAAAGTCTCGTTTAAACTCACACTTCATTTATTCGAACTGTTCATAAAAGTGAATCACCACTTGATCAATTAACGAAGATTAATCTGTTCTTTTGTAGAATGCAAATAGTTTTAAAACACCTCCGGGATATATCAAACAATTCCCCATTGCCTTGAATAGACTTATAATCGGTAATTTCCTATATTACAGTCTTCTGCATGAGTTCAGCTTTCTTGCTGTTAACAACATATAACTGGCATTACATTTCTCTTATCATCGTTCCTCTTTTTTCCAAAATTATCATAGTCTACCGCTTCTGAGATAAATCCTACAGTATGCTTTTCTCCTTGCTTTTATTTTTTCCAGATGTACTTGTATTAAAATTAGTTTCCCTTTCTCTCCAACGTAAAAGGAACTTAAGATATTTTATTATAAAGGTAGTACTATTTAAACTAGCCGTGTGGATGCTTGTAATTTGACACCCCTTGGGATCCTAAGGGAAGTACGTAAGATTCTCAGAATGAAAAAGAATAACGAAACTTTACTACACATGATGTAAAAATCAGCACAGGTTTCTCGTAAAACAAAAACAACTCATTATTTTACTATCATACACAATTATACATCTTTTACTTTTGATAGCCTTGATTTCTTACTATGACCTTGAATATTTCTCGGTAATGTTCTCCAAGCAGGATGAGAACATCGTATGTCATATTTTTAACTGAGATGACATATGACGATCGTTTCCGAACTACATTCTCCAAACATCGCTTCTTCCTCTCTTAATCTCTGAAATGAAACGATTATACCACTTTGCCATGCTACTGATTCTTTTATTCCAAAATACTCGTCGACCATCTTACCTAACACGGCAGATGATTTTAATTTTCTACCCTTTTATGCTGTTTACTTTACTTTTAATTGAAAAAATAAAATTAGAAACAAGAGTTTAGGGAAAAAAATAAATCTGTAATATCGTATCGATAATAAATTATATTTGTTTTTGAAAATTGCTGTAAGGAAACAATATTTCAACAAATTATGAACTAAACCTTCAAGTAAATTTGATTTAACAAAGAATGAAAGCTGTACGTAATTTACTCGAGTAAGAGCTCACAAATATTTCAACTCAGTTTTTTAATTTTTAAAAGTATATTTAATTAAAAATAA
This sequence comes from Vandiemenella viatica, assembly GCA_031002005.1. Lineage (NCBI taxonomy): Eukaryota > Metazoa > Arthropoda > Insecta > Orthoptera > Morabidae > Vandiemenella > Vandiemenella viatica. Next base: position 126,976,871 of record JARYHS010012519.1, on the reverse strand, counting down.
CAAAAAAACCCGTTGTCAGAAAGTATATTTTAAACATTTATTATTATAAAAAGGAAAGTTAATCTACAATGGAGTTGCGAAACGTAATAATTTAAGTTCAAGATTTGATAAAAAAAAAATTAAAATTTATTCCGATTTTTACAGCAAATGCCAAATTACATATTACAAATTAAATAATTTAAGTAAGACTTATCTTAAAATTCTTCTATAATTATCAAGTAGATTGGAGAAATTAATCAATAGAATAATATTTTGCACTTGGAAAAAAAAAGTTTGAAAAATTATTAAAAAAACACCAGTTTTCCGATTTGAAGACGGTCTTCACCCGGTTTAAGGTAAGACTTTAATGAATGGCTGAGAGAAAGGACGAGATCGTAGGCCAGGTACTGGAATCACCGTCCTTCTATACAATACCATAGGGAAAGGACGTCTCAAGCCGTCCGTAACTGGGATGCTCACTAGCGGACGGCCGAAGACGTCCTCAGCACTGAAAGTGTTAAAATTACTTATAAAACAACAACAGTTTTTCAATTGACGAAGCAACAAACAAATTTATTATTTTATATATTTGTAATTATGAATACGTAGGCGCGACATATGAGTAACACATACTCTATTGACAGATGTGTGTGTTTTGAGGAAGGTTGTAGAGAGTTGCAACCCTTGTTGTTCCGCAGGGGAGGAAATGGTCGATTCTCTCGTCCCGAGGTGGCCACAGTGTCTGTCTTCCACGAGACAACCACGTCTACAGTTACACCGTCGAGGCGCACTAAGGACTCGGGGACGTCTGGATCACCTGGCCGCCGCTTCAGACCCAACAACAACAACAACAACCAGCAGGTGGTGGCGACGGCGGTGTCCGAGCAGCAGTCTACCAGGAGGAACTCCGGAGGGTCGGGATACAAGGCCAGGATACAGGTAGGAAGGCGCTCCAAAGCATAACTCTGCTTGCTTGTGAGGCTTTGCTTCGTGCGGGGTGATGGCTGACAGCCATTATCATTCCATTAATCCACTGCGGACATTCGCAAATTGAGTGATGCAGTGGTGTGGCCCATATAGTCGAGACTCTCATTCTTCATCCATCCCATTATACGCTCTCTCAAAGTAGACAGTGGTCATTTCAATCAACGCTATCAGAATGTTGATTGTAGTCATCTCCAGTCATCCGCAGTCGACTTTAGCGAAGATGGTATTGATGGTGTTGCTTAAACCACTGCAATGCTAACATAATAGCCGACTGATAAAATGCGGTACAAGATAGTTTGTTATGCATCGGTGCTACGATATTCTCTGCTCGCATAGACAAAAATAACCTGCGTCTGACATACAACAAGAGGTAATAACAAGTGTCATTCCCATATATACTATGCTCCTTTTTCTAAATTTCAGAGGTATTTAATAAGTTCGCGTTACTCATTGAACTGTTTCTCCTTTTGATGTGTTCTGTACCTTTGTAATCTTTCAATAAAGACTTTCATTGCTGCCATGATATCTGCAAATCGGTATGACTACAGGGAGATGCAGAATTTTCAAAATTTAAGGAGTTATAATGGGGCTAACTATGTACGAAATCATTTGCTGAACTTTTCTTACCAATAAGTCTTATTTAAGCCCTATAAATATAATGCAGCCCCAGATAAAGAACAATAATCGTCTGATGCACACACATCACGTATTAATTCTTCCAGTCTGTCATATATTTCCTCTTTAACAATTTGTAATTTGTGGTAAACTGTTCTGTTAGTCAGTGTTAAAAATGCAGATTCATAACCAAGAAAGCTTTAATTTACAATCAAGGCATTGCTCGTCCCACTGTCACAAGAATATCTTACAGGTTAATTTCCGTTCCTCATGCAACGATATATTCAGTTTTTTAGCATTGAAACCAATCAGATGAATAATAAAATGTCTGTTTAACTACAAGTGGAGTTGTTCTTTCATATTTTTCTAAAAGAAAAAGGTGCATTGTGTAACTTCCATCTTTTCATTGTAAAAAACAATAAGTAGAACTATTATATCTAGATAACATTCCAGGAACGTTTGCATAAATTTGGTTAAACTGATATCTAATTTATTATCAAGAGAAATGAGATATTAAGAAAAGCTTTCAACGCTTGTATTGGAGTAATGATGAGTCAGAAATTTAGTAGAGACCATTGTGTCATAATGATGTCAGACAGGTTAGTCATAACGTCACGCTCTAATCGTTATATAATTGAAGCCGATTTCATCTCTATTTATGAAACATATTAACACTCTATCCGGTTATCACAATGATGAAGAACATTTTGAAGTTGTAAAGAAGTCATATCTACTTTTTAGCAAAATTTGCCTATGAGTTCTGCTCCTCTCTAGTTTTTTTTATGGTTACGATGAAATATTCGTTTCTGAAAATGTAGATGAGCTACAACTTTAGTTTAGATGTGAATATACCACGGCTGGTTGCTAACATGATAATTTGGTAGAATCTTAGTAAGATTAAAATCTTCACGTGTCATAATTAGTACATATTCCTGGCGGCATAGGAAAGGTTAAAATTTATATGTTGGAATATCTACACCGTACTGGTATATTCGTACGCTCCTATCTCGAGTATTAAATATCTCCTGATGATATGCCGTAAGTGGTAAAATGTTACTTCCACATTAAAAAAAAAAAAAAAAAAAAAAGAGTTGGAAAGAGTATACTTAAAGGATAATTACTAACGTCATGTCATGTATAATAATCCAAAATACATATTAAAAAAGACGAAATGGACGGCCCATACTTGTTCAAACGATTTTGAGATCCATTACTTGTTTGAACCTGCTGTTACTTGATATTTAAGTAAATCCCTATCTTCTGGCGACCGTGAAAGGTACTGTTTGGTTCGTTTGGAGCTCTCGACTGACTACCGTCCCCTCTCTAGGCCTCCTCTGCCGTTGAGCCCGCCACCGCCTCCACCAGCGTGTACAAATTCAAGCTGAACCGCCCCAGCGGCCGCTGGCAGTACAAGACGACGCCCAAGCCGCGCGTCACCATCAGACGCGGACAGGCTGACGTCGACGACGCAGACAACTCAGTGGCGCCCCCGCAGCAGACGACGCCCGCGCCGCCGCAGCAGCAGGTGGCAGCAGAGCAGCAGGCGCTGTCCAGGGTGGACACAGACGCCGACCAGGACTTGGTAAACACAGCCCCTCTCACCCTGCAGACAATAACAAGCTGTTAACCCTCGACGGATACGGATATGCACCAAGAAACATACTTAACAAATATCCTAACCTGGCACATGTGTATCAATTGTTCAGTTTTGTGGTATTCTGACAACAATTCATACAAAACATGTGATTCTTTTCAATCTATGTTCCTTGCTCTTGATGGCTCTACCACTGGAAGCTCAATTATGATAAGATTTTGAAATTTATCACTCGTGAACTAAGAACCTCTCTTAACATAAGGAACGGACTTAGCTGATGAATATTCTATGTATAAGCAAAGATATGGGTGGATGGACCGTACAGTTTTTTTTCCTCAAACGATTATCATGAATTGTAACAATTCTTCCTAATTTCACAGAATATATAATGGGAAGAAAATTTCTATAACACATGAATACAGCTACTTTTGGTCCCGGAGTATACTGTGACTGAAAAGATAAAATAATTTACGACAGCCACAAATTTTTAATGTAATTTTCACTAAGTATAACTTCTAATACACTGGATCGTCAATTTCTCATTCGTAGGTATAAGTATAATGAATCTGAAAGAAAAAGTAAGGAAATAAAGTTGTTGAAGTAATTATACAACGATAATTTTAATCAATGATTCACTTTAAGTTAAAAGGGAAAAGTTTTTTTTTTTTTAAAATTGAGTAGCAAAAACTTTGGTAAGGATAGCAACGTCAACTGGTGACAGATTTTTTAATGCTACAAATACGTTTTACACGTTGCAGTTTGGAACTCCATTGAAGATCTATAGGAATAATTTCGATCAAATGGTTTTTAATGTGTACGTTTAATTTTTTCAGTATTTATTTCAGTTCGCTTTCATTCACTCGTCGTCTTCACATTTCATACACTTCACCACACCAACACTTTTACATCAAATACGCTTCTATGCATGAGTATCATAGTGTAAAACGCAACGCTGCTTGCTTATTTTTTGTGCTGCTTGAGGAATTCGCAATATGCTGCTAAGTCAGTTCCAATTTGGTGAATTTTTTTCTGGCATGTCGCAAATGCTGCCCGATGTAGATTGCAGAACATGTGTCACTATTTATTGTATGTTTCAGCCAAATTAACTTTATATTAGAAAAGATCTGAGTTCCATTTCTGCTAAATAAACAACTATACATAAAGCTTAATTTATTAAGTAAATTAAAGTGTGAAAGTAAAGATTTATATTTTGATGTTGCTTACGACGTTATTTAACCCTTAGATTTACTGACCAAAAAATTCTTACAGACAAGAACATACCGCACAGCAAGGACTCCTCAGAAAGTATGTGATAAAAGTCGGTATCTAACTAATGGCCACGGGAATTTATTTCTATTACCTTAATGGAATAATGTTTTGGATTTAAACTAAATACACCTCCATCGTGTGATTCTGATTCAAAATTTCAAGCTACAAAACAGAATAATACAAAACATATCGGCCAAACGCTTCCATAATGACACATAATATTTGGACAGAATCTAATGATCTTACACACACGAATAAGCATAAAACCGTTGCTGATGTTGGGTATAAATTTCTTTCAAATAATAGCACCCCATGGCAATTAAAATGAAACTCCAGCATATTTCTTGAGTAGAGATACATTTCTTGCTTCACAGACTCTAAAATGGTTTTCCCAGCCTGTGGGGTAGTGAAGGATTACTGGAAGTGACTTGAAACTTTCAATAATTCAGCCAGAAGTGGTTAGCGTCTTTGCTGTTCTGAATTTTTTTAAATAATAATTAGGAACGATGTAATACATACTATTAATAGAGCGCATAAAATGTTCTATGCGTCCTTATATCGAACCATTTGTGGGAAAAAAGACTTGCACTAAATATTTTCACGATTTTGTCATAATTTCTTTTATGAACACGATTTTGCAGTGTTATTTTAAGCTATTCCGGTGTGCGAAGAATTATAGTCGACTGACATATCGCTTTAAATGGATCTGGTCAGTATAAAATTTGTAATGTATTATTTGCGTACTAAGCTTATTAGTAACCGATGAATTCATTCGCCGCTATGCAGATTTATTATGAACGAAAAAAAAAACATTTTAATTCGAGTGGGAAGGGGGGGGGGATATTAGTGAACAACGGCATCCATGTAAAAAAATTTAATGCTCACTGAGCACGAACTTTAAAGAGGTTTATTTCCACATTATGAATAAAACAGAATCAATTTAGGTTTAAAATCTTACAGACTTAAAAGATTTTATTATTTATGTTATCTCAATATTTTATTAGAGAAAACTTCGAATCAAACGTGTTTTCACCTAAAAAAAATATATAAAAAAAGAAGAAGAGAGAGAGAGAAAAACTGTAAAATAAAAAGAAATTTAGAAAACTTTTGTATGTTATTATTAACTAGCAATGGCTAAGGTTTAAATTATAAAATGAATCTTGTAGAGGTTAATAATTGGACAGACATCTACATACTGAGGAAAGGAAGTGTTCTTCATTAATAATTACTCGCTTAAATTCTATCATAAAAGAATCCAACAAACGATAAATTCACTACATTTAAATCGACTATGTTATAGGACTATGATTTAATGCTGATTTCCTGTGCTAAAACTTTGTACATAATTCAAGTGTTCTGCTAGTAATAGAGCATCTGCAATTACTTCTTTTATAATTATTGAATTCACATCGGAATTACTTGGCTGTAGAAGAATAGAGATACTTTTTGAGCTATACATTTCACCAAGAATAATTTCTTTTCTACCATACAATTTTTACTTTTCAAGTGACGTTAAACTTCTTCATGCGTCAGTGTTGTTAACCGGTTCCCGCAGGAGGTGTCTCAGTCACAGAACAGTGAACCAGAGCAGCAGCAGCTGCTTCCTGAGGACAAACCAGCCATAGCGGCGGCAGCGACGCCGGAATTGGACTCCCAGACGCCTGTCGCGGAGACCATCAAGGTCGAAATATCGACGCCCGCCGACTTCAAAGACGTCTACTACGAGATCGCCACCATCAAGTCCCCGTACACCTTCCAGGTAAGCTGCCGACTGCTTCTCCATAAAAAAATAATACCTCCAGACATTGTGGAAATATTATTAAAAAATAAATACTCCTATACACGACGCCATGTGGGAATAGTGTTTTAAAGATAGAGGGATCAAATTATTCTATAAAAAAAAGTTCTCAGTTTACCTCTATTTCCACTCTATTTATTTAAGGAATTGGCCATTGGGAGTTCGTTTTAAAGTTAAATCACATGGTCGCCTGAGTTGCATGGTTAGAATCAATTTAATTGAGATTAATCACTAAGTAATGTTTACAATTTTGCCTAACCACCAAACGATACTTATTAAATAATTTTGTGTTCTTAAACAAGCCCGAGAGATAACAGATTGTATCAAGTCAGAACTAACAAGATGACTAACTTGACAATGGCAGCAGAGATATTATTTAAAATTTTTATGTTTTTAAACAAGCACAAGAAATTTCCAATGATATAAGATTCTATCAAGTGAGAACCAACAAAATGACTAACTTGACAATGGCAGCAGAGATATTATTTAAATTTTTTATGTTCTTAAGCAAGCACAAGATATTTTCGAAGATAACAGATTCTATTAAGTGAGAACCAACACGATGACTAGCTTGACAATGGCAGCAGAGATATTATTCAAAATTTTTATGTTTTTAAACAAGCACAAGATATTTTCGAAGATAACAGATTCTATCAAGTGAGAACCAACACGATGACTAGCTTGGCAATGGAAACAGAGATATTATTTAAAAAATTTATGTTCTTAAGCAAGCACAAGATATTTTCGAAGATAACAGATTCTATCAAGTGAGAACCAACACGATGACTAGCTTGACAATTGCAGCAGAGATATTATTTAAAAATTTTATTTTCTTAAGCAAGTACAAGATATTTTCGAAGATAACAGTTTGTAGCAAGTGATAACCAACACGATGACTAGCTTGACAATGGCAGCAGAGATATTATTCAAAATTTTTATGTTTTTAAACAAGTACAAGAATTTTAAGAATCAAGTGAGAACCAACAGGATGACTAACTTGACAATGGCGGTAGAGTTATTATTTAAAATTTTTATTTTCTTAAGCAAGCAAAAAATATTTTCTAACAAGTGAGAACCAACAGGATGACTAACTTGACAATGGCGGCAGAGTTATTATTCAAAAATTTTATGTTCTTAAACAAAAACAAGAGATTTCCGAAGATAACAGATTCTATCAAGTGAGAACCAACAAGATGACCAACTTGACAATGGCGGCAGAGTTGTGACCGCCGAAACGTAATGTTTTATCAATGGACTATCTCGGTTAGTTACCCAAGAAGATTTTATTCATATTCAACGCCGAGAAGACCTACGGACTTACAAAGATAAAATGCTTTTACTTTGCTCACACAACAAGTTCAGCCACTTTCAGTTTGTTACATATACTATTTTCTAGCTTAATACAATCAAATTAATTTTTCTTCTCATAACATGACGTCTTCTGTTTTCTTTATCTTGGCGCGGATGCCCAAAATTGTATTACAGTCACGAGTTCGACGGATTTGTGTCGACAAATTATTGACACATTATTCCCGCACATGCATGCCACAACAATTTCCCGCGATAAACTTGCGGCCCGCGGAACCTCCAACTACTACTGTCTTTACACTACTTGCATGGAACTTTTAAGATCGATACAACTATCGCAGTTGATATTCAAAATTGTTTTAACCTCTACGGTATTAATTTTACAATTAAAAATATAGGGGGGCATTTGTATATTTTATCGTGACAACATGCTGGTTAGGTTGTCCAGTGATTTAAACAGAGCTTTGTTCAGTGGAACTAAGCTCTGTCTCCTTCCTGGAAATATCACTCGGTGTTCTGAATCCAGATTTTTCTCTGTAATGAACGTAAACATTCTGGGAACCACGCTTTTACGAAGTTACCAAACGAATTATTCGAATGCTCTAAGTGGCTTCAAACGAAGCCTGTTCAGAGCGTGTTTAACCTTCAGGAATAACGAGAAGTTTGGTGAAGGTGGTCAGTTAAATACGTGACATGATGAAAAAAGTGCTGGAAGCAATTAGACGCAAAAAAAAAAAAAAAAAACAGAATAAAACTTCCTTCTACACAAACAGTACGGAGGTTTGCTAGTATAACACATCATAAGCTGGACCATCAGACCTAAATTCTCATTCAGTTAGAAATTCAGATTTCAATAAATACCAGATATTGTTGTTACAATATATGTAAGGAAATGCAGAGGTAGTACACTGCTATGGTCTGCAACTTAAAGAGGTGATACTAATAAGATTTAATTAAATACATCTTTTTGAAGTTGCCATCTTTTCTTAAACTGAAGTACTCCATTTTAAAACACACTAAATATATATGAAACGGTGTTGCATAATTTTCTGTCATATTTAAAAAGAACAGATCAACTGAAAAATTTTCATCCATGTTTTTCATACCATCTTTAATTGCGTACCTAAGAAACTTTTAAAAAATTGTTTCAAATTACCGATTGTTCCAAATTATTCTTATTACTTTTTATATTGTTTTTCTAACAGAAATTTATTTCCTTAGGTATAGGGTATTTGGCATAAACAAATAAATATTTCCAGAAATTAATGCCGCTCTCTTTAATAATATTTCATCATACGAAAGTAAGCTCGTATGAAATGATTGGTTTCTGGTTTACACCGACAGGTCCTCATATGTATGGTTCTTTTTCGCTTGTTGTAAACCGAACCTGGAATTCTGGAGAACCAAGTTTCAGTTCCTGCTACGACAATTCGTTTTTTTATTGTTACCCGTAATCTCATTCCATGCTAATTGCCAGGACGCTTACTCATATATACCATTGTTAATTTCATTTATATTTCTTTCCCATTAACCTTTCCTGGCTTCTAAAGAAATCGTTAGTGACTATCCATAACGACAATCCATAACGCACTAACGAAAACGCTATTACGGTTAGAATAAACATCAAGATATATTAGAGCTTAATCCTGTGAAATCTACATTCACTACCATCCGTGGACTTCAGAAAGCGCGTATCTCGTTATAATATAAGTGTGAGGACAATGATTTGTAACTCCACTTATAGTAAACACTACACAATTTAAGGAAATAGGTTTCCTCGGCATGTAATTCGAAGGTAAAACACTGAATTTTACTTTTTAAGAATGTTCCGATTGATTTCTCTGTCCTCAGATAATAGCGATAGGCATATTGTAACAAATTTCCAGCTGCTGTTTCACAGTTTCTTATATTTTCGATTTAATTTTAATATCTACAAAAAAAAAAAAAAATCTGAACTCAAATTTACTACCAAAACTTTTATATTTGGTTTAATAACTTACTCCGCAATTCGATTTTACAGAATGAATTCCGTATTTATGCAGAAGGAATAAACCAATCCTTATAACAATAACCTGAATTTGTCACTGACTAATGGAAACAACGAACTATTGATAACAATGCAGCTACATATTCATATATTCAGTAAAATATCTTCCTGCAAAACAAACTATTTAATCTAGATATAGGGATTTCAGTAATACATGGTTACCGAGCCTGATGGGTGAATTGTTAACGTTCTGGCCTCGCATTCCGCCGGTTCGAATCCCCGTCTGGGCATCCAGATTTGGGTTTTCCATGGTTTCCTCAAATCACTCCAGGTGAATGCCGGGATGCTTCCTTCAAAAGGCTATGGCCGAATTCCTTCTCGTTCCTTGTCCCCAATCCCATCCCGCCTATAAAGACCTCGACGTCGACGAGGCGTAAAGCCATAAGTAAAAAAAAAAAAAAATTGTTAGCTTTCGGATAAGTTTTTATTACGCCTTGTGTCTAATTTTCGAACGAATGGACATTATGAGAGGTCAGCACCATGCTGTTGAAAAATTAATGCGGACTCTCTCAGTTATATTATTACTGCAGTTATTATTAATTGTGTTATTACTTGGAGTAAATGTGCCCCCGCAACTTAAAGTTTTATTTATGCAGGATTTACGATTTTAGGAAAGGCTTATTTAGTAACGCAGTAGAAATTGCGAAGCTTTCTCACATTTACTCTCTGCAGGAGTGACAAACGCAACACTCGCTGGCGTGCTGAACAAGCTCGAACTGCGCACTGAACTCTCCTCTCGCTGATAAACGAGCAGGCTTATATCTTCCGCGGATTATGCAACTTATGCAGAATAACAGAGGCGCAGCAAGTTGGCTCCTTCAAGAACAGTTCCCTCTCAACAGTCGCAGTGCAAAATTACTCGACCAGATAAAATCTGAACTCAGGATTTTGTGGGGTTGGGGGTAGGGAAGGGGTTGCAAGGGGAGGGGGGAGGAGCAGCACGTTAGGCACCTTTTATTTTCCATATTGGAGATTGCACAACGCGTGTTATACCCGCGAAGATTGAACTCAGCGGAGCGGTACATTACCAGCGCTGTAGATAATTACTTTTGCTCGGATATTTGCCGTGTGCGTATAATTTTCGCCGGTGAATGCGGTGTGGGCCTCATTTCACAAGGCGGGGCAGTCTGGCCGTCGTTTATTGTGGCCGTTACTCCAGCCAAGGTTTTACGAGCTGCAGCACAACCGGGGTCAGGTGCCATTAACCACGCTCGCCGGCCTTAAATTACAACACCCGCTCATCCAGTTCTAATTTGCGACGAATAAATCTATTGCATTGAAAATAACTTAATTTTTCGATCAGCTGCAAGATACCTTTCACTTTATACCAGAAAATTTATCTTAAAACAATTCTTTTTCTACCACAAAGTAACGCTAAATTTTATGGTGTAAGCTCTCTTTTCCTGTCACCTACCGAGCTGCTTCATCCGATATCAAGATATCTGGATGCAGTGAATATATAGTTTCTGTTCGAAAAGCATCAGATTTTTTTCCACAGAAGAATACGAGGCGCATTCAAATTTACGTTTTTATTTTTATCTTCTGTTAAAGATATAAAAGTTTAAGTAGTCCTGCAATAGGCATTATCCTATTCCAGCCTTTAAGCAACCAGCGTAATATGGTTCTCTGATATATCTGAATGCAATACAAATGCTTCCAAGAGCTCCCAAAGAAATCGGAAAACCAGAAAAAAATATTGGAAGGACCTAATAAACTGTATCGAAGGTAACGTTAACAGGTATAACTGCCTATTAAGAAAGTAGAGCTTTAAAGATGGCATCGAACATGTTTAAGGTGAAACTTAGTGTCTACAACCGAAAGAAGAGGAAGGATTTCCATTTCAAATATTACAGATTTTTATCTAGTCACTGAGCATTAAAAAGGATACTGAAACATGTCACGTGTAGTCTACAACCGGAAGTATGTTTGGATCCTACTGAAGGAGGTGTACCTCGTCCTGTTATAAAAGTAAGATTGTTGGTTCCTTTCATCCATGTATTTGAGTGTTGTTTAGTGAGAGTATTAATGTTTGTGATGAGTTGTTTGTGAGTGTTATGTTTTTTCCGAAAATGAGAGAAGGACAAGGGTGAAACATGCTGCTGGCACATTTAAGGCTATTGTTCCGAAGGACACCAAGGAATCCGCAGAGATTTACGTCCTCGACAATCTCGATTAACCTCATTCAATACGCACTTTAGATCACGATCTGGTGGTTAGTAAGAGCGCGCCATTATGCCTCCTATTCCGATCCTCAAACCTGTTAGAACCATGTAAGACGCTGGACAACATAAGGGCACAACGACGACTTAGCCAATGGGATGGATGTAGTGAAACATTAATAAGTAGTTTTTTTACGATATTTTTCTAATTAAACAGTATATTAATTTGATTTGAATTCCGTTCATGTTGTAATTTCGAGGAATGGTGCTCTAAATCCAGTTGAAAGTACTTGTTGCAAGCATTTCAGAGGATCTATTTAGACATGGAGAAGAGGTAGGATTGTTGTATACTTATGATTTAATTTTTTTATTATAACCTGAAATTTTTGGATGGGAAACAGACAACGAAACAGGTAACAACTTCGAGATGTTATGGAGGAATATGTAATTGAGGCAGGATATTTGAATCAGTTTTTCTATCCTCAAAATATACGTATTTAATCGTCTGAAATTAATTAAAAACTGATGCGCGCTTGCTACTTTTATTTACATCGAACAAAGATTTATGTGAAAGCCACCTGCAGTTCCTATATTTCATTTTTTGTACAGGAAATAACTAAGTGCATACTACTTGATGAGATCTAGTACCGTTGACGTTGGAATTCAGTTTTCGTTTGATTATTCTGAACCATTGCCTTGATGCTATACCTTTTTATGTTATTTTAACGTTTTCTAAACATGTTAAGAATAAAATATTCATTTTTCAAGCAGAAACGTTTTCTATTTTTTTAATGATACGATTTTAATAGTGTTTCTGTTATTATGAGTTATTTTTGCGAACCATATCAGAATCAAACGAACGGTTATATTTATTGGTATCCAAGTCAAAATGTGTAATTCCTTCATTCCAAACTTCATTACAGTTAGTGTCTATTAGCCAATTATTTTCATGCTAGAAATTGACGACATCCCCTCCTTGGCGAAAGAAACTGCAGATGTGAAACTGACCAAAATTTTCTGACTGGGAAATATTTGACTACACTGGCACCTGAATATTACAAACATCAACTATTTGTATATTCATGGTGACAGCCCCGCTGTCTTTGTACTAGAAGCCACTGTAATCTGACGAAGCTCCAGTAGATAATCACATGCGAACGATCGGTCGCATGTGACAGCCCTTCCCTGCTGATTTAACATCGCCTATGCGGAAATGTCATCGGTCACTGCCATGCGGTACAGCCGCACTGTTGCAGTAAGAGGCGACAATGATTACCATAGGAGTGATCACCTCAGGAATCAGCATCTCGAATCGACGATATGACACAACAGGTGCTCTAGATACACCCATTCACTATTGTTTTACGTTAAATATCAACCGATAATAAACAAACATAGCAGAAATTGTTACTGATGTTTAGAGGGATATATTTAATTCGGTAGTTGTTTGTGAATAATTATAACTAATTTTTTATTTATAATTTGGATTGAAATATTCTTTAAAAAAATCATGTTTCAGTAATTTCTTGGATCAAATTCTTATTAGTTAATAATTACAGAGCCCGGTGGGTAAGCGGTTACGTTGTGGTCTACGATTCGTTAGGAAGTGGTTAGAATCCCTGTTCGGCCAAAAAGATTTCTGTTTTCCAAGATTTCCCGAAATAACTCCTGGCGATTTGCGGGATGCTTCCTTCAAAAGTCCACGGCCGGATTCCTATCCATCCCTTGCCCCACTCCTTCCTCGTCTCTAATGACCTCGATGTCGACGAGGCGTAAAGTGTGAAACAAAAAAATCTGCTTAGTCTCCAGCCAGAATATGCATAAAAGAATTGTCGATGTACTAATAGAAAATTGACCTCAAACCGAATGTTTTATACATAAAAATAAATTTATTAAGAGATGAAATACATATATCCACAAACTCGCACATCTTAATGTTTATCTTTTTTTACCATTATTGGTCAGGTGCTCAGTTAGATTTTTAGATTTCGTTAACAGTTAACCATCACATCTGCCTCATATTAGAGTGTTTTACTGTTTTGATATGAGCTGAGCATGCACTATAGAATATTGGGTAAACTGTACCGTCGTCTTATTATCGTAGCAGCTTGAATTATACGCGAATAATCAGGAATTACCACCGTTACGAGAGTAGATATGTTTTTAGATTCGAACAAAGATAGCGAAACCATATACAAAAAATTATTATTTTTTTATTATTTAATTTATTTACTTGTTCGATATTAAATAAATTATTGAATATGGTATGGCCAATGCTAATAATATTCTGAAATACCAAACACAATCAGTACTGCCCAGGATTTCAGCTTGTATTATTTACCAATTTTCCGTTTTTTTACGCGTCGTTTGCCCCTTAGGAGTGTATACTAATTTCCGTGAACTCAAAATAGGGTCAGCCAAAATCTCACCTAATCTCATTTAAAGGAAGAGGGATCATCTGATGTTAACTTTTTACTTCGTATGTCATAGAAAAAAAGTTGTACATAGTTGACATCAGTATTAACGCTTAGGTATTCAGTGACATGAAGCAAAATACATGAACATATTAAATATATTTAATTATTTAAAAAATAAATTAACATATAAATCCCACTGAGGGAGGGGAGGGGGTTCCCACCAAATGTCTCACCAAGGGGAAGGTGGATCCAAATTTAACAAAAAAATCTCACGTAATTAATGGACGTTCCCGTATCTATAGAGCGAGCAATTCTTTCCTGAGGGCCATCACCTCATGATCCCCCGACCGATTGAATTCCACCCAAACCGCACCGGCATGAGCGTCTGGTCTAGTTCCGAGAAGCGTTGCATCACGTCTATTCCGGTTGGCGGCTGGCCTGTTTATTTGTTCCCGAGACGAGGCGTGGCCAGTCGGACCCAGCAAAGTTCAGCCGGTGAGGAGATCTGGATCCGAGGTATCCAGGGGTGAAGGTCAAGCGGAGTAAGGACTCCCTCCCTCTACTTTCATAACCCAATAAAATTCTAGGCCGACTGCTCACTATATCAAATACAGTACTTCCTTGTTTTCGATATATGGGATCAGTGCTTGTATATCAAAACACTTCATCACTTTTAAGTATGAATACTGTTCTAAATTCTATGTCATTACATTTATCCTATAGGTTGACGAATTTAACACCTCCATCTTATTCTGTCCTAGTACTTCCTTCTCAGGGCTGTGCAAATTCTGTAAATTGTAACCATGTCCTTGTATCACAACCATGATGCCCTGTAGCAGATCGTAAATTTTTCAAGGTATTTTTCCAGCATACATTTTTTGTTCATGTCAGTATTACAAAAATCTACATGTGTATCTAAATTAACGACACTAAATAATCATCCAGTTCTTAATAACATTGAAATTTTCAAAAGAAAATCCATTAGCTAAATACAACAGTACTTCGTTTCATTGTTTTATGGACGTATTAGTGTGTTGTTAAGAGGTATGGTTTTAATAAACATCACGACAATACACATTTCTGATACAGAATACTTCAGCAAACATTGGTACAAAGTTTCTCCGGTTCATTTGTTTCTTATGGCTTTACACCTCGTCGACGCCGAGGTAGTTAGAGGTACGAAAGGATTGGTGACAAGGAAAGGGAACAGATACAGCTACGGCGTTTCGTACGAACTTTCCTGGAATTCGTTTAGAGTGATTTCGAGAAACCATGAAAAACCGAAATCATGATGGCTGGACGGGATTTCGAACCTGCATCCTCTCGAATGACAGGCCACTCATCCACCATGCCCTGTCGACGTAGGTAAGTCACTATTAATGAAACCCACCGTGCATAAAAACTGACTTCTTATTTCCTATTAATAGTTATTATTGCTCTTACGTGCCACCGAATTTATTCTTCAGCTAAATTTAATTTAATTTAGTTTTAGAAGATTAATTTATTGATCCTTTCTTTACATATCAGCATTTACCCATTCCTTCGCGATATATAACCATTCATTTGTTTACGGAGATACTTAATTAGTAATGTAGTTATGACATTCTTACGGCAGGTATTTAAAAAATGTGTCCCTAGCCATTTTTTTCCCCCCTTCTTTCAGTATGACGCGTTCCTATAACAGGAGTTAAACTGTAGCCAGTGGTTTATGGGACGCTGACGCTGTGTATTTTTATCGTAACCTTGTTGTATCCAAAACTCAGTCGAGATACTGAAGTACGCTAGCTGAGTTCGCTGTACACACCACTGCTGCAGCAAGTAAGTGATAATTTACTATAATTTCAATCCCCACCACACCAATTGCATGGCGCATTACCCTTTATGTTGAAAAATACTGTAGGTTTATCGCAAGGATTCCTCTATAAATTTGAAGTTTCAAGTATCCACACGCAATGTTGCCGGTATAACTACGAATGGTTAAATACAAAATAAACCTGCCCAGTGACCCATATCAATAAGGCTCTGGGATAGTATCTGGCGATAAGCAAGGGACTAGCTTCTTCGAACAACGAGCTAGAATAAATTTTAGTCGCCACTACGCAAGATATATCGCCCGAACCGAAGGATTAATTAATACACATCACCATGCTCATAACGACCACTTTCATATATCTCAGTGCCGCCATGGTGATTAGTAATCCTCTAGGACACTTAGTAGGATGTGATGACTCTAATCCTTTTCTCCAAAGTCAGTCAGACATATTGATACGTTATTGTGACAAAGATCAAATCACCAATCAAATGCCTGCTGAAACTACTTTATTTTACAAACGCTTCAGTCAAATTAAACTTTCCTTCATTGTGTGATCTGAAAATGATGTTTTCAAGACACTAATATGCTGGTTTACCTGAAGTTGCTGGTAAAGTACCAATCTTTTCGCGTTTTACGTAATATTGGAAATGGAAAAGAGGATAACGGATACATTATAAACTAATTAGGAGGAAATTACTGAAATTGCATTTCAGCGAATTATTTGTGAAATTTCCACTTGGAAACTAATTGAGGACGCTTTCAAAAGTTCATTAGTAGCCACGATATAATACACGGGCTTAGCAGGAATTTAATAAGCTAATGGCCAATCCATGTTAGGCCAGCAAGGGGAAGAAGATCTTCTGTAGTCCTAAGAAAACCGTAATATTCTCCTCAATAATAACGGAATCGGAAGTTACGTGTTTATCTTTTCTTATTACGTAGCATAGACCTATGTGAAAACTGTATTTTGCGAAATAAATAATTTCAGTTGTAAGTTGTATTGTGTATGCTGAAATTATCTAAATAATAGGAAGAGATATAGAATTGCATCAAATCAGCTCAGATACCGCCGACAATAATAATAACATACTATTTCGTGTTATTCTTTACCACCTTCGCCGAAAACATTTCTCATTTTAGGATTGACAGCCCCTCAAATGTTGCTCGCAGCTCAAAGAGGATTGCATTTTTCTTTTGTCAGTGTCATTATCTCCAACTTGTGGCATTATACCTTAAGCTGCTGTTTACTTCAGCATCGTCTTGAAGCAAAAATATTGTCCCTTTGAAGAGATTGACAGTCTTCTGGATATTTTACTTCTACCCATAAATCAGTTTCTCGTACGTTACTGTCCAATTAGTTCCCACGGATTTGTGTTAAAATTAGGAAGAAAAGAGGTTCCAGTCAGACTCTCATTCAGTTCACAACGTAACGTTTGGTGTTTATGCAAATAAAATTCAATAACTTGCTGTGAAATCAGAGCGTTCATTCACAAGGAATCTTACAGGGAAACTAAGGTGACAACTATCTTTCTCATAGTTGTCATATTGTACGTGAATACGTGCAATCGCAAGTGATAAATTTTTCGTGCTGTATGAAGATGTTTAGTAATAATATTTAATTAAATTTCCCTGCACACCCATCTTCCCCCTTTCCTGCACCCACCTATATTTGTCCTGTACAAATTTTAACTTTAAATTCTTTCAACGTTTTTGGTATATTATTCATCATTTCCCTTGGTATCGTATTCCAATCCCTGACACCCTTTCCTAAAAAGAATCTTCCTACACCCTTATCCTGAAGTCGAGGGCCAGCTTGTAGTCATGGTCATCCTTTCCCTTCCATATTTGGTTGGAACATTGCATCATCTCGCATTTGCATAAAGGCACTGTTTTCTGTATAATGTGAAGTACGACAGAACGCTTCCGTGCTTCGGATTCCACGTTAAAGCGCAGGTCCCATTTCCCCGCTAGGATAACCATGTTAATTTAGAGTAGCCAGGACAGAGACACATGCGTGGCAAATCAAATCTCTGTCAAACCAGTGACCAAACTACCATTCGGGGTCTCCCGGCCAAACAAGCTATACGCAGTATCTATATAATATAAAGGTGAAAGTATGTATGTATCTTGAGTATAGCTGCGTATCAGCAGCGTTAAAAATTTTATATTTGCATGAAGCCACGAAAACGCCACCAGTTGTTTAAAAGTTTTTTATTGTTTAAAACTTTACTGCAGTTTCGACAAATACAGGTTTGTCTTCATCAGAAGTATGGCACCTAAACAAAAATTCATGTTAAAATTGCACATGAATTTTTGTTTAGATGTCATACTTCTGAAGAAGACAAACCTGTATTTGTCGAAACTGCAGTAAAGTTTTAAACAATAAAAAACTTTTAAGCAACTGGTGGCGTTTTCGTGGCTTTATGCTAGTATAAAAGTATGTATGTATGTTTGTTTGTTGGTTTGTTTGTTCTGCATACAAATCAATAGCTTTTATCCGATTTCGATGAAAGTTTGCACACTTATCCTTTGAAACAAGGAAAAAAGTACTGTCAACATTTGGATGAAAAATTATCTGTATAAATAATACAGGTTGTCTTATAATTTCAAAATATTACTGAACGGTGACAGACAGACGCGTTGGATATGTAGGTCTCTGTACTGATTTTTTCGTGTAGCGGTCAGGTAGCTCAGTGGTTAAAGCGCTTGCTTACTAATGTTTGAGTCGTGGTCTCCGGTTCAAATCTCCGTGGAGGAAAAGATTTTTTTAAAAAATTGTTTTTGATCGTAAGAGTTACGCCTGGACCGGTTATTCGGATTGAATGTTAAACTGTAGATGTCACAAATTTAGGGGTTCAATGCGAGGCAAATCGTAGGTAGTCTTGCAATGCTGTAGGTGTACACTTTTATACGTTATATTGATCCCTCAGTGGTTGTTCGCAGTCAGTGCGTGTGTGTGTGTGTGTGTGTGTGTGTGTGTGTGTGTGTGATCTCCATTAATAATACTATAAATGCGGAAGTAAGTCTCTGTATTTTTTACGTTTTGACGACTAAATGACTGTACCGATATTGATGCAATTTGACAAGAAAATCTGTAGGAAGGGCACAGGACATTTTTTTCGTTATGATTAACAGTTGTAGTCACGAAATTTTGAGAACTTATCGAATGGTGACAGAAATATGTTGGAAATTGATTCTCTGCAAGAGACAGGTTCGACGGTAAAATGATATATTGATAGCTTACCTATCATATTATACCGACTCGGTGTTGTTTGGGACCAATCCTTCGTTACCAACCACTTTCTATATTCAATTCTGGCAAAGAAATTCTTAATCCACGCATACAATGTCGCGGGTATCAGCTAGATTTTATATATCTGCATGGTTTCCTCAAAAGTTCTTTCCTGTTCCATTCCTACAGACATTTCTAGGTTCTAACTAAATCGCCATTCACGAACCGTAAGGTTGCAATAAATTCTAAAAAAAGTTTATCGTATCCGAACGATAACAAGTGATTTGTTTAATGCTTATGGTAATATAATTATTTGATCGGAGATTTCGTGGAAATATACTGAAATTAGGGAGATAATCATAGTTACCTTCCTGTTGGCTGGGTAACTGATGATAAAAATTTGCTCCAGCTCCGGGAATCATACCACAAGATAGGCAGACACCAAATCACCTTTTACCGACCATTTACATGGGCCACACTTTGGGTTAGTTATATGTTTTCTCTACGACATAACTAAGCGAATCAGTCGAGTCTCAACCTTCGTAGCGATAACTTCCGTGTATCCGCGAGGCAGTGACTTGTGTGGATAAGTGTTTACGTATACCCGTCTGACTCTTCCCGAGACCGCGCAACAGTCTCTCGGGATTCTAACCGTGTGTTTCACTACAGCCACCGAAATAGTGATAAGAGCAGCAAATAACATCTAATACAGCTCAGCCCCAGCCCTCATCCGCCATGTACGGCGGTGAATATGGCGAAGGCGGACAATACCTGATGCAGCCAACGATGCAACGTCAGCCAAATGGCGTAATAAACATGGTTCCAGCGGTAGAAGAAAACAACACAGGTAGTCAGGTGCAGCAATATCTGCACAGCGCAGACGATGAACCGACAGCAACCATGGACGTTATAATTGCAACGTCTAACACATCGATTACATCGCTGCCAGCTGACAACAGTGCACTAGATCAACGAGATGCACCGCTATCAAGAGAAGAAGAAATGTCAACATACGCACCCCAGAAACGCCCATGCATCCCGGGATACGACAGCGGCAGCGGAGGTGAAAACATCAAGGTCCCCAGAATAACACCACAAGACACATCATCGGCAGACATCAACATGGAGACAACGCCGCCGGAAAGTGTGCAGCGCCAACAGACAGCAAGGACAAGCGAAAACATCAGCTTGCAGGTAAACAGTGCAATGGCAGCCTATTATGAAAGCTACGACTTGGGCCCTTATTATGTGTTCATAGAAAGTAAAGATAGAAACATAGGTAGGATCCACCCCATGGCCATTGGGCGCCTCCTATATTCCCTCAGCCACGAAATAAGTAACAATATTATACAGATAGCTCCAGCGGGTCGAAACCGGGTCAAAATAGAGATGAGATCGATCGTATCGGCCAATAGCCTTGTTCAGAGCACCATCTGGCAGCATAATGGCCTACTGGCCTACATTCCTCTCTCCTGCATCTCACAACAAGGGGTTATAAGAAATGTTATGACTGAGCTAACG
>JARYHS010012519.1:126867374-126955132 GCA_031002005.1 Vandiemenella viatica | reverse complement strand
CAGTGATACGCCTGAGAGTTCCACACCAGTTGTTGGTGGTGTCGAAAGCCACTACGACCGAACACGAATTTACTGTTCCACTCTCATCTGCGGAGGTTTCTGCTGTATATAAAGCAATGAGGGTGGAAGAAGGTGTGGAAGTTTGCGTCCATTGGCTGGAAACCTGCGGTAACTCAAAGTTAACTGGGCGACCCGGCATTCGTTCGTGGTGAAAACGATTTGTTCTCATCTCCGCCACGAGAGCGCTGGTGCTGCTTCCTCCGCCTTCCCCTTCCAACCCCCTCCCAACCCCCAACCCCCTAAAATCCTGAGTTCCGATTTTATCTGGTCGAGTAATTTTGCACTGCGACTGTTAAGAGGGAACTGTTCTTGAAGGAGCCAACTTGCTGCGCCTCTGTTATTCCGCATAAGTTGCATAATCCGCGGAAGATATAAGCCTGCTCGTTTATCAGCGAGAGGAAAGTTCAGTGCTCAATTCGAGCTTGTTCAGCACGCCAGCGAGTGTTGCGTTTGTCACTACTGCAGTGAGTAAATGTGAGAAAGCTTCGCAATTTCCACTGCGTTACCAAATAAGCGTTTCCTAAAATCGTAAATCCTTAAGTTGCGGGGGTACATTTACTCCAAGGAATAACACAATTCATAATAACTGCAGTAATAATATAACTGAGAGAGTCCGCATTAATTTTTCAACGGCATGGTGCTGACCCCTCATAATTTCCATTCGTTCGAAAATTAGACACAAGGCGTAATAAAAACTTATCCGAAAGCTAACATTTTTTTTTTACTTATGGCTTTACGCCTCGTCGACGTCGAGGTCTTTAGAGGCGGGATGGGATTGGGGACAAAGAACGAGAAGGAATTCGGCCATAGCCTTTTGAATGAAGCATCCCGGCATTCGCCTAGAGTGATTTGAGGAAACCATGGAAAACCCGAATCTGGATGCCCAGACGGATTCGAACCGGCGTCCACCAGAATGCGAGGCCAGAACGTTAACCATTCACCCATCACGCTCGATAACCATGTATTACTGAAATCCCTATAACTAGATTAAATAGTTTGTTTTGCAGGAAGATATTTTACTGAATACATGAATATGTAGCTGCATTGTTATCAATAGTTCGTTGTTTCCATTAGTCAGTGACAAATTCAGGTTATTGTTATAAGGATGTGTTTACTCCTTCTGCGTAAATACGGAATTCATTCTGTAAAATCGAATTACGGAGAACGTTATTAAACCAAATATAAAAGTGTTGGTAGTAAATTTGAGTTCAGATTTTTTGTAGATAATAAATTAAAACCAAAATATAAGAAACTGTGAAACAGCAGCTGGAAATTTGTTACAATATGCCGATCGCTATTATCTGAGGACAGAGAAATCAATCGGAACATTCTTAAAAAGTAAAATTCACTGTTTTACCTTCTAATTACATGCCGAGGAAACCTATTTCCTTAAATTGTGTAGTGTTTACTATAAGTGGAGTTACAAATCATTGTCCTCACACTTATATTATAACGAGATACGCGCTTTCCACGGATGGTAGTGAATGTAGATTTCACAGGATTAAGCTCTAATATATCTTGATGTTTATTCTAACCGTAATAGCGTTTTCGTTAATGCGCTAACGATTTCTTTAGAAGCCAGGAAAGGTTAATGGGAAAGAAGTATAAATGAAATCAACCATGGTATATGTGAGTAAGCGTCCTGGCAATTAGCATGGAATGAGATTACGGGTAACAATAGAAAAACGAATTGTCGTAGCAGGAACTGAAACTTGGCTCTCCAAAATTCCAGGTTCGGTTTACAACAAGCGATAAAGAAACATACATATGAGGACCTGTCGTTGTAAACCAGAAACCAATCATTTCATACGAGCTTACTTTCGTATGATGAAATATTATTAAAGAGAGCGGCATTAATTTCTGGAAATATTTGTTTGTTTATGCCAAATACCCTATACCTAAGGAAATAAATTTCTGTTGGAAAAGCAATGTGAAAAATAATAAGAATAATTTGGAACAATCGATACTGTGAAACAATTTTTAAAAAAGTTTCTTATGAACGCAATTAAAAAGAGGTAACGAGTCGCGTTCAAAGACGGTATGAAAAATAGGGATAAAATTTTTCAGTTGATCTATTCTTTTTAAATATGACAGAAAATTATGCAACACGTTTTGGTATATATGTACTGTGTTTAGAAATGGAGAACTTCATTTTAAGAAAAGATGGCGACTTCAAAAAGATGTATTTAATTAATACTTATTAGTATCACCTCTTTAAGTTGCAGACCATAGCAGTGTACTACCTCTGCATTTCTTTACATATATTGTAACAAAAATATCTGGTATTTATTGAAATCTGAATTTCGAACTGAATGAGAATTTAGGTCTGATGGTCCAGCTTATGCTGTGTTCTACTAGCAAACATCCGTACTGTTTGCGCAGAAGGAAGTTTTTTTTTTTCCGTCGAATTGCTTCCAGCACTTTTTTTATCATGTCACGTATTTAAATGACCACCTTCGCCAAACTTCTCGTTATTCCTGAAGGTTAAATACGCACTGAACAGGCTTCGTTTGAAGCCACTTAGAGCATTTGAATAATTCGTTTGGTAACTTCGTAAAAGCGTGGTTCCCAGAATTTTTCCGTTCATCACAGAGAAAAATCTGGATTCAGAACACCGTGCGATATTTCCAGGAAGGAGACAGACCTTAGTTCCACTGAACAAAGCTCTGTTTAAATCACTGGACAACCTAACCAGCATGTTGTCACGATAAAATATACAAAGGCCCTCCTATATTTTTAATTGTAAAATTAATACCGTAGAGGTTAAAACAATTTTGAGTATCAACTGCGATAGTTGTATCGATCTCAAAAGTTCCATGCAAGTAGTGTAAGGACAGTCGTAGTTGGAGTGTACCGCGGGCCGCAAGCTTATCGCGGGAAACAGTTCAGGCATGCATGTGCGGGAATAATGTGTCAATAACATGTCGACACAAATCCGTCGAACTCGTGACTGTAATACTATTTTGGGCATCCGCGCCAAGATAAAAAAAAAAGAAGAACAGAAGACGTCGTGTTATGAGAAGAAAAATTAATGTGAGCGTATTAAGCTAGTATATGTAACAGACTGAAAGTGACTGAACTGGTTGTGTGAGCAAAGTAAAAGCATTTTATCTTTGTACGTCCGTAGATCTTCACGGCGTTGAATATGAATAAAATCTTCTCGGGTAACTAACCGAGATAGTCCATTGATAAAACACTACGTTTCGGCGGTCACAACTCTGCCGCCATTGTCGAGTTAGTCATCTTGTTGGTTCTCACTTGATAGAATCTGTTATCTTCGGAAAACTCTTGTTTTTGTTTAAGAACATAAAAATTTTGAATAAAACTCTGCCGTCATTGTCAAGTTAGTTATCCTGTTGGTTCTCACTTGATAGAAACTGTTATCTTCGAAAATATCTTGTGCTTGCTTAAGAACATAAAAATTTTAAATAATATCTCTGCTGCCATTGTCAAGCTAGTCATCGTGTTGGTTCTCACTTGATAGAACCTTATATCATTGGAAAACTCTTGTGCTTATTTAAAAACATAATAATTTGGAATAATATCTCTGCTGCCATTGTCAAGCTAGTCATCATGTTGGTTCTCACTTGATAGAAACTGTTATCTTCGAAAATATCTTGTGCTTGCTTAAGAACATAAAATATTTAAATAATATCTCTGCTGCCATTGTCAAGCTAGTCATTGTGTTGGTTCTCACTTGATAGAAAATATCTTGTGCTTGCTTAAGAACATAAAAATTTTAAATAATAACTCTGCCGCCATTGTCAAGTTAGTTATCCTGTTGGTTCTCACTTGATAGAAACTGTTATCTTCGAAAATATCTTGTGCTTGCTTAAGAACATAAAAATTTTAAATAAATCTCTGCTGCCATTGTCAAGCTAGTCATCGTGTTGGTTCTCACTTGATAGAAAATATCTTGTGCTTGCTTAAGAACATAAAATTTTTAAATAATAACTCTGCCGCCATTGTCAAGTTAGTCATCCTGTTGGTTCTCACTTGATTATTAAAATTCTTGTGCTTGTTTAAAAACATAATAATTTGGAATAATATCTCTGCTGCCATTGTCAAGCTAGTCATCGTGTTGGTTCTCACTTGATAGAATCTGTTATCTTCGAAAATATCTTGTGCTTGTTTAAAAACATAAAAATTCTGAATAATATCTCTGCTGCCATTGTCAAGCTAGTCATCGTGTTGGTTCTCACTTGATAGAAACTGTTATCTTCGAAAATATCTTGTGCTTGCTTAAGAACATAAAATTTTAAATAATATCTCTGCTGCCATTGTCAAACTAGTCATCGTGTTGGTTCTCACTTGATAGAAAATATCTTGTGCTTGCTTAAGAACATAAAAATTTTAAATAATAACTCTGCCGCCATTGTCAAGTTAGTCATCCTGTTGGTTCTCACTTGATTATATCTTAAAATTCTTGTGCTTGTTTAAAAACATAAAAATTTTGAATAATATCTCTGATGCCATTGTCAAGCTAGTCATCGTGTTGGTTCTCACTTGATAGAATCTGTTATCTTCGAAAATATCTTGTGCTTGCTTAAGAACATAAAAATTTTAAATAATATCTCTGCTGCCATTGTCTTGCTAGTCGTCATGTTGGTTCTCACTTGATAGAACCTTATATCATTGGAAATCTCTTGTGCTTGTTTAAAAACATAAATTTTTTGAATAATATCTCTGCTGCCATTGTGAAGTTAGTCATCGTGTTGGTTCTCACTTGATAGAATCTGTTATCTTCGAAAATATCTTGTGCTTGCTTAAGAACATAAAAAATTTAAATAATATCTCTGCTGCCATTGTCATGTTAGTCATCTTGTTAGTTCTGACTTGATACAATCTGTTATCTCTCGGGCTTGTTTAAGAACACAAAATTATTTAATAAGTATTGTTTGGTGGTTAGGCAAAATTGTAAACATTACTTAGAGATTAATCTCAATTAAATTGATTCTAACCATGCAACTCAGGCGACCATGTGATTTAACTTTAAAACGAAGTCCCAATGGCCAATTCTTAAATCAATTCAGTAAATAGCGTGAGTGGAAATAGAGGTAAACTGAGAACTTTTTTTTATAGAATAATTTTATCCCTCTATCTTTAAAACACTATTCCCACATGGCGTCGTGTATAGGAGTATTTATTTTTTAATAATATTTCCACAATGTCCGGAGGTATTATTTTTTCTATGGAGAGATTTGTCCGCAGCTTACCTGGAAGGTGTACGGGGACTTGATGGTGGCGATCTCGTAGTAGACGTCTTTGAAGTCGGCGGGCGTCGATATTTCGACCTTGATGGTCTCCGCGACAGGCGTCTGGGCGTCCAATTCCGGCGTCGCTGCCGCCGCTATGGCGGGTTTGTCCTCAGGAAGCAGCTGCTGCTGCTCTGGTTCACTGTTCTGTGACTGAGACACCTCCTGCGGGAACCGGTTAACAACACTGACGCATGAAATAGTTTAAACCTCACTTGAAAAATAAAGATTGTATGGTAGAAAAGAAATTAATCTTGGTGAAATGTATAGCTCAAAAAATATCTCTCTTCTTCTACAGCCAAGTAATTCCGATGTGAATTCAATAATTTTAAAAGAAGTAATTGCAGATACTCTGTTACTAGCAGAACACTTGAATTATGTACAAAGTTTTAGCACAAGAAATCAGCTTTAAATCATAGTCCTCTAACATAGTCAATTTAAATATAGTGAATTTACCGTTTGTTGGATTCTTTTATGATTGAATTTAAGCGAGTAATTATTAATCAAGAACACTTCCTTTCCTCAGTATGTAGATGTCTGTCCAATTATTAAGCCCTACAAGATTCATTTTATAATTTAAACCTTAGCCATTGCTAGTTAATAATAACATACAAAAGTTTTCTAAATTTTTTAATTTATTCCTTCGGCAGTTTCTCTCTCTCTTCTTCTTTTTTTATATAAATTTTTTTAGGTGAATACACGTTTGATTCGAATTTTTCTGTAATAAAATATTGAGATAACATAAATAATAAAATCTTTTAAGCCTGTAAGATTTTAAACCTAAATTGATTCTGTTTTATTCATAATGTGGAAATAAACCCCTTTAAAGTTCGTGTTCAGTGAGCATTAAATTTTTTTACATGGATGCCGTTGTTCACTAATATCTAATATCCCCCCCCCCTTCCCACTCGAATTAAAATGTTTTTTTTTTCGTTCATAATAAATCTGCATAGCGGCGAATGAATTCATCGGTTACTAATAAGCTTAGTACGCAAATAATACATTACAAATTTTATACTGACCAGATCCATTTAAAGCGATATGTCAGTCGACTATAATTCTTCGCACACCGGAATAGCTTAAAATTACACTGCAAAATCGTGTACATAAAAGAAATGATGACAAAATCGTGAAAATATTAAAGGCAAGTTTTTTTCCCACAAATGGTTCCATATAAGGAAGCATAGAAGGTTTTATGCGCTCGATTCTTAGTATGTATTACATCGTTCCTAATCTTATTTTTTTTTTTAAAAAAAAATTCGGAACTGCAAAGACGCTAACCACTTCTGAAAAATGTTTTGGCCTGTAAATCTATGGGTTAAATAACGTCGTAAGCAACATCAAACATCAAAATATAAATCTTTACTTTCACACTTTAATTTACTTAATTAATTAAGCTTTATGTATAGTTGTTTATTTAGCAGAAATGGAACTCAGATTTTTTCTAATATAAAGTTAATTTGGCTGAAACATACAATAAATAGTGACACATGTTCTGCAATCTACATGGGGCAGCATTTGCGACATACCAGAAAAAAATTCACCAAATTGGAACTGACTTAGCAGCATATTGCGAATTCCTCAAGCAGCAACAAAAAATAAGCAAGCAGCGTTGCATTTTACACTATGATACTCATGCATAGAAGCGCATTTGATGTGAAAGTGTTGGTCTGGTGAAGTGTGTGAAATGTGAAGACGACGAGTGAATGAAAGTGAACTGAAATGAATACTAGAAAAAATTAAACGTACACATTAAAAACCATTTGATCGAAATTATTCCCATAGATCTTTAATGGAGTTTGTGAGATAACAACCATAGAGTTAGTTAATTGTAAAATAACTAGTGTAAGTGATAGTAAAAATAATATTGTGGGATGTTTAAGTTGGCTAACATGTAATGCAAAGAGTTATACAATGAATATCGCTGACTGCATCATATTTTTGTTTTCGTTGGTGGTTGTCATGGATGTTTTAGTAGTAGAAGTTTGACTTGAAAGTCGTTCAAATAATATTTGTTACGCTTGTGAGAGTTTCAATACTGAATGTGAAATAAATAATCAATGTTGGAAAAATGAGAGAAGAATTATTTAATGAGTAATGAATAAAATTTATAAAGATAATGGTTTGTACTAAACAGCAGTGAGGCGGCTATCGTTCGTAATTTTTGGTTTAAATCCAGAATGCATAACAGGCCATATTTAACTGCAAAAGGAAGCATTAACCTCGCAAGTTCAAAACTGCAACGTGTAAAACGTATTTATCGTATTAAAAAATCTGTCACCAGTTGGCGTGGCTATCCTTACCAAAGTTTTTGCTACTCAAAAAAAAACTTATAAAAAACACTTTTCCCTTTTAACTTAAAGTGAATCACTGATTAAAATTATCGTTGTGTAATTTTACCTCAGCAACTTTATTTCCATACTTTTTTTATATTTTTTTTTTTTTTTCAGATTCATTATACTTATACCTACGAATGAGAAATCGACGATCCAGTGTATTCGAAGTTATACATAATGAAAATTACATTAACAAATTTGTGGCTGTCGTAAATTATTTTATCTTTTCAGTCACAGTATACTGAAGGACCAAACGTAGCTGTATTCATGTGTTATAGAAATTTTCTTTCCATAATATGGTTTGTGAAATTAGGAAGATTTGTTACAATTCATGATAATCGTTTGATGAAAAAAACCTGTACCATCCACCCACCCATATCTTTGCATATAGAATATTCAGCAGCTAAGTCCGTTTCTTATGTTAAGAGAGGTTCTTGAAGTTTTTAGTTCCCGAGTGATAAATTTCAAAATCTTATCATAATTGAGCTTCCAGTGGTAGAGCCATCAAGAGCAAGGAACATAGATTGAAAAGAATCACATGTTCTGTATGAATTGTTGTCAGAATACCACAAAACTGAACAATTAAAACACTTGTGCCAGGTTAGGATATTTGTTAAGTATGTTTCTTGGTGCATATCCGTATCCGTCGAGGGTTAACAGCTTGTTATTTGTCTGCAGGGTGAGAGGGGCTGTGTTTACCAAGTCCTGGTCGGCGTCTGTGTCCACCCTGGACAGCGCCTGCTGCTCCGCTGCCACCTGCTGCTGCGGCGGCGCGGGCGTCGTCTGCTGCGGCGCCTGCGGCGTGGTCGCCTGCGGCTGCGGGGGCGCCACTGAGTTGTCTGCGTCGTCGACGTCAGCCTGTCCGCGTCTGATGGTGACGCGGGGCTTGGGCGTCGTCTTGTACTGCCAGCGGCCGCTGGGGCGGTTCAGCTTGAATTTGTACACGCTGGTGGAGGCGGTGGCGGGCTCAACGGCAGAGGAGGCCTAGAGAGGGGATGGTAGTCAGTCGAGAGCTCCAAACAGTACCTTTCACGGTCGCCAAAAGATAGGGATTTACTTAAATACCAAGTAACAGCAGGTTCATACAAGTAATGGATCTCAAAATCGTTTGAACAAGTATGGGCCGTCCTTTTTGTCTTTTCTCATATGTATGTTCGATTATTACACATGACATGACTTTAGTAATTATCCTTTAAGTATACTCTTTCCAACTCCATTTTTTCAAAAAAAAGAATGGGAAGTAACATTTTAGCACTTAGGGCATATCATCAGGATATATTTAATACTCTAGATAGGAGCGTACGAATATACCAGTACGACGTTGATATTCCAACATGTAAATTTTAACAGTTCCTATGCCGCGAGGAATATGTACTAATTATGACACGTTAAGATTTTAATCTTACTAAGATTCTACCAAATTATCATGTTAGCAACCAGCCGTGGTATATTCACATCTAAACTAAAGTTATAGCTCGTCTACATTTTCAGAAACGAATATTTCATCGTAACCACTAAAAAAAACTATACAGGAACAGAACTATTAGGCCAATTTTGCTAAAAAGTAGATGTTAATGACTTCTTTAGAACTTCAAAAAGTTCTTCATCATTGTAATAACCGGATAGAGCGTTTATACGTTTCATAAATAGAGATGAAATCGGCTACAATTATATAACGATTAGAGCGTGACGTTATGACTAACCAGTCTGACAGCATTATGACACAATGGTCTCTAATAAATTTCTGACTCATCATAACTCCAATACATGTGTTGAAAGAATTCTTTAATATCTTACATTTGTTGATGATAAATTAGAGAGTAGTTTAACCAAATTCATGCAAACGTTCCTGAAATGTTATCTAGATATAGTAGTTCTACTTATCGTTTTTTGCACTGAAAAGATGGAAGTTACATAATGCATCTATTTTCTTTTAGAAAAATATGAAAGAACAACTCCACTTGTAGTTCAATAGACATTTTATTAGTCGTCTGATTGATTTGAAAGCTTAAAAACTTAATATATCGTTGGAATAGGAACGGAAATTAACCCGTCAGATATTTTTGCGACAGTGGGACTTTAATCCATATCTGACGAGCAAAGCCATAATCGTAAATTAAAGCTTTCTTGGTTTTGAATCTGCATATTAAACACTGACTAACATAACAGTTTACCACAAATTACAAATTGTTAAAGAGGAACTATATGACAGACTGGAAGAATTAATACGTGATGAGTGTGCATCAGACGATTATTGTTCTTCATCTGGGGCTGCATTATATTTATAGAGCGTAAATAAGACTTATTGGTAAAGAAAGTTCAGCAAATGATTATGTACGTAGTTAGCCCCATTAGAGCTCTTTACATTTGGAAAATTCTGCATCTCCCTGTAGTAACACGGACTTGCAGATATCATGGCAGCGATTAAAGTCTTTATTGTAAGACTATTAAGGTACAGAACTAATCACAAGGAAAAAAGGGTCCATGAGTAACTCGAACTTATTAAATACCTCTGAAATTTAGGAAAAGGAGCACAGTAAATATGGGAATGACACTTGTTATTACCTCTTTTTTCTGTCAGACGCAGGCTATTTTTTGTTTATGGAAGCATAAAATATCTTAGCACCGATGCATAACAAATTATCTTGTACCGCCTTTTATCAGTCGGGTATTATGTTAGCATTGCAGTGGTTTAAGCAACACCATCAATACCAACTTCGCTAAATGACTACAATAAAAATTCTAATGGCGTTGATGGAAATGACCACTGTCTACTTTGAGAGAGCGTATAATGGGATGGATGAAGAATGAGAGTCTCGACTATATGGGCCACACCACTGCATCACTCAATTTGCGAATGTCCGCAGTGGATTAATGGAATGATAATGGCCGTCAGCCATCACCCTGCACGAAGCAAAGCCTCAGAAGCAAGCAGAGTTGTGCTTTGGAGCGCCTTCCTACCTGTATCCTGGCCTTGTATCCCGACCCTCCGGAGTTCCTCCTGGTTGACTGCTGCTCGGACACCGCCGTCGCCACCACCTGCTGGTTGTTGTTGTTGTTGTTGGGTCTGAAGCGGCGGCCAGGTGATCCAGACACCCCTGAGTCCTTAGTGCGCCTGGATGGTGTAACTGTAGCCGTGGCCGTCTCGTGGAAGACAGACACTGTGGCCACCTCGGGACGAGAGAATCGTCCGTTTCCTCCCCTGCCGAACAACAAATATTGCAACTCTCAGTATCTGAAACCTTCCGCAAAACACACACATCTGTCAATAGAGTATGTGTTGCTCATACGTCACGCCTACGCATTTATAATTATAAATATAAAGTAACTAGCTCGTACCCGCGACTTCGTACGCGTGGATTAACAATTTTTTGCCAGAATTGAATATAGAAAGTTGTTGGTAACGAAGGATTGGACCCAAACAACACCGAATCGGCATAATATGACAGGAAAGCTATCACTATATCATTCTACCGTCGAACCAGTCTCTAGAAGAGAATCAGTTTCCAACATATTTCTGTCACCATTCGATAAGGTCTCAAAATTTCGTGATTACAACTATTAAACATGCCGGATAAAATGTCCTGTGCCCTTCATACAGATTTTCTTGTCAAATTCCATCAACATCGATATAGCCATTTGGTCGTCAAAACGTAACAAAAAGACAGAGACTTACTTCCGTATTTATAGTATTATTACTGCGGTTCACTCTCTCTCTCTCTCTCTCTCTCTCTTTCTCTCTCTCTCTGACTGCGAACAAGCCCTTAGGAATCATTATAACGTAAAAAAGTGTACACCTACAGCATTGCAAGACTACCTACGATTTGCCTCGCATTGCACCCCTAACTTTGTGATATCTACAGTTTGACATTCAATCTGAATAACCTACGGTCCAGGCGTGACTCTTACGATCAAAATTTTTTTTAAAAAAAATCATAGGCTCCACGGAGATTTGAACCGGAGACCACGAACCAAACATTTGTAAGCAAGCGCTTTAACCACTGAGCTGTCTGACCGATACACGGAAAAAAGCAGTATACAGACGCCCATATCCAATGCGTCTGTCTATCGCCATTCAGTAGTATTTCGAAATTATGAGACAATCTGTATTATTTATACAGATAATTTTTCAAACAAATGTAGACAATATTTTTCTCCTTGTTTCAAAGGATAAGTGTGCAAAGATTCATCGAGACAGTATGAAAACTGTGGTTTTGTATGAAGAACAAACAAACAAACATACATACATTCATCTTTATATAAATTTGTTTGTTGCTTGGTGTGACGAAACATAGTCCTCTCACACCTAAATTTTTTTTTTTAGTATTCCTTTTTTTCTTTTCCATTGTTGTTTGTGTTCTATGTTTAACATTGTGCTGTTGATTTTAGTTTGATGAGAATCATTGCTAATGATTGTATTTAGGATATCGAAACAATATGTATGTAATTATCTTTGAAGTAAGCTTTGAGCGGAGTGACAGTATTCTTTGGTCAGTCCAAGGATAGAAATGATGGCGGTTGGAGGAATATATTGCTGTTCATCGCCCGAAGCGTAATCGTGTCATTAATCGAGATAATAAGAGAGAATATTGAGTTTTTAATGATTTGTTGAAAGTGTAATTTATGAAGCAAATGATGAGTGATGTATACAGAAAAGAACTATGTTCTTAGTTTATGGTATGTAATTTGAATCATACAGACCAATTAAGTAGCAGAAACTGCAAGATAATATTCCAAGGGTTCTGTGGTGAGTAACATCCATCCGAGGCTAGTCCAGGAATCATAAAAAGGTCAGTTTCTTACATTCGTCAATTGAAAAACGTATGAAACTAATGTTGTATTATAACTATTTTTAAAAGGCAAAAAGATAACCAAGAACAGCATAAAAATGTGGGTGTAGCCTGGTGGCGGAGTACAAATCATGTATAAATTAATTGAACTGCGGTTGATTGGAGATGACTACAATCAACATCCTGATAGCGTTGATTGAAATGACCGCTGTCTACTTTGAGAGAGCGTAAATTTTATTGTGTAAAGTTCATCATGGTGGCGGAAAAGTGGTAAGGCATAAGTAAAATTTGTAATTCCTTTGTAATATAGTACGAAAATTTGGATAGTAAAAATTGTGTTCAGTTTATTTGGTTGAGTTTGTCTGGCGAGTATTTTGGAATAAGAGAATCAGTAGCACGACAAACTGGTATAAACGTTTCATTTCAGAGATTAAGTAAGGAAGAAGCGAATGTTTGGAGAAAGTAGCCTGGAAACTATTGTCATATGTAATCTCAGTTAAAAATATTACATAAGATGTTCTCATCCTGCCTGGAGAAGATTACCGAGAATTATTCAAGGTCGTAGTAAGATATCCAGGTTATTAAAAGTAAAAGATAGATAGTTTAGCATGAGAGTAAAATAATGAGTTGTTTTTGTCTTACGAGAAACCTGTGCTGATTTTTATATCCCGTGTAGCAAAGTTTCATTATTCTTTTTCTTTCTGAGAACTTTACGTACTTCCCTTTGGAACCCAAGGGCTGTCAAATTACAAGCATCCATACGGGTAGTTTAAATAGTACTACCTTTATATTAAAATATCTTTTAGGTGGGAGAAAAGGGAAACTAATTTCATTTTAATACAAGTACATCTGGAAAACATAAAAGCAAGAAGGAAAGTATACTGTAGGATTTATCTCAGAAGCGGTATTCTATGATAATTTTTGAAAAAAGAGGAACGATGATAAGAGAAATGTAATGCCGGTTATATGTTGTTAACAGCAAGAAAGCTGAACTCATTCAGAAGATTGTAATATAGGAAATTACCGATTATAAGTCTATTCAAGGCATTGGGGAATTGTTTGATATTTCCCGGCGGTGTTTTAAAACTATTTGCATTCTACAAGAGAGCAGATTAATCTTCGTTAGTTGATCAAGTGGTGATTCATTTTTATGAACGGTTCGAATAAATGAAGTGTGAGTTCAAACGAGACTTTTACGGTATTATATGATTCATGTTAAATATATGAACAAAGTGTTTCAACTTGGTCGTATACGTGACAGGTCTTATAATGTTCGTATCTATAAATAATAACATATTCTTGTATTTAGACTGGGCCTTCGGCCAAGACTTCAATCGAAAATTATAGACAATGAACTGGAGTGATATTTTCTTTGATCTATGCTAGATGTATTACCGTTCGCTGTATTAACATAACACCACGCGAACCGACATTTGAGAAATGAAATATCAACTGAATCCGGCTCCTTCAGAATGTAACATTTCAGTATTGTTCTTGAATCTTGAAGCTTGGTATTCAATAGTCAAGCAGAAAACATTTCTGACGAAACTGGAAACATTCGTGCGGCATATTTACTGTGACAGTGGTTTTATACAACAACTTTTTAACAGAGAGAGTGCTATAATAGAGGCATGGTTCAGAAATATGTCTGTTAAAGTACTTTTACTACAACTAGAGGAGTTTAGTGACTGGATGTATTTGTTACCTCCATTTAGTCACTTCAACTTCTGGAACTGTTAAAGATGAGCTTAAAAAATTTCTCGTTAAACAATATTTCACTTCAATTTAACATATTTATTAACAAATTAAAAATTGTAACTAAAGAATGATTAATTTTTAACAGTTTCAAAATATTCAGTAATTACTAATATATGTTATGCGTTTGTTACGTTTACTTCATTACAATGGTATGGGCACAATCTGTTCAGTACCAAAATCAATGCTTTTACACCATAGAATTTCAAGACCTAGCACCGCAAAACAGATTTTTTGTTAATATTGCCTCAACATCGAAAGTCACGCTTACTTTTCACTGCAGTATATGTCATTACTCAGTTCATATAATCAGAGAAACGGTATTATTTCAGTAAAAAACAAAAATAAAATCACTCTTGTCTAAGAGAGCCGCCTGGAGTTCCAGAGACACATTACCCTCAGTAAAACAACCAGCAAGATGCACGTCTACTTTGTGACTGCAGCTTACTTAGTTGATAACCGTATTACCTTCCTGTAATTATTATCTGTGTTGTCCTATTAGTGTAACAAATAGTATTTAATGTTTAAAATGGTGACTATCCAAACAGTCACAAAAGTGAATACAAAAGATCATTTAAATATTGAAGTCAGTATTTTTAAAATAAAAAATAATAAAATTAATATTTGCTATTTTATCATTGCAGGAGTAATTTATGAACTGCATGTGTAATAATATTATGCATTCTGTATATAAAAAAATAAAAATATATTATCCTGGCATTGAAGCATACGAGGTAGCTCCTTAAACGGAGTTCCTTGTTCGAGACCTGTCTAGGTTTTAGACTTTCTTAAGTAATACGTTCTTACTAGAGACCATTTTAAAATGATAAATCATAATAATACGAGCTTTGTTTTACAGTTGTAAGTGTAAGCATTTTCCACTTCTGCTACAGACATTACACTAGTAAGGGAATTTAACATTTTCCCCGCTTGCTCCCTCCCACCCCACCCCCTAAACCCAGCCCTGTGTGAAAGTGTATGTTTCGATTGTGAAATGTGTATTTATTGGTAAACTGTTGCCCTATCGTCCTTGGTGCACAACCAGCCAAAAGGTTCGAACTTTTGGAACAATTCCACTAGAGAAGTAGAATCAGTAGCTGCAGAACAATAATCCAGATTAACTTTCAACAATGTGAAATATCTAAAGCTATTTTTTTTTTAAGAAACACTTTATTAATTTCTTCATGTATATCATATTCGCGAATTAAGTGAGAATACTGAGCGAATTTTGAATTGAAAACTGGTGGGAAAACATTTTAAGACGATACTTGGAAACTATACACTTAATGATATGATACCAACAGTACCTGGAGAACTGTACCTGGGGAGGAATGTTGAGGTAAAAACTGATTAACTAAATATATCCGGAAATTTGAAGATAATTGTTTGTTTTTACTATTATTACAGACGAAGAAGGGCCTAGATACCAGATAACAGCATTGTTAAAACATATCTGTATTTTCATGCACTACAGTGTGCTCGAATCTTTCGAAAAACCGAAAGTAGATCAACTTTTTTCCATTAAGGCAAAAAAAAATGTTCTAGTAGTTAACTAAAACATAGAGTTTATCCTCAAAAGCCGTTTGGCCCGCGATTTTAAAACGTGATCGTGACGGAAATTAATTAAGTTCACTCCAGACTTGATCCCAGTGTTACAAAATCTGACAGCGGCAGAGAAACTGCGTCTGGTTCTATAGCGGTACTTCCGCAAGTAATTAGGATTCAAAGCAATGCCTGCTACCCGGCGGCGGACTATCGGCATCGTGATATCGATAAACACGTCCCGCGGCGTTGATTATCTTCCCCTAATTAATTGGTTGAATGAGCACCACTCCAGGCGGAACGCAAATCAAGTCACCCCTCCGAAACGCAGGCACTCGTGCTCTTCAATCATAGTTCCTGAGACAACTCCACGAACAACTCTGAGATTCCTGAATGCTGCGACTAACTTCTACGTCCGTACAGCTATCATTAGAATTTTCTTGCCTAAACTGTTTAGAATCAGACCCATTTGTTGCTCGTAACAGGTATGATAAATTAGGTCTTAACAACTGTTATTACAGAAGTAATGTATAAAGCAATTATTAAAACCATTCAAGATCATCATTTCGTTCCAGTTTCAAGGGTAAAAATAATAATTGCAATTCCATTTAAATGCTGCAATTTCTGATTGAAAACAGCAACAACAAGAAAATTTTTACTTACCTATAGTTCAGCCCAATCTGTGCAAATATCACATGTAATTACATACCGGCATTTTTTAAATTTTTTTTTTACAAAACTAGTGACTGGCAAACAGAGTTGTATTCTTCTTAATCTTCGGGAAAATTCTGAAAAATTTAATTCTTTTTCGTAATACCAGATACTTTTTACTGCTGTTTCCTTTTCCATAACCATCAAAAAAAAAATTAGGACTGGGTAAAATATTTAGCGATTAGAAAGGTGTTCAGAGGCATCAATTTTTGTTTAGTAAATTTTCTCTTCACTAATTGAAAAAACTCAAGATCACTAAGAAAAATTATTTTGTTTTAGTTAATTACAAAGACGGTTTTATCATACATTTAAGGTCCCTTACCAAGAAACTACGGGAAGAAATTGATGAGAGAATGTGCTCAAACTTTTGTGAAAAGAAAGTAATCAATAAACAAATGACAGTTTGTACACAATTAAAATGGATAATGGAGATATAAGATTCAAATAGAAATTTGACGTGAAAGTCAAGAAAGGATGTCCCAGTTAGAGCAACTGAACTTTGGTGTATTAAATATTAGATCAAAAGTCATAATTGGAATTATAATAAAATTGATCGCAATGGATTAAATGAATAAAGTGACTAAGGAGAGTATGGGGATAAAATGTATTTGTGTTAATAGTGTTTCGGAAACTACGAGAGAAACAGATAATTTAAAAAAAGTGGAATATCCGTATCAGAAATCCAGCAGAAGAGAGAGGTATTACTGTAGTATGTTTCTATTCAGACTTAAGATTTAACATTTTTCATTTCCGATATATACGTTTAGCTAGTGCTTCGAACAAGCAGACGGTTTGTATTATGCCAAAAATGAAATGTATTCACAAATATTTCGGATCAGGTATTCCACATTCATTTTGACATCATATGGTATAACTTTTAACAGTGAGGAATGATTTTATACCGAAGAGTAGAGTTTAAAATGGTAGCTTACTTGTAAGATCAGGGACTTATCCGGCACATCGTTGCTATGAAATCTTCGTGCTAGTACCACCGGATTGTGTTATAAAAACACGCCGAGGGACCAGCAGCACAGATTGGCGCCGGCAAACCAACCGCGTTGCGAGCCGCCGTATCAACCCAGCCAGATTGATTAACGTTCCCCTGTGACTGCACCATTAATTACGACTGACACCGGAGAACGTCGATTTGTTTATCTCGCGTTGACGCGTGGACGCAGTGGATGCTCTGGTGATGATTGGATCCACTGTGTCTGAGTCGCCCCGTCCACTGTGTCCACTGTGCGGCTTACACGAGACACCACTAATGCATCTTTCGTGTGTTCTGTGAACTGGACGTTTGACGTACTGCACGTAGAGGCCGGCAGTATTACATCGAACTGCTATCCACTGTCGAAACTGCATCACCTCTGGGCACAGGTGGGTTCTAATAGCAGGGACTCTATCCAGTGTCTCCGAGATTGGTGGGTGAGTAGTGGATGTTACAATATGTTCTAGGATACGCGGGTTTGATCTCCGGTCCAATCATCCAGGATTTGGCGTCAGTAATTTCTCCCTAATAACGGACATACATCAAACAGACGAGATTTATAGATATTGGTAATGTAATGTTAAGTAGATGTATGTTGTTTGTAAATTTTTTTTTTTTCACTTCGTCGACCGCTAAGGTCACTAGAGGCGGTATGGGATGGTAACGGGAAGGAATTCGGCCATGGCCTTTTTGAACGAAGCATTCGACTGGAGTGATTTGGGGAAACCATGGAAAACGCAAATCTGGGTGCCCGGACGGCGATTCGAATTCACGTCCTCCCGAATGCAAGGCCAGTACGTAAACCATTCACCCACCACGGTCGGTAAAGACATGATACAAGGAGAAACAAAGCATGAGGTCAGAGATGAATGAAGTAGCCATGATGAATGGAATGAATACGTTGGCGGCGCTTTCAGTGAATGATATTTGTAATGGATTGTCAATAAACAGAAATTTATAAGTGAATTTAAATTGAGAAGAGAAAAGTTGAATAAAAGTAGTGCATTATGTGGAAAAAGAAAGATGTTATTTTACGTAAAGGTAATGTGGATCAATTGGAATAAGTAGAGTTACACGGTCATTGATAATAAATGGTTGAATAGAGTTGATGAGTTTGAAAGATAAAGTAACTGTTAAACTGAGTAATGAGAATAAAATGATTCTAGTAGTTATATTGTTAATTAAAAGGTTAACTAAAAGGCAGTTAGATAATAGTACCGTTAGGTATGTACGTCACATATGGCGACAAGTGACGGGCGTGATTAATGATTAAGAATCACATTAAACGAATCTGCATGTTTAATAATTAAATATTTTCAAACATAATTGATTTATGGAAAACGAAGTTGGTAGCTTATGTACGAGTGTTGATATGTGTTATCTGGGATACCGAATAACAGAGACATTAATCTCAACTACCACTGGTCTCAAATTACTTGTTTAAATTGAATAATTATTCAGATTTTCTTTAAGTTTGAAGTAGTAAATAAGGACTGTTAGATAACAAAATAATAGTAACAGTAACGGTGCTGTTAAGTACGTTACACCCTCTAATTTTTCAATTAATCTTTTTGCGGGATAGGAAAGGATTCAACATTCGCTTGGAATGAAATCAGCAAACATTGGGAAAATTCGAATTCTGAATGACTGAATCGAACTATGTCATCTGGATTATTACGACCGGAATGGCGAAATTGTTAGGGAATAAAGGCTGTGGCAGGTGACCTCAATTATATCCCCACTGTAATAACTTCGTTGTCAACATAAAGTACATACAGTCCAAACTTCTGCTTATAAAAAGTGCCAAAACTGAATCATACAAACAGCACCCTCAAAATACTAACCATAAACACCAAAGCATTTTACTTAGATCCCTATTGTGGGATTTTAATATTTTTGGCACGAAAAATTACACCCTTTTTTAGCAACGCTCTTGATTAAAAAAAAGTGTGCTGAATAAATTTTCCGATTCCATTTGTTTTCCATGTTATTAAACAAAAGTTGCACTAAACTAAACATCAGTAAACTACGGGCGCCGACACACATTTCACAAACGATAAATACACTTATCACACACAGAGCATAGTTACACATTTCACAGACAAATAGCAACACTTGACTTCCGCCAGTGGTACGTAGTACCACATGACGGTAGGCGTAAAATCCTAGGTGTCAGCGAGGGGATGCAGCCATAAAACAAAAGCTCCAAACTTGAACATCAGTAAAACTCATCATAGGTAGCAGAACCGAAAATGTAGTGAAAAAGAAGACGAAGATACTAGTTTGCATTTATAGTTCTTAGCTTATTCGTATAATTGGACAAAATTTTACGTTTTCCCCTCTCGAGTCCTAGCATATTTACGGAGGCAGAACACTGTGTCCTCATTGTACGCCACTGGAACGGAGATGGTATGCTTAGCGCCTTAGAGCCAATTGAGGAATA
This sequence comes from Vandiemenella viatica, assembly GCA_031002005.1. Taxonomy (NCBI): domain Eukaryota; kingdom Metazoa; phylum Arthropoda; class Insecta; order Orthoptera; family Morabidae; genus Vandiemenella; species Vandiemenella viatica. Next base: position 126,935,252 of record JARYHS010012519.1, on the reverse strand, counting down.
GGCTCTAAGCCGGAGAGTGGATACAGACTTTTAGATTCGAAAAATATCTCCTGGGTTTAGTGGGAGATTCATTCTCAGAAATCCAGATCAAAGTGAGACACTCTATCCACTTAAATACTTGGTCTGTCTCTTCTAACGAACCTCATACCCAGCCCTTCAATGAAATTATATTTTGAGAATTATGTGTAACAAGCTGGGAGTTGATTAAATATAGTTTTGTATAATTTTGGTGTGATTAATTGTGAATTTGTTGAAAGGAACATTGTTTTATGGAAAGAAACTATGTAAATGATATTTATGAAACATTAATTAAAATTTAATTTTATCCATAATTCACTGTATTCTGTGTAATTTCGTTTAAGAAAAATTTAAAACCTTTGTAAATACCATAGTCACCTGAAGATGGGTCCACAGGGTCCGAAATGCATTGTGTAATACAATAAAATTTGTATTCTAATGACTGAAGGCTATTTTTCATTCTACCTTTTCTCTGATTAATTAAAATTTTGTAATTGTAAGTATTGATGTGAGCCATGATGTTTAGAGGACAATTCTGAGTAGTTTCGACTGGTTTATGTTGATAATTTTGTTTGTAAACACCTGCAAATATTTTTAGTTTTCATTTCCGTGTGTTTCATGATGATTGTAAATGATTTTGCATGAATTCTGATTGTTGTAATGTAATTTTAACTGTTTTAGTATTGTTAGAATTAAAAAAAAAAAAACATCGAGCGGCTTTCTCTATGTTATTATGGAAAATTCTGTATCATTTATATAAGCCATCAGCGGAGACGATATAGTCAGTTGTCAAAAAAATTTGTAGAGGGCAAATGTAGGTGGGTGCAGGATAGGGGGAAGATAGCTGTGTAGGGAAATTGCCACCGGAGCCTGTGCTCCATTGCAATTAAATTAAATTAAATTAAAACTAGTTCTCGGAAGTGTGTGAGCTTAATCGCTGGAACATTTGTTTATGTTTGTTCTTAATATCTTTTGGATGGAATTGATGCCTTGCTGTGTAAAGTAAATATAAGAACGCACGGGAAAAATAAACAAGTGGTAAGTGGTTATCTTTGTTTAGTTATTTCATACAGCCAAATACCTTTCACTCTCTTGGTATTAAAAAAAAGGTAAGTCTAGTCTGTTCTAAATAGAAAATTAATTGGGTATGAGGATACATCATTTAGAAAAAAATGTTACAATAGTACATACTAATAGAGCTGCAAACGACCCTTTGGAGAAAGGTTTATCACTGGTTTCCATTTTTATAAGGCATACTTATTTTTTTAAAAAAAAAAAATAACGAAAATAAAAAATTAAAAACTTAATAAAAAAGTAAAAAGACTAGAAATCAAAATGAAATATTCTACCGCCTTCATCGACTTCTTGAAATACTTGTGTTTCCAGTCTCTCCTTGTACCAACAAGGCAACTAAATGGTCTACATTAAAACCAATTATTGCTAGACACTTTTCGATTAATTTGTTCTGATACGAGTATTTTAGATTAAAAGTTCGGCTTGTGTGGTATATTTATTTAATTTACTTTTGACTCCACTACTTCACATGAGATCTGATAAACACTCTCCAATAAGAACAAGGCGCATTCCGCTGCGGCATTGTTTCGACTGCGGCGTACTTCCCTCTCATTCGCTCGGCAAAGGTCAGTGCCAAAGGCCCCGGCAGCCGGTCGCCATTAACCCTGGTTTAGCAGGATACGTGCTGGTTGTTTTCTAGTCGTGCCCAAAGTATGTGAACAGTATCAGTTTGGGGCCATGCCAACAGCTGCCCGAAGATGACCTTGATGTCTGCCGACACGAAACGTTTCGCATGCTTTTGTCTTCACGTGACCCGGGTACTGTCGGTGCCTGTCGTATTGGACCATGAGTCTACTGCAGACTGGTAACTTCTTAATACCCGTTCCCACGATCCCTTGTAACGAAGGCGAGACGGGACGGGACGGGACGAATACTCAACAACACGCCATGGGAACAGGGCCGCCTCTGCTAGCGGAGACGAGACGCAGCTACCCACCCTGTGTCGGTAAACATCACAGGCGTGTGTAGCGGTGCGCTGTTGCCATCGGTTTGCAGCAGCTGTGCGCACCCCTTCAGTTGCTGTAAAGTGCTCTGGCCAACCGACACTAGGCAACATGGTGCGGAGGTGGCGACAAGATAAGCTAGGACTAACCTGCGGTCCGCGGTCGTCCCTACACTTCAGCTAGTGAGGTCCCGTCTCGTCTCGCTTTCGTTACAAGGGATCGTGGGAATGCGCCTTTAATCGGAGCAGAGCGCTTTGTGGTAACCAAGTATGGTCTTTAGGATGCCAAAAAGAATTGAAGCATCTGAAATATGGTGCAATAGAAGGATGCTAAAGTTTAAGTTGAGAGATAAAATACGAAATGAAAATATTTTGGAAATGGTGGGTGGGGAATGAAGTTTGTAGGAGTGTCTAACAGAGAGAAGAGACAGGATGGTTGGTCATATTCCGAGGCATACGGTATTGGTTAATTAGTAGTGGAGGGAACAGTCAAAGGAATTAAATGTAGAGGTAAACAAAGATTAGAATATGCGAAGCAATAAGTGAAGATGTAGGCTGTAATGGGTATGTTAACATAAGAGATTAATGCAAGGTATGAATGTATGGAGGATTGCATCAAACCAGTATCGAAATTGAAGACAGCAAGAAAAACCTTCTTTTAAGATCATGAGGTATTGCCGCCACTCTGTATCGAACAGAAAAAATTTACGTCATTTTTTACCCTTAAATAAGGGATGGTTTTTGGCTTTGAAATTCTAGACAGAGTCGGATAATTGGGGTAGTTACCTCAAGAAGTATGCCCTGCAATGATTTCCGTAAACTATACAAGACTGTGAAACGAACGTGGGGACAGTTTTTTATTCTGAAATATCATCTAAGCTCGTTAAAAATGAGGGGTTGAAAGAAGAGTTCTGGCAATTAATTTCTTCGAGTTTATCATTACAGTCACACAGAATATAGCAGACACAACTACACCGAACATAAATACCTTGTAATTCCGTCTAAAATAACTTATTGAATACAGTGTTCCGGTAGCTCTTGGATGCTTCACTAAATTTAATTGTCATGACCTAAAAATGTTGTAATTCGTTCATATTTCTTAATTTATTGTAACAGTGATATCTTTGGACAGAGACTATAAGAAAACATCTACTTTGACTGAATATAAATAAAAAATAATTAATATGTTAATTTAATAGAAATAGATACTTTTTTCAGTGGCCTGGCAATTAATTTCTTAACTGTTGCTTAACTAAACAGAATTATTATTAAATAATGGTCATAACCTCAGTTTAGCAGTAATATCTCTGCCCGCAATTGGTCCGGTATGGAAGGAGTTACAGGCATGGGTACACAATCATCAAGCTTAACCTTTTATTAGTATAGATTCAACTGAACTCTGCCATAATCATTACCTTATCAGGCGTGATATGGTTCATCGAAAATGAAAATTCTTGTGTCGCTTCAATTATCTATCAAGAAATGGCATTTTACAATCTGTTCAGTTGTATAACTTTGAAGAAGCATTTATATGGAACTTAGCTCCCGTTGCTGTTGTTATTTATGACGATTTGGTAATGAGGAGTAGAATGGGGTTTCAGGAATTCAGAAAGCCTGCCCACCTGTCAATGTAAAAACTGCGCTGAGCATTAAGATAATATGTCAGCATTACGAACTGTCCCTCTAAATTATCTGCAAACATCCCACATGATTTCCAAAATACATTTATAACCAATGAATTACAGCTGTCAGCTACGTGCTGACAAAAATTCCAACAGCATAACTTGTTTGGATTTCCAGCTGAATAACGCCAAGTAGCGGAATATGGCACCGAAAATTTTTAGAATATTCTGTATTCATTTTTTGTCTTAGAACGCACGGATAAACAGATTATTCTGTGCGTTATTGATAGTACCCTCTTTCAATTTCAAGAAGTTCCAATTTTCAGATGAACTAAGGTAATTCTTTTATTGCTATTGTTGTTCAAAATTATTAATATGGGAGATTACCAACAATTAGTAGAGAAACCATTCGTTCCTTAGTGTTCTTGAAGCACTAAAAATTATTCTTTTATGGGGCAGAGGAAGTCAGGAAGTCAGGAATAAACAGTTATTATTATATTACAGGAAGATTGTCTCTCTGAGACTTTCGTGTGGAAGGAAACTAGATAGAGACTGGGAGTCCAGTAGCAGTCGAATTTTAATGTCTTGTTTTACTGTTGTCGGATCCGCTGGCCCGGAATCGACCTGTCCCCTATCTGGCGTTGTTTATTGTCATCATTAAATCTCTGCCCACGGAACTGCATTCAAATTGAGTTGCTGCAGATTTATGGTGGCACAAAAACAAATTACGCAGAGTTGGCGGGGGTGGGCTTGCCCCACCATAAAGACATGTGCAGTTAACAACACGCCGACTTTTTATGCTGCCCGCTGGCATTACGCTGAAATAAACGCGAAATGCGAACTTGTGACAACTCAGAATTAGTGCTGTCTGCCCTCGGCAACTCGGCGCAACTCTCTATTTGAATGGCGCGCCGTGAAAATTTGTGACACAGCGTATTTTTACGCTCAGCGCTGTCGTTAAATAACAGTTTTGCCTCTTTCAGTGGAGTTCTATGTGCTCTCTTTGTATTTTGTCAGAGCTTTGTGATTAATGCATAATTCGCATGGATTTAAATCTAATTAAGATAATTATTCCTCGGAACGACAAAAACCATTCTTATTATCATTGCAGCCTATTATTTATTTACTATTCATAAATTTCGGTGATACAACGTAATATTAAAAAGATATAAAAATGCGATATGTTCTCTATCATTCGTTCTGCAATAACTTTGATAAAGTGCAACTATTTCACCACACTGAACAGTTATTAAAATAAATGACCGTATTTTTACTTTTACCGTAGTTTACAAGAGACTTATGTTCTGTAATTGGGATTTTGCGTGTTATATGACTGTGAGGAATTTTTGTGAATATGTAAAGACCATGTAACACACACTATCAGATTTTTCAGATACATGCAAATTGCGAATAAATGGATAGGAGCGTAGAATCACCAGTATTATAAAACTGAGATGGTGTTTATTTTCTCTTTAAAAGAGTTTTGTTATACCACCCTAACATTAAACAGTATTAAGTCTGCAAACAAACAAAGCATGCGCACAAAAAATGTGAACAAAAATATTGAAAACTATCATTCACAGACATGCAGACTGAGAGAAAAAATTATTAACATATTGAAAGCATACAGAATATATTTGAGAAATTGGTAAACTTTATACATCATTCATGTATTTCCTCTATTGTTTCTTAAATTAAAAAGCGGAAAATATCAGTCACAAAATCTTTGTCATATAGATCACTTGCATTTTTCTAAAACGTAGATCTGGCTGCAAGTAAAATACGAAAAACTTTAACAATATGCAGGATCTGGTGATTATTTCTTTTTTTAAAATCTGTTGTGAACGCCAGCATGTTTATACATAGCCCGGTGGGCGATATTATGTAACGATCGGGTCTGGCATTCGAGAGGACATGGGTTCCAATCCCGGTCCGGGCATATAGATTTCTATTTTCCATGGAATTCTCGAAATCACTACAGGTGAATGCCGGGATGAGAACTTCAAATGACCAGGCCCGAATTCCTTTCTGTTCCCAGTCCCATCCCGCCTCTACGGACGTGACGTAAGGCCATAAGAAATAAATATATTGGCACCCATTTCTCAAAATTTATTTCAAGCAATATTGAAAACGTCGAGGAAAATATTTTGCAGATCTATAGATGCAATTCAGTGAGTGATAAGAATCTGTATTGTAATTGTGATTTTCTTAGTGGAAACGACCTTGTGAATGAGGATATGGTCTGGTGATTATTTGGTCACTACTGACTGCAGTTCTACATTGAATCATTGCTATAAATTGAACATATAAAGTCAAAAATAAAAAATTATATATTCTTAGGCGCTCGTGAAGAACTGCCTTCTGGCAGTCCTGTCTAATAACTGACCAGCTGCAGTAATAGCTGCACAAATGAATGACAAATAGGGTGAGCGACTAAAATTGAGACAGATGCATGATTCCAAGGAATAAAACAAGCATTTCTTTAAGTTTTATGACTTAGGTAGCATGTAATTACAGGGAAAATAACCGTCTTGGTGATTAAAGGCTACCAATGCCAACGTGAAAGCATGAAATGAGAGTGGAGCAAAAAGTGGAGTGGACGATTGTGATTGGCCGTCAGAGTCCGGTTACAGTCAAGGATGACGGGCAATATGAGCGTCAGAAAGGAGGCGAAGTCCGCGTTCCATACCCTTGGGAACATCTCCGTTCGTCAATACTTTCACCATTTCCGCTTTATATTGCGTCATTCCTTCCTCAGGATTCGTAATACTTCATCTTTCACGAAAAATTTTAGTGTCTGCATTGGCCAACAGTAACCATCTTTAGCGATTTATTTCCAAAAAGTTGAAGGCAAAATAGTCTGTAGAAGGTCACAGGTTACGTCAATCAGAATTCCGTCTAAAGCAATTATGGATTACTGTTGCACAGGATAAAAACAAAATGCGTAGTTTTTCAGGAAAGTGGTGAAATGTCTTAGAACATCTGTCAGACTAGTCACATCTGAACAGAGATGGTGTTTTACTAACAAGTACTTCGTTTATATTGCTGGGAAATCATTACAAGTAATGAGAGTAAGTCTGCTATTTTACAGTCAGTTTACAATTTGATCCTCAGATAATATTTTTTAATTTTATTTTTTTAACAGCTTTTTGTCTCAATTCTTCTCTGAGACCGTAATAAGTAATTTTAAAAGAAACTAAATTCGTAGAATAATACAAAGTCTGTTTAGATAAACTATTCACGTCCAGGTGATACAGGTATGTTATTTCTGATAGTAGTTGTGAGATAACAACCATAGGGTTAGTTAATTGTAAAATAACTAGTGTAAGTGATAGTAAAAAATACTATGGTGGAATGTTTAAGTTGGCAAACATGTTATGCCAAGAGTTATACAATGAATATCGCTGACTGCATTCATGTTTTGTTTATCGTGGACTGGTGGTTGTCATGGATATTTTAGTAGTAGAGGTTTTGACTTGAAAGTCGTTGAATTAAGATTTTTTTAAGCTTGTGAGAAATTGAATACCGAATGTGAAATAAATAATCAATGTTGGAAAAATGAGAGAAGAATTATTTAGTGAGTAATGAATAAAATTTATCAAGATAATGGTTTGTACTAATCAGCAGCGAGGCGGCTATCGTTTGTAATTTTTGGTTTAAATCCAGAAATCATAACAGGCCATGTTAAACGGGAAAAGGAAGTTTTAACCTCGCGTAGTACACAACACGCAAAATACTTTTCAAAGCTTCATACATAACAGAAATAATATAAGTTTTTAATCTGTTGTATCAATATATTTTTTTTATCGAGTATAACTTTATAACATATCTTAAGTATTCAAAAATTTTCAAAGGAAATAGGGCTGTAATGACGTTTAAGTGACGATGTATTCTTCATAATGAAAGGTCGATTAATATACCAGCAAATAATAGCATTTTATAAAACTTTGTGTTTATCGATTTTCCAATTCTTTTTAGCACATACGAAAACGTTTTATGACTGAATTGCATGAGTCGCAAAACCAGAAGGAGTAATTTTAAAATATTTATCTTAACAGGCGCCCTGAAATAAAAGTAAATTTACTATATTTCAGATATATCAGTTTATATTAAAAATGCGCAAAAACCAACGTCATACGGTTTCCTATTTCATCTGCGAAATTATGACAGCTATAGTAGTCTCGAAAGAAGCGTACTATTACTGCATAGTTTGATATAAATTTTTCAGCGTTGACCCTTGACTACCAAACGACGGATCAAATGGCGGACATAGCGACCAGCGGACGTACGTGGCAGAGCCCGTCTCAACTCCTCTTGACCTGCTGGCCCCCGTGCTTCTTTTGTGCGGCTGTCGGCTGCGGCCATTAATCTTGGCTGGCCTGGCGCCTCGCAGGTTATCTCAATCAGTGCGCCTCCCAAACACCTGCCGACAGGAGTCCTCCTCCATGTATCACCGGCTGCATCCCATCTGCCGGCAGGGGCGTCCGCCACCGAATACGTACTGTACGTCCAATGTTTATTCGCGTTACAAATACTACGTTTTAATCTCGATCAGATAAATTGATTTTTTCTTTTTTAAAAAAAGGTCTTGAAACGTGTATTCACGGAGTAGATCAAATTGCACGACTATCTTTTGTTGATGTCAATATTAACATTTCGGATTGTGATTTAACTAATTTGGAAACGAATCATTTTCTCTGTGTGGATATTATGTATTATCCTCCCCCCTACCCACCATTACGATACTCTTATTTACCGTAAAAAAAAATCCTTTACCCACTAGTAGACATCTGGGCTACTGTTTCAAGAATTATTAATTTAAAGTTCAATAATATTTTCATGTAACGAGAAACTCCAGCGATTTTTTACTATAAGATTTTTCGTATTCTCTAACAAGCATGGTTTGTTAAAAACCTACGACATACTATAGCTTTATGTTTCTGTGGAAAGAAAAAAAACAAAAAAAAAACTTAATTGTATACTTGAGTAGACGTTCTACGTCAGAAGACTAAAAACGATGTCTTGAATATTAAATAAAAAATTTATAAACCACTGAGTCTGTGCCATGTAGCAAGTTTACGAATTTTTAATGCGTGATATCTTTGAGCAGAGAGGTCGGTGAGCCATAAAAAATTCGAATGTTTTGTTAATATCAAATACGCTTGTGGAAATCAGGTTAGATGTTGATTACTTCAGCTCATTTGATCTTTAATAAGGAAGATGGTGTGTTTTTGGAGAGAGGCTATTTCAGAATTTATGACTGATTTGCTTCAAGACCAACCAGCTAATCCTCATAATTTTCTCCACACTAATATTATTTTCTTTGCTAGTGTCTCTCCTACAGCAGTTTTTTACACTTTTCTTTCAATTCTTTCTTTATTTGTAATAATGCATTTTTGGGCATCATTTTGACTGTGGGCCTGTTTTAAGCCCAACAGAAGCCGAATATTACATCAGTCTGAACGGAGTGATTGTCACCATATTTTCAGGAAATTTTGTTTTGTTTTTCGTGGATTGAATAACCGTTTACGAGGCTTAGAACTTCTCAGACCTCTTTCGTGCATAGATTTCTTGAAAACATGAGTTCTTGTGTGTTTCCTTCTGCGTGAAACAACAAACTTGCTTAATATTTTAGTTTCGAGCTTTTTACACTCTCGGTGTTAATAACAGATCTTTCGGGATCGTAGAAGATATCTGATTAGAAATAGTGCCTTGCTTTCTGATATTAAAAGAATTCAATTCACGTTTCCGTTACATAGCATGTTATGTTACAAGCGTTTCACAAGTAGAAAATACTTCCTTGGTTGTCCGCCTGGAACCGCGTCAACTTATCGAAACCTAACGTTTCAGACATCATTCTGTGGCTGTTCTTCAGAGGACTTCCTCTGACGAAAAAAGCCACAGAATGATGGCTGAAACGTTAGGTTTCGATAAGTTGAGGCGGGTCTACTCGGAAAGCAAAGATAACATCGACAACGACCGTGGAAGTCTGCGCAAACATGTAGAAAATCCCTTCGAAAACTCACTAGCAAAACAAATTCAGGCAGATATTGTAATTAAAGAACGGAATAATGCTACGGTATCTGAATATACGTATGAAGTACCGAATTTTCATTGAACAACTTTCTGTGATCGCTGAGAAACATGTCAGATTTTCTGTTTGTTACTTCAAACTTAAAACTACATAATTTTGAATTAACATTGAAATTCCGTTCCATAACCATGGTTGAGGAAACACATCTGGTGTTGGACATGGTGATGTCTAAACGCCGAGAAATTCTATGATGATTTCATCTTTCAGCCTGGAAACTATACATTCACAAATGAAACCACACTGCAAAGAATGAAACAAAACCTTACACAACTTGATCAAACGGAACTTGCAGTTGAAAATTATGAAGTTTGGATATTGTCTGGTCTAATAATGATCCTAAAATTTAATTTAAAAATTGACACCTTCAGTGTGAGCTTAAATAAAGACAGGAGAATTCGACGATAAATGTAGTAGAAGAAAGAATTGTAACGCATAGACATAGAGGTAAGTCACCAAAACTGAAGTTAGTTTATCATTTCGTCACCTCTTCTAATCATACTATTTAACTTACTACTGTAAATTTTACAGTAATATGTTTTCATTTCACATCTCAAGAGCCATTTGCACCAATCTTATCAATTCTGTTCGATAACAAGTGGTTCTCACTGTCAACCTACACCTGTTTATGTGTACGCCCTCAGTGTTGCTCGAGAGTCAGACGAGTGTGTCGAGCTGTTACGTTACGTGACGGCTGTAGCGACGCTATGGAGTCGGCGTTTTTGGGGATGTGAGCGACAGGGAGAAATATGTGAGCTTGGCCAGTGTGTGTCAGCTGACTGTCCAGCTAGCCGCGAGCCATAAATCAAGAGGCAACCCGGCCAAAAGGGCGAGTCGCCACATATGATCTGAACACGGCACTTTCAGGCATAAACGAAAAATTTGGAAGCGGAATCAGAATCACTGCCACGAGTGTTATCGGACACTTTTTTTCAATAACGTCTCATACAAGAATCAAAGAAGTTTCCGGTTGCCCATTACCGTCTGACGAAGAAGTTATACTACACAGTAGATCAGTGTTTCTCACTGTATTATGTATCTGTTACAGCACTTCAATAAAAATTGGTAAAATTCATGGATTTTCACTAAACAGAACATAGGCTCATAATTTTTTATTTTTTTTGGTCATCATTCTCTCTACCTGTTTGATGCAAGTCTCCATCTTTTCGTGTCCGGGGTGAGTCTCTTCATTAGACCTCTTCCCACCTAAGATCTCATTTATCTGCTTCATATACAGGGTGTCCACATTAAACCTCCCTGATTTCAAAGTACATTAATAAAAAATAAAAATAAACATAGAACCTTATGGTTTGCACCATCCCGTTAAGCAACTTAAAATATTTTTTATTGTAATTTTGTCTATGTTACTGCCATTATTTTGTTTCAGGTGTTGAATAATTATCAAAAATTACTACTCCACAAGACAAAGCCCAATGATGTGGTGTGGTATGCTGAAATATCGTCACCAATCGCAATCCAAAGAAATTTGCAACATGTTTTTGACTGGGAACCACCAGATGTATGGACAAATCTAATAACAAATGTCTAGCCGCTGTGAGTGTAAACAATCAGGTTCTTCGGTTTTCGGACAGAATATTTTCACAGCTATGGATAGGACTAGATGAAAGACCAAGTGACCACCACGATCTCCAGACATAACCCCTCTGGATTTTTTCCAATGGGTATCCTAAAAGACATTGAGTTTGCCTTACATGTAGGTGATGTTGGTGATATCCGCCGAAGAATTGTGGATGCAATCAGTTTCGTCACTCCAGGCGTGTTAGGGCCTCATGGGTTGAGACTGAGCATCGCTTAGACATTTTGAGTGTACACGTAGAAATGTACTGATTTATTGTGTAAAACTCTTTGAGTTGTTTTACAAGATCTGTGATTAACAGTTTTTGTATATTACACTTTGAAATCAGGGAGGCTTCATGTGGAAACCATTTAGATTTGTCTTCCCGTGCTATTCTCCATTTCGACTCAACCCCCAACCAACAAATTAAACAGACCCACGTATTTTAAATCCCGTCTTATATTTTTCTTACTTTTTCCACTCAGTTCTACGTTCTTTCACCATTTCCAAAACACACTCATTTCTTACTTTATCTGAAAACATAATTTTCAACACCATGTTGTACGATTACATATCAAATGTTTGGGGTTTCCTTGTTTCTGGTAATCCTAAAGTCCAAGTTTTACACTTCCATAAAGTGTGATTATACACATACAGTTTTACCAAACCGAGCATGGTGGGTGAACGGTTAACGTTCTGGCCTCGCATTCGGAAGGACGAGGGTTCGAATCTCCCTCCGGGCATCCAGATTTGGGTTTTCCATGGTTTCCCCAAATCACTCCAGGTGAATGCCGGGGTGCTTCCTTCATAAATGCCATGGCCGAATTCCTTCCCGTTACTTGCCCCAATCCCATCCCGCCTCTAATGACCCCGCTGTCGACGAGTTTTAGCAATAGCGGTAATGCTCTGGCCTCGCATCTCGCATTCGTAGGTCACAGGTTCAAATCCCCGTTTGGTCATCCAGATTTCAGTTTTCCATAGTTTCCCGAAAACACACCGGGCTAACGCCACAAGGCTTACTACGGAAGGATTTCATTCTCGTTCTTTACCTCCTCTCTTCTCACATCCTAATGACCTCGACAATAATGAATCACAAACAAAAAATAACTTAATAAAATAAATAATATATATTTTTAGATAGTTGTCTCTTAGTTCAGAGACTAAAACACATTGTTTTCCTATTGCTCTCATGTTTTCGTCGTTGTCCTTGCTTTAAACATTACTTGTAATTTTACTTCCTACATCACAGAGTTAACTCACTTCTACTATTACAGTTAACCCCATTCCTGTATTTAAACTACTTTGGTATTAAAACTTCTTTGTTCTGCAATGGCACGAATGTCGCTACTTCGATTTTCGACACCGCTGGAGAGCTTGCCAATCTGATAACGTGCTTTTGTACTGCATGTACAATACTGCTGAGGTTATGATTGGAATGCAGAACTTTATCACCTTCAGCCACACCTTATGGGTCTCTATACACATGACAAGCACACCAACGCGAATACTAAGCAGAGAAATCACCCTCGCAGAACTTGTCCTCAGCAGACAGTGAGTTCTGCAGCCGTTTGGCAACCCAAGCAGTAGCTCTGTTGGTACAGTAGTTTACGGCTGTACAGTAAGAGTTGTCGGTGCTCGGTTTCCCGGTTCCACTCCGGTTCCCTCTCGCTGGAGTTATTGTACCAGTCGCACAGTTTGGCAACGCGCCGAAGATTACAGTCATTGTAAACGCCACCGTCTTGATTTAAAAGAAACCACTCTATGCGGACCAATCTGTGGCCTAGAGCATTTCCATAACTCCAATCGTTTTAGTACATTCTATTGACTGTTACCTTATAGACAATTTCCGATAGTGTCTAGGTGTTATTATGTATATTTTAACTTTCTTTCCATCTGCAAACACTTGAACAAATCTAAATTCTTAGTTTACGGATGTCCTCATTTACTCTGTTTCTGCGGGATATACAGTTCTGAGAGTTCTTGTGGGTCAAAGATTCGAATTCCTAACTCCACTGGAATTTTTCTTGGTCCTTTACCAAATATTTGTGGTAGTGGAGTTGGGTTCCATGTTAAGATGTATTGTTAGGTTTAGCCACGGAAGTCACTAAATGAATTTTTGCACATATTTATTTCTCCCTTTACGAAGATTTTACTGCTATGCTACTGAGATATTGAAAAAATAATACAATCAGATTTGTGTACTACGATTTACATGTCAAAATATCGAATTTAACAGACATATGTAACTCAGAATGCCTGCCAGTAATAAACTGCGGTTTTAAGTTAAACATATTCATCAATATTTGACGCTAAATTTATATTATGACCAAAATGAAATATTTCTTTCCATACTTGTTTCGTTCCTAATGATAAAATAAAATAGGTTAGGTTTTTTTTTTTTTTTACAGCTTTACGCTTTGTCGACGGCTAAGGTCATTAGAGGCGGGATGGGACTGGGGACAAGGAACGGGAAGGAATTCGGTTATGGCATTTTTGAAGGAAGCATCCCGGCATTCGCCTGGAGTGATTTGGGGAAACCATGGAAAACCCAAATCTGGATGCCCGGACGTGGATTCGAACCCGCGTCCTCCCGATTGCGACGCCAGAACGTTAACCGTTCACCCATTAGGTTAGGAATATATGATGAATCACTGACGTATTTTAGTACTCTTTACTCTCTTGGTAGTAGCGTCGAGAATAAAAAAAAAGTCTAGTATTATTGTATAGTTGCACAAACTAGATGTAAGATTTGGTGCCACTAAATACTATGAAAATACCCAGATTCATACCAAGACCTTCTTGATGATCTATCAGTCACCTTACTACCAAGACACCAGTACAGGCAAATTCTTCTTATAATCTCGGCAAGTTGATCAAACATATTCTCTGGACATAACCTATTTACAATAATTTACCCAAAATTGGTGGTTGAGCGCATAACGTTCAGGCCTAGCATCCACGAAGACGCAATCTACGTGCACGGGCCGACCATCCAGATTTTCTTTACCAATATTGCGCCAGGCGAATAACAGGAGAATTTATTCGGAATGCTAGGGTCGAATCGATTTTTGTTACCTGTTATCCCGTCTCTAATGATCTCGATGTCAACGGGCTGGAAGGCCTTAAAAACATTATGGTGGAACGCGTTAGTTTTCATAAATTTCTTTCGAAGATATTTACTCAAATTGTGGATGTAGTATGTGTATTACCAGGACTGCTTTGACGAAGAGTAGAATGAGACGCAAGAGTGTTACCGTTCAGCCACCACGCTCACTAAATTCTGTTTGTTGCAGAGCTTTCTGTTGCGGCGATGGTAGATAGGGGGGGGGGGGGTTATCGTAAATATCAGTCTCAGTCAGTGACGTTTATACTCTGGGTTTTTTTTTTTTTTTTTTTTAATTCGTACTTTATGAGGTAGCCATCGTAGCATACCAATTGACTAAAAATACTTACAATAAGAAGAATCTATCAAGGAAAACTAAAATCATACACTACAACACAGTAATCAAACCAGAAGGTCTGTACGCCTCAGAATGCTTGTTCTCTATGAAAAATGTAGAAACAGAAGAGAGAGAGAAAAGGGAAATGAAAATCTTGAGTAAAAATTGGGGGACCATTAAAAATTGTAAATGGTGAGTTTAGACACCGCAGGAATAAAGACCGATACAAAGAAGAAGAAATTGAAAGGATGTCAGACATAATCAGAAAGAGGAGAATCAGTTTTTTTGGTCACATAATGAGAATGGATAACAATAGACTTACAAAAAGAATTTTCAATCATGTTTACAAGAGTAAGAAGGGCAACCAGTGGATCCAAGGAGTAAAGAAAGATATGATTGAGATCGGAATAACAGAAGATTTAATACAAGATAGAGCAACTTTTAGAAGATTGATCCAAAATTTCAAGGGTTTCTAGGAGAAAGAGAAGAGGAAATGTAGTAACATATGGACAGAAGAAAGGAGGAAACAGCAAAGCGAGGGGGTGAAGAACTATTGGAAGTCAAGAAAAGAAACATCGAAATGAATGCACGGGATTACGTTTCGTGGCCCTTAGATAGCCGATATCGAAGAGAAGAAGAAGAGGTAGCCATCAAGGGCTTCAAAATTGCCCAAAACCGTAATCAGGATAGCCTAAGGTCTGAACCATAGTCAGTTTACGTCTTGTATACCTGTAGATTCTATAACACGCCAAACATATTGACACACTCTAACATAGCAGTTTTTAATCAGTTTTGCAATCGCAACCTTCTGCTTTAATTATTAATACTAATCAAACCTCTTATTAAATGGTGTATGAATTATAATCTAAATTATGTGGATTGAAAACGAAATAGCCGATAGAGTGATTCGCAGAATTTGCAATAGTTTCACAAGTCAGCCAATGCTTCGGCAACAGGTAACTGGGCAAAGCGAATCGGTAAATGTTACGGATCACTTATCTTCAGGCTTAAGAGCGTATTAATGGTCTGACAGCGCGAAGTTCATCGACATTAATAGCGATGAGAGACTGATAGAGAGCATTCTTATTTGCACGCGAGCGAGTTGAGCAAATGCGCTTTCCGATAACGCCATCGGAACGGGTAATAACTCCGATCTGGACGTGTTTAAGGCAGCGCTTAGAGTGAAAGTAGAGCCACGAGACCGGTATTTCCAACTGCTCCATGACCCAGAGACCTTGTCAGATATATTTGTTTGTTTTTATCTCTGCTCTCTTTCCATCGAAATGGCATTTGCATTTCTAATCTCTCACATAAACGCCAGTATTTTAATTCCGTTACTCCGCCTATGTACTAGGGGTTGTAGTCTAGGAGATTGTCTTGTGACTATCTCCTTAGCAAACATGTGATTACGAGTTTGTGGTCGGCTTGTTTCCCAACGCAGTCGTTGTCTGGGAACTTAATTTCCAATGCGAAGTGACGTGTTGTGAATAATTCACTGCAGACTTTTCCGCCTGTGGAATTATAATTCACCTTTAATAGTTTGGTGGTCAGTGCTCAAGTGTGGTTTAGACTGCAAGTTACAGGTCCGGTATCGGTAATACCGCTGTGAAAACCAGTTTTCGGTTTCCAGATACAGTTACAAATCGTGGCTGGCAGGACAATGCAGTAAGAACAGTTTATGTAATACCGAAGAGTAGAAACAAAGGGAGAGATGAATGAATGAAAAGATTGATTCAAAAAGTCACGTTTTCCGAGATATAAAATTAGTGACAAGAATTATTCTCTCAACGTATTTAAAATCGGGTCCTTCATGTGGAATGAGGAAGGTGAAGGTGAAGGGATATACGATAATCTCTGGTACTTGACGAACCTGCCAGGAAATGTGCTCAAAGTGTGCATTCTTGTTGACCTTGTGATTATCAGTCTTGGGAGTGAAAACCGCACAGAACCTCGTTAAATAGACCAGTAAACTGCTTGATTAGGTCGGGAGGACTACGTCAAAAGCAATAAATGCAAAGAAATGTGCTATTTATCGTAAACGAACATTAATTAAAATATTAACTTAGTGAAAACATTTATTTTACGTAGGGTGTGATAGCCTCTGTGGTGGAATAACTATAAAGTAATAAATAAACCGTTAGAGTAAAAGATAAATATTTAATATTAGTGTAAGTCAATTAAGATCATACTCTAGCTTGCGTTTGGTTGTTACTATGGAATAAAAACAACAGGAAATGTAAGGAAACGTTATTACATATACCTGGAGTAGTATGGTCGAATGAATGATAGTCAAAATATGGCTGCCCCAGGAGAGATGGAAACCAGAGATTAATTACACAGCATTTGCATTAAAATTTCGAAAAGAATGTAAATATTTGAAAGATGTATTTGTACAAACATAATTCAACAGGAAGTAACCACCTATCTATTACTTGATCACCATTAGAGTCAACTGCTTATTATCAAATGGTAAATGCTGCATTAACCGTAAATAATGAATGAGATGAAAAAAAAGCCTTATTGATATCGTTTGAGGTTGTATTATACAAAAATGAAGATGTAAAAATTAGTAATTAACACACAGGACATTACTATTACCTGGCTACTCGTAAGTTGCCAGTTATGTATAAAATGCATTACACCGGACTTGCCTTCAATGGGAGGGGGACTGATCATCAATTGGAACTGTATGGCTAGCAGAAAATGGAACAAAATACTAAAATATATATATCTGACAAAGATTAGATGAGAATAATCAAAATGATGCTTCAGACACGCTTGTTATTTTATATAAAGGAGGATTAGATTTCGCAATAAACATGTAGTTTCTGATTATGATAGTGCTGATTTTTTTAACTTATGGCTTTACGCCTTGTCGACGTCATTAGAGGCTGGATAGGGTTGGGAACAAGGAACGGGAAGGAATTCGATTATTGCCTTTTGAAGGAAGCAACCCGGCATTCGCCTGGAGTGATTTGAGAAAACCATGGCAAACCCAAATCTGGATTACTGGACGGGGATTCGAACTGGCATCATCCCGAATGCAAGGCTAGAGCGTTAACCGCTCATCCACCACACTCGGTGATGTTGTTAATACAAGAAGAATCAATTTACAATCGAATACCGGCTATTAAGAAAATGTGTTACTATGTCGTGCCTTTCACCCCAAACACATCAGAAGATATTTGAGACAGCGTATTATACACATACGTAATCGGTAATCAGAGAGGCTATTTTAGTAAGAACACTTCTAAATGCATTACCTTGGTTAGATTTGAGGGAAAAGTTACTTTGCGGTTTATCTCTAGCGCTATAGTCAGCAGATGGTGGGTATTTGCTTTAGCCAAATGTTTCCGTAGATGCGAGGTATGCTCCTATTAACGCGTTAGCTCTGGTCTGAGTTAGGGCAGGCGGTTGCCACCACGGGCAGGTGTTTGCGCCCATCCCAGCTGACAGTTTACTACCGCGGGCAACAGAACAGGGAGCCCCACCATCACTCCGACCGTCAGAATCATATTGGGTGGATGGTCAACAGCGAGAAACAATTTCAGACTGTAGACTTAAGCATTCGCCACTGACCTCCACGTTCTACTTATTGCTTTATAAATAAATTTCTTCATTCCCAGAGCCGCTAAAGGCCGCAAGCTGGGTGGAGAGTGCCTATGGAGGGATTACAGCTCGAGCCCTAGCTAGCCCACTATGTGTCTTGTTACACTAGTGAATTCAATTCGCCGAGCATGGCTGGTGAGCATATAACGCTCTGGCCTTGTATTCTGGAGGACGTAGGTTCGAATCCCCGCCGGGCATCCAGATTTGGGTTTTCCATAGTTTCCGCAAAACACTCCATGCGAATGCCAGGATGCATCCTTGAGAAAAAAATTGTCATGGCCGAATTCTTTCCCGTTCTTTGGACTCCGTCCTTTTCCGCCTCTAATGACCTCGACGTCGATGACGTGTAAAGCCATTAGCAATAAATAAAAAATAAATCCGATTGACGTTTGATCGATGGTTCTTCAAGTTCATTCTTTTATTGCTGACACTGTTTTCAGAATGTCTTTTCTAAATAACTGCGAACATCTTCAAATGATTTCACCTCATTTTTGAAGTGAGCGCACGTTATCTACATTAAAATTAAATCCAATCATGTTGTAATTACAGCCTATGGTGGTCTGTAGCAACATTTTTATTCGTTACTAACTTTTCCCGTGACGTTGTCGATGTTGATCAAATATTTTAAAATTGCAGAAGATTATTTACCCATCCTCAAAATCACACTACGGAATTTGAAAAAAATCAGCGAGGTATAAACATCACTTCGCAGCATATCTAAATGGACTTTTTCTACACGACAAATCTTGTCAATGACAATCTTCAGCCCATTAATTTGACCAGCTTACTTAAATGTTTCGTAATGTACAACACATTATGACACTTTAATAATGTAATGCTTCAATAAGTTGATTAAACAAAAAAAAACAAAAAAAACCAAGGAATCCAAACAACGTAATTCAGATACAAAACCAAACCTTTTTTTACACTTGGAGGAATGTAGAAACCCCTTCCATGAGCAGTGCTGAAATTGAGGACCTTATTACGTCCATATTACCAGAACTATAACACCATTTGTTTGAATATCGTATTAAAAATCATTGATGCATCGAATAACGTCCCCTTAACGCCGTTATTAGGAAACGTAGAATATCTAAAATGAAACGAAAACTCTCTACCACCCAAACATAGTAAAAAATTCGTCTATACATAAATACTTTTATATATTAATACGGACTATATATGCTTGGTGCAATAAGTGTGACGAAATACCAAGTAATATCTTGAATAAAACAACAAAGTGTCCTGACTGTGAAAACAGATTGATTTCTTCTTATCTGTACCGTTGAAACCTATTAATATTGTGCTTAATTAGAATTATTCTTGCACGTTCAAACTTAAAAATATCGCTGTGCATCTCAAGCATTAAACTGAAAATAAGTTATTCTATATTCTTTACTAATTTATTGTGTATTCTTAGCTGAGTTTTATCTTATTAAGAAAATACGACGTTAGACTCAACACCGCTCACATTTTAATTAAAAAAAATAATAAAATATTTTATCTTGCTGCTTGCATTAATCTCTTGTCTCGCGTCCACAAACAACTTAATGTCTCTCCTACCTGGCGCGTGTACATTAATAGAATTACTAGCACTGTACCCATACGTCATGCTGGCATCCCATATTTTATCGAAAGTCCTTCTCTCAAGGTTTTATTTGTCCCATACTTCGAGAAGTTACTCGGTTAAGGCCACGAAGTGGTCGAGTCCTTCGGAACGAAGTGGCATTTCGCACCTTACAGCTAGCGCGTAGCGAGCCGCGTATGGGTCCATTCTTCTCATTAAGAGCAAGTGGTCGGTTGGAGGCCACATCGTGATGCTGACTGATTCTCTACAATTCATCAGATAAGCAATCTCAGGAACTCTCCAGCACAATATGTAGTAATTGTCATGGCCACCGTTTCAATTAAGTAAGTTCCACACGCAGAATGCCTGTAATGCATACTTCCGTTGTAGGTGAATAACGAACGAGTTCTATTAGCGTGAAGGACTGTGACACGCGAGGCTGCAAAGTGAAGGGTCGTAAGGAATTGTAGCATTTTTCTGCGGTACCGTTAGTCTGCTAATTTATCGCAACCATTTTGCTAGTGGAATGTTTCTCTCCACGCTAGATGTACTAGAGCAATAAAACCTACGAGTCACCGGTAGAATATCGTACGTTGCTAAATTAATTTAATATTAGCAAAGGTTTTATAACTCTGCTCCAACACTCCAAAGGAAAAAAAAGTTACTTGATTCAATGTTGTATCATTTCACATACTTTGCGGAATTTTTAAAAAGTAATTTGTATGAAAAAGAGGAACTTCTTTCTACCCATACTTCAAATCTCTGGCTGATGCTCGTAGCGCCGTACTTAAACATTTTGCTCATTCCAACCTTTCAATAAAATGGCTGTCATTCCTTTCCTACACGGACTGTAATTCAATTTTGTTCTTTACTGATCTATTAACACTTATTCTAGTCACATATACTTTAAATTTCTTTCAATTTCCTTCAATAAACTGACACTTCCACTCTTCTACTAATTTTTTATTTTTTTCTGTCTGTGAGAGTCTATACCACTGCCCATTCTCAAGAATATCATTTATGCTATTGGTATTTCCCTCTCATTCTGTTATTTTTACCGTACATTTCTCACTGCCATATATCAATGCTTTGTCTCTGCTATGTCAATATGTTTTATTTTTGTATTTCCAAAGAAGTTAAACGCGTTTACTATTTGATTGGTGGGCAGTGGGTCTCTCCATATACTCGGCATCGAGATCATGTCGAACGGGAAGGAATCTGTCCATGGCCTTTTGAAGGAACTATTTCGGAATTCACCAGGAGTGATTTCGGGAACCATTCCAAGACAGAGAATTACCACTCACTCTCCTGGTTCGCTCATTTATGATACTTTTACCAGCAATCGGTTCGCTTCGCATAAAAGCCACGGCTTTATTTGTTGCAATTTTTCTGTCGTTGTTCGGTTGTAATCTTTAGTCTCGATACTTAAATCATGAATGGTTCTCTGCAAGGCGTTCTCACTGTAACTAATAAGATGATGAGATCAAAATAATATCTATTGTTTAGGTGATGTATACAAAACGGAATATTTCAAGTACAAAGGCACGCCGTAAATGTTATGATAGAACTGGACACAAATTGCATCTTTGTGGAAGTTCTAGATTTGTTTCAGCTGTGTCTTTTCAGTTACCATTATAATGAATATTTTGTAACCGGCATGCGTAGTAAATAGAACCCTTTCTGGGAAATAACTGGTTGAGACCGTTGATAAAGCATGTCTTTTCGGATATCAAAAGCTCAATCATTCAGTCAGCTAGTTTCCATGTAAAATTTTATTCAATACGACTCCTCGAAAACTTTGATTGCTGTATGGCATGCATAATCTTTGTTGCTTGTACTAAGTTTCTCGGGAGTTTTCTTGTTTACTTTACCAAAGAATTTTTCATGGCGAATAACCAGCACATGTGTCTCTCTAATAAATTTTCTATGCTCGTCTATAATTTGATTTACAGGTAAGTTGTTAACACCGTGCGATCTGAAACTACTAGTTTTCTCTTCTAGTAATACATTTTTTATCAGACTTCCGAGTATTTGAGTTTTGGAATACATCTTGTAGCCTGCAAGTGGCAACGAAATGCCACTAAAAGTCAAATAATTTTCAAATCACCATTTTTTAAGAGAATATGCATTAAAATTCTAGTCATATGGGACTTCTCAAGTCTGTGTTAATCTAATTATAATGACAGGATAAGAGTGCTAGATAAGTTCTGAATTAACTCCATGTTTCCAGTGATTTGATATTTTTTATCTTCTTAGTGTATTAACCAGACCTGCGATAATGAAGGTAGCCAAGAAAATATTACAGTATGTTCCTTTCGATTATGATAGATAGTATGTTGCTTATTAGGGGAGGGATTCCACTGTTCAGTTGCTTGTTACCATTACAGAAATAAACCCAGAGATGATATGAAACATTCCAGACGTGTGTATGAGTGAGACTTGCAGCACTAATTTAGCATCTCTTTGGGCCTCTGAGAGATGGACTATGGAGCAACATCTTACAGACGATAGTACTGCCTTCTCTACTGTAATATACGTACTTACCTGTTACGAGTGAAGCTTGCAGGGTCTTATTCCTCGCTGGGACAAATGTGTAACGAACAGTATTAATTATATGGAAAACTATTTGTAAGTAGCAGAAATCTTCCTCTATTTAACTTTGTTATTACGCTCTTTGTATCAGTTTTTGTTGACATAAGAAAATAAGAGGCATTAATTGCGGAACTACCCTCGTATGTCACTGTCGGATAACGAAGTTAAGCTATGATCAATAACACTTTCACTTACTAAAGTTCTTCGTATTTGAAAGAGAACATACAGTTTTCGACATCAGGCGTTTTATCGACGATTAAGCTTATCTCTATACTTTCATAATTATTTTTTCCACGTATTGTCCTTACCACGCAAAGTAATTTCGTTTCATTAAATCGGTGGCTGCAACGTTCATATTTTAATACACATCTCTGATTTGCTTATGATTTTACGCTTTGTCGTTTAGCTTATTACATGTGGGAAACGATTGGGGGCAACAAACTGGAAGGAAATCCGCCATGGTATTTTGAAGGAACCATCCAGGCATTCAACTGGAGAGACTCTGTGGACCATGGAAAACAAAAATCTGATCGGCCTCTCACCCAGTACGCTGGGTATATATCAGGTTTAAGACATATTACCAAATACTTATAAATAAGTAGCGATAGATACAACTGTGATAGTATATAGTACACTACATTACAGATCACGGCCATACAATAGCTGGCTCCGAATTCGAAATATTGTGAACTCAGACAGGTGCAAATGTGGTGAAGAGAGTACGCCGGAGCACGTGGTATGGGAGTGTGAAATAACAGCCAGTTTGAGAGAACACCAACAAGCTCGGCTGCAAGGTAGGAGAATATTTGACATACTGCGCGACGAAAGTTTCTGGCATTTGCTGGACGAGGCAGCTGATCTAGCCTCAAAATTTTGGAAGGAGAAATTTATAAAAAGGAAAAATGCCGAGCGAAATCAAAGGCCACAGATAGCAGAAGAGGAGAACACAATCACACCGGATTGACGGAAGATATCCTACGACAATGAGCAACATCAATCGTCGGAGGAACTTCAGTGTGCACCAGAGAGGCCGTCTTCTGAGCGACAACTGTTGCCGTCTTGGTATTCCAGGATGTCAACTCTTGATGGCCTGGGTGGCTCACTTTGCTGCCGGTTCCAGGTGACTCTCCCTTTGGAGCGCACACAACACCAAGAAAAATGAACAATAGTGGACCGAAGTGCGGCTGTGACAATTGGTGGTGGTAATAGTAGTGTTAGTAGTAGTAGTAATGGTATTAGTAGTAGTAGTAATGTTAGTAGTAATATTAGGGACAATAGCAGCAGTAGTAGTAGATTTAGTAGTGGTGTGGTACCCATTCTGTTTAATAACAGTAGATGTAATAGTTATTGGAAATTGAATCAAAATTTTCTTTCATTCATTGTTTATATATATATATATAAATAAAAGACACAAATATATGTAAATGTAAAAGAGTGGAAATAAGGGTCCAGATTAGATACTACTGGGCTATGTTGCATATGGAAAATAACTAAATAAATAAATAGTATATAATATTGATTAACAGCAATGGACTTATTCCTCACTATTTCAATTAACTATGAAAAAGATGTCAATTAAAACAGCATTCAATATCAAAGTGTGTGAGCTTAATTCACAGTTGTCGACCTGGAACTTTTCCTCAGTCGTCGATACAGATTTCGAATTTAAGTGTCAAACAGTTTGGGAATAAACTCGACTGCAAAGCCTGATGGCTCCGAAACTTCGATCCTAATGGAGCAAAATACTGTTTCTAATTTGGCTATCGGAATTACATCAATTCTGCCGCTCAATTACAACGGAACTCGCGCCAGATTTGTAGAGCACAGCGGAGGTAAATTTGCATAAGGGCGCATTTGTTGCTAATGTGCGCTCGTATCAGCGATAATCAGCAGAGCGGATTAGCGTGATGAAAGGCGACACCAAAGTTGCTCCCGGCGTGGAAAGTTTCCCCGGATAATTTGATGGGTGACGGTCACTCCGATACGAGTTATTTAAATCGCTAAAAGCTTTAAACTTAACCGAATAACAACAGTTTGACTTTCATTGCTTGTCGCAATCGAATTTGATTCGTTAAGT
Source organism: Vandiemenella viatica (assembly GCA_031002005.1). Classification (NCBI taxonomy): domain Eukaryota; kingdom Metazoa; phylum Arthropoda; class Insecta; order Orthoptera; family Morabidae; genus Vandiemenella; species Vandiemenella viatica. The sequence goes on along the minus strand of JARYHS010012519.1, from coordinate 126,910,643 downwards.
ATGTTAATGGATCAGACATCAACTCGCTTTGCGCTGTTCACTGCGATTGAGTTCACTAACAGACCGAATTCCCTTTTACGATTCCATCACTAACTATTTCTATTGTCACTAAAAAATTTTGGGAAAAAATCTGAATTAAATAATTTGATTGATCGCAGATTCTCAGGTCATTAAGCACACTGAAGAAATTTTCTATTACGAATGTGCCAATTTATCGTATAGTTTGTGTTGAGTAATTTACGTGATACACTGAAAAAATTTAAAACTTAAATTCCTAAAAGGTAAATGAAGTTTGGTAGGGAAATGTGCCCAAATAATTGAAGATAAAAAAAAATTCGTGTAAAAGATTGCTGGGTGAGTAAGGAAATTGTTATTGAGGCATATACTCCATCACAATTAATTACATGACTGTTGGCTTGCTTAAAATTATATTTGTATCATTTTAGTAATAATTTTGAAAGGTATCTGATAAAGATATTGTAGTCAATTGTCGTAACTTTTTTTAATGAATCTATCCTGCAGTTCAGCAGTAGAGCACGAGAGCATATTTCACTTAATTTTCTGCTTATTACAGTTATTTATTACTAATAAAATATTTAGAAAAGATATCTAACAATTTCTATTGACATTTAAAATCATCCAAATAGTTTAAATAGATTCTACTATTATTACATGACTTGCCTATAGAAAATGTTCTAAATGACTCCATTCTGATATGCGTGCGGCGAGCAAAGCTTTGTGAAGTTAGTTCAGTTATTAAAATTAAAAATCTGGTATCAGATTGTGCTCCCATTATGCCTCTACCAGTGTCTGAATTTTATATTTCATTGTTTTTTTTTTTTTTTTTTTTTTTTTTTTTTTAATTTGCGGTAGTTTGAAGTTTTGATGTACAAGTGGATTCTACGCAGTAATAAAAGAATAACATATCTTTACTCAGACAATTATTGTTTGTAGCGAATTTTCAACTTGCATCAAAAACATCAAAATAACTTGCTATCAAAGCCCTAAATGTGACAATCGGTTCTACAAATAACCTTTTACAATGTTACCAAACATTAAATTTTTAATTTTTCAGCGACTGCATATAAAATTAGAGATTCTTGAATTTTTTTTGTTATTTCTGTTTTAAGATGTTTTGTTATTTTACTTTATTATTATAATTTCCACAGGCTAAAAAATATACTTTATATACAGGTGAGGTTGTAACGTCATTTGTGCTCTGATAAATAAAAAACAAAATATTTATACAATATTGAGATAGCATCCGTCCATGAGTAATACTTTTACTAATAATTGTTGGATTCCCTTAACCACAAGACAACATTTTCTCTCTAATTATGGTCAATAATCTTGATATCTAATCTAATGCTCCAGTTGTTCATTACAGAAGTAAAAAAAAAAAAAAAATCAGTACGAAATTCAGATGTATAAGACTAATTTTCATTCTAATCTAAAACTAAATTAACATCTTGTAGAAGAGGTATAGACCTAAAGCGGTTAGTATTGGCTCCGTCGTTGATCACCTCTTCACCGCTGTCTTCTATGAGATAATGGAAAAAATGACGAGAAGAGTTGGAGTGGAAAGTATGAGGTTGGTGGCTTTTCCAGATGACTTGATGATTTTGGTTATTAGGAACGGGCAGTTGGATATATGGTCAGGTAATGCACGATTAAATTTCATGAAATATAACAACATAAAAAGCAAACAGGAAACTTCCAACGGCACGAGAACAGTTTCAGAAGGTGAATAGGGTTAAGTATCGGTGGACTTGAGGTGAGTAAAATGGAACGAATGATGGAAATATAAATGAAAGTGGGAGGCAAGTCCAGAAATTTTTAAGACGTGCCAGAAATCAGTATTCTATGATAGTCATGGTGCCGCAATTTGATGAGGCACTCTTACCTATCTCGAAGAGACAAATCAAAGTGAAGAATGAAATATTTTGATATCTTGCTTAGTTCTCGAGATATTGAGTTTCAAAAATAAAGTGGTTACGTTGAAATAAGGTCTGAATAAGATGAAAAATTTCACCAAATTCAAATTTGATGATGGAATCTTGTGTATCTAAAAGAGAAAAATCGAAAGTGGACATCAAATTTTTTCGATATTTTGCTTAATTTTCGATGTATCATATCTCAAAATTGAGGTGAAATGTGGCGTGAGTCTAGGAAAAAAAAGTTTCGCCAAAGCCACAAGGAACTTCACCCTTAAAATGCGCAACGGGTGTTTTGTTTTTTTCCTAATGATTGTGATTAGGTTGAAATGGGCCCAGGACCAGAAAAAAATATTGCAAAAGGCACTAGGATCAATACCTGTGACTACGAGTAAATTTTGATATTGGTTATATCAAGAACTAAGCGAGATATCAAACAAATTTATCGTAGCCTTATATAAAAATACATCATGAAATTGGGGAACCATGGTTATTGGAGAAAAGCGCAGAAATCTTATTCATCAGAATAGCAAGGGAATAATATAACAGGAGTATTATGTTATTATTTTCAATTATGCAGTCATGACATGTAAACTGAAAAAGCGGAAGGGTATGAGAGAATGAAATTAAGTGTCTGACAAGCAGAATAGGGTAATACGAACGACTAGACAAAGAATTACAAGAATGGGGACACAGTGGATAAGCAACCAATGAAGCGACGCTAAAGAAGAACAAACTCAAACGATATTGACACAATAAGAGACTTGGAGAGCATATATTATTATTAATAATAATTTTTAATTGCGATGAAGCCAACGCTCCTGTGCATATTCTTCTAGTCATCTAATTACCCCTTTCAGTATTATTTTTTATTTTATTTTATAATTGGGGTGCTAAATTTCGATTTACAAATTTTAATTTTGAATTCCTTAAGCATTTCTGGTTAATTATTTACCACTTGGTAATTTGTTCCAAACCCTGACACCCTTACGAACAAAAAAAAAATTTCGCACTCCTTTATGCATGAAATGAAGCGCCAGCTTGTGGTCATGGTCGCCCTTCCTCTTCGATGCACTGTTCGTAATTCATAAACCAATATCCTTCCAAGCCCCATTACCAACATATGACCTGTATATGCCCAGCACTTTCTTCACCCTCCTTCCTTACCTCCAATGACTCCCAATCCAGCTCCTTTATCATAAAGATAAATTAAATGATGATTCAAGATAAACAAATGCTAACAAGAAGAACAATGGGTAGATGGTTGAGAGGAACGCATGTAGAAAAGAGGAAACAGGTATGCCTAACGTTTGAAGGCGCGTTAGTGAAAAACAGGCCCGGCTAATGTCTGTAAACTATAGAGGATGCTCGCAGTTATTGGGTTCAGTGTACTCACGCGTTCTTGCTGGCTCTGAAGCCCGGCCTGTAGGTGGACGTGGCCCTGATGCTGGTGGATGCCGCCTGCTGCTGCTGTCTGGAGGTGTGGTGCTTCTTGCCGTGCTTGCCGTGACTGGGCGCCACCTCCTGCACAGTGACATCCTCTTCGTCCTGGTCGTGCTTGCTGCTCTGCTTGTGGAGGTGCTGCCTGTTGTTGTTCCTGCTGCCACTGACGGCTGGCCTACGCTGGTTGCGCGTCAGACCCGGCGCTGAGCTGAAGAGAGCCTCCAGAGGCAGCGCCGCCGTCTCGTCGGCCAGGGTGCCCGCTACGGGCGTCGGTTCGAGCACCGGCGCCTGCTGAGGTCGTGGTCTGGGCGCCGCGGTCTTGAGGATGCGAGCTGCAGAGGAGGCCGGCGTCGGTCGCACCTTGGCTCCACCTGCCGGGCGCTGAGAACTGGACGCCAAGTGCTTGCTGGACGCCTTGTGGCCCACAGCCGTCGATTGGCGAGGCTTCAGATGGAACTTGCTGCTCGGCTTCAGGTTAATCACCTGCAAAGAGGGCATCAACAAACACAATTAGTGAAATAGGCATAAATTACAATTAATTTGTTTATGAATTTAACATGATATATCGTATCATCTTGGCTCTCTGGGTGGAGCCAGGTCAATTTATTAAAACTTGACGTCGCTATCGCTTTATATAGTAGCTGGAAGCTATCGCGCGAGCGCGCTAATCGTCCGCGGTGACGTCATCGCGACCAGTATAGCCGGTAGGATGGGGTCGTTCGTCTTGGGTTTTCCTGAGCAGGTATGACCAAATATGGTCAAGCGCTAGCTTCCTGCTACTATATAAAGCGATAACGACAACTGACAAAGCAGTCCTCTGAAGAATACCACAGCTTGATGGCAGAAACGTCAGGTTTTAACAAATCGACGCGGCTCCACCCGGAGAACCAAGATGATACATCGAGTGACCGCGGAAGCTATCGTAATCATTTGATGACGTATCGTGCTCAGTAACAAAACAGATAAAGAAAACATTCAGAAATAAGAACTAAAAATTATATGGAAAAATCACACGTCACAGGAAACCAGTGTAGTCTCAGAAGTAATTACGAAGTCGCACCGATCGTGGTGGGTGAACGGTTAAAGTTCTGGCCTCGCATTCGGGAGGACGAGGGTTCGAATCCCCGTCCTGGCATCCAGATTTGGGTTTTCCATGGTTTCCCCAAATTACTACAGGCCAATGCCGGGATGCTTCCTTAAAAAAAAACCATGGCCGAATTCCTTCCATTCTCTGTCCCAAGTCCCATCCCGGCTCTAATGACCTTAGCGGTCGACGAGGCCATAATTAAAAAAACGAAATCTTATAATATTCATTTATAGCGATATTAGGAAGCGCAGTCTAAAATTTTATGGATACAAGACAACCGAAGTAAAGCATTATCAAATACAATTAAATGGATTGTCGACGTCAAGAGAGATCGCAAATTATCAGAAATCAATCCACAGGATATCAAAAACATGGAGATATTTAGTTCCAAAATTCGCAAATGACATCGTGAATAGGAGAAAACTTGGAAGTAAAAAAACTGGAACAACACAGTCTGATGAGAGAAAAGAAGCCCATGGCACATACGGCCAGTAAGGAAAGGAAGCAAAATTTCTAAGTACTGTGCGTAGTGCTATAGCTTATCTGAAAATAATAATAACATGACGTGAATGTGAAAGTTGATCTAAGGGGTCACAATCTTCCATGGGTATTAGCTAGCGGGAGCATAATTCGTTGGACCATTTCATTCGTTGAGTCAGAAATGATACACACAATGAACGGTTTTTGACTAAAGCTGCTACGGTCTGGTTGAGGTATCTGACTGGAGATGGAAAGATCTCCAGTTCGGATCCCTGACACGGCGAGGACTTTCATAATCCCTTAACCCGACATTCACCTCTCGCACAGCTTGCTATGAAGTACGCCAGAACTCTTCCGATGTTCGGATTTCCAGTTAAACCGTAGTTCCCCTATACCTGGGCAGCGTGCGTATGCCACGTAGCTCCATTTTGGCCTCCTGTGAACCCCCCTCCCCCACGTAGCCCTCTGTGGCTTTTGCCTCTAGCACGTAGCGGTTTGTGCACGGTCCCCTGGTAGGCTAGGCGGCTACGATAGGGCGTATTGCGTAATTGACAAGAAACCCTGCCAGCAGGTCACTAAAACCACAGGAATTCACTTAAAAAATTTGGTAAAAAGAGATTTGCTACTTCCTCTGTCAACGGCCTCTCTTCGTAACAGGTGCTGATATGGAATAACTTGTATTCAATTTTTTTCCAATCTATGATTTTGTCGCACGGTATTTGTAAGGCATTTACTTTGGTGAATATTGCAACATTACAGTGCCACAAGTTTTTTTCCAAAAAGGTTAAGGTTTACAGTTTATTTGGTTCAACAAATGAGCTGGTAGGTTACTTGATTACGCGCTTTTAATTTTCAGCATAGCGAAATAACACCGCCTGTTTACAAAATAATAATAATAATAATAATGAAAGTACTTAACGAATACGTATTTCTTTCACAGTAATAATGTATCTGTAGGTCCAAGTTAATTAGTAAATTTTTCGACGTAAAAGGGAAAAAATAGAGCTAAATCCATATTTGAGAAAACCAAAGGTAAATTATTATCAGTAATAAAAAAGAAGAACTTATTGGAATAAATTTGTTTCAGGCATGGAATTGACCTCTTTAGATAGAGAAGTCAAATTAAGAAAGGAATTACGATGAATAAATAATATATTTTACTGTTCCTGATGCTACATCTTCATTAAGCTAATTACTAATTACAGCAAGCTATACCGAGTACGATCATGACGGAATTATGTTCAATGTTTAATATGCATACGTTTATGGAATTCTCGTAAGCAATGAAGTACTAGATACGTGTTAAGGCTGAGATTCTCGCAATTACGAAACGTAAAATAGAATGACTCCTTTGAGACAGAGGAACGCTGGTCGTTCACTTATTGTTCCACTGCAGTGAACACACGCAAAGTACGTCGTGTTCTCGGCTGCACTCGTAAATACCAGAAGGCCAGCCAGGACAACACGTTTCTATTGCTCTGCATGCAACTTCATTAACATATCTCGGGGAATATATTGAAAGCATTATGTACTAACTGTGGCAGTTTGAATGGAATTTATGTATAACAGTACTTCACCTATATTTAGCAGTACAATGTAACAAGACTCTGCCTATTAAACGGTGCTGCAGCTGGTTTGATTGCAAATGAATGGTTATTTTTCTATTTTAGGCTCGCACAATGGGTAGTAACACACTATTGTTCCTTGGACTTTTTTATTATTTGCTACTGGTTTTACGTCTTGTCGACGTTGAGGTTATTATAGGCGGAAATGGACTGGGGGAAAGGAAAGGGAAGAAAGTCGATCATTGCCTATTCAAAAAATAAATTAAAAAAATCAACCTATCATTCGTCTGGAGTGATTTGACAAAACGATGGAAACCCCAGATCTGGATATCTGGGTCTGGATTCAAACCCGCGCTCTCCCAAATGTGGGTCCAGAGCGTTACACACGTTTAGGATATCTTAAATTGAGGCCAGAAATTCAGCTTATGTGAATGAACGAAACTTATATTGGATTATGAAAATTGACCAAAAAAGTTTCTTTAAGTGATAAAATCTTTTAGCAGAGCTGCTACCACATCGGGGTGACTTTATTAAAAATGTAATATTTTAAATATATTAGGTGAATCAAACCGTAAAAAAAATGGTAGGTTGGTTTAACATACCTGCTTTCTGATGTACAAAGATTTGAATTGTCCGATGAGAGTATTTCGAAACATTCAGCCGAACTACTGTGTACTTCAAATTTATTGCTTTTATTAAAGCAATACCAATACTGGCACATTCGTTTAGTGACTACTTGAGCAAAAAGCGAATAGTGAGATAATTAATCAGACTTTTCTGTAAATCAGAGATTATACGTTAATAAAATGGATAAAATATTCACCTTACTGTAGGATTTTTAAAAATGTAATTATGATACAGACAGAAATTTTTCTGAAATATAGGAACACATTTTTAACGTGTAATCGAATACTACACATGTATTTTATATCCAAGTTCTCATAGAATAGCAACAAGTCTGCTTGAAACACCTCATGAAAACAAACTACTGCATCTTTGCAGCGGCCGGTGAAATTCTAGCAGAATATATCGGATATCTTGGAAAGATGGCTATATCATTAGTTAAAATTTTGAAATGTTTGTTTACAACGGCTGTGAAGATGACCTTTTTTTTTTAATGGTATTTGGCAACGGAGGCCATACAGCCACCTCAATGTAATTGTTATAGCTTTCAGTGTATAAGTCATTATCCAGTGTTTATATATCGTATCTTCCAAGTATGGACACTTCAGGACGGACAGGACATTCATACAGACACACAACACTTAACATCCATGCCCGCAGCCGGATTCGAACCGGCGCGGCGGTCTTCGGCACGTGGAGCTAACATTCTAGCCAGCACTCTAGCCCTTACGCTATCGAGGCCGGCGTGAAAATGACTTGTGTTTGTAAAAAATTACTGAGATATAGTGCAGACTAACACTTAATAAGATCTACCCACCTCGAAGAAAACCTGTCTCCTTCTGACATATCTGCTCAGTATGCGTGAGACAAGTTAACAACACTCTTCAAGCATTTGAAGGCGGATCACATGACGTATGTAAATAAAGAATCACAGCGATAAAAATTTTAAAGGTGCGTTAAACCATAATATATTCTGACGTAAAAATAAATTTATGTTAGCGTTGAGAGACTAAACCTTGTAATTGGACGCACCTTTTTATTTTAATTACCATTCTCTATTTTAATCTCCGGGATGTATTGCTTTAAGGTAATATTCCTGTTAGGTCTCTGCTGGGTGGGCCCGGTGTATTACATACGTTGGTTAGTAAAGCTTGCAGCGACAAGCAATTTGGCGCATCTTGCAAAAACCCACAATGATCTCTGGTGACCCCGTAAGTGATCCGGGTGCCCCAAATCGATCCGCTGATTCCTTCGACCACTTTCCCCCTATTTCGTCACGACTCTGACGTAACTGGTCGCGTGACCGATCCGTACCCTCCCACCGAGTACAGTATCGGCAGACGCCGTGGGCGTGCCCGTTCAGACGCAAAGTGTTTCGGCTATGTGGCTGCGCTTATCATCGGAGAACAATGCGAGTGCAAAGACATTAGCATAGCACGCAGGGTGTTTCGCCGGGTTGAGGGTTGAATGTTGGGCTGGCATCCATGTCAGGCATAATGTGACGGCTCTGTAAACAGACCGCGCGTCAACTCACTTTGCAGACGCGCAGCGCTGCGGTATAAAAATAAAAAAGAGGAACGTTTACATGGAGCGATGAAATAATGGCTCGTTGCGAGCGCTCTTGTTCTGTCCTCTTTTGCTCAGTAGTGTCGCACACAACCCAGGGAGCAGCCTCGTCTCGTTTGGAAGCATGCGCTCGGAATAAACAACACGGTGCATCTCACAGGCTGTGTGCACAAGTTTGCGCGTTTGTAAACGTTGGTTGCCGAGGACAACTGAAGTCGTGAAGATGCAAAGTTTTAGTTGCAGTATATAACTATGAAAATTATGACCACATTTAAACAGCTACGCTTAAATGCTAAATCTGTTAAATTCAGAATCTAACAATTACTAAGTTTTTATAAACCTTATCATCTACTTTGACCATTGTGTCATCATGACCGTAACACTGACTTAACGCGCCGGTCTTCGTTGCCGTACTAATAGCAACCAGAGATCTTACTGCAAAATTGAGGGTATAAGTATTATTTCATAACTCTTCTATTTAGCTAAGCAGCCGCGGAGATATGAAATGTCAGAATGCAGAAAAAAGTATGCACTGTGTTTACATTAGCATATTAATTATTAGTTGACTTTTTGTTTATTTATGTTCAGTCGATGTAGATTTTTTTCTTGTATTCTCTGTCCAGACATATCACTATTACAGAAAACTAAAAAATGTATATCATATTATATCATTTTTAAAGCTATGAACTTTATTTAGTAATGAAGAAGTAACGACTAACTAAACGCCGAAAAAAAAAAAAATCAACTTTCGAATAGCACGTGGATTTTATACCTTTTAAGTGGAGGCATGCCTTGTATCTGGTGCTACTATCTTTAGTTTGAAATCTCTAAACATGTTATTTTAACTTTTATCCCGGTCAGATGAGATCATTTTTCCAGATTCGGGAGTTCGCTAAAATTGATAGTTAGAAACAAAAAGAAATAAAACGGTTTACTTTCTTCAAACATGCCGTGGTTTTTACATGTGACGATAACTAACGCAGTATTGCAAATTGTATTTGTTTTACTTTGAATAACTATTTTATACAACAACCTACTCATCATGGGCGTATCCATCGAGGGGCAGGGGGGGGGGGTTGCTGCCCCCCCTCCTAAAAGTTGCCTTCAGTACGCTTCGACGAGTGAAGAACTGGCTCAGCAGCACTTTGTGAGAAGAAAGATTGACTGGATTATGCCTGATGAGTGTGCATCGAAATTTCGTGAAAGAACACCATGAAATATTGAGAAAAAAAGTTATTGAAAAATTTTCTAAGAATCCGAGACGATGAATGTTTACATAAACTATAACTGAGTTACGATTGTAATTTACTACATAATAGGTCCCTAGATTAAGTGGTTGGATTACTATACTAATCAATAATAAAAATAGTTTCGTCAATAGGTTTGAGTTTAATTTTGTAAGAAATCGTCATGTTTCAGTCCCCCACCCCTTTTCCTCGAAACCAATATGAGTTTCCCCCCCCCTTACTCAAATCTTGCCCCCCACTAGTTCTGATCCTGGATACGCCCTTCCTACTCATATACAGCGTATTATAAAGATAAATCGAATTATGCATCAGCGTTGTATCGCAAACGCCTTTTTTATGTGTTAACATATAGCGAGGATGAGAACTAAAACAGAAACTTGTAAAAACACAAAATGCTTCTAACTACCCTCAAGAAAATTGATTTCACAAATACACCCAACAGCTACAGAGGTGCGTGTTACAATGTGGTTATCACATTCAGCTGGGGTATCGTGCATCCGTATTGCGAGATAACTCCAGAAACTTAGGGTCAGATCTAAAAATGAAGGTTTTCGTGATAACTTATCAGAAACTCCGAAAACCGAGCAACAACATTTACCACACACAAACATCATGTTCTTAATTGGCGTTTGGTTTCTTGACCATACAGATCTTTACAGTTTTTAAATTTCTAGTCCCTACCTTTATTGCTCTGATGTAAAGGATGATGTTCGTCAAATTCAGCATTTAATTAAAATCACCCATGCTATAGGCTCTACTTAAAACAGTAAAAGAGTAAAGATTTTCACAGCTTCCAAGCCGTAATCCTGTAGGATTAGCGGAGGCAGATCTCCGCATTCATATTTCTCGACCGTAGGCACTAGAGTGGACGTCGCATGGTCAGCGACACGGTCGGACCCTTTTTCTTTACCTTCCCGCGGAGTTTCCCCATGGTACTCATTTGGTAGCAGGCTGGGCGGGCCTGGGGGCCCGTTCCGAACCATCAGCTTCGAGGAAAGATCCTCGGTTCATCAGGGATCGAACCCCGAACGTCCGGGCCATGGTCAGACGCCCTACCGCCTGAGCAACGCGGCCGCCCGACTTCAACCAGTGACGCTCGGAAATTCAAGCTAGCACTGTATCCCATATACCACTGTTTCCGAAATCGCTTGGTTCATTTCTGAATCATTCTGTATACCTAATGCTTAAACATTCATATTGTAACGAACGCGTCTTGTGACCGCTAGTTACGTTAATAAACTGTATGTTTATTATTTAAAATGTGGAATATTTTAGTGGGCATTTGGGCACAGTGTACAAGTGTGGAGCGGCAGATCTGAGGAATGCCAGCAGGCCGGTTCCTCGAATTAGCGAGGGGAGTGTGTCCCTGAGAGGGGAGGATTGTGCTAGCCAGGTAGATAAACAGGGTGATCTGCAAAAATTTCTGTTTTCATGTGGCACGGAGGAACATTTCGGGGCCAGCCGGCAAGGACGATCGGTCGATGTGCACTCTCTTTGCGTTAATTGAACTGTGCTGCCTGGAACGGGACATCAGCCACTTTGTTTGAGCGGATGTGCTCAGGCGAAGGATGTCCTGAGGAGCTGTGCCACACTGTTCCGTAGCAGAGCAGAAAACTTCATCCAGTGTGTGTGGCCGACATTAAAATTCGGTAATTATATATCGCCATATGAAGGACATTGTGCTAGTTACAAGTGCAAGTTCATAGTATTGCCCAGCTACGACCCTGTAGATTAGAACTCTCATAGCCCGGAGCAATTATTTCTTTCAGAAGTGAAAAGTCAAAATGTTGAATTTGTTTATTATTTAATTTTGTGTATTTTATATAAAATACCCTGGCGCCCGCAAAAGGACAACTGATTAATTTTAACTAATTTTGTTATATATGTCATGTGAGTAATTGAAATAAAACCATTTGTGATTTCTCATATAAACTATTCATGCAAGTTCTACCTTTCATGATAATAAAATTAATTATAATTTTAAATCAGGTAATGAGGTCAGAACGTTACAATATTTATACAGTTAATAAAAATATGGAGAAGTTAGGCTCGTTACGGGATGAAAATAGAGTAGTTGATGGTAGTGCGGACCTTGTAAGTCTCGTCAACGACTTCTGACGGCTGCCTGGAGAGGAAGTCGTACTCTGGCTCCAGAGCGTTGTCTCCCAGCAGCAGGGCGGGCTCTTCTTCGTCGTTGTTGCCGGAGCTGGCGAGCACTTCGACGACACTGGAGAAGACGACACTGGAGGCCCCTCCTCGCACCTCCACCACTGTGGAGGGCGCCACCTTGGGCTTGACGGAGGCGCTGGCCACGGGACCACGGAGCACCTCTACCTTGCTGGAGGGCGCCTGGAAGCACGGTGCGAACAGTTAGGAAGGATCTCAAGGGGATCAGCAGCTGCCTTTACAAACATGCCACAAATATATTATTTTGGATTCTTATTGATAAGGCTGATCAGACCAGAACCAGACTGAGATGGTCTGGACATGTAAAGAGAATGGAGGCTCAGAGAATCCCAAGAAAAATCCATGAAATTAAGATGCACGGTAAACGACCCAGAGGAAGACCAAGAGATGGATGGCTGAAAGGAGTGGAGAAGTGTGTACGGAAGAGAGGAGAGGACTGGAACAAGGTGCTGACAGTGAGGAGGTGGGATGAAAGAAGCAAATGGAGAGGCTTGTGCATGAAGCAGACCCGGCTAGAGGCTGGAAACTGTTAAGGATGATGATGATTGATAAGGCTGAACGGATATTGCGTGGTAAAGGGGGAAAGTGGATGTGAAGCATCCACTTTAAAATGAACGCTTTTACCCCATGAAGCAGGAAGAAAATCATAAAATTGGTGTTTCTACCAAATACAAGGAAAAGATTTACAGTTATGTTAAATATCTGAAAATATGTTATAAACATTTGGCATTATCTCGAATCGGAAAGATTTTTCCTTCTTATTCCTCATGGTTTAACCTTCAGACCTGTCTTTCTGCTTCGTGCCACACTGTTTTCATTCTGTTTGTTTGATAGGTAGTGAGACAGCTCTACTTGTAGGCAACGTTGCATACTATTGTTAATACATTTAATATGTTAACAATCTGTTATTTTTAAGTTGCAACACAGTTAGAAACTACACGGCTAATAAATGATACCTTGTCGGAGTTTATTGTGCCTCAAAACGTTGGGAAGCCTGGAGTAGGAAGGAATATCAAGAATGTCTTTGATCTGAAGGACAGAAAGGAATTGCCTGGTACTAGAAATAGTAGTTACTGGTGTGGTCCATTATGATCTACAAGAAACTGTCAGAAAGCACGATATCCACTTTTGAAAGAACTTGTAAAGAAAGGATGTTGCAAGCTGTTCCAATTTTCCTACACACCATTTTCCCCTTTCTTGTATCCACCGACTTTACCCTTTACAAAATTTCTGCTTTAAATTCTTTCAGAGTAATTTTTTATAAATTATTCATAATCTCTCTCGACAATTTAGTCCAACCTCTGACACCCTTGCCTACCAAAGAAAATCTTGCACACCCTTATGCCTCAAAAACAAGTGACAGCTTGAAGTCATGGTCACGTTTTTCCTTCCGTGCATCTCACCTAATTCTTCCACCTATATCTTTGTATTCATCGTCACCAATAAACGCCTTATGCGTTTCTATGACTCTCTTCACCCTCCTCCTATGTTTCAACGAATCCCGTATTTTGAGTTGAACACGATATTGTAATAAAATCGGAGAGAAAGACATCAGTTATACTAAGAGAATGTCGTCGAGTAAACCAATTATTGGAAGTGTATGCAAGAGGAATTTGCTAATTATTCATTCGTTTTAGTAAATGGTGTGAACAAAGCTGAAGAAGTATAGTTTTTTTATATTTCAATGTGAGACTTTTAGGTATCTTCTTGTTTGCAGAAGATTTTCAGAGAGGAGATCCATCGCTTTTGGCCTACGAAAGACGGGTGAGAACTTGATGCGCTGTTGTAATTGGCCGTTGTCGGTGTTGATACGCACCTTGACGACGTGCACGACGCTGGAGGGCGCCTTGCTCTGGATGTGGACCTCACTGGAGGCGGGTCCAGCCACGACGAACACTTTGCTCGACGGCACGCCCGCCGCTGGTTTGCGCACCTCGACGACGCTCGAGAAGATCACTGTCTGAGCGCTCGACGCCTTCTTGTCGGAGCTCGGCTTGCCCACCGCCGTCTTGCTAGGCTTGATGTCGAGCGTCGAAGGCGCCGAGGCGCTAGTCGACGCTGGAGGACGTGTCTCGATCACCGACGCCTTCGACGTGGTCGTCGAGGTGGCCGCAGGTTTGTCTGCACCTGTCATAAGCACGAATAGAATAACTCACTTGGCTGCGTGCAGGGTAGCTATTACAAAGGCTTTTTTTCGTATATCCCTCCACTAACATGTTTTTTTTAGCTCTATTACTGACCCTGGTGGGGGCAAGGGGTTTGTGGTGCGGGCCCCTAGGCTACAGTCTATGTAGCCTATGCTTAAACGCTGCCCTGGATGACGATGCTATAGGCAGGTAACAACGAAATATAACATTTCAGTGATGCCAAAAGATAATCGCTTTTTGTCAACGAATCTACAAGGTGATTCAGGAGGAATAATAAATATTGAGAGAGGTGGTAATATGAACAATATTGAGTAAAAAAGTTGATATAGCTTACACACCTGTCCGATTTCCATTAGTTCTTCTCCTTCATTTGGACATTAGTTTTTGAGTTAAAACGACTGCATGGTTACCAGATGAAACTATTAGCAATGTTACTAGTTCTAAAGTTACGACTCTGAATAACTTACATACATCACCGGAAAGGTAAAAAGAAATGATTGGATATAAAATTTCACGGAAAATGTAACTCAATCTGCTTAGACAAGAGAGTATATTTAGCTGCAACTAAAAATTAGTCGAAAACAATAATATTTAATTAACTAATTATTACTTTGCAGCTGTCTACAAAAGATACTGCAAGGTTTTGCAAAAATTTCATTGATTTTGGTCTACCTTCAAAAAAAAATTTATAAAACCAAACAGATTGAACTAATTGTTTTGCGGTTTTGATAGAAAATACGAAATAAAACATATAAACAATTCATTACTGCTAATCATTGATCTAAATGTTATTCAAATACTTTCAGTAATGTCCGCCTTCCAAATAATATGTGGAATAATGTACAAATATACCAGTTCAGAATAATGAAGTGTCAGTTTAGCTGATTAGCATTAATTTATGATAACCTTTAGAAGCAGTATAGAAATTTGGTAAACATCTAATCTGTTCATTATTAGGTGGAAAATATTGGAAACTTGAAATATTTGGTATGTACCACATTTAAGCTGCGAAGATATCTACGGATGTTTAAATGACTCTGCGTCGACCACTTCTTCGCAAAATTTGTGATACTGGTGAAGACCATTCAATACTTTGACCAAGTCGTTCCGGTCAAATATTGTTTGGAAAAGATCTAACGTTTACGATAATTGCATGGTATTGTCTGTTGACTAATGTCTAATGACAACCATTATCCTATACACATAACACCTCGGAGCCTATAATTAAACTGCAGTAAGACTGCCATAAATCAAGCACAAGCTAATGCAAGTGATGGCAGAGTGATGGATGAACAGAAGTCAGCAACGGTGATCGTCTGGTCTTTACGGTTCATAAACCCACTACATCGTGTGTTAAGATTCATTCCACTTACCAAACCGGGTTGGAAGAGCCACTTAAAACGTCGTAACATCTCGCGAACGCAGCAGAGCTACTGCGAGGTCAAGATCTGACATCTTTATGGTTGTTCTTTGCACTTCCTCGATTTGTGAACACGTACGTGCATTATCTCATGCAATTAAAAACAGACACTTTTCTCTACGTTTGACTGAATTATTGATTCGCGATTAGAAACATATATTTACCGAACACAAGGTGCCAGTAGTTCCTGATCGTCACACTTCGTTTACTTCTCCTGACTTTACGAATCGTCGACGTCGACGTCATTAGAGCACATTTCGATGAAGATAATTAGTACGAAATAACCTTTAGAGTTGTAAATTCATTCTAATTAGAAGTTTCAAGACTGAAGAATATAGTGTCGAATATAACCATTTTAATGAAAATAACTGCTACCATACTTGTTAACCTAAAACTTTCGACCCAGTTTCACCAATTTTTTCCTCATTTCGCTGAATCTTCTGCCCTTTACCTCATGTCATTTCACGAATTTATTTTTACCAGTTCTAGCTGCACTACATTTTTCCATGTGATCTTAGGTGTTCCAGGAAGTCAGTTACTATTTTTGTCTACCGTTTGTGGTCCGCCGCTGTTGATATAAAATCATCATTGGAATATTAACGTATTTGTTAAAATTTGTAAGAATGAGCAAACATATTGTAACCGCTCCGTTGACCAACTGCTGCGGCAGCATGGTTACGTCCGGCAGTGACACGGGGTTAGATGATTCAAGTCCTGATAGTGGAAGAAATTTTAACTATCAATACTTAGCCGACATGATAAGACAGGTGGTGTTGCACAATTCCCAATCACCAGATTGTGCACCAAAGGTCTGGTTTAAATTCCATAGCTCTCCTTAGTGCGTATGGCATTGTTGATGGTGATTTGTCCGTCTTATAGGGACGTTAAGCCTGGCGCCCCCTTTGAATCTTTCGGGAGAGTTGGCTTGAACGGGCTGGAATCGGATTTCATCCTCCCCCTTCTTGATCCCTCTCATTTCATACAAGAGTCTATACTGAGCGTACACACTATTAGTCATCCACGCTTACAATAACACTAGGGAGGGTAAGAGGAAACCACCATATCTCATCTTCCCAAGGAAGTTTCCCTAGAGAGGTACATTCTCCATGGCAACCCTCTACACCCGGATTCGGATATAGCATTATTAGAAGAAAAATATTGTAGTCGAAGGATTCCACGGGTATATTAAGTAGATTCTATTAGTCGCATCGTAGTATATAATGGAAAGCCGACGTTTTAAATAAACGCTGCGGCATTTCTCTAGGATAGAACTGCGTTGTGATGTGTTATTATCACTATACTGTGTTTTGATGTGTTTACCCTGTGTTATAATTTAATCCTTACAACAAGAGCTGGAATGCTAGGAATACAAGACCATCAGGATTTCAGGATTTATAACATGGAACGAGTGAATAACCGTTCCTGATAAGTGTAATTAAGACGTGTTTCATTATTATTATTATTACTCCGCGATTCACTAAAAGTGTGTGGCGGAGGGTGCATTGCACCTATCGAAAGGGGTTATGGTTTGGAAGGGTTATAAGGGATATGGCAGGAGGCGCCCATGGGCTATTGTGAGGAACCATCCCCGCATTCGCGAGGAGTGATCTGGGAAAACCATGGAAAACCCAGGTCAGGATGGCTGGAGTGCTTTATCGAAAGCTACTCCTGTCGGATTTTAAGTTTGCTCGCCCGGTAAATCCTTTCTATTCCATTCCCTAATCGCTCGTGGGAAAAATGAGTACAGAAATGAATCGGTTCTGGCCCTGATTTCTCTTATCTTATTTTCACGGTCATTTCGAGATATGAATGTTGCTGGTAGCAATATTTGCTGACTGTCATTCCGAAATACATCTGTCGTGAATTTTTCAATTAGCTTTCGTCGAGAGCAACACCTTCGGTGTTCCAGGTCTTCCCAACCTAACTCCTTCAACATCGCACTTACGCTTTCCCTCCAACTATATATACCTGTCACGAATCGGGCGGCTCTTCTTTGGACCTTCTCTAAAGCCTCCATTAACCCCTTTTGATGGGGACCCCATACAGAACAACAATACTCTAAGTGAGGACGTACTAGTGACTTGTATACAATCGATTTAACTTCCTGAGTGCATTGATTTAAATTACGACCTAGAAATCGGAGCATACGATTTGCTTTTCCCATTACATTCTCGATATGCTCATTCCACGACAAATTATTACGAATTGTTACCCCTAGGTATTTAGCGGAATCTACCGTTCTAAGGACAGTGCCATTAATCGTATATTCATAGTTAAATGGTGTCACCTTTTTACTTACACGCATGACTTGGCACTTTTTAGCGTTTAACTCCAACTGCCAATCTTTACACCACGCAATTATTTTCATAATATCGTCTTGTAACAAAGCGCAGTCGTCCTGGGTTTTGATTTCGCGATAAATAATAGCATCATTGGCAAATAATCTTTTCATCCCCCCTATTATGTCGCATAGATCATTGATGTATATGAGAAACAACAGTGGCCCTAACACGCTTCCCTGGGGAACTCCAGACCCCACTTCAGTAAGTGATGAACGCTCACCGTCGAGAACTACGCACTGTGTTCTGTCCTTCAGGAAGTCTGCAACCCAGTCGCATATTTGTCTAGATATGCCGTAACCGCGAAGTTTCCTAAGTAACCTAGTGTGAGGCACAGTGTCGAAAGCTTTTTTAAAGTCTAATAGAACCACATCAACCTGGGATTGCTCATCTATAATTCGGCACAAGTCGTGAATTAGAAGTGCAAGTTGTGTTTCGCAGCATCGGCCTTTTCTAAATCCATGTTGATTTGTATTTAAAAGCTCATCTTCATCCAAGAACCGCATGACATTCGAATAGATGATATGTTCTAAAATCCTAGAAAATATTGAAGTTAACGAGATCGGCCTATAATTCTGAGGATCATTAACATTCCCATTTTTAAACACTGGAGTTACGATAGCGGTCTTCCATTCGGCTGGTATTTTTCCTTGATCCAGAGAGACGGTATACAATTTCATCAAATACGGTGCAATTTCCTTTGCGTATTTTGAGTAGAATCTTGTAGGAATACCGTCTGGTCCGGGAGCCTTATTGGTTTTTACATTCATAAGCAGTTTAGTTATTCCCTCGACATCAAGAGCGAGATCATTCATAATTTTGTCGGTACGATTATTAAATATCGGTATCTCCTCTGCGTTTTCTATCGTGAAAGCCTTTTTAAATATATCATTCAAAATTTCTGCTTTCTCTACGCTTGTTTCTGATAATTCACCATTTTCTTTAATCAGCGACGGCATAACCTTACGAGAGCCTCTTATTACTTTGATATATGACCAGAACTTTTTTGGATTAGTAATGAGATCTTCGGATAAATTCCTAGCTTGGAATTCTTTAAACGCATCGCGCATTGCCCTACGCACTTCCGCGCGCAACTGGACTAATTTAGCACGATTAGATGAGTCCCCCGATTTTTTCACCGCGGCATATAAACGCCTTTGCCTCCTGAGCAAACGTTTCACTTCCCTATTGAACCAAGGGAAGTTATTACTGACCTTAATACACTTCTTAGGAACAAACTGGTTTAAACCGGTCCATATTAGTTCTTTTAAATTAAACCAAAGTTCCTCAACATTTGTATTTAGCATGTACGTTTCAAAATTCTTCGCAAAGTGATCAACCATACCCGCATCGTTTGCCTTATCGAAGCAAAACACGAGTTTCTCTTTGTCATGCTTCAGACTCAGACTAGAGTTTAACGTTACCACAACCGCCTTGTGATCACTTATACCGTCTTCTATACAAACTTTATCTACAATATCAGGATTGCTAATTAGAAAAAGATCCAGAATGGACGAGGAATCTTTGTCGCACCGTGTTGGCTCTTCGACCATCTGTTCAAGAGATCTTTCTGCAAATGATTCTAGGAACGTTTCGGTTATTAACCTATCTCTTCCACCCAACCTGAACGTGTATGTGTCCCACCTAACCGACGGTAGGTTAAAGTCACCACCCACGATAAATATATGTCCTTGAAATTTTTTGTAAATGTTATTAAGCGACTCTCTGAAGTATTCCGCATTAGCCAAATCAGAATCCGGAGGTCGATAAAATGACCCGAGTATGAACTTTAAATTTTTGCCAATTTTTACCTTGACCCATATTAACTCGCAAAAATTTTCCATTTCAGTTACGACAGAGCAATTAACGGTTTTACTTACGGCCACGAACACACCCCCGCCCATTGAGACAGTTCTGTCCTTCCGAAAAACATTGAAATGAGGGCCAAATACTTCGCTAGATTCAACTTCAGGCGTCAACCAGCTCTTGGTTCCTAGTATTATATCGACATCATTAGTCGCAACTGAGGCGTGAAAATCCGCTACTTTCCCTCTAATACTCCGACAATTTAGTACCATTATCCTTAGCTGCTTCGTACTGTTATTTGTGTCTAAAATAGCATCTCAGCAAATATTAGAGCAAAATTTATAAGATTCAAGTACAGAAGCCAAATACAGCCACGCTTTGTCTTCCTCAGCACTGATTGTTCTAAAAGATCTTCGATATCGACAATACCATGTCACCCGTAAAATAAAATAAAAAAATAGACATATTTACCGCATATTCTATATTCCCAATTACTTCCTACTAATACTTTTATTTCTCTCTTCCCTAGAACCATCACTGATTTACTCATTCGGTTATTTACAAGACATTTCACACCAGCGAACTGACGAATGATGGTATGAACTAAATTTTTGTATAATGCCATAACAAGATATCATTTAATCTTAATCAAGTAATTGTGTTTAAGAGCAAATTTACAGCTGCTGTCACTAAACATATAGTTTCCTACTCCAAACCAAGTCTCCTGTTAATTATGTACAATCTATTTTACTTTTACTTGTATCGGTTTATTTAGTTCCTTTAACAGAAGGAGTACATTCTGCGTCCTCTTTTGTATTTTGGACGACGTGTGATAAAAGTTCTGCCTTAGTAAACATTTTCTCAATCATTCTTCCTCTTACGTGTAAGGATAATATAGTCGACCTTTCATCTTATTTGCTCTCTGACAAATATTAACCACTCCGACATTTTCTTGAATACAAATTTATTAGTGCATACATTAAAACTGCACTCAATCTACTTTTATATACAATTCAGAAACTCTTTTCGGTCGCAGTCTTTGTTACATCCGTCTTCCGAACAAGTTAAAATTGCGACAATTTAACGTGAATTCATTTTACACCTCAATTCTAGTCACAAAGATTTGTCACCTCTCGTCTCACAGCACCTTATTTTTGTTCGGTCTTCTGTGACTCGCTTTAATCGTTGCCTGTTAAGGATCTTGCAGCAGATTAGTTTAGTATTCGTATTTACAGCATTTATCATAAATCTTTATATATAAAGATGAATGTTTGTTTGTTTGTTCATCATACAAATCCACAGTTTTCATCCGATCTCGATGAAACTTTGCACACTTATCCTTTGAAACAAGGAGAAAAATACTGTCTACATTTGGTTGAAAAATTATCTGTATAAATAACACATGTTGTCTCATATATTCGAAATACGGAGATAGACGGACACGTTGGATATGGACGTCTCCGTACGGTGTTTCCGTGTAGTGGACTGGCAGCTCAGTGGTTAAAGCGCTTGCTTACGATCGTCGTGGACTCCGGATCAATTCTCCGTGGTGGCTAAGATTTTTAAAAATTGTTTTTCATCGTAAGAGTCAAGCCTGAGCCGTAGGTTATTCGGATTGAATGTTAAACTGTAGATATTAGAAAGTTAGGGGTGCAATGCGAGACAAATCGTAGGTAGTCTTGCAATGTTGTAGGTGTACACTTTTTTACGTTATAATGATCCCTCAGGTGTTGTTCGCAGTCAGTGTGTGAGTGTAAACCACAGTAATATTATTATAAATACGGAAGCAAGTCTCTGTCTTTTTGTTACGTTTTGACGACTAAATGGCTATATCATTGTGATGGAATTTTATAAGGAAATCTGTATGAAGGGCACAGGATATTTTTTCCAGTATGATTAACAGTTGTAGACACGAAATTTTGAGACCTTATCGAATGGTGACAGAAATATGTTTGAAATTGATTTTCTTCAAGAGACGGTTTCGACGGTGCAATGTATAGTGATAGCTTTCCTGTCATATTATTCCTACTCGATATTGTTTGGGACCAATCCTTCGTTACCAACAACTTTCTAGATTTAATTCTGGCAAAAGAATTCTTAATCCACGCGTACGAAGTCGCGGGTACGAGCTAGTAATAAATAAATGTATATTTACAATCATATTTCCCTGGTGTATATCAGTTATAAACTGTTACCCCCATTCAAATAACATGTCGCAACAGCTCTAACATTCAATTTCCTTCGGGCTTCTGAGTGATCACATAGTACTGGTTTTCAATACTTAAATTTCTTAAGAGATGACTCTTATGTACAATATCTTGCAGTGGTGCATAAAACGTAGTATAACGATGCAAATTCTAGTAACAATCTGACATTAGCTCTGTCTTAAGTTAATTATTTCTCGATTGAACAATGCGTTTACCAAACAAATTACTATACCCAAAAACGTTTCACAATTAAAGTTCTTTTACTAGGTACAGATAATTTATTAGTAGTCCTTGAGTGAAGTGCAGGCCGGTGAAAAGTCTTCCTGCGTGGTCGATTACGCTGCGCCTCGATAAATCATGGCGCATGCAGGGTGTGTCCCATTCATTCCTCCCATCTAATACCGCGGTGAGGCCAGTTCAGTGCACTGTGGGCTGCCTACCTCCGGGCGCAGTTTCCCAGGGCAGGCAGCGCGTTGCCCAGTTCGCACGCACGGCCGGCTTTCCCTCCGCTCTTATGGTAACACCGAAAGCGCTCCGAGGAATTAATTACGGAGCTTCACGAATTTTCCCTGGACTACCTCGCCGTGAGTTTTGCAACGTGTGCGTTCCCCCGTACAGACTTGTTTGCATCTGCATCCCAGAGATTGCGTAAGGGATTTAAATTTCGCATTCATCTACCATTCATAAGCGGATAATTAAGACTTCTTCTTTTCAAATAAGCGAACTGATATCATTTAAACTTCTCAACTAATAGTTTAATAGGCTTACTTTTTGAATCTGTTCAACTGACTTTCGAAATTAATACGAAACCATCTCTTTTATTACGGAATATCAGCACTATCTTTAATAAATCCAACATCTAGCCACTTTCAAGGAAGACTTGTGCTCTCTCTCAACGAAAATGTTTGAGCTACTTCTGGAATATAACACATTTTTTAGTTTGTTTCACTAAAATTTGTCTCAAATGTAGTTATGACTATGAGCCTTTATCATTTAGAACTTCAATCATAATAAACGAGAATCAATCAACACCTGATGTTAAACACAGTTTCTTCGAATTTATGAGCCCAGTTAAAAAAGCATTCGATCTTCCACTCTTATAGTTACAAATATCATTCTGAAAATCTGAAGCTATCATAAGCTTGAGCTATCTCGTTATTATTGACGTATTTTATGTAGGCTTTTTCTGGAACGATACTCAAATGTTTTAGCAGGTCCTGCAGTGAGATATTTCTGGTTCGTCTAGATGGCGTTTTCATCCAAAAATCTTCAGAGAGTAATGTAGATGAATTAAGGAGATTATAAGATCAGAGAAATCTTATTTATTATTGTATAATACGAAATAATAGATGAATTTCTTATCTTTGTAGCACATGAAAATACAAAGTTAAATACTCTCATTTTCAAATAGCATTATTCCTTGCGACAGACTCTCTGTTAGTAACCTCCCAAAGTCCGAAAGGACCGTTCAAACACCTGCCTGAGATGAAAACAAATTTTATTTCTGAACGGACATAATACATGAACCAGTGAATGAAATAGTGTAAAGATTTTCTATATAAAACTTGTTAACTTTGTCCCTCCTGGAACGGAACGGACGAAATCTGAAACTGCTTTTTAATTAAATGAAAAGATCATATACTATAATTAATTAATTTGGACCAATTACGCATGCTTACTGTTACATAGCTGAGCATATAATACAGAATTATCTAAACATGACTGTCATAAGCAACTGTAATATCAATTTTCTTACGGACCAAGGAAGTTAACATAATCAATAATAATTTCTATATATAATTAGTTTTTTTTGAAAAAATCAAACCTTTACCATAATTATTCCAGACACTTCTCACAACCACCATTTAATTTTGTGTGTTAAGACTTGATTAACGTCGCTTTTGAGATTGGACAGACTATCTGTAATTACAATTTCGTTGGATGGGGAAGGAGGGGGGGGGGAATCTGTAGAGAGAAAGGGCAATCCAACTTGGCAATTCGAGCCACGGAAAAGATCAATATCAGCTGTAACCAGAAAGGAGATAAGCACCTCCCCCTCCCACCCACCCCCAAAAAATCCTCAAGAATCTCTATTTAATAAAATAAGTTTTATTCTCTTTTGTTTTATTAAGTTTCTAAATAAAATTCTAGCGTCCTTCCCAATAATTCTGCACCGAAGTACTACCAGTTATTAGTTCTGTTATCTATAGCATCAATTAAATAACTGATAACCCTTATCATCCAAGCTACCTGCGACTGTTGTTAAGAGAGCGAATTTATTTCTCGCGTGTTCCTCTGTTCTCACGAATCGTGCTGTGCTGCGCGGCAGTAACGGTATTGTCAGAGTAACTATTTAATGACGCTGGAGATAAGATGGTAGTAAATTATTAGCAACATATTGATGAGAAGATTAGCGTTTTAGCTCCAGACTGTTACAATAAAGCCTAAATATACAATATATTTTCACTTCAACCTTGCGTTAACATGACGATATTGAGTAGTAAACAGGAGATAACTGTCAGAAATAAATTAACCGCCGCATTTAAGTCTTTTGTTTATTTCATGGCAATGCTTAATGGAAGGATAAATAACTGCAGTAATGTCCTACGTTTCCAGATCACCTAAAGAAGCTAACTGGGATGATAAAGCAAAACATGATAGTTACGAGGTATTTTCTGCTTGAGTATAAAAAGCACTGCTTGGGTATTGTAAGTTTCTCTTACCCATTTAGCGTTTCAGTAACGAATGACTTCTTAAAGACAGATTTACTAATAATAGTGAACGGGCAGTAAGGTTCAGATCTGGAAAGTCAGAAGGTGGTGGGTTAGAATCCCCGTCCAGACACCCAGATTTCAGCATTCTTGAAATCACTAAAGGCAAACAGCAATGGTCGAATTTCTTCCTTTACTTTCCCCCTCCAATCTCCACGACGTTGATGAGGCGTAAACGCATAAGCAATACATATTTCGTACTTTAATATTTATCTAGCAGATAACATTAAGCACACACGTTACAAACAGATAAATTTTTAAAATTATGAACCACTTGAAGGAGGACGTCTCTTCGTAGTTATGTATGAAGGATTTTAATTTTTTCTTCAGCATCCAGTTTGCAGATACTAGGATGATTGCAAATGTTACGAAGCATACAAACGTACAATCAACAGTCACGCACGTTTATATAATTCATTCATTTTAGCTGATAATCTTTGCTGCAGCGGTGTTGAAAAGTAACCTTCGCGAACGATAATTTTAAAACTGGTTATCTATGCAAGTTTAATATTCGAAAGTAAAGTGGAATAAAACGTACATACTGTTCTGTTGGGTATCTCTTAAAGGAGTTAACTGTTGAGTGGTCTATGCATGTAACGTGTCTTTCTTTGATATCTTGTCTTCCCTGTCCGCACTCGTTTGATGCAATAGTTTATTTCTTCCCATCTCATGCTAATTTGTTCACTACCACATACCATCTACATTTATATGCTTAAATGTGCAATTTGTACTCTCTAATCTTCGTTTTCCTTGCCGACCGCTGTTCTGAGACATATATATACTAAGATTTTATGAACCATCTGTAATTTCTGCCGGTATCTCGCACAAACTCCTATCCTCACACATAATTCCATAAAGAATTTATATCATACTTTTCCCTTCAGTTGATTTTTCATTACTCTCAGAATTTTTCATTGATATCGCTAAATACAATGTTTATAAATATGAAGTACTGTAGTTCTTTCTGAGAAGTTATTTGTTTTTTACCCATTTTTATTTTTGAAGGGGGATCTTTTAAATACTAATGGTCTGGTCTTGATCTAGTTCCTCCTTCGTCTATAGGTGGAAATACTTTTTATTAAATTATAAATCACATTGCATCTTTTACCACCTATTTTATTTTTAATTTAATTTGATTTAACTGCAATGGAATGTACGCTCTGGTGGCAATTTCTGTACACATCCATTTTTCCTATTTGTTGTACATTTCTGCTTTTGCCCTTTACGACTTTAGCCATCACTTTCCTTGCTCATTTATTCCTATCCCTAACTCCCTTACCTACGAAAGAAAATTTCCCAACACCCTTGTGCCTGAAATGGAATGGCAGCTTGTGGTCGTTGTCATCTTTTCCCTAGTGAATGGAAAGGAAACGGTACAGGTTGATCTAAACAGTACTTCTAGGTGGATGGACCTTAAAAGAATATGTTATAAATGAAGATATGTGCAAAAACGATATGTATTATTTACTTTTCATTATTACTGATTCAAGCCCATTATCGAGCGGTTATAACTACTTCTTTCTTGATGCTCGCCTTTGTTCTCAATACCTTCTAAGTTCAGCTAGTAATTTTTCCTTTCTTTTCTGTGAGATGGGTTTCCAATGTTTAGTAATTTTTGGTGGAGGCGACCAAAATTTAACTATATTACAAAATTTGAAGCGGTCTGCAACATCAGTGTCAGTGTCCAAATCTTTTTGTACGTGTGTATTATTATTAATTATACAAGTAAGAAAAATAAGTGGATGAGGAGTAGCCAGCAAAAGCAAAAAAATTAATCACCTCGGTATATCTCTTGATGATGAGCTAAATGGGGAATAATTTTTGGGAAGGTTGTGGGTAATGAAATCGAAGTACCATATATATTGGAAAGGCTAATTTCGACTATAATTTTTTAAAATTATTTCTTGCACCCTTCCAGATCTTATTTTTTGGTACTACCATGCTCATATTAATCCGAACGACCTGAATTGCACATCGCTAAAGTTCCTCCTGGGAATTATTCAACCCATTATACACAACTGCAAAGACAGTACTATACCCAGTAGGTGGTACACTCACGCGACTATGAAAACTTGACACTTACTCGACCCACAAAAAACGAAATACTTTTCAGTTTATTCGTTTCATAAACTTGATTAGTGATTACAGTAAGGCAATAAATGTATTACACAGACATGAAATGAGATGATTTTTACTTTTTCAATACATTTGAGAGTAATTTAGTGTCAATAACTAGTAAAAAAAAGTCACCGCTTTCAAACAAAATGTTAGTTTTGAACAAGACGTAGGACACAAAACATTTTATGTATTACATTCGTCTTCAAGAACATAAAATAACAAGTAATTTAATACCAAAATTATGTTTTCAGTGGTTTAAATTTTTTGGAAACGATACAGTACTTAAAAGCAGCTGTCTGCTACATGGCACATACTAAATTTACAAAATTAATTACTTTAGTATAAATTTAACGAATCTGCTTGCCATAGCGTTCTGTTATCCGGTTCTACTCAAAAGTCTATTTTTGGACCGACAACGCGATATGAGTTGGAAAAAAAAGTTTATGGATGTATTTTAGCGAAAGAAAACTGATTTTCTCTCACTACAACTAAGAAAAACTCCTTCAAATACTGAACATTCCTACTTTATTTTAAAAAATAAGAAAAAATTAGCTATAAAAAAGTAATTTAGAGTCCAGCTTTTTCAGTATTTGATTGAAAATCAACTTCATACGTGAATATGGCAAAATATTACACATTTCACTTCCGTATTCGACTGCTGTTGTAAAGGTGGAAGGTATATCAAAAAATGATGGACTGGGAGCTTCCGTAATTAACAATATTGTGCGGCTATTGGTGGTCACGAGAGGAGTTACTGATGTATATCATGTATTATGTTCTATTTGTGGTATCAAGTTATTCTTGTAGGCCAACCTCATATTCCGATCTAATGCTAATATTACTCCTACTCCTGCCGCAAGTAGATGGTAAAAAATTCTCACTGAAGTAAAACAAAAAAAAAAAAAACAAAAAAACAAAAAAAACTACAATCCGGAGCAAAAGATTAAAAAAAACTAAACATCAATAGTGCATGGATGAAATTTTACAAGTTGATTCTAACTCCTAGTTTAATGATGTACAGCTATCTTTTTTTAACGTGTAGGTAATGTTTATCGAATTTAATGCTTCAAGGAAGTAAAAGGACAGTTCTGCGACGCGGAAAAAGTCGGTGAACGAGTAGTTATGAGCCGGTAAGTCTCTAACGCTGTGGGTCGCTCAGATTGGCCGGTGCCGAGCAGGAAGATTAGTGGCTAGGAAGCGCCCTGTCTCGCGGAAGAAAGGTACGCGGTTCGAGTCGGGCTTCGGGCACGATTGGTTTAATGAAGTGTTACGTTCTCTTCGTGTTGCCCGTACATCGGAAGACTAACAGCACATGATTGACTGATTGGGAAGTTAAAATAACTGATTTGTTGCCTGAATAGATTAAATAATCCAAATTCCTTTTCGTCATTATTTTTTCAGTAGAGTCTTTAATATATCTTTTGTAATGACACGGGAAATATTAGCTGTGTAAGAACAAATTTAGGTCTCACTATTTAAGTAGGATCGATTCCACGTTCACTAAAGTCATTCTGGGAACTCTACGAAAACCGAAGTCTCGATGGCTGGACCGTGAATTTGAAATGGTTACTACCTAACTTCGATGCAATTAGTTATGAATCACCTACTACGCTGGGATTTTCATTCATGTATTTGGTTTGAAAGTGGAGCTCTGAATTTTTTATAATAATTAGAACCATAAAAACACAGAATTATTCCATGTAAGGTATAACTCAGTCTTTTAACTGAGGAATGCTTGGAAATGTTTTGATACAATTTCAAACTAGTCTGCTTGGCAGTTGTTGACTGTAATGCAATGCAGACCTCTTTGTATCTGTAGATTTTGATATACTGAATCCTGTGTGTGGTGATGTATCGTTAAAGCTTGAATTAAAAGCCGAATTAATTTCATAACCATGGAATTTGTAAAACTTTTCATAAAAATCAGCTTGTAAATATTTATTTGAAACACTGAAAGAAATGCGCTTCATACTGGAAGTAAATTATTGATTGGTATTCGTTTACCTAAACTAACCACTAAAAGATTTGTTTTCCACTGTCTCAGAAGATCGAAATTTAGTCATATTAACCAATAAACATTTGGAAAAAAGAGGAGCGCTTGTATACGAATCTTACGTTCAATTCATCCAGAGCAAATTTTTGTCAGATACCAAATTACAAAAAGATTTCGTCCCAAGGTGAAAATATAATGGTAAAAGAACTTGTTAAAACACTGATTCTTGCTTTGTTTGAAGTTTTGGATAGAAAAAGAAATATTATGTAATCCAGTAAAGATTACGTGCCAGATGAGAAGACAACACTACGTGGAGCAATAAACTATAATACAGTTTTATAATGTATCACTCTTACTCTCCACAAGTGGTGTGTGAAACGGAAATTGTGATCGAAAGCAGATATTTTGTTGTTTACATAGAGCATTAAACCGCTCAGTGTTTCCTCGTCCGAAATTCGTTTCCTGCGACGATATTCTAGCTGCCTTAATAGCTCACAGTGTTTAATCTCATGGAACTGTATGTTTGTTATGATACTATTGCTGAGAGTAGCATCATTATGTCTCTGCGCTAGTTTTGAATAAAACTAGTAGCTACAGAGTAGTGAAAAATTTGATAAGCGAGGACAAACGATTGAATTTTGTAATTACTGTTGCAACATGATGATAAAATGATAGCTACGTAATATGATTAATAATCGTTTTCCGATGTTTGCATAGATATATTATATACTCAATAATGCTGAGTGATTTCTCAGTAGCTGTACTGTAATCTCATTTCTGTTATGTGGATTTTTTGCGGTGCAACTACGACGGTTAGATTCAGATGTTTAAGCAGTAAAACGGTTTACATTCCTACTTACAGTTGCAGTGTTCAGTTAAAAATTTTAAAACGTGGCTTGTAGTCTATTTTAAAACCTTCTTAAGCCAAGCATATTTTATGCCACCAGAAATTATCCACCACAATTATTTGACGGTATATTGCAATGCCGGAGCGTGATATAACCGGTAACGTTCTGGTCTTACATTCGGGAGGACGCAGATTCCAATCCCTGTTCGGTCATCGAGATTTTAGCTATCTATGATTTCACCAAATCACTCCAGGTTAATGTCGGGGTGGTTTAATCAAATAGCCATGAGCGAATTTCATCCTTGCGTTAAGTACTTTCCCACCTCTAATGACCTCGACGTCGACGTTACATATGAGTTGATGTATGATACTAAAAGGTTTCACATTTTGAAGCTTCCCTGATTTTGAGATAATTCTTGTTCTTGTTCTTCATCTTCCAATGTAGTGTTAGAACAGCTGGGCTGTTACAGTCTCAATATAATTCTTGATTTGATCAAATGGAATCATATAAAGAGAATCACTCGAAACAGAGTCTCAATAGTTATGCCGCCGTATCGCTCTCGGACTAGAAAAAGAATGAAAAAATCATTAATTTTAAAACTATATATAGTACCCGTAAGTTCACGAATATTTGAGGAAGAGCAAGACAAATGATTTTCAGGAGAAGCTTGTTTTCCAAAAAAACTTCAGATGATAGGGAAGAGATCCATAGTCAGGTGGGAGCGATCGGGTGGTACCGGGTTCATTTTTTCCCCCTTTAACATTTTCGGTTAATGTTTATTGTTGAGAATATATACTTGTCATTAGTCATTACCAACGGTTCCTCACATAAATATGTTTACAGTAATGTAGACCACAGCAAATGTGTGTTCTTTAAGAAGTACATTTAACTGAAAAATGAAAGTTCAATACAAAGGATTAGAGCAACAGACTACAGAGCATATTCCAAGAAGCTTAACCACTACCGAAAATCCTCTTTTCTGTTATTCCTCTAAAACTATCAATATTAGGATCTTATTGATAATCCAGAAAATTACTCATTTTTTGATTGTTTTTGCATTCCCGCTAGCCCGCCGAAAGAGATACAGAGCTATGAGCCTAGACTTCAATATCTTTCTGTTTAGATAACTCTGTTGCGTGGTTCCTTCCAATATGTAGAAAGTGGTTTGTCAGAGATCGCGACCATGCCTTATCAGTATATATTGACAACTGCGACAAACTTTTACTCTTCGATTTATCACATCTTAACGTTTCAGCCAACCTGTCGTAGCTTGAATGAGGTTACACTGTAGCACTCACACTTGAACCTTGATTCAAATAATTTTCAGTGCCTTTCTTACATTCTCAGACAGAAAGAATATTTGTATGGAATTTATGGGCTTATTTCATACACAATCTCGACAATAAGCTTTAAAACAGGTGACGACTGATAAAAATTCCAGCGCTTGTTACTCATTCAAAGAAAGAGTTGAATATTTGAGTGAAGTAACGTGTGACTTATGTCTGGTAGCAGAGTATCAGGAAAGTGAAAACAAGTTATTTATAGAAACGGGGAAGAAGGAAATTCTTATTTCCGCAAAGCGGAACGATTAGCTAGTGACCTAGAATTTAATCATTCCTCGGGATAAGTTACTAGTTGAAAAGACTCTTGGACATTACAAATACAGGAGTGACGAATTTCCTAATTATGAATTGTGAGACACCTTCATTCTTATCGTTGAAATTAGCAGTTTGGTATTTATTGAAACAAATAAAACTAAGTACTCTAAAATCTGGAAATAACTCTTTAAATCACTCAGGATGTCCTAAATTATAAATGAACAAACTTTTTACCTTAGTAGGAGTGGAAGCCTTTGGAATCGAGGTTCAATTCTTGTAATTTCACATTAAAATAAATGACTTTCTCCTTTAGTTTTCTGTCTCCTTTATTTAGTTCTGTCGCGATCTAATCGCTTCGTCTCCGCAAACCTATTATAACAACGCGGTCTGCTTTATATATTTTAATCTTCGTTCCTCAACTATTCCCGCCACTAACAGATGATCCAATGACGTTCTGAACTGTGGTAGTAAGAGAGTCCTCTTTTTGCGGTGAGACCTTCCAACAAATTGCTTTCCTCGGCCATCTTACACAAAAAAAATGTTATTTCATACTTCACCTGTCCGCATGCATGTGAGTATGAGCGCATTCTTCTATGACGATACATTTCGGTAGTTAAAATTGTCTTACTTAGCAGTTTCTCTACCGCGACTCACTGTGATCGATCCATGCTGCGATAGCAAGATTTTCTGGATGCTAACTGTATTGTTGTCAGTCAGAGGTTGTTTGATATTTGATCTTTCAAGCTATTGTGGTTTATATATAATCTGCAGTTTATGATCCTTTTAGTTTTTTGCCAATACACAACGCTTAAACAAGCTGTTTTTAATGCAAGCTATTATTCATATCAGACCGATGGGATAAGGACATACGCAGGGTTGTCGGAGTTAACTGGCAGAGGATTGTCCAAGATCGTGCGATTTGGAGAAGACTGCTCAATTTATATCTGAAATCATGACTTTAAGAGGCCACATCAGAAAATGACTGAACTGACTGATAATGGTTATTCATGTCTATTTCTTTCTGTCACTGGGTACTGTAACACTTAAACTTAAAATTAATAAACAAGAAATTGATGAATGAGGAAAGGAAATGCTATACAGCCAAATGTGTGGCTGTTAACTGCCATCTTTGGCAGTTCTCACGTGCTGGCGCTTTCCGAGTTCGGTTAGAGGTCTCAGATGCGGACCCGGATGTAGAGTAGCTAGCGCCTAGCTCTTGCGCTCCGATAGTAGACGGTTCGAGTGCGGCATCAGACATGATTGATCTTAATAAAGTGTTATTTTTTCTTGTATGGACAAAGACGCTTTAGCAATAAAGTAACTGTTTTATCACTTAACTGAGAAAATTGCTCCTTGTTAGGGTTCAGTTGAGTTATTATTATGTGTGGTATATATCGCAAAGACGTTGATAAGGTTGGTTGACTAAGAAAGAAAAGGAATTCGACAACAGTATTTATAGAAGTAATCAATTCTCTATTCGCCTGAAGTGATTACGGGATTTTATTTGAAAACAAAAATCTTGATTGCCGAAGGATGAATTTAACTGAAACTGTTCTCTTCCTAATGAAATTGCCCAACGTTACCAGTTACTCACTAGTTTCAGTTTATTTATTTATTTTTTTCAACGAGTGTGGTGGATGAACAGTAACGCCCTGGCCTTGCATTCAGGAGGACGCGGGTTTGAGTCCCCGTCTGGGTATCCAGATTTGGTTTTACCCAAATCACTCCAGGCGAATTTCGGGATGCTTCCTTTAAAACGCCATGACCGATTTCCTATCCATTCCTTGCCCCCAGTCCTTTCCCGCCTCTAGTGACCTCGACGTTGACTGTGCCTAAGGACACATCCAAAAAAAAAGCATTTATTTTCCTATTTGGTCTATGATGGAATCCATAAAATTACTGAAAAATCTATTGTTATTGAAACATGTAACTGTAAAGTTGGAATGATTTGATAAAAAGAAGTAGATTTACAATGACACTTTTCAAATTAGATACGGTACGCGATTTGAACATTTTTCATGTTATCAGCTCGCAAATCTGAAGTGTATTTAAACTCCCTCTTTTCTTACAGATCTTGTACTGATCTCACTGTGTACTGAAGCGACGTTAAACCAAAAATAAAAAGCAGTGCTGATCAGTTTCCTTATCAACAAA
Source organism: Vandiemenella viatica (assembly GCA_031002005.1). Taxonomy (NCBI): domain Eukaryota; kingdom Metazoa; phylum Arthropoda; class Insecta; order Orthoptera; family Morabidae; genus Vandiemenella; species Vandiemenella viatica. Next base: position 126,877,109 of record JARYHS010012519.1, on the reverse strand, counting down.
CGTGAAAATTTCCCATCTTTTCGTAAAAATAAATTAACTAACGATTTAATATCAGTAATGTTAATAATTTCCAGAAGTCTTATATTTCTTTTTTTTTTCTTTTTTAAAGAAACGAAAAGAAATACGGCTAAAGGAGGAAGCGTGGGCCCTATCTTTCGCTTATGTGTGAACGAGAGTCAAATTTTGAAAGATATATTACTAAAAAAAAGCCTCTTACATGTTATTCTACTTGATCAATGAGCTCGAATCAGTTGCTAAATTACACAAAGATGCTATCTTAACAAGAAGAGGTAAAATAATAAATTATAATATGGATAGGAAATAATTTTATACAATGTTCCGAAAATTTATGAACTATATCTTTCAGTAAAGATTAAGAGATAGCTGGAATTAAGATAACACACTGAGGAACAGCACTCCAATTGGTTCAATTGGTTATAAAATTTCGTAATTCGGCAGTATTATTCTCTGCAGGAAGAGTGAAACTCAGAAATAAGTTGGTAGACGGAAGCATGAATGTTAGCAAAACGTTTAATACGGCTTTCCGTGTACTCCTCTGACCTTCCGTCTATAGGCTTACAGGTCCCTCACAATGTTCTGACTGAGTGCTTCAGGAGTTCCCAATATTTAAACGTCTGACAGAAAGTGTTTCTGGTTATTCAGACGGAGGCATCATTACAAGCGTTTCTTGTTTTTTTTTTTTTTTTCATGTAGTGTACTAGGTTTTTAGAAATTAGCTACATGTGGGCAGTTTCTAAAGTTGTCTAGGCTTTTTAATCGCTGTTCGTACGTAATTTCTGATGGAAGTACAAAATACTTTATCAAATACAGTTAAAAACGGTGTTAGAAATTTTGCTGGTAGAGTAATGTTAAGACGATTCAAAATATAAATGTGGGACTATCCATGTTTTTGCGGTACCCATTCTGTTCTATTTATCTTATGTACGAAAAAAGGAAAAAAAATTACTAACAATATAAAGCATCTTTTTATCCACTTATTAGAACTGTATTTGAAACAATAATTTCGATCCGAAATGACACTGAAAACAATTGTACTGGAGCTCATTAATATCCGCTATCTCTCCACGAAAATATAGAAATTCCTACGAAACAGAATATTTGTGAAATATTGCCATGATGTGTTTTTTTCAATGTCAGAAATTAACTTATTGTTAGTTCAAAACCCTAAAAATTACTGACTTTTATCACAGGGACTAGTGGTATAATAAGAAACTATGACTGGCTTGGAATGCGATCGAAGTAAAAGTGATGTTTTGAATGGTTTTAGGCTGTGCAGCTAGAATGTTATACTGCGTCTGGAAGGAAGGCGGAAGTTTGCAGCGTAATATTTGGACATACACGTCAAGTGTTATCTTTCCTCTTTCAAAATCGCTGCCCAGCTGAGACATTAATTATCCCCGGTACTGTTCCATCCGTGGCTTGAGGAGTTAGGACTCTTCAAATTTCTATACGTGTGTCCTGAATCTCATTAGAACGTGTCAAATGTAGGACGGCCAATCCTTTTCTCCAGGACCTGCAGTTCAAGGTGTAATCCTAGCCATGAACGTTCTGGGATAGCTCAATTGACCAAACACAACTTGAACGGAGAATATAAATTTATAAAGCAGGCGCCTTAATCACTGAGCTACCAGAATGCTCAATGAGGAGATACTTTAAACTATAGGGCGTGTCTCGAGATTTCATTGCGACAAGTTCGTAATTACAGAAGGCAGTTCTAGAACCAATAAATGTTAGAATATTTCATCTTAGCTATTAATCTGTAAATGACATTCTTTCTGGTGGATCTGCTACTGGTCCAGCCAACATGGATAGTGCCTAATCGCTTGCGGTACACGTTGCTGCTACTCTATGGATCACCGAATTAGTTTAAGCCAGTGAAGGATGAGCCACTTTTCTCATGAGGTCGTTTTGAGCCAAAAGCGGGCATTTGTGGTTTTCATTCATTCTTGTGGTACTTACATGTTGTTCATGCGGTTGTGAAAAATAAAAATAGGCTCTTATGTAGAGAAAGGAAACTTAGTTCCTCATCAGTAACGGGTTAAAAAAATTAATAATTCCACATAGATATTAAAAAAATGTAAATGAAATATAAAACAATGTTCAAGTCCAGTTAGTTTCCTTTGAGACTTTAAAAGGGCTACCTGTTCTGTGTAGAGAGCATTATACCTAAGTACTATATTGTTTAGTGATCTCGAACTCCATGCACAAATCAGTTATCGAGCTATAACATTAGACTGAAAAATTTCCCTTCCTTACTTTAGACTCATGACATAGGCGTCATTTCTGCAGGATTGTTCTCAAGCTGTTTCGAGTGATTCTCTTTATATGATTCCATTTGATCAAAACAAGAATTATATTGAGACTGTAACAGCCCAGCTGTTCTAACACTACATTGGAAGATGAAGACAAGAACAAGAATTATCTCAAAATCAGGGAAGCTTCAAAATGTGAAACCTTTTAGTATCATACATCAACTCATATGTAACGTCGACGTCGAGGTCATTAGAGGTGGGAAAGTACTTAACGCAAGGATGAAATTCGCTCATGGCTATTTGATTAAACCACCCCGACATTAACCTGGAGTGATTTGGTGAAATCATAGATAGCTAAAATCTCGATGACCGAACAGGGATTGGAATCTGCGTCCTCCCGAATGTAAGACCAGAACGTTACCGGTTATATCACGCTCCGGCATTGCAATATACCGTCAAATAATTGTGGTGGATAATTTCTGGTTGGCATAAATATGCTTGGCTTAAGAAGGTTTTAAAATAGACTGCAAGCCACGTTTTAAAATTTTAACTGAACACTGCAACTGTAAGTAGGAATGTAAACCGTTTTAACTGCTTAAACATCTGAATCTAACCGTCGTAGTTGCACCGCAAAAAATCCACATAACAGAAATGAGATTACAGTACAGCTACTGAGAATCACTCAGCATTATTGAGTATATAATATATCTATGCAAACATCGGAAAACGATTATTAATCATATTACGTAGCTATCATTTTATCATCATGTTGCAACAGTAATTACAAAATTCAATCGTTTTGTCCTCGCTTATCAAATTTTTCACTACTCTGTAGCTACTAGTTTTATTCAAAACTAGCGCAGAGACATAATGATGCTACTCTCAGCAATAGTATCATAACAAACATACAGTTCCATGAGATTAAACACTGTGAGCTATTAAGGCAGCTAGAATATCGTCGCAGGAAAACGAATTTCGGACGAGGAAACACTGAGCGGTTTAATGCTCTATGTAAACAACAAATATCTGCTTTCGATCACAATTTCCGTTTCACACACCACTTGTGGAGAGTAAGAGTGATACATTATAAAACTGTATTATAGTTTATTGCTCCACGTAGTGTTGTCTTCTCATCTGGCACGTAATCTTTACTGGATTACATAATATTTCTTTTTCTATCCAAAACTTCAAACAAAGCAGGAATCAGTGTTTTAACAAGTTCTTTTACCATTATATTTTTCACCTTGTGACGAAATCTTTTTGTAATTTGGTATCTGACAAAAATTTGCTCTGGATGAATTGAACATAAGATTCGTATACAAGCGCTCCTCTTTTTTCCAAATGTTTATTGGTTAATATGACTAATTTCGATCTTCTGAGACGGTGGAAAACAAATCTTTTAGTGGTTAGTTTAGGTAACAAATACCAATCAATAATTTACTTCCAGTAAGAAGCGCTTTTCTTTCAGTGTTTCAAATAAATATTTACAAGCTGATTTTTATGAAAAGTTTAAAAGTGGTTATGAAATTAATTCGACTTTTAATTCACCACACACAGGATTCAGTATATCAAAATCTACAGATACAAGAGGTCTGCATTGCATTACAGTCAACAACTGCTAAGCAGAAGTTTGAAATTGTATCAAAACATTTCCAAGCATTCCTCAGTTAAAAGACTGAGTTATACCTTACATGGAATAATTCTGTGTTTTTATGGTTCTAATTATTATAAAAAATTCAGAGCTCCACTTTCAAACCAATATACATGAATGAAAATCCCAGCGTAGTAGGTGATTCATAACTAATTGCATCGAGTTAGGTAGTAACCATTTTCAATTCACGGTCCAGCCATCGAGACTTCGGTTTTCGTAGAGTTCCCAGAATGACTTTAGTGAACGTGGAATCGATCCTACTTAAATAGTGAGACCTAAATTTGTTCTTACACAGCTAATATTTCCCGTGTCATTACAAAAATATATTAAAGACTCTACTGAAAAAACATGACGAAAAGAATTTTGATTATTAATCTATTCAGGCAACAAATCAGTTATTTTAACTCCCATCAGTCAATCATGTGCTGTTAGTCTTCCGATGTACGGCAACACGAGAGAACGTAACACTTCATTAAACCAATCGTGCCCGAAGCCGACTCGAACCGCGTACCTTTCTTCCGCGAGACAGGGCGCTTCCTAGCCACTAATCTTCCTGCTCGGCACCGGCCAATCTGAGCGACCCACAGCGTTAGAGACTTACCGGCTCATAACTACTCGTTCGGCAACATTTTTCCGCGTCGCAGAACTGTCCTTTTACTTCCTTGAAGCATTAAATTCGATAAACAACCTACACGTTAAAAAAAGATAGCTGTACATCATTAAACTAGGAGTTAGAATCAACTTGTAAATTTCATCCATGCACTATTGATGTTTAGTTTTTTTTATCTTTTGCTCCGGATTGTAGTTTTTTTTTTTACTTCAGTGAGAATTTTTTACCATCTACTTGCGGCAGGAGTAGGAGTAATATTAGCATTAGATCGGAATATGAGGTTGGCCTACAAGAATAACTTGATACCACAAATAGAACATAATACATGATATACATCAGTAACTCCTCGCACAATATTGTTAATTACGGAAGCTCCCAGTCCATCATTTTTTGATATACCTTCCACCTTTACAACAGCAGTCGAATACGGAAGTGAAATGTGTAATATTTTGCCATATTCACGTATGAAGTTGATTTTCAATCAAATACTGAAAAAGCTGGACTCTAAATTACTTTTTTATAGCTAATTTTTTCTTATTTTTAAAATAAAGTAGGAATGTTCAGTATTTGAAGGAGTTTTCTTAGTTGTAGTGAGAGAAAATCAGTTTTCTTTCGCTAAAATACATCCATAAACTCTGATTCCATCTAACGCTGTCGGCAACGTTTATTTAATAATCCTTTTTTTTACGTTTTGTCGGTCCAAAAATAGACTTATGAGTAGAACCGGATAACAGAACGCTATGGCAAACAGATTCGTTAAATTAATACTAAAGTAATTAATTTTGTAAATTTAGTATGTGCCATGTAGCAGACAGCTGCTTTTAAGTACTGTATCGTTTCCAAAAATTTAATCCAGTGAAAACATAATTTTTGTATTAAATTACTTGTTATTTTATGTTCTTGAAGACGAATGTAATACATAAAATGTTTTGTGTCCTACGTCTTGTTCAAAACTAAATTTTGTTTGAAAGCGGTGACTTTTTTTTACTAGTTATTGACACTAACTCTCAAATGTATTGAAAAAGTACAAATCAACTCATTTCATGTCTGTGTAATACATTTATTGCCTTACTGTAATCACTAATCAAGTTTATAAACGAATAAACTGAAAAGTATTTCGTTTTTTGGGTCGAGTAAGTGTCAAGTTTTCATAGTCGCGTGAGTGTACCACCTACTGGGTATAGGACTGTCTTTGCAGTTGTGTATAATGGGTTGAATAATTCCCAGGAGGAACTTTAGCGATGTGCAATTCAGGTCGTTCGGATTAATATGAGCATGGTAGTACCTACATTGTCTCCTCATACCTGAACAACCTTGCATATTAATTTCACAAGTTGGATCGCCCAAGAACCAAACTAATTTGATCATAAATCACAAAATAATCTGAATAATACATATAAATGTAGGAAGGCGAGACGCGTCATATTACAAGCCTAAAAAAATGGGCCAATCTCCGTACAGAAAACCTGGGAAGTTTGTTGCGATTTATAAGTGCGAGAGTGAAATTCTGTTCACATATGGTTCGGGAAACGCAGCGATTGGTGGTTCAAGAGGACGCTGGAGAGAGAGGACGGAAGCTATCTTCCAACGTGGGAGACGGGGTCTTACGATCTGAACCATCACGGTGCCTGGTCGGGGATAGTGAGCTGAGAGTACACCAAACTATCAGACTTCAAGTTGAACGTTTCGTAGCCCACATTAGGTTGTGCGGGTCGATGACCATCAGAAGAGTCGTTGCACTGCTAATGTATGTCCGCTGCAATTGAAACAGTAGACTGCTTATAGTTTTCCGGGAACAGTGTTTAGCACAAGTCACTGCTCGTCCGTATGACTGACCCTGTAACACTGAGTATAGAGTCTCATTCTCTACCGACTTGTAATACTGAGCTAAGATACTTAAAGCTGAGAACAAACTTTAACTAGCGAGGGGGCTAACGCTTTTGAATAAACGTGATGTACGGTGAACCCAATAACTCTGTGTGTCTACTCGCATTGCAAAAATCATTCTTGGATACCTGCGATGTCCTTTTATTTCTATTTGGAGAAGATCAAATTTTGTAAAGTCACATTAAAATCAGAATGTTTTACTAGATTTTAGGCATCTTACGGCCTCTGTTGATTTTGATTTTTTGACCTTTGTCTGTTGGCTAATTGTTCTTTTATTAAATAAATTGTTAAGATTATGACAAATTTCTAGCCCATACAACAATGCTTTATAAATTCACATCTCTTTCAGAATTAATTAACTATTCAATAAAATCAGTATTAATTAATAGTTAGTTAAATAAGACTACTAAAATCCTATTCAATTACCAGTGTTAATACACAGAAAAATAGCTTCAAATAAAAAAAATTGCTTGGTTTACTTGAAGGTTGGAAACTATATTAGATCTAAGAACTTTCCGTATTTATCGTTTAGATACAGGATATCGTGGATATAGGAGACAACTTTCAAGTTCCGATGTAATACCATTTTTGAGATAGACCCGGTAACAAAAATACTCTAAAATACACATCTTTCATGTTTTAAAAATGTAATAATTAACTAGCTCTGATTAACAAGTTCTGTACTTTACATGTTTTGGCGAAAAAATAGTTTTTGACGCTATAAAAGACTTTAAAGTTTTAAATATTATTTTCGGTATTTTGTAAACAATACAATAATTTGAAGTTTCCGACTTATTCTGTTTAACCCTCTACAGGCCAGGTGCGGTCTCTGTGACCGATGCAGTTTTCTATCGGTTCATTCCAGTTCACAATGTAGCTCGACGCCTTCGACCCTCCCCCTACCTTCCTAATTCTGTCTGTTATTGCTGCCAGTCCAATAGTTGCAGCTGTGCGCATGCTCATTGTTCAGTTATTTCGTTTCTGCTCAGTTTTCGGTCACCGTGACCGCACCTGGCTTGTTGTGTCGCTCGGTTTTCAGTCAGCGTGACCGCACCTGGCCTGTTGTGTGCTTAGTTGTCATTTTACCCAAATAGAAATGAATGTGAATAATTGTGAACAGATCAGAAAGTGGCTTGAAGAAGACTTGATTCCTGAAGATGGGAGTGATCCTGATGATGCCTGGAGTGACACAGAAGTAGCTGATATTCCAGAGAATCACGTACTTCAAGAATCTCATGATTCAGAATCTGAACAACAGGCAGATTCAGATTCAACTTCAGATGAAGAAGAGCCTACAACAAACTCCCAGGGGAGGACAGATGAAATCAGTCGAAGAGGTAAAACTTATTGTAGTAAAAATAATTTTCTTTGGCATGGCTGTCCGCGTACGACTCGTAGTAGAAGACGGTTGCACAACATAGTCTCCGAAACACCCGGTATTCGTCGTGAATATGGAGACCAAATAAATAGTGAATCGAGTGCAGAAGATATTTGGAATTTTTTATTTGATGAAAACATTCTGAACAAAATCATCGCATCTACAAATCAGCATTTAGAAAAATATAAATGCCAGTATGAATACAAAAGTAATTGTTACGATGTAGATGTTATAGAGCTGAGAGCATTGTTTGGTATGCTATATTACTCCCCAATTTTCAAAGAAAATCATGAATACTTCACGAACTGGTACAGCTCCGATGGGACTGGTAGAGACATATACAGGTCAATTATTTATAAAAATAGACTGAAAACCTTGCTGCTAGCCTACGCTTCGACGACCACATAACAAGAGACGAAAGGCGCAAAACAGACCCTGCAGCTCCCATAACGGAGGTTTTTGATGCTTTTATTACAAATTCAAGGAGTATTTCTGTATCGGCACATCAGCGTGTGTTGACGAAATGTTAGTATCATTTCGTGGCCGTTGCAAATTCAAAATGTTTATGCCAAAGAAACCAGCCAAGTATGGTGTAAAATTTTGTGCCTCACAGATGCTGAAACAGGATACTTACATAATGCCTATATATACGTTGGAAAAGACTCAGACGGAAAGTATTTGCCAGAAGAATATAAAATATTCAAGAAACCAAGTCAGGCCGTTTTGAAACTAGCTGAACATATCAAAGGGAGTAAAAGAAACATAACAGCCGACAATTGGTTCACGTCAATAGAATTAGTACAGGAACTTCAAAGAAAAGGTCTAACATACGTGGGAACAATAAAGAAAAAAAAAAGAAATACCAGCAGCATTCAAAGCGTTACCAACACGTCCAGTTGGCTCTTCCTTGTTTGGTTTCTGTGATGATCTAACGTTGGTGTCATATGTACCGAAAAATCTAAAGCAGTGATTCTCATTTCGAGTATGCACCATGATTGTACTGTAGATAGTACAACAAAGAAACCGGATATAATTATGTACTATAATGCTAACAAGTTTGGTGTGGACTTACTGGATCAGCGTTGCGCCAGTTATAACACGTCAAGAAGAACTCGACGATGGCCAATGGCGATTTTCTATCGACTGCTTGACGTTGGTGGCTCAAACGCCTTCGTCATTTACAATACAGTTCATGAGCAAAAAATACGGAGGTTTGATTTCCTACAACAACTTGCTGGACAGCTTGCACATCAAATATGATGCGTCGTGCATACAATCACCACATACCACGAGAACTACATGTGGTCATTTGCAGAATCATCAAAGTTCCAGAAGAGAAACCCCAAGGTGAAGAAAAATTGGAAAAAAGAAAAACATGTTATACGTGTGACCCTTAAAAAAAAGAGAAAAACTTTTCATGCTTGTTTTATGTGTCGGAAACCTATATGCGCATAATGTAGCCAAACAATGTGTAAACAGTGCCGCATTAATTTGGACTAGTCAACACCTTTTTTATTTCATGAATTTATTATGTATAAAGCACTTCAATTAGGAAATTGTTAAAAAAATGTTCAAAACAAGTTTGTTGCTTTATCAATAACATCTTAATTGCAGATGTATACTGAAACCGATTTGCGAATAATTCCTTCTCTTTGTTTTTTGTTTATAAATAAAAAAGTATTCTCAAATTGTCATTTAATGTAGCAATAAATTAGCGCGGTCACCATGACCGCACATGGCCTATTAAGTTATAAATAATGACCCGGCCTGTAGAGGGTTAAGTGCAAGAGGTGTTTGGCAGACAGACCCAAGCGGTAGCAATAGAGCTCCGTTTCTTGTCGAGTACAGAATCCTATTAAAGAACCTCGCAGGCGTACAGTCCCTCCATTTCTGTATCGAGAAACCGGTTCATTCTATGATAAATTCCATTTATTTA
>JARYHS010012519.1:126802723-126866374 GCA_031002005.1 Vandiemenella viatica | reverse complement strand
AATGAGAAAACTGGATTCATTTGCTGGTTTCAGTTATTTTTTAGTGAATAACTGCTACCACGCCATGTGCAAATTGCTGCGATTATTTCAGAAATCGCTGTTGCTGCAATTGTCTGACATCCGTTTTTCATTTAGCGATTTTACCTACGCGGGTGAGAAATTTTAGTTCAAGCGGAGAAGAATAAACTTACTTTTTAAGAATATGAGATACAGATTTTTATCTGTTTGACCATCGATTTCAATAAAAATGGTGATGCTGAACGTAACTGTATAATGTTTTCACAGTTTTTGTTTGATAGTACAAGATAGTTCGGTAGAAAGATTTTTTATATTTTCTTGCTATTCATCAACAGATCTTTCACCTTAATCATTTTATTCTGGTCGGCCACATCTCGACTTATTGCGAAAATAACTACTTGAAAACGGGGAAAACCTTCTATTTTCGTCATACCTGTGTGAACTAAAGACAATTTTTGTTGAAACGGAAAGTTAACATTGAAGCTAATTTACGGGAAGAAAGACCAAGATAAAGAGTGATTCTCCAAATGGTGGAGGCAGTGGATCCCCGCCTTGAACTCCAGTTGCACCCGCGTGTAAGATTGAATTTTCCCTTCGACCTTCTCCCACTGACCATGCAGTGACTTGCAATACTGGAAGACATCCACAATAGCCGCTGCCTCTCACAGCCTGTTGATGCGTCATTAGTTACGATAGGAACAACCGCTTAGCTCAGAGGTACCACCTCTGTTCGATATGTCATTGATGTATACAACGTAATGGAAATTGCCGTTTTCGATAAAGTGTTCCGTCCATCTTTTGACACCTTCTTTCTATCATACCAGAGACCTGCATGAGAATAGGCATTCCTTTACAAAAGTTTTCTTTTTGTAGCACTCTGGATTACTTAGTTGTTAGATTACCTCAATTGTTTTTTATTATCATTATTATTTTCTTTGGTTTTTATGGTTTAAACATCTCCGTTAAGGATTCCTGATGTAGGCAGATTTCTGTTTATGAACTTCTATAAGTTCTCCTTTTTCTATACTGTTGGCTTAGATAATTCCCTTAAAATGCTGCCCAATATGTGACGAATCTGGAAACAATTATTCACGAAACTAAGTTCGACTTAGATAAAACAATCAGCACAATATCAGTTATTATTCGTCGAGCGAACGGATGACCAACACGACTAAGAGAACAATTTTGGCACTTATGTTCATAAATCATCAGAAACCAATACTGTACTTTGGTGACAGAAAAGATATTTGAACATGACATTGACTCTACCATTAAACTTTGCGTCAATCCACGAAATTTCAGAAGAATTATAAAGTTTGAGATACAAGCAAAAAATCCCTTTTTATTCAATACGAAAGAGCCGAAAAAGTAAATTTTATTACTTCTGTCAATTTTTTACTTTATAACACATCTGAGTAATGAAGGATGAAACGGAAGATTCGAGTAGATAATATTTTTTTTTTCGATATTACTGCCGGCTTAGTAATTGAATTAATGTTCTGGGCTGAAATAAATTCAGTCTTAAAATTTGTAAGCAATGATTCGCTTTTATCATTCAGTAAGGGAAACGATTTGCCAAAATTTTTATGCCTAATCGAGAGCAAAAAAAAAAAAAAAAAAAAAAAAAAAAAAAAAAACGAAAGTAAATACTGTAAGTAGGTACTTTAATTGTCTAACTATCGAAACGACTGTATGTAAGTATAATACACGCGCCACTGGTTTTTTCACACAAGATAGTAGTACAGTATGATGAATATACGTATATGCGTTATTCGTAAATAAACTTTTAATTATTAATATCTCCCTTTTTATGAATATTGAAAGGAATTTATACAAAATTGTTAACGTCAGTTAAAAATGGTTTAACCTATTACATTTTGCTCAAGGCAGAAGAAGGAGGCATGTAAATCAGCTAAATATGAAAAAGTAATAAGTAACATACAGAACCGAATATATCAATTTCTGTACCTTGAGTTTTTACATCACCGAAATTATTAGAGAATATGGGTTTAGGGAAACTGGAGGTAATTTGTAGAGGTGAACTTGTAGAAACAATCCCAAAGAAGAATCCTTGAAATTGGAGAACTCGAAACCATTCTTCTGACACATTTAATAAGATTTATTGTCATATGCCAAGGAATATATGCATATAATTTGAACTTCTGAAACTTTCCGTGTATCCTACAGATATATTTTAATAATTGGATGCCGGATATGATGGATATAGAGAACAACGGCTTGCGGTCTCAGTCTGTGAAGCAGAAAATGAATGAATACGTTGGGAAACTGGGAAAAATTATTTGCCTGTGAAATTAAGAGATACAAAGATACAGTGAACAGTTAAACTGATCTTGTGCATACATTAATTAAGTCTATTGCACAATATCTTTGCCTGTCTAAAAAATTAAGCCAATTCAAATCAGTCGTTAATTCTTACGTATGGATAATGTTGCCAAAACCAGAGATCATAAAGCCAGTCACTACTTAATTATTGCGCCGCCTTGACAACGGCATTAACGAAACAAAACTCGTGACTATCCTTGACCTTTCTGGACGCGTGCACGCAATAATAAATCGCCGCTGTCACACTGCATTGGGTTGTTATTACAGAGATGTCAATCAAAACAGCGACACAACATTCGTACTGCTCTAATTTAATATCAATCAACTTTCGCAGCAACGATTATCGACAGACTTGTTTTCGGACGGAGCTAATAATTAACTACGTTTCCTGAAAGTTGGTGTAGAATTATTAGTGCGAACACGAAAGGTAAACATTAGTGCTTTCTTCTCTGTCAACAACTTTGTTCTTTAATATAGCTGCATAAATACTTTGATAAAAAACTGTTTTATTCTCACTCTTTACTATAAACACCCTTCTACCTGTTCTGTTACTTTTTTGTTTGAGCAATTGTAAATGTTGAGTTAAGAAGACAGACGTTTCGTTTACAGAGTATGAGGTTGCATCTATACATGTTCTAATACGAAATTCTCTTGAATATTTTATTTTTAAATATAAAGCATACATCTGACATGAGAAATAATGTTTTCTATTTTGTTACCTCGTCTGATGAGGATTTTAGATAAAACTCCACATATATTGGTATTCGTCAAAAATTAAATAACAAAAATTAGGAAAATTCAACCAAATATTTTCCTGATAGACTCTTCTGAATTATAACATATTATTCACACACGCCTACTATCATTCTAAAATTTATTGATGTGAATATTTATGTGCTTTTAGTGGGAACCAAAATTAATCTCCATGTATGGAAGCAGTTCCTTCACAATTCCTCGTGGTGCTTAGGTAATGATACGTTTTTTGTCATTTTAAATTTAAGGAAGAACTAAAAAGACTTCTTTGGAGTATTATGTTAAAAGGAAGCAGTTTTCAACAAAATATTTTATGTTTTAAATAACATGATACTTAGATAACGTGGTTCATACTCAACATCTTTCTATTAAAAGTGAACTATTTCTTAATTGTAGGGCATGCAGATTTGGGTTTTTCATGGTTTCCCAAATCCCTCCAGGCATATGCCGGGATGTTTCCTTCAAAAGGCCATGGCCGAATTCCTTCTCATTCCTTAACCCCCATCCTTTCCCGTCTCTAAAGACCTCGCTGTTAAGAGACGTTAAGCAGTTAAAAAAATCTTAATTGTGATGGGAAGAGAAATCTGTAGATAGGGCACTAGGGACTTTTTTTAGCAAATTTTGAAGCGCTGTAATTATAAAATACGAGGTTTAATTTGTCATAATATCCTCCTATTACTACAGCCAAGCAAATGCCCTAAAATATCATACTCAGTTCCAGAAATTCATTTGAAAAACTGACAGCTGACGTTGTTCGATGGATACATACTATACTTCCAGCTGTATGTTTATATAGTTCCATTTCTGTTTACTTGTTTTTAGTTGTTTACCAGAACTACTTTCTTATACGAAACTATTGTCCCGAGCTATGTAAATCCGCACGGAATATAATGAAATAATGCTACATTTTCTACAAAATTCATTAATGTCTCTTATGATTCAGTTGTCCAAAATTCTTCGGTGCTAACATTTTAATTGGTGTTTTATTTGTTTATTATTATTTGTCTTTACTACAGTGGTTTGCAGGCAGCACCTTTGTAACGCGGCAGTCGTGATACACCTGTTGTTACACTGTGGTTAAAGCAGTTTTGAGTAACCGTTGTACAGTAAATAATACACTTGTTGCTCCGTGCCCCTGCAGGTGGGGACTGTCCGCAACACGCGCTACATCACGGTGACGTCTACGATCGAGCGCTCGCTGGAGCCTACGCGCACTGAAGCGCCCGGCAGCGGTTCAACCGCGGCGCCCGCCCCGGAGAACATCCTGTCGCTGGAGGCCAGCTTGCCCGCGCTGGAAGCTGGACTCGCCACACTGCCCGTCCTCACACTGAGTCCTGGAACCGAGACGCCACCTCTGCAGACCACCACGGAAACCTTCAGCACCACCACGATGTTCCTCAAGACTCATGTCCTGCCCGTAGTGGCTCCCGCAGGAAACACCACCAGGTACTGAGTCGATTCCATTACTACCGACTCATTTTACTATTATAAACCTGTAAGCAGGCTGCGTTTGGCGTTCCCTATGTAGGAGCATCACACAAAAACAACCCGAACTTATTTGGATGGGCTATTACTGTTCGATCGCTTATGGTCTAGCTCAGTGATTCCCAACGTGGGCCGTACCGCCCCCCGGTGGGCGTTAGAGAGCTCGAGGGGGGCGTTTGTGAACAAATGCAAATTTGGGGGGCGTTGACGCCCAGCCAGCGCCCCCCTAGCCAACACTGGCAAGGACTTGCCAATTAGATTAATTAATAACAAAGAACATTGAACAAATGTTTCATCAAGAAATTCCAAATGTCCTTTAAGCAAGATCAGTGGGGATTAAAAGTTGGTATAAGTACATTATATCTTTGTTCCTAACACATGCTTCAATAGTTCATGAATGAGTTGCAGCAAGTGCTGTGCACCAAAAGTTGGTATTAGTACACAATACTGACAATAGCTTTGCTCCTACAACTGCTTCAATAGTTCGTGAATGAGTCGCAGCAAGTGCTGTGCACCACAAGGATCACCATTGTTAGTATGTTCAGGCTTGATCAACAATGCTTATACGTTTACACTGGCCAGTGTTCGATTGTTCGGTAGTGCCTTCAAACAGAGCGACTGTGAACCTGTGCGGTATCTACAGCTTAGGAAGCGTGCTCAAACTACGTGGCTCGGTCCAGGGGGAGGGGGGGGGGGTGGTTGGCTGGAAGGCTACGCTGAGCTACGTGGGTGGGAGCGGGGGTTCCGAGCCAGGCCACGTAGCTTTCCTTTCATAACATTTTTCACAATTAAAATGAGGAACAGAACTCACAACAGCATGTGAATATTTATTTCCCTCAGTTAATTATCTCCATATGTAATGTACAATCATCTGACAAGAGAAAACAGTACAAAATGTCTTATGGAATCAAAAGGGAAAAAAACTACGTGGGGGGGCGGTGGTTCACAGGAGGCCAAAATGGAGCTATGTGGTTTATGTACGCTCCCTTACGTGGACCTACTTACTGCCAATAATGAAATAAAAATATAGCAGAATATTTGTGTGCCCATTTTTTTTCAATATTTTTCTAAGACTCGTTTTGTATTTAAACCAAACAGGATGTATCCAGTACTGTATGTTAATTAAATATTTACTGTATTTCGTTCTACGATATAATAATCTATTGAAGTAATTTTTGTTGAATGATTGATGCCTCTTTCTTTCGTCAAAGCAAAAATCTTATTGAACTCGGTGCGAAAAGGCCGGCGCCGGCTCCGGTTTTGCCGGTGTGTGTGAAAACCCCCTTAAGCTTTCTGACATTTAAAAAAAAATAAGTTTTATTTTTTAATTTTTTTATTTTCTATGGAGGGCATTGTGTAGAGTTGCTTCTCTGACCATAAAGTACCCCCAGAAGCTTACAACTCGTGGTGCCTGTGTTCTCCCGCAGGGGACCCCATTTGGATCTGCAATTTTTTTCACTTGGTCCAGGCCTCTGCTTTGTACTTTCTTCTCGATGTCAGTTGGTCAACTGTTGCTCTCTAGCCCTCTTGGTAATTTAAGGGTTATGGAAAGAGTGTCAACTGTAGGTGCAAAGTGTGTCGACTTAGGAGCTTGTCGAATTGAATGTGAGGAGTAGGGAAGAAAGAGGTTTATAATTTTTTATTTTTTAAATTTATTTGCCTGCCCTTACATTTTGTTTGTACTTACATTTTACCAGCAATCGTTATATATAATGGAACAGAAGTAATCAGGGTGCCGTAAATGACTTTATAACGACTTTATTAAATAGTATGGTCACCAGCTTTGAAAATGGAAAAATAACTTTTTAACGTGTCGACAAAATCCGCTCATATGCTGGAGAGATAGATTATCGAGTGTCCTGGACAGACTTTGTCCATCAGTCCTAGCCCCTGGCACGCTCAGCCCTTAGTCGCCCATACACACAGTGACAATTCCACTCAGTATCCCATCAAGGATCAGTCCTTCCGTATGTGTGGATGGAAACCGTCAGTATTACAGTACACTGACTAAGTCCCTTAGGATTCCATCAAATCGAAAGTCCTGGCGGCCGTTCGAAGGGCATCGGTCAGTTATGAGCTCTATGTGCAGCTAGTTATACTTTATCACGAAAAATTGACGATTTCAGTCACAGGCCTCTTACGCTAGATTTAAAGCGCATCAAACAGATGGTTATAAAATTGCACGAGACATTTTTTACCCCCAATTACAAAATTCAATTGAATTTCGATTCTCAAGGCACAGTAGAATATATTCCTGTATGTTGAAACACTTTTGATAATGATACTGTCAAATTTATGGGTATAATAATTTATATTCCTCTCTTTCTTCAATATTTTAATTTTTGTTTTCTGTTCTTTCTTCATCCTTTTATAAACAACCGAATCCCCAAAGTACCATCAAGTTGGATCACATGAATCTACTGTCTCTTTTCTGTTTATTTTGATCATTTCCACTTATTACGCAAAATCTGCATTCGGGATATATGGCGTATTGATACACCTCATTCTCCAAAATTTTGTACAGTGTACTGTGCGTTTTAATTTTAATAGAGATGAAAATTTCTGATATATTTTTATAAAATAACTTAGAACATCTTTACCATTTTAGCAAAAATGCGTGAATCAAAGGCGGTCTGTAGGACTGTGTGTTATTGGGGAGAGAGGGATCCTGTCTGTCGCTAGCTCACACATAGACGCCATCTGAAGACAGTCAGTTATCCCGCCAATGTATGGATTGTTAATATAACCATGAATTAGACTTATATTAACTCGAATTAACTGTTCTCCCTCCATCTTTATGCCTACCTGTGTGTCAGTTTGAGCAAATTCTGTCGAACACCTTGTTATGAAATTACATATTCAAGTTTCGGACCTGAATATCTCAATTCTATCCACTTTTGATAGAGATCTGCCAACCGGAAGTGGCAGATTAATGATGTCACCTTTATCTAAGTTATTTTGTGAAGATTTTTCATCTGAGAAATTTGAATAAAAAGTTAAATAAATAAGTTATAATTAACAACTTTTATTTCTAAATTTTTACGATAAGCTTAATAATTTTTATTATTCTTATCTCATTAATACTATTTTATACATCGTTTCCGTGGCTGGGCGGTAATGTAATTTAAAAATACTATTAAAATTTGTATTTATACATTTTAAATAAATTTAAATAAATAACAAAAGTTTTTTACAGTTTACTTGTTGGTCGCAAAATATTCATGAAATAATGAACACAATTTTAAATTTATTTAATTAAATTGTAAAAGTAAATCTATTTAATGGAAAAACGTTATGGTGGTCATATCAAAATTTATTTTTATTTTCATAGATGACACATTCAAAGAAAAAATGTAGATAGTATAACGTCGAACACTTGAAATATGGTTTTATTGAGGCACCCTCAAACAAGACATTACCAATGTGCCTGATTTGCCAGAGAGTTTTCTCAAATGAAGCTATGAAACCTTCACTTTTAGAAGAACATTTAACCAAAATACACCCTGACAGAAAAGTTTATCTTACTTTCAAATGCTCAAAGAACAATATTCAAGACGTCCATCTTTAGCTGGTATGTTTTCAGCGGCATCCAAACAAGACGCATATGGGCTTCGCACCTCTTACAAAATTTCCTTGCTTATTGCTAAATCGGGAAAACCGCACACGATTGGGGAAGAATTGATACTGCCATCTGAGAGTGAGGTTCTGTGTACTGTACTGCACAAGCCGGCGCGGCGTCTGATATTAAGAGATTCCCACTTAGCAATAACACAGTATAGAGGCGAATGACGAAATGTCCAAGGTTGTGGAGAGTTCTGTAACTGATTTTTTGAAGACTGACGAATTTTGTTTACAGTTTGATGAATCTACTTTACCAAACAATGATTCATTACTTCTTGCGTACGTTCGCTTCATTAAACATGAAAAAAATTGTCAAGAATTACTGTTCATAAAAAAATTAGAAACTAATACTAAAGAAAATCTATATTTCAAGTTTTGGAACACTATTTTGAAGAAAAAAGTATTCCTCTGAATAATATCGTGTCCTTTGATACTGATGGTGCTCCGGAAATGGTTGGACGATACCAGATGTAGTCGCCGTGCATTGTGTAATTCACAGACACCATTTGGTTGCAAAAAACCCTAAGTGATTTCCTTCACGGCTCACTACAGTATGTAATCACCGCAGTTAACAAGGTCAGAAGCAATGCTCTCAGTAGTAGATTGTTTGGAAAATTTTGTGATGAAAATAACGAGGATTTCAATCATTTGCTATTGCACACAGTAGGTCGTTGGCTGTCAAAGGGTACCTGTCTAACAAGATTTTATGACTCTTTTGACTCCATTATAACTTTTTTTTAATTAAGAAGATTCATTAAGAGAGAATTTATTGAAATATAAGAATGATATAGCTTATTTAACTGATCTATATCATAAATTTAATGAATCAAACCTACAGCTGCCAGGAGATAATTTGAATCTGATCAAAGCAAAGTCAGTTATTTATGCGTTCATGTCAAAACTTGCCTTGTACAAACAGGATGTAGGTCGAAGACAATTCTATCAGTTTCCAAATCTTTCCTCTGTGGAAACAAATGATTAAGATATTTTACTATTTTGTCAACATTTGAAGTACTTAAAGAAGATTTTAAAAACAGATTTCAGGATATTCTCAACATGACCATTCCAGACCTACATATTCTCAAACCTACATACAGCGGATTTATCGCTACAGGAAGAGTTGATAGATCTGTCGACAAATGAATTAAAATTGAAATTAAAAAATGGATACGAAGAATTTTGGCTACAGAGGCAAATTCCAGATTTATATCCGCCTTTGTAGGCTGCAACAATTGTATTCCCATCGTCATATTTAGCCGAAAGGGGATTTAGTATAGTAAGCAATTTACCAACAAAGAAAACTAACAGAACGCGGCGATTTAAGACTCCTGCTGACAAATATAGCACCAAATGCAGAAAAATTAGTATCATTACATCTAGGTCAGACATCTCACTGACAATTTTACAATAATTTTCATTATATGTTTTTAATAAAAATTTTGTACAAGGCACCAATATTGTTAATAACCTTTAATAATTTTAAAAATCTCTCCTTGTTTTTCAATATTAATATAGCCCAATTTACCTAAGATTTTGAAGAAGTGGGCAACAAGCCAATTAAATTGAAGCGCTATTGATTACACAACGTTGATTACAACAACAAAAGAGGTCAGTTCTGTTTTTTTAGAGAAGGGGGCGGTCAGTAATTTTTTTTTTCGAAAAGGGGGCGGTAGGTCAAAAAAGGTTGGGAACCTATGGTCTAGCTTAAAATCTACGTGAACAGTGAATGGAGAGGGGAATGATAATTCGTTCATACGGGGAATAGCTAGGCGCCACATATCACACAGCATCTCAGATTAACAATATTTTATGAGATACCCACCAAAGATCGTGCTACAATACAGATAAACATTCCTCCCTTTAGATTCTGTTAAAATTGGTTTTTCGATAAGTAATTTGGTTATATATTTCATCCTTTTTCTGGAATAGAGTACGTTGAAATACTCTAAAATATTCATAAAAACAGTACGTCATAGATTAATACCCAAATAACCATAACGAAATTATGAAATTTAATTTACGCTTACTTACAAAGCTAATGCTTATGGTTTGGTACTAGCAGAAAAACAAAAATCAAACCCATTATTACGCACAACAAGGTATCCAAAAGGAAACAGCAGAAATTGCTGGTTTAAGTTAACACTATTTTAGTTACCGTGGCGAAGTCATATGTAATGGTATACAAAAACATCGGCAAACAAAACTTTACAAAACTGCGCCACCATGTTCCGTCTATAATTTATCTCCTTTAATCAGATGTAATTAGCGTTCAGAGTGTGTGATTTAGATGGGATGTGAGCAGACTCAGACCTTCAAAGTATTAAAATGAAGGAAATTTAAAATAATTTAGCATAGATAATTGCAGGTGAAGGCTTCTGTGGCCAGAATCGATCGTTTATTGACAATCCGAAAAGCATCGTACCTTGGTGTAATATAGGGTAAAAACTGTGTTACCGAAAGATGTAAAGCTTTTAGGCAAAATTTTCTCTTAGCTCTTTATAAATGCAGAGTGGATCTAGTGCAGATAGAATCTTGCATTCGCTAAGAGCAGTCCGTAAGAGAGATGTGTTTAAGCAAACCACCATCACATCTAATGTAGAACATTTGTTAGTTTCTTTCTGTTTAGTAAAAAAATGGGAGGTACTTTTCCATGTTCCCCAGCAGTATTATATTATGTTGTAATTGCTGTGAAACTGCCATTAAGGTTAGAGTTAGCAGAGATTATGGGTTGCCATGCTGGAGTCCAATGCGTATTTTTATCAGGAAATATTCAAGAATAACTGAAACTCTGTTACCCAATCATCCTAATAAAGCGGTGTAAAATACTTCACACGCTTAAGTCATTCTTTTAACTTAACGGATTAATATGTACAACAGTTTGCACCCAAATTTTTCATCAAATTTTATTATAATTAATAATAGATGTTGAAATCATGTCTCTGAAGACATTTCTAAATACTCATTTTCTATGATAACTTGCAAACAATTTAATTTTTTTTGCAAATGTTCTATACATCGTTTCAGTTTTTAGAATTGAAAACATTAGAACATAAAATATATCTTATCTTCTTTATTTACAGATTATGTCCACAAAACTGTTTCAACAACTGATTATTATAAAAACGACTTTTCACAATCATAGATAAGACTTTAATAACAATTAAGAAGTACCATGCATGTAATTTCAGTTATTTATGAAACTAGTGTGTGTCAGTCGTATTGGAAAATTATGTAATTATAACAAAATGATTGGAAACTTTAAAATTAAATAAGGGAATAACGTGAACCAACAGTTCCCGCAGCCCAAGCGTCGAAGAAAAATGTGAAATTGTAAACTTTTACAGTCAACTGTCAATTTATCTAGAAGTAGCTACAATTATTTCTCGGAGATGTGGGCTTTACAAAAAGCTGAAAAGAAAAAAAAACTTAAATCCTTCGAGTTGGAGAGTAGTATGAAAATTATGACGATCCACCGTCAGATAGAGTAAAGAGTATTGAGATACTGTTAGAAATAAATGGTAGTATGACACCAATAAAAACAATAGGGTGAGGGGGGGGGGGGAATACCATGTGATTGGTCCTTTAATGCGCAACTCAACTCGGTTTACTATTTTTTTGAACAATATATGAAAGAACGGGACTGGAGAGGGAGATTAACACAAAAAGATATTGACATAATTTAATATGGAACTGGAGAGACTAGCTTTTGATAAAAGGAAATTGCATACACACCGATCTCTGGTTTAAAGAGAGGAAAAGAAAGTCCGTTATTTCCCGTTGTTCCTTGATCCCAGTCATTCGAATCCTTGAACTTACCTATTATGTGGGATAAATAGTAACAAAGTAAACTAATGTTTAGATTATAATGAACATTGAACGGTGAGGAGCTAAGAACGAAGATTGCAGACAGTTAAACATAGCGGAAGATCTTTGCTTATGACACACGTGGCGGGAGCTTTCTAAGGCTGCTGGGAAGCGGGGCACTTATTGTGTAAACGGTGCAGACGAGTCTCTCCCTGTAATTGGCGCTCTAGGAGCGTGTAAACCTAGCGGGTAATTAAGCTGGCTCTCTTCAGATGTGAGGCAAGCCGGCCTGTTGCACGATGCGCCTCCGCATACCGCGCAAAGCGCTGTTTCTTCCTACAGAACTATACTGCAGTCATTTCACCGCTTTTTGTTTCCTCGCAAACAAGAGAGGAATGTGTGGAGTAGGAAACTTAACGGTGCAAAAAACGATTACTGCGGAGTTGATTATAGATATACAACAATTTTAATTAGATAGATAAAATAGAGAATGGTTAAGAAGAATTGTTGAAGCGAACGAAGACATCGAATAATACCATTCTAGCTTTAGGTATAAGAAATTATCCATATATTAAGTTACATTATGAAACTTTCTAGAGGCTGGCCTTTTTTTTAGTTATGATGTAGAGTTCAATGTTTTCTGCGGCACTAAAGCTGATTCTTTGAAAATCGCTGTTGGATAGTTGGAAAAACGACAAAGGGGATTTTGGTAAATATGGATACTATTGCTTTACGTAAAAGTGAAGGTATACTACAATGCAGGAATTTGGTGGACTAATCCTCAGTCCTCGTTAACCTTGCGCACACACACACAAATGAATTGCTATTACATAAAACTCAAAATTACTGATATGTTCAGTTACTTAAAGTGAACGACTTTAGTGCCTTTCAGTCTTGAAAATAAGTGACAAGCCATGTAGTAAATCTTCAGAATTTTTTAAATAATTACGTACTGTATTCCTTTCAAGATTTAGTTTATTTTCATGTCTTCTTCTCAGATCTAATCAATTTACTTCTGAAAACACATTCACAAGAACGAATATAACTGCTATTAATTTTGGCGGAATTTTATGTAGTTGTTACAAATTTCCCATGAACTTACTTTTCCGTTACGTAATTTTTTTCAGTGTTGAGGTAAATTTGCCAGCACCTACCTCAATAATTTTTCCTAGTCCCAGATTTCTTACCTAAAGGAAAACTCTCACTCCCCTACTTCTGAAATCAAGTGTTAATTAATGGTCATTATCATCACTTCTCATTCTTTTTCCAATATGAAAACTGGCATCAACACCAATGTATGTCCAATGCAAATACCAAATTCTCTCCTTGATCTCCTCCTATTTTCCAGTATGAATTACTGACGGCGTTGTATGGTAATTTCCCCCAAAAATATATCTTCCCTTTACTGCATCCCCTCCAGCTGCTATATTTGATACCCGTAATATTCAGTCCAACCTCTCTTACCATTATTAACAAAGAGTCTGAACAAGACTTTCTCGATTGCTATGATAAGTCTCCTAGTAACTCTACCCAATAAATGCAGGAAAATTTAATATCTCCTTACCACCAAATGTAGCAGAAATGACACCAACACTAGTGGATTAAATATAAATATAGGATCGGATGCAATAGGAGAAGTAAGAGAATTCTGTTACTTGGGAAGTAAAATTACAACCAATGGCCGAAGCAGGAATGATGTTAAAAGCAGAATAGCACTAGCAAAAAGAGCCTTCATGAAAAAGAGAAACCTTTTAGTTTCAAATATTGATCTAGGAATTAGAAAGAACTTTTCAAAACTCTTTGTGTGGAGCATAGCACTTTATGGTAGCGAAACATGGACTTTAGGAATACCGGATAGAAAGAAAATTGAAGCATTTGATTTTTTTTATGTAATATACTTCAGTGCTGTTCAATAATTTTATCTTCAAAAAATTATGTTAACCTTATCTCTCTTTTATTCTAAAATACTAAAAATTAGTAATAAATGCTTCAGATTATTTGCTTTTCACAGAGATTACTTTCATGTAACGGGTATTCATGCATTCAACGATGTATACCTTACTAGGATTGTTCACCTACATTTAAATTTCGCTGGTTCAGGGTATTTACCTGCTTTTATCTGTAGCTGTCCTAAAACCAATCATGTTTTTTTTTTTTTTTTTTTGTAACAGTTTAACGTCCCTTTTTTAACAACGTGGTCTTTAGAGACGGGAAAGGATGGGGGCAAGGAATGGGAAGGAATTCGGCCATGGCCTTTTTGAAGGAAGCATCCCGGCATTCACCTGGAGTGATTTGGGGAAACCATGGAAAACCCAAATCTGGATGCCCGGACGGGGATTCGAACCGCCGTCCTCCCGAATGCGAGGCCAGAACGTTAGCCGTTACACCACCACGCTCGGTCCAATCATGTTGATCATGTTGGTTATTTCAAATTCTTTTAGACCTCAGTTCGTTTCCATTTACAACAGCAGCATAAATTTATCGTTTAAATAACTAATTAAAAGGAATTAAAGAAACAGCATTCGGAATCTACCTGGTTTATGTGATCGCTGAGAAGTCGGCAGTGAAGAATGGATATCTCGAAAAACGTACAACAAAACTAGATTTAAGGGGGATTACCACAACGTATGGCCCGTCGGAGTGGTAATCGATGTTCTCTCAAGATAAAAACTGATGGGAAAGATTTTCTTGTCTCAGAGTAGGGGGACGCGTAATCTCACATGGGATTAGACCTGCAGGAGGGAGACGTGAAGAAATGTGGAAGATGTCACAGGAGATTGCATCCGATACTGAAGACAATCACTTGCCAGATCGAAAAAAAAAACACTAGTAATTTTAAACATTTTTTCCACTCATTTAAATGATTATTGTAAACCAATCTTCGAGGCTGCGGAATAAGTGACCAAGCTTTTTCCTTTCATAGTTATAACTACACAGAACCTGTGTCTAGTTCATTTTGTAATTGTATATCTTCCTACAAATACTTCAATCCATAGAAATGAGTCCACAAAAAAGAAGAGACTTTGGATTTGTACATCAATAATGAATATTCGATTGTTTTTGTAATTAATATTTTGTATTGGTTCTGGCTGACCACGAGATACCGGAACATGTGTACAGTCGTCCGGTATGTGATTATGATAATGGGAGGACATGTACCGTACCCGTCATAGCACCGAATTATTCAGATCCGGAACATTTACACTACTGGAGAAATCTTGTGTGAACGAATAACTATGTTCTGTTTGTGATAAGTGTATTTTTGGTTGTGAAATGTGTAGTTTGGCGGAGTTTGGCTGCCGCTTAAACAATCACCTTAATGATCAGTATGACCGGTACGCGCTGACCAGGACTCGATCCTAAAGAAACAAGAAAATAATTTTAGTCTATTGTCCTGCCTTAATTCAATATACTTTTCTCTTGATAGAGGGAGAGTAAAAAAAAAAACTGTTTGAAGATTTTTCTTCTTTCATGTGAAGGAAGCTCAATAAAAATTAGACCAATGTGTGAAAAATTTTATTCAGCTCGTCTCCTTCAAGATATGTTGATCGTAGCCAGGTGTAGGTAAATTGAGAAAATGGAAGAATGTGTACAAGCATTCAATAATGTTTTTAAAATTATTTTGTAACTAGCAGAATACCTGTTTCTCGGTGGCTGAATATTAAAGTTATGCTGTCTTATCCCGTTTGATTAGAACGTCGAACGTCGTAAAAATTCGCCATAGTTACCCACTTTTGCCTATTTCACTGTCGTTTTCGAGATAAATGCAAAAAAAAAAAAAAAAAAAAAGTAACCTAGAATGTATTAAGAGGGGCGAAGGGGAAGAGCGGATACAATTTAGTAAACTAAATGAGGGAATAATTTTTTTCTTTGTTTTTAAGTATATGAGTACAAAATTTCATTAAGATCAAATAAAACTTGTTTGTTTCTGTGCTGCCCCATCACTTTAAAACCATTTTCAAATTTCAGATTCGAATTTCTCGGTCATTAATTATACAACAAGAACTAGTCTAACGCAAATAGACAGCTAATTTTACGAACTTTCAGAATATAACTATCTACTTTGGCCGATTTCCCTATTGTTTTCGAGACATTTGCAAAAACCTGAACAATTTGACGTGTATATTTATTTTCATGGGTGTGATTCTGAAGATGGGATGGGGTTTTGTAAACCAAATGTAGACAGCATTTTTCCACTTTTCTTATAATATATGGGCGCATACAGTCGTATAGATCGCATAAAAACTGTGGATTGTTATAATGCACATCCAAACAGACAAAAATCCAAAATTCTTCTCCAGTGTTCTCCCGGGTCAGTTTTTCCATGTGCGACGTTTCGACAACAGATTCTGCCATCTTCATCAGAGGAAGTGTACAGTCGGTGACTTGCTGTCGCAGTGTCGGCTTCAACCTTTACGTCTGATGAGGACAACTGAAGCTGTTGTCGAAACGTCACACATGGAAAAACTGATCCGGGAGAACACCCAAGAAGAATTTTTGTCATCTGTAAGCCGGGAAAGACTCAATTCACTTACAGAAATCTTTATATATATGTAGATTATTTTATGTGATCGCAAGTTAACTGTAAGACCGTTGGGGGGCTATTTTTGATGGTAGTCTGTTCCGCTGCAGGTACACGCTGGTGCAGTCGTACGAGGTGACCCGCCATGTGACTGCGACCCGCACGCTGCCGCCGACGCAGCTGTACCAGTTCGAGGCGAGTCGCGCGCTCACCGACTTCAGCTCGCACCTCGAGGAGGCGGGCTCCGAGCTGCACCTCGAACTCGACCTCGCAGACAACCACCACCACGGAGACAGCACCGGCCGCGACGACCACGCCAGGCCCAAGAAGGCGCCCACCCCGGCACTGCTACTCGACGCAGCCAACAACAACAATGTAAGATAACAAGTACCGACTCGCATCCAAGTACCGACTCGCATCCAACCTCATTCACCTCAGAATTCTCATAATTATCACCACGATTCTTAAATTTGGTTTAGCTCAGAAGCTCGGGATCATGCTTAGGCGGTCTCCAAAGTGGGTTTAGCTAGAATTAGATTCTAATACTCATGCGTGGCCTAAAGTTTTTTGCCATAATTTCTTCCAGACGCCTATCTTGATTCTCCACGTGATTGTTTGGTATTTACTGTGTCGCATGTGATATACAGATTTTTTGCTGTTGTAGCAATTTTCTATGTACAGTTGGAACACTTACAGTAACTAACATTTTCAGCTTCAGGTAGCTTAATTTATTAAAAATTGTAAAGCGAAGGGGTGGAAACGATTAATCTGATAAAATGAGTACTAACTAGCCGAATATGTAGACATAAATGGGTATATGTAAATGAAGACTTTCCCGGCGTATTGATTCAATGAATTCTTCACGGGTGTCCAGACATATGGAGTCAAAGAATGACGACGTTTCAACAACCTACTCGGTTGCCTTCATCAGGTCTATTTAAGATAATTACTTCTCGAAATCACCAACAGACTGTTGGTGATTTCGAGAAGTAATTATTTTAAATAGACCTGATGAAGACAACCGAGCAGGTTGTTGAAAAGTCGTCATTCTTTGACTCCATCCGTCTGGACACCCGTGAAGAATTCATTGAATAACTGGGTATATAAATGTGAAGGGATAAGCACAAAACAGCAAGAACTACATTATTGTTTCAACCCTGTATATATCTACATCTATATCCATACTCTGCAATTCACAAATATTGTGGGTGGCAGAGGGTGCTAAGCACCAATCCTAATTCTGTGCATTCCAATCCCGAACAACACGAGGAAAGAAAGAATAGATAAAAGCATCCGTACGGCATCTTATTTGTATAATCTTATCCCTCCGGTCATAGCGACCAGGGTGGCGGAAGAAGTATTTCATTGCATTCCTAACTCAAACAATTTCACATATTCTCCAACTAGTGTATGTATTAAAGAAAGTACCAAAAGTTTGCCATATTTTAAAATGTGAACTTGAACACGTTTATTGGTCTGAAATAACTTTGAAAAATCGAGATTCATTATTTGGACTGTATAGAGTCTATCGACCGAGAAATGTCGTACATCCAAAACAAAGATCACGTATTGTCTTTTTTATTGTGTTAGTTTCAGTAACACCTGTATCTCACAAGAACTGTAACCAATTACCCGTGGAACAATACGCTTTATCGTAGTGCTTACATAGGTCTAATGATGATGCTACGGACGCAATGGCGTCCTTGTCTCTAGCAAATGTGTCACTATAGGCTCAGTACTTCATGTGCCATAAAGCAATTACGACGTGCTTAACTTTTAAGTGCTCATTATCCTTGCGTCAGTCAACTCACAAACCATACCACAGTAACTTAAGGCATCATTAAAGAGTTTTAGTACACCTTAAACACTAGCCACTACCTTGATCTGAAACTGAATAATTGTAACCGATTTAAACGTCCTTCGTGTTAATTAAATGGAGAAATATACATCTGAGACGTTACTCACGTGATAAATAGTGTGACAAATGCCATCACAATAAAAATAAATGCTACGCGATAAAATCAATGTGTCACATATTCCGCCACCCGTTCCCTTAAAGTATCATTAGACGTTGCTAAATGAAATGTTGAACTTGTCTTCCGAAAAGATGTATAAAAAAATTAGAATTGAAAATGATAAACAGTACATAAATCACCTTCGCGACAAGCAGATGTGCGCAAATTTTATTAGTTAATTAACTTGGTCAACAACCCGCGAGTGTTGGTGGAACCTCTCGAACGATACATACTAAGCCATTGTATCATACATAGGTAATACGGCCAGTTGCTATCCTCGGGGGCCTACAGTTTAATGTGGAACCCGAACCACGGAACCCCTGGCGTAGCTCGTATGCTCAAACATAACTCTTAAAAATTTTCTGCCCCCTTGTGGGATTTGAATCAGTGGTCGCACCAGAAACGTTTGAAAGCTGCCGCCTTAACCACAGAGCAAACAGACCGCTCTAACATGTCAGACAAGATGAAAATACTGTTTTGAATATGATGCTAGTCCGTATTATAGTTTTGCTTAGAATTTCCTTTCGATTTCAGAATAAAACTACTTTACAGGACCCATAGTTCATGAGTACATTTAGATCGCCATGATTATTTTTGTATAATATATTAACAAACTATAGTGACGTCACATACAATACAGTGGGAAAACATAGTTAGGGAGGTCAGTATTATAGTTTTGTTTAGAGTTTCCACTTAGTATGAGAAGAAAAATTCTTTACATAACTCACAGATCGAATCTTAACACCATTCTGAATATCCATATATGAAATTGAAAATCAAAACTCTACTTAAAGTTTTAACTTCATTGTGATGGGAATAAAATGTATTAAATATTTCATGGCATTTCAAGCTGTCTGGAAGCCTGCATCTGGAATGACGTTGGTATGCATAAGAGTGTTGAATCTTTCATTAGTTCTTCTTCAGTAAACACATCGAATCTGAAGTAAACGCAACATAATCTGTGTTTACATACTTCGACGCCTTAGTAGCTTGATAAGAATTTGAGTTATTTTTTGTTTACGTAAGGGTTACCTTACAAGTAGTTAATGAGGTGGATTTGCTTACTCATTAATTATTTCTCAAAAGATGTTATTGATCACAACATACATAAGTTTCAACGCATTAATGTTTTCTGCTTGTACATTTCTACTCGCTAGAAGAAAATCTATCAAAGTAACTGTACATCCAGGATTTAAAATTGCTTTAAAATGAATTTTACTTTGGAGACAGGTAAAAAATTCTTGTGTCTGAGCGGTAAGTCGCTCTTCACTTCATCAACTCGTTTATTCACTAACAGATTTTCGATTTAAAACAGCACATTCTGATGTTGGTAAAATGGAAATATTTACACAGAGGATCCGGTAATAATAAATGCCAGTTCAGAACAGTAACGGGTATCTTAACCAGTTAGAGTACATTATGCCAGAATAAAACACGTCAGGTGTTAGATAATGTAATAACATCAAAGTTGGCTACATGGCAACATGGTGCAGAACAGTGAAAGATGATATAGTCAAATGCTGATATGATGTTAATTTGTTCTCAGGGATTCATATAACACCCTGATTAAAATTCAAGCCAACATAGTTTTCTACACTGTGGTTTGTTTATCATCATGGTTTAAAATTATTTTATTTCTACTATTTTCATGGTAAACCATTCTAGCATAAACATCGAAACATAGCAACAAAAAACAAAAACACACACACATATCAGAGACATAGATAAAATATAATCCCACAATATCCTAACAGGAACTTTCACCAATTCCATATAAACAACAACTTGACTTTATACACTGAAGGATAAAATACTGTAGTTTCCTGAAGTAATTCAAGTTTAATTTGGCTGTCATTAACAAACATGTCAGAAAACAATGTTATCTTGATTGTCCTAGTGGGATCACACCAATTATTTAAAACCTGACGTTTCTACCATCATTCTGTGGCTTTCATCAGAGTACTGCCATGTCGCCGATAATAGGCAGCAGCAATCCCACCCACGGTAGTCCTCTAATGAAAGCCATACATGAAACGTCATGTATTAAAAAATTTATGCAGTTGCACCCGGACATCCAAGATAACATTAACAACAGTCAGTAACTCAACGCAATCAGAAAATAATTAACTTCAATATTTTCTGTTAAAATATGTGGCACAAAATCACAGTTGAAAATACATCCTGCTGTTGCATTTTTCAAACGAACCCCACCCAAAACAAAATTTATTTTCTGTCAGTGCTATTTTTTGTATCACAGTAATATTTCAGTTGAGTCGATACCCAACATAATGTGCCAATGATTTCTGAAGTATAGAAGTCAAATCGACTTCTTTAAATTCTTCCAGGTTTTTGATATTCATGGTGGTGGGAGATAATATCTTCTTCCCTTAAAAGTTAACATTACGTGCTTGTCCTTAATCTATAGTTCGTTAATATTTGTATAACAGGGAATCTTGATTACTAAGAGCCTTAGTAACTGTTGTCTTCTCTTAACGATATCCCTTTTCAGAGCCTTCAATCCATATTACGCTCACTAATTTATTCTATAAATATACATTACGGTAAACGCTATTTAGCTGACGGGTGGTACAATCTTGAAACAATGGTTATATACCGTGCTTAGGGAGAATGACAATATTACTACACAAGAGAAATTATGCTGAGTCGATGACACACTCTAATCTACTTAACGTCCAACATGGAGGATTTTCAGTAGACACAGCAGGTGTTCGTACCCCTTGAATATCAATACAAATTGTGGTAGAAACGTTGGAGAAAAGAGTAGCAGAAGGAATAATCGACACATGGACAAATTGTAACATTTCGTGAAGAATTTGAGAACACTCGCTTCGAAAACTTAAAAATCTCTTTCTCAGTCCGAGGATCACTAAAATGTTAAAATAAATCTGCTGATCACTAACTTAGATTTGCCTATTATTTTTAGCAACATGTATATTGTTAACTAATCCAACTGTTATCAGCAGATATCGCGGTTCCTTAAAGTCTACACCTACGGTAATGCCCTCACAAGACGGTCGTTAAATTAATCATTGAATGAAATCCGATGTCTTTGATGTTAGCTGTAAACATATTTTTTTATATATATAGTAACAATGCATGTCCTCATATCCAGGAAATACTAGGCATTTGCCTCGTCGTTGAAATATTGACTGCTTTAACAAAGTTTAGCTCAAAGCCTTATGGCTTATTCTCTTGTATAGCCCTACACACTAAGAGTTCTGTATCCATTCTATTATCCGCAAATCTAATATGCCCACAAATCTAGATAAAATATTTTATGACTAGTGCATTCTTCCTGTGCTAACATATTGCTCGGAGAAAACCAAAGATGGGACAAAGACATGCGCAGGGCATTCGTAGTTAACTGGCGGAGGATCACCCCAGATCTTTCTACCTGGAGAAGACAGCTGAACTCATGATTTTAAGAGGACACATCAGTTAATGATTGAGCTGGCGATAATGATATTAAATTAAGTATTTAATATTCTGCCTGCGGACCAGCTATCCCATCCTCACTGACCATAGTTTGAGAAATTCTGTCTGCAGCATTAGTACTGGATATCAAAATAAGCTTGAATTCCAAAGTCATATGAATTGGTCGAGAAGATGAAAGCGTCACGGTAGGGTTTGTGCAGTGAACCTTAGACACTACATCATCTAGTAATTATTTTTCAAAACCGTTAGTAACTTATTTAGTATACATGTGTATCATGAATCACTATCACTATTGTTGATAATGGAGAGAGCGATAGATTTAGAATGTGGACAAAACTTTAAGTCACAACGTTTCACCAGCAGGCTCAGCAGCAACTTCAGCAACTGTCTGTGACGCCGCCTCCGCCGCAGCTGTCGCCCGAGCAGCTGCAGCAGCTGGCGTTGCTGCGCTTCCTGAACCCGGGCGCCGCGGCGGCGCTCCCGCAGGTGGTGACCACCTCGAGGCCGGTGCTGCGGCTCGAGACGGTGTACGACTCGCACGTGGTGCCCGTGTTCGACGGCCAGAGCACCACGTACAGCACCATCAGGCGCCCCGTGGCCACCGTCAGCAGGACGGAGTTCGAGTTCGGCACCACGACGGTGGCGCCGCAGCCCCAGCCGCTCAACCCGCTGGCGCAGCTCAACCCTCTCAACCCACTGCAGCAGCCGCAGGTGGGTAAACACCGCGTACATGGTGGGGGTAATACAAAGTTGTGACACCCGTTCACGGAAAGTAGCCATTTACAGCCAGTGTTTGATCATAATTGCTTCATGAAGGAATGAAGCCATTCCCGGTCTATCAGCTGTGTGAAAAGTTCTCGAGCGTCCCACCGGGGGAGCGCGCCAATCTCAAGCGACGTTTCAGATCCACTCACCCACTTCATCTTCTGGAAAAGTGTCAGGTCCCTCCAGTACCAAACTAACCAATCCTGCATGTCTCAGAATATGAACTACTATCCTGTCTCTTCTTCCTGTAAGCCTCTTCAGCAAACTTCTTTTCTCAGTCATCATTGCTTCAATTTCTTATTGTAAAAACCACATATTTTAGCCACTGCATTTTAACAATAATCCTCCATCCCTTATTATCTTGCACTAACCACTTCATCTCAACATACCCCTTGCACCATACGTCCTCAATTATCTGCTTCATGTACTATAATCTCTGTCTTCCTCTACAGTTTTTAACTTCGACTGTTCCCTCCACTAACAAATTAACCAATCATGCATGTCTCAAAATATGACCAACCATCCTGTTTCTTCTGTCTGTAAGCTTCTTCCACAAACTTCTTTTCTCACACATCATTGCTTTAATTTCTTACAGTAAGAGTCTCTTATTTTAGCCACTGAATTTAACAATAACGCGAGGATAAATTTATAAATAAAATTATATGAATGATGCACAAGATTTTGTTTATAAAACTATGTGCACCAATGATTAAAAGCTAAAAGTTTTTGCAAGTTAACTGAAATGCTTGCAAAATTATTGCAGCAAATATCAACTAGTAAAACGTTTAACATAAATTCTACCAAAAACCCATAAATTGGTCCCTTATTTTATGCAACACTACGAAAAAAAAATACAATCATTGAATACAAACTGACTGAGAAGAACTCTTTCCAAATGTGTCGAAACTGATAATTTATAGTTTTATTCGCAATTCCCAGTAGCTTCGCCAATGAATACGGCACACCTTGCTACCGAAAAGAAGTGGTGCCCGCATAAAATACGACAATTTCATTATAATATTCGTAGTTTAAATAGCCTCTATGAATGCCATGTTACGTTGACAAAAAATATATTAACAAAATCCAAAGAGAGATGGGTTTCTCTTTAAAGTAGTGTGATGTTTGATGCCTATCTGCTCATGTGACATGCAGATTATCGTTTATTATTCCGTTAACGTAAATTCTTAATACACATCACAGTTTTTAAATTTTAAAACTATGAAAACACCATTTAAATTAGTTCTTTAGTCCGTACGTAATGTGTAGTGATGCAACCTAAGTTTGTGAAAGAGTAAAACGCTTCCTGCCTCTTTTGGTTTCAACTTTTCTTGGAAAATCATTCATAAAAAGGTCGGGAATGTTTACTAGGAACCTTGATGGGCAACGGGAGAATAGATTATAACCTAATAAGACATAATTTTCCTAAGAATGATGATATGTTCAGAAAATTAAACCTACTTAAACAAATAATCACTTAGACGAGATCAAATGAATTTAACGTCTGAGATACTGATCCCCCTAGATTTGATTCTTTTTGTAGTACCATCTCGAACAGAAACACGTTTTAAACTTACAAGAGATATAGACAATGACAACGCGCAATCGCATTCTTATATCATTTTATTGATAGAGAATTCAACTCAGTAAAATTTTTATATTAACTTTAAAATCTGGAAATTTGTATCTGTTTTCTTTCTTGGACCATGATGACTGACTTGTTACCCTATAAATAATAAATTTTTGAGTCCACTACGACTGCGGATCTTGGTATTAACTGGTTCCCAAACAAAGAAACCAGTAATCGGCAAAGATGTAGGATGACACATTCATCTAAGTTTATACAAAAAGAAAACGGAAACTATTCGCATGTTGATATTTAGATCTTTTACCTCACCTGCCTTATTAATTATGAATATCTATCGGATTTTTATCCATCTAGTACATCTATAGTAAAAACTTTGTTTTTGGCGTTTCGATTCATTAGATCATCATCGATGCCCTAGAACCAGTAATGTACATGTTTACACTATTTGCTATTTATTTTTTCTTATTACCCCTTTAACAAACCTTTGTCTCACCAGTTTAGTACTGTACAATCAATCCAACATCTATGTTTCTGCTTGAATAATTATTTTGTCTCTTCTCTTATATGTCCTTACCATTGTAACTTCTTTCTTAGAAATCATCATAATTTGTATTATCCCTCTTATTATTGGTTTCCTTATTCTAACTTCCACTCGCTCCATTGGCACAAATGTCCGACACCTGTCATGAGACGAAATTGCCCGAGTTTCGGTAATTTTCACCATTTGGGATTTGACCACCAGCAAGATAGGTGTGGTGTATTCCGTAGCTATATCTTAAATACCACACCTATCGGCAGTGCGATACGTATTAGGTCATACAGCAATTTTGATGCTCATTGGTTACATCGGGTTTTTAAATTTGATGACCTCCGTGGTGTCTTTTGGAAGAGGTTTCACCGTCTCATTTCCTTCCATTTTCACATATACAGCGCATTAGATTGAATAATGATCATCGCAGTCACCTACACACACACACACACAAAACACTCAAAGGCCCACGGAACAAGACTTGGTCACTCTGCTACCGAGTTTGGCTGAGTATATCTCGCACCTGGATCATTGTGGAACACAACTCTTTTTTTTTTTATACTTTATTCCATTTTTCATAGTCACTAGTCATCAATCACTATATATGTTACCACCAATTTCTGTCCTTATGGTTATGTTTCATCGCATTGTGTGGTTTTTTTTATTGCTTTGTTACTGTAAAGTGCATCTAATGACGTGTTTCAGCAGTTCGCGGTGACGTCAACGCCGATCGTTACGCAGACGCTGGTCACCGAGACAGACAGCAAGATCCTGAAGCTGACGTTCGGCGCCAAGACGGCCTACACGACGCTGACGTCGACGCGCGTCGTCCCGACGCTCCTCACTACCTACCTGACGGCGTCGGTGCCCGTCCAAGCCACGGCGCCTCCCGCGGCGGCGTTCCCGGGTTTCTTCCCGTCGCCCTACGGACAGTTCCCCTTCGTCGGCTGAGATATCACTCACCAGACGCCCTCACAGTAGAGACGATATTACTGCGAGTGAGTGAAGCGATACGGGGAAACACTTGTCACCTGCAAGTGCGTTCGGATTAAGCCTTTTCCCTCTAAAGAAAAACACTTTGCGGTACTCAATATGTGCCACATTACTATCAACAACGTAGTTGATACTCGTTGTGCGGAAACCAAATCTAATTTAAGTCTAAGACGAAAGAAGAGTAGAACTTGAATTTAAGACTTGGCCGTTTGAGGTCTCAATCTCTCAACAAAACGAAGTGACTCCTAAAGATGTACAATAATCGTATTGTTCGACATTGTACCCTAGAAAATATGAATGTCACTGCAGATAATTGAGAAGTGGATTGTGAAGAGTGAGAGAAAAAAATAGTCTTCCAAACATTCCCAGTATTTCAAAACAGCAGTGAAAAGTAATGACATTTATTTCTAGGGGTAGGTAGTGACTTGCTGCAATGTTATTACAACAAAACAAGTGGCACAAATGTCTATCCAGACAGATTTACTTCCAAAGAAAACTATTACATTTAATAATCAATTTCACTATTTCAAAAAAAAGTCTCATTAATTATTCATCGTGTCATCATCACTGTATTGTTTAGTGAAGTAGTGGTTGCGGGTAATCACTAGAACTAGGATACGTGTGATTATAAGCGAAACATACCTGGTACGACAAACTACTGCATGTTATCAAAAGCTCTTAACTATTTAAGATCACCAGCATTTATGTTCACTTAGAACCATTATACCATGCAGACATAAATCCATGACGTTAGAATAACACATTTATCAGTAATGTAGCTAATCATTCACATCTCATGTAAACTGAAATGCTACACTTTTACAACATAGGATAGCATGAATGAGAATTCATTTGAAAATTAGTCGTATTTTTCGACGAGAGTATGGGCAAATTTCTTCAAACACAGATGATTATTAATTAATTACTTCTATTTCTGATTCACTTTACTCGAACTCATTAACTGTCCGTGCAAAGAATTTTTATAAAGCGATTCCAGATTTGTGTAGGCAAGGGTGCTAGATGTTAAGAACGTAATGCGTGACGTAGAACAATCTGGTTGTAACCGGTGAATGTATAGCAGTGTAATTGCCATAGGAGCGCACGAAAATAGATGAGAATAGTTTGCTAGTCGTCAGTGAGGCATGTCTCTATGGAAAATTGTTTTTCATCTTTTTCTGTTATCACCTGTCTTTGTGGCTTTCGTGGTTACAGAATTTAAAATCAAAACTATTCTTCAGACCATCAAAAGATCGCAACTGATGTTCATCAAGGAATGAATTAAATGTGGAAACAGATCTGTGTTTCTAAAACAATGTTTCTTACCAGAACTACGCAATTTCATTTGAAGTACCAATACAGAAAAACACTTTTTGTAAGTTGAAATATGGCCAAAAAAGGGAAATGATTTGGTGATATCTCGGAAGAAAGGTAACACTATTACAAAATTTTTAATCTTTTATGTATTTTTGTTACAATAGTCGTCCACGGGACTAACCGATTACAGATTTAAAGTTTCCATTAGTTAGGTGGTTAAAATTTTATCGTCTGTGTATTAGCGAACCATATCATTCGCTAAAGCGCAGAAAACAGGGAGGGAAAGTGTTAAAATTAGGTGTGTACTTCATTCAGCTCTTCGAGTATCGAAATATGGATACCGTTTCATTTTTGACGCTTGGTTAAACGGGAAGGACATGCAGCGGCGTGCAAAAATGATCCCAATCATAGTGTTCACCTTGAAAACCGATACCGACGTAACAAAACTGGGTGGTCCCTCCCAGATTTCGCGCAGGGAAAGTAGAACAATAGGTCATTCAGCAGCTATTGTGTATTTTCGTTGCGACCTTTTCACTTGCCGTCATAACGCCACCTGCTAGCTGATACCATCGTCGAACAATCGGCGTACTCTGTGGACCAGCAAGAAAGCGAGTCGCCGCTCGGATTTCCCTAAATTGCGTTAGCGCTTTTTCGTGTTTGCGAGGTGGCAGCACAATGGTCTGCAGCCAGGGGTCACACCGCTAAAGAGCCAGCGAGAACGGTCTCACAAAAAAATACGTCGCCGCCTCGGGCGCCACGTGACGCGAGCACAATGGACGGCGACGTGCTAACTGCGACCCATTGTGCCGCAGCCAGAATAGGCCACTGTGCGCTAGTTGGCGGCCAACACCTGCCTCCGTCAATCCTTACGCTCTCCTGGGAAATCGCTCTCTCTGCTACCTCGTATTTCTTAGTAGTAGAGGTCCCTTCAGTGGAACCTAAGAACTGTAGCTGCCCTGGTGTGTTCAGTTCTTCAAATGGAGGGACAGAAACCATAATCGTAATAGAAAGTAGATTAGTGTTTCTCCATCCACTTTAGTAAAATGTGTTATGCCTGGAGAGTGGACGTGACTTCAATAATTCGGCAACCCTCGGCTAGTCCGAAGTATTAGTTATAAAGGCCGCCACCGCAGCACTCCTTG
Organism: Vandiemenella viatica; assembly: GCA_031002005.1. Classification (NCBI taxonomy): domain Eukaryota; kingdom Metazoa; phylum Arthropoda; class Insecta; order Orthoptera; family Morabidae; genus Vandiemenella; species Vandiemenella viatica. Next base: position 126,838,029 of record JARYHS010012519.1, on the reverse strand, counting down.
GCTTACCAGGAAATTTCAGATAAATATCTGTTTTTGAAACATTTAAAAGGAAGTTTAAATTTCAAATAAATAATTAAATTTCATTGTATTGGAAGTTACATTGTTAAAAGGTAATGTAACTGCGATTCAAGCTAAAAGACAATTGTCTGATTTAGAAGTAACTGCACAAAAATACTAAGGTAGAGATTAAAAATTATAGGATGAAAAAATTACAGTGAGCGTTCATTTAAATTTACACGCTGCTTTTTATTTGTTTATGATGACTAGATGCAGGAATTCACATAAAAAGAAGGTCACCCAAAGTTTACGTTATATTCTCAATATAATTTACGAGAACCACGCCACAACATAACCTAAAAGTTTTTAATTTTTTTTTTTTTTTTTTTTTTTTTTTTTTTTTTTTTTTTTTTTTGACGGATGATAAGAAAAACGGAAGATTATTAACAATTTAGTTTAAACTTACACAAAACGTAGGTAATGAAATATATCAATCAAATAAGTAACAATTATTCGTTTGTTGATATCATACTTTGCTTAGAAACTTCCATCATTTAAAATCAAATACAGCGATTTAAAAACATAATAGCCAAATACTCCAAGAATCTAATCAGGGAAAGTTTAGTCACATCTAAAAAAAATTAACAAAAAAGATAATAATTAATCGTTCATTTGTTTTCGCCAGAAATATTTAAAAAAAAAAATTCCTACTGTCACCATAGGTTATTCCGTCATTTTTAAAGGGCGTTTAAAGTAGTAAACAATAGAAGAGGAAAATGATTAGAACCGCCAGGTTTCTAAGCACAGTGGTAAAAAATGTCTGACATTTTCTTCCAATTTAGACTTGCTAGAAAAGATCGTCTTTCATGTGTAGACACATTATTATGAATCAAAATGATCAATTCCACTAAAATCTTCCTAATTAAAGACCTCATGTTTTTTTCTTTTCAGTTTGGCCTACTCTGGACCATGGGAAACAACAGGTTTTGCCTATTATTGTTCTCCCAGAATTTTCAATCTTCCTAATTTTTCCGTATCTTTTCTCATCTCCTCAACCCATTTTGTTGTCACCTTTATTTTAGTGATGTGGTTGAAAATTTTTTGGTGGACCTGCTCTTACTTCTTATCATAAGGTGTCAATAAAATTTCAGCCTTCTGTTGGGTATTGTGTATTTTCTCTGCATACCTATACAGTTCTTCATTTTTACCTTGCACGAAGTACCGTCTTTTCCCATCACTCGTACCATGATTTTTCTATCAGATTTCACTTAGCGTTTATTTATTTTTTAAGTGCTTTCTTCAGTTTTAAATCATTATTTCCCATTTTCAAATACAATACAAACATCTTCTTTAGAAAAATCATGCATTTATCTCACATTATGATTATCATTATTTCGTTCTCTTATTTTTATAATGCTTTCACCTTGATAACTTCTTTATAGAAATACGTTTCTTCGATGTCTGTTTGACATTTTTCATTTAACATTCTTCTGCAAGTCAGAAAGTTCCTAAGAATTTTATTTTTGTGTGCTTCAGTCTCCTTGTTTCTGTAGTACACAGACGTAATTCTTTGTTGGATGAGTTTTCAGTATTTTGGTGAGCAGACTGACTTGCAGTTAGAAATACTTTTATGATTTTCTATTCTGCAGAACTTTATTGTAATTTATTACGCTTGATAAATACTAAAAAAATGTCAGATTACATATCTTGAGCAACACCTGTGTTGATATCAGACAGGTACCAACTCAAATAATCTACAAAATGAATAAGAACGTTTTTATGTATGATCTTAAGAGCGTTAGAAATTTCTCATTTTCTTAATAAAAAGAAAAAATGTTACCTCTCTTTATTCAGTTGGCAACGATTTCAACTTTTTTACAGTGGGTTTATTTATTTGCAATGGCTATATGTGCTTCTAATGAAAGAAATTCGACTAAATTAGTAAAAAAACACTTTCCACAAAAAGTTGACAGATAAAGTTCCGAACATACTAACCCTGAATAACTCAAATTCAGTGTTACGTACGAAGCATTTAGGCGCAGCTCATAAAAAATCACCTAATGTTCTTTTTAATTGAAGGAGACCAGATGCTTTTCAATCAAGTTGGGACATTTGATGCCAGAAAGGAAACAGTAACTTATGAGGTAGTTACCCCGTCACTGATGTGTGTGACGAGTCTGGATGTCTCAAGAGTTAGAGCGGATGCCTGCAGCCCCACCTGTCTGCGCACTAAAACGCGCCTGCAGTAAAACGCGGGAGTAATGAGTCTGCCTCCCTTCTCACACAGCCTCCCGTAGGGTCGCAGATGGCGAATTGAGGACGGACACCACCCCCGAGCGTAAAACGAGTCTTGGTGGCGCGAAGGGAGGGGGGAATCGACGCCTCGCATCCGCCGGTAATGAGCCAATACGGCGCCGTTCCCTCCCCAGGCCGCCTCGGATTGGGTTACCAATTATTGGAACCGGGGGGGCAAAGAAACACACGTGCAGCTTTTTTTCCCCGCAGCGCTCCTACAGGCCGAAATAACGGCGGAAACAATCGATTCCGTCTCAGCGGATAACGGAAAGATTGCTTCATCATGGGAACTAGTGATCAGAGAGTCTGCTTCGAAATAGATCTATCCGCAAGTGGTCGCAAGTGTTGCTTTTCACTTTTGCGGCACACAGAACGAAGAATTGTTATTCGCTAAGTGCGTCAAAGTTATCTTAGCGCATTATCCATCGATTGATAAAAACCTTCAATATTGTTATACTATTTCGGAAATTGTAAAACGGTGACACGGTCCTCTCTTTAATAAACGCAGTTAAATCCGTCGTCATTGACAGCATTAGCAGTAGAAATTCAGTTATTCTAATACGGCAGTATGGAAATTAGGAACACTTCGAAATATCTCAATGAAAAATGGTTTTCTGTTGTATGATACAATCAGAACATAGGGCAGAGATTTCAAGTGGTTCAGTTGCATCCTTTTTGAAAAATTTGTGCCGTGTTTCAACATTACAAAGTAGCAATGCATTGGCATGTTCTGAACGTACCAAGCATGGGCCTTTTCCTTACCAGGAAATCTGGCTGCGACGTAAATATGACAGTAATTTCCAATACAATATCGCATCTAGGCACTGACCCAAACGATATATTTTGCTTCTCCGAACCTCCTCCTTATTTTCCCACTGATCGGCAAAAATTAAAATCATGCAGGGTGACACCCTTATTTCATAATAATCTGATTACAATTTCTCCTATCCCGTGCCAGGGCTAGTAGAAGCAAATTATTCAGTTAATCATTAGATTTCCTCATAATATATCAGGCCTCGTGACTTGAATAAACATGAAAGAAGAAATATAATATTTATTAGAAATGTTGGTGCCGTGGGAAATATGGCATTAAATTATTCTAGCACCTAGAGTGGCGAAATGACTTTGAATATCAAAGTTTTTTTTACATGTTACAGGTTCCTTTCATCCGCGTAGAATATTGAACAATCATTTTCGGAAGGAATAATTAGAAGAGTCATAAGAATTTTTAAAGAATTCACTGTAATTCTTTCCTAATTTTTACTTTTTTGCATGTGGGCGTGGTGTTAAAACGCGATAAAATTCCTAACGGGACTGCTTTCTTTGTGGTTCGCTCATGCTATCTCTCGTAATTGTGGTTCAATAGTTCCATTGTTCTTTCTCGTCGGCATAAAGAGGGCGTTGTGGTCACGCGTCTCTTATCTTTTTCTTCTACAATGCCCGCAAAAGTACCCTGAAGAGAGTGGAAAAACGGGGGACAATTAATTAAAACCAAGGACGCCGATGGAGCTAGCGGAAACGTCCCATCACGTAGTCGGCCAGAAGGTCTACAAAAGGAGAAGCGAGACAACAGACGACCGCACTTCTTAAAAGGACTTTAGTCTGCGGTCGGTGGTGACGTCGTGGGCTCTAATGACGGTCAGGCGTCAAGGACTTTGCCGCTCTCTCTTTGTTTTGCTGGATTTTCGCGGAAGCAGAACTGTTAACACAAAGCCTACGGCCTTAAACATCAAAGAGAATTTTGCCCTTGCCCTTGTTGTCAAAGCTTCCAACACTTCATCTCATCATCATATTTATTACAATCCCGACTTTATTTAAGATCGACAAAAGTCATCTCTGATTCCCATCATCAGTGCTAATGAGTTATGTTACCCACGTGTAATTACGTATTAGAACATATCCTGTAAATATAACGGTGTATGCAAGTGTATATGCATTGTGTGTGTGTTTGTGTGTCTGGTTTGTAAATATATCTGTAGTTGTATTATTGTCTCGCACAAAGTGCCTTACCATGTATTTTTGTAACAAAGAAACAATAAACCAGTATTAGCCTAAACGTGTTATTTTCTTGTTTGTCATCCCTTAAGACTAAACTAATAGCAAAGTAAATTTTTTTTCTTTTTTTTTGTAAATGCTGTGAAATTGTACACAGCATTTTGCATATATAAAACTATCTGCATCGGTGATTGCAAATTCTTACAAGTTAACTGAAATACTACAAAGACAATTACAGCAAAATTAATTTAAAAACCATTACCCTGAGAATAAAATCAGTAACAGCTAAAAACTTTTTTTAGTGGTCATCAGTTATCAAGAATGTGAAGTGGTTACTGATCACATAAATTGGAGAGATTTCTGTCATTAGAGTGAAATAGGAAGTACCAGCAAGGTGAACTGGATCTAGGAGCTAAAAATGAAATGGCTTGCTACCTCGTAGTACAAAGTGGCTCGTTTCGATTTTTTTTTAAACTAAACGAGATCAGAGTAAATTTTTTATAAGATATTTAGCTCTTATAATAATCAATCTAAGTATCTCAATTGCAAAAAAAAAAAAAAAAAAAAAATTAACTTCCTGTTTTACAAAAGGCAAATTAATAGGTCTCAGCAATACAACAAGTACAGATTTAGGATTCCTAACACGCGAAAAAATCGAGTTTTTATTAAAAATGATTAATTTTTGTATGTCAGAAGATAAAATTAATGAGATTACAACAGTTGTTTGAGAACACTTAATAACTGTGTCCAGACAAGCTCGATAAACTACACCACCTTCTCTTGCAATTCGATGAAAAGGGTCAAAACAATGTATAGGGTTAACGGTGATTGGAAACAGTTAATATCATCTGAGTAGATTTTGCAAGAAAAAATACAACTTTATCAATAACTAGAAGTGGTTTCTTACGTACACACAAGTAACTGTATAGCTAGAAAAGTACCATTCCTGAAAACCTTGTGAAGTAATTATACACTTTGCAACTTTAATAAATCAAAACAAAACAGCGTTTCTGGAACGATTAAAATATAAATCAGGTTCCGTTAATTGGAATCACTATTTTTTCAGTAAACAAAGGCTTATTCGATGTTTAGATCCTTTGTAACTTCCTGTTCACTTGAAAAGTGAAATGTAATTCGCTTTGTATCTCTTAGTACCAATGTTTTTTTAGGTGAAATTCAAAATCTAGCTTGCTGTTATACTCAGTAGATGATATCACTTAAAATACGTTGTTGTAATAAGGACTGTAAATTGACAAAGTTTAAAATAGCAATGACCAAAAGACAGTGGAAGCAGGGAGAGGGTATCTGCTTTGTTGTGGCGTCTTTGCGGTATCGAGCTAGCTCCTTAATTGATCTGCGAAGTTTTCCCGTTAGTTCCTTCATTCAGACCTATCTGTAAGCATTACACCACCCAGACAGACAACGAACTTGCACAGATACCAATGCGGGTATTCGTTTAGAAAAAACACTGGTGTAAGAAAAGTGAAACAAAATTGATTTTTAAACATTGTTTATGCCACAACATGTGAAAAAAACTTAATAATGTTGATGCCCGACAGTATTTTTTTCTTATTCTCGTGGATTTCAACTTACATGGTTACATTTTTACTTCATTTGGTGAAACAGTCAATATTAATTTAGCAAACGACACTTATAATTCCACTGAATAAAATTTGTACTCATCAGAAATCTTATTGGTTTTCATCAGGTCATAAAGCATTTCAACTGTAATCTACATTTAAATGAGTTTGATTGTGCAAGTACCTTATCATTTCAAGAATTTTTTTTGTTAATAACAAACAGACACAAACCCACGATTGCTCCTTGGCATTTTTAATCCTTTCTCTACAGCTATGATGGCTTTCACAAACATATGACAACAACAAAAAAAGCTCGTGACTATTGTATATTCTGTCTCATTTTTTTTTTTAACTGAAATTCTTTCTTGATAGCATGTTTCAGTCCATATTTGTCTCTCGTAACCAACAGCTGTTACAAACTTCATTCTATCAATTGCCGCTATAATGTCCTACAATCAACGAAGATAGCCTTCGCTAACGGTATTCGGTCATGTAAACATACATATGATAAGATTTGAATTCATCGATAAACTGCTTGACAGTGCAGAGGTTTTGGAAGCGCCATCGTACGGGAGACTGGAAGGTAGCGGTTGCTGGATCCAGTCTCACTCCAGAGGTACCAGACAAACTAAATATGGTTTTTAGGCGGTTCTGGTTTGTCATTTTGAATTCAGGTTGGAACCCACATTTCCCATAATAATAAAAATGCTTGTACACAGTTCGCAGACAAATGAAAAAAATCAGATTGTGTAGGTATTAATGACTCTGACACTCGAATTAAACAAAATGTTACTTCAAGAGTTTCTGTCGCGTGTGGTGAACACATCGACTTCAAAGTTAATATGAGAGTCGCCAGTTAAGTATTATTTTTTCCATTGTTATAAATCATTTTATGTTATGTTATACTATATAACTATACGTAATTTATTATGAAATTTGCACTGTTTCATTTGTAAATAAACTTAAAAAATACAATATATTATGGTGAAATTTAATCTTATATTGTTGAAATATGTAATCTTGGCCTAGTAACTTTTCATTCATCCTCGTAAACAAGACATCTTGCTGAAATAAAAGTGTAATATACCATGACCTTCAAACAAAACGTAGTGATCTACGTTGACAAGTCATACCTGGATTATTGGGTTAAGTTAGTCATTCGCGACAAGTAGAACATTGATCGGAACTCTGCCACCTATCGGCTGAACAATCCTTCGGTATATCACAGCCAATTGATTTTGTTTGCAGTTAATAATAACAAAAATTAACTGCTTCGTAATGTGATACTCTCGAACAAAAATTACTTCTTTCATTCCATCTTGGTGAACATACTTGCGGGTAACGTATGAGTCAAGAAGGGATACTTTTTCTGATTCCCGCCATACCCATAGTTACGATAAATACGAACCAAGTAATCACTATTGTGTACTCAAAAACAAACACATTGTGCAGGACTTACAGCATCTACCTTTACTAAAATCTGATTATGAGTCATGACAGTAAATGCAGTCTACATCTCTGTTGTAACTCTCAGACTGTTCTTGCGTTGGATGATTTTAATCGCCAGTTTTCATTTCTTTTCGTTAACTGGTTTTAGTTCGTTGTCTTACAAGAGTGTTGTAAATTAATAGCGTTTGGCCCAAGTAAAAGAATACTTTAAAATATATACAAAAGTAGATAATCATGAGAGACATGCATCAGTTAAAAACATTGTGAGACAAGGTTGTAGTCTATCTCCATTAATATTCAACTTGTATATAGAAGAAGCAATAAAGGAAGTGTTCATGGAGAAAAAAATCAGCACGGAGCGGACTGGTAGCTCAGTGGTTAAGGCGCTTGTTTTCAAAACGTTCACTGCTCCAGTCCTAGGATCGAATCCCGGTAGGTGCAGGAATTTATGATAGTTGTGTTTGATCACATGAGCTACAGCATGGCGCTCCATGGTTCGGATTCCACGTTAAACTGTATATCCCAGAGGAAAGGAACTGGCCGTCCTACTTCAGATACAATGGCTTTGTATGCCTCCTTCGGGAGGATCCAACCAACCGTCGGGTTATGGAGAAAGTTAAAAAAAAAATCTGATGACATTGTTCTGTTAGCAGAATGGTCTGAGGATATTGAGAAGTTAAAATGTAGCAGAGGTGACAGCAATAATAGTAGAATAAATATAAAAATAGGATCGAATGCCATAGGAGAAGTACGTGAATTCTGCTACTAAAGAAGTAAAACTATTTTAACTGGCGGCTGAAGCAGTAATGACGTTACAACCAGAAGCCTTCATGAAAAAGAGAAATATTTTAGTTTCAGAGGTTGATCTATGACTCAGAAATAACTTTTTTTTTCATTTTATGTGTGGAGTACAGCAATTTATGATAACGAAGTATTGCCTTTATGAATATCAGAAAGTAGGAAAATTGGAGCATTTGAAATATGGTGCTATAGAAGAATGCTGAAAATCGATTGAGGAGATAAAGTACAAAAATAACGTGTTTTGGAAATGATGGGTGAGGAAAAGGTTTGTGGAAGAGTCTATCAGAAGGACGAGTTGGGATGGTGGGTAATATTCTGAGACATTGATTAATTTGTTAGAGGAAGGAACAATGAAAGGTAAGAACTGTAGAGAAAGACAGAGATTAGAAAATGTGAAGCATATAATTGAGCTGATTGAGAAAAAAAGAGTGTTTAAAGTATTATCGAAACATTGGCGGAGCCTCTATAGTGCAGTAAACAGCATCCACAGAAACAATAAATATGATGGCTGTATTGAGATTCTTCCAGCGGCTGAGAGTTTAGTTTAAATCTTCCCCTAATCTTACACAGCTACAGGAAGCATACGCATCATAGCTTGCACATAATATCAGAAAAGTCTCTACATTTATTACTTAAATGGAGCAAGAAATACCGACCGATCCTGGCTGAAAAACTAACCTGGCAGGATGACACGACTGATTTCCACAAGCACACGGTTACGGGTCAATGGCAACCTAATCCAGGAATTGCAACCGCCGGATATGATTCATAATACCCATTTTACATGATTTATGTCGCCAAAATAGTCACAGCTGCCAACTGCTAAAGACAAAATCATACAATTATTTATATAAGATTTTTTTTTTTTTTTTGTCACAAGCCATTATCTCCCTTCAAACCAAACCTAAATCGAAAAATGAGGTATAATTTTAAAGATTAAGGGGGTAGGTACACCTAACACATACAAATACTTGATAAAGTTGAGATGTCATTTTCTCCAAACCTATTTAAATTTTTATTAATAATTTTTTTTGTCAAGAAATTAAATTTTTTGCTTTTTTTTGCTTAAATATAAAGGCATATTTTTCATTTGGGAAAAGCTGCATTAACAATAATGTTTCACACTGTAGTACTTAGTATGTAAAACATGTCCTGCAAATTTGAAAAAGATCTATGCATATGAAAAAAAGTTATCTTTAAAACCATTTGATGAATTGCTGTTTTGAGATATTTAAGGTTAAAGATTTGGATCACCTTCAAGTGCAGTAAGATTTAAATGGCTGTCAATCGTGCAGGGCATTGCTTAATCACACATAATTCCCACACTGTTAAAGATATTGAAATAGTTTTTTCACTAAAATGAAGCCAAAATTATAAACTGTTTTTTTTATTAATAATAAAAACAAAATCATTTTTTTTTTTTTTTTTTTTTTTTTTTTTTTTTTTTTTTTTTTTTTTTTTTTTTTTTTTTTTTTTTTTTTGGAAACCTGATAAGTGTACCTACCCCGTTAAGGTATCCGATTTTATCCCATTATATTTAAAGAAAGTAATTATTTTCAAATAATGGCAAAAATGTTAAATTTCTAAAACGTGGTTTTTGTATCACTAGCCATTTACCTCCCTGGATACCTAACCGAAATCGATAAATGAAGTATCATTATAAAGATTTAGATTTTCGCTTTGTTCAAATCATATTTTAAGAAAGGAATTTTCGGAATTCGACCCTTAAAGGGCAAAAATAACAATATTTCTACAACGCTTTTTTGTGTGACGAGCCATTTATTTCCCTTAATATCTAACCGGTATAGGTAAATGAGGTATCATTTTAAAGATTAAGGTGTCTTGTTTTGGTCACATTTTATCATAAAAAAGAATTTTTTTTGGAATTGGAACCTCACTGGTCAAAGTATCATCATTTCTATAGTTTTCTTGTTACGAGCCATTTATCTCCCGTGACATCTAACCGAAATCGATAAACGAGGTATCATTTAAAAGATTAAGATCTCCAATCAGCGAACATTATAAATTAAGAACGAAATTTTTCAGAATTTGACCCTTAAGGGCAAAAGTAATAACTGTGAATGTCATACGTATGAGAAAGTTCAGAGCCAGGCCGCTAGGTAGCAGTAACACATACCACAGAGATATTAAACTGCTTCTATGGCGTCGACTTTTGTTAGGTACTACCTATTGCAATAAAAAAAATGAGGTGGTTCTTCCTTAATCCTATTACAAACCACCAATCTTACTGTTAATCGTATTCGCGATATTTTCGCAAGGGTCATCTAGTAGTAAATAATTCAAGGATTCATGCTAATATTGTTATCGGGCTTTCCTATGGTAATGCCACTTGTTGTTTATGTCAGCGTCACGCTTGGGGAGTTACCATTCAGAAAACGCTCTTCTAGCTCCTGATGTACCACTTCAAGCTGTTCCCCACTCACTCTGACCTAGCTGAGTACTGCGTCCGCACCCTGTATTCAGCACAGCAGCCTAACCGTTTCGGTCTTTGTTCTCCCCCCTCTCCACGTGCTCTGTGTCGCTGTTGACTGTGAATTGTTCGCGCAGAGCACGTCGATCACAGAACGTATCGGCCCTTTGACGACTCGGTCCCTTATCTACTGTGTGCCAGCACGTCGCAACCCGAGGGTGCCTCTAATGCAAAGGGCGCTCCGAATCTCGTTCAAGGACCCCCCGGGCACTTCAGGAGCGCCATGCCAGGCGAACTAAATACAGCCCCGGGCTGCCAGGTACGGCGAAATTGCCAATCTCATTTAGCGGAGGCGGGGTGGAATGAAGTCTCCAGATGGCAAGTGACATAGGGATGTCAGGCTCAATAATCACACAGCATAGATCCGACCTTCAGTATATTTGTTTACGTTTAGTTCACGGTCGCCAATTACTAATTTATATATATATATATTATGTGATTAAACTGGAGGCTGGCTAATAACTTTTTGAACCAAGCAGCTTTGTACGTAGACTCATCTTCAGTACTGAAAAATGCTTGCTAGTAGTGAAAACTTTATGAAACTGTGTCGAAACAGTGAAGAAGTATATTAATATCTCTGTTATATTGGCTACTGCTATCTAGCGGTTTGGTTCTGAACTGTCTCACACACGCAACTTTCACAGTTATTACTTTTCCATTTAAGGGTTTTCATTCCGAAAAATTCTTTTCTTAAAATATGATTCGACCAAAGCGGAGACCTTAATCTTTAAAATAATATCTCATTTCTAGATTTTTTTTTAGATATCAAGGCAGATAAATAGCTCATGCCAAATATATATACATATATACGTTTTGGAAAAAATTATAATTTTTCCCTTTACTGGTTGAATTCTAACAAATTCTTCTCTTAAAATATGATGTGACCATGGCGGAGACCTTAATATTTAAAATGATACTTCATTTATCTATATCGGTTAGATAACAAAGGAGATAAAATGCTCGTGACACAAAAATCCGTTGTACAAATATTGATACCTTTGCCATTTAAGGGTCGAATTCCGAAAAATTCCTTTCTTAATATATAATTTGACCATGGCGGAGTCCTTATTCTCTAAAATTATACCTCATTTTTGCATATCGTTTAGGTATCAACGAAGATAAATTGCTCGTGATACATAAATGCGTTGTAAAAATATTGATACTTTTGCCCTTTAAGGGTTGAATTCCGAAAAATTCCTTTCTTATAATATGATTTGACCAAAGCGGAGTCTTTAATCTTTTAAAAAATATCTCATTTCTCGATTTCAGTTAGATATCAAGGCATATAAGAAGCTTGCGCCAAAAAAAAAAAAGGTTATGGAAATAATGACAAATAATTTTGCCCTTTTAGGGTTGAATTCCGAAAAATTCCTTTCTTAAAATGTGATTTTACCAAGGCAGAGACCTCAATTTTAAAAACGATACTTCATTTATCTATATCGGTTAGATACCAAGGGAGATAACTGGCTCGTGACACAAAAACGCATTATAGAAATATTGATACTTCTGCCCTTTTAAGGGTAGAGTTCCAAAAAATTCCTGTCTTCATATGTGATGTCACCAAAGGGGAGATCTTAAGCTTTTAAATGAGGCATCATTTAACGATTCTAGTTGGGTACCCAGGGAGATAAATGACTCAAGACAGAAAAAACAGCATTTTAGAAATATTTATATTGTTGCCTTTAAGGGTCGAATTTGAAAAATTCCTATCTTAAAATAAGATTTGATCGAAGCTGATACCTTAACCTTTAAAATGGTACCTCATTTATTGATTTCGGTTGGCTATGAAGGGAGACAATGGCTTGTGGCAAAAAAAATAAAAAAATAAATAAAAAAACGCCTTATAGAAACTACACATATATGATTTCTTAGTAGTATAGAAGAATCTGCAAATCTGAACAGCATTAAAACCAAGTATTCTACTCCATTTTGGTTCCACATCATATTTGTTTAACTACAACTGATTATTTGTGCCACAACAGAAAACACAAATTTTAATTTAATTTAAATGCGATGATTTGCATGCTCCGGTGTCAATTTTCATAGAGATCTATTTATTCCTTTCTAATTATTCTTATTATTTTTTGATATCTTATATTCCTTGAATATAAACTTGAATGTAAATTCGCCTACCCATCTATTTTTGGTCTTTAAAAATTTAAATTTTATATTCTTTCAGTGTTGTTGGTAAAATACTCATCGATTCCCTTAGCAATATACTTAATCATTGTTTATTAAATTTAATTCGTCGATAGTAATAACTTCGTGAAATTCTTGTTTAATGGTGCAGTAGAAGCCCATAAGGCGCCGTAAACACAATTTCTACTGAAGCTGTATATTCAACTGTATGAAGCCTAACCTAATATCACTTTGGAGAAAGTAACTGTTACCTAACTCGAGATGCGATTCCAAGTGTAATGATATTTAACTTACACTGAAATTGCCTGCTCACTATTTGACACTGAACTGTGCAGAGGATGCAGCACTATAAAATTAATAACTATTAATGAGTATAATTCTTGATATTTGCTTGCCACTAGATTCGTGGTAAAGATATGTGCACATAATTAGGCAGTTAATATAGTCTAAATTTTGTTTTCATTGCGCTATGGAAACTTTTAAAAATAGATCTTCGTGTTTGTTGTTGACATAAGGAAGCATTAGAGAAGTATTACTGAAATCATATTACTTCATCTGATGACTATAATGGTGCAAATAACATAATTCATAAATTTGGCAAAAATCAGTACGTTTACTCCTGATTCACATTTCACCTCACGTAACAACCCTGTTTGAAACATGACTACATTACTGATATGCTAGAACATTCCATAATAACTGCGCCTATACCAGGTAAAATTTCATTTTTTATTTAGTTTCCTCTGTATGCGAGAGCCCAGATCATAGAATCTAATTTAAGACATTATTTTAGATGGAAATATGTACTTATATCTTATGTAATTAAATACCCATTAAGACCGTAAAATATGATGGGCTCATTGCTAGCTTAACTATATAGAATTCTTTTTAAATAAAGCTCATAACTTTGATTTTTAATGATACAACACTCTACGTGTTTCGGTTCCATCTCGTATTATTGCTCAATAATATTTAATCAAAATACGTTTTTTCTTTATGGTTGGTTTTAAATTTTAATTTAAAAGAATCACCAATAAAATCGTAAATACAAAACTTAAATTCTTCATTTATTATTATAACCACATCCATGGAGAGAGAATATAAAGAAAATATCTACATCAATCGAATATAAATCAATAAAACCAACTAATATTTACTATATGGATTTAAACGAAATACATGCTTTTATTTGTGGTTGGTTTGCAATTTAAAACAAACTGTTTTACTACAGAAACAAATAAAAAATAGCCTTCATTTGTGGGTTGCTGTAATAGCGCTAACTATGGAAATAGAGCGAAAACATTTCTGGCTGTTACTGGACCGTCGAAGTCGCCGTGACGTGCTGAAACAGCCATAAAGACACGACGACCAAACTTTCTTGTATTAGTAATGATATAATAATTTAATGAAAAATTAATGCAGGGCAATTAAATTTATTTGAAAGCAGCAACAGATAAATACTAGTGCAAAAACTATTTTCACTGCATTGCTACCGTATTAATACTATTGGTAACACTTCCATTACCAGCACCAATGTTACAGTCACAATTTTATCTTCCACTAGAGCTTATTCATTCACATCGTCAAATCCCATCGAGAAGTGGACTCGTCTGAAACCGGCCGCATAGTGAGTCCTCCAGGCCATCAAGAGTTGACCTTCTGGAATATCGATGGCCCTCGCGGTCAATGATAGGACGCAGAAGTTGGTCGTCTGACGTTTGATGTTGCTAGTTAACGCACAAAAATTCCAGCATTCAATCTTGTCGAAGGTCAAACTTTCAACTTCATAATTCGATGTTTGTTTTACCATTCGACGAACAGTTTTCGGGTTGGGAAATGGTTTCAATTCTTTCGCAACTTATAATTGTGTTACTTTCTGTTGCTCTCTGCTGCCTCTGATTGCGCTTGGTAAATTCTAAGTGCAAAAGTTTTTCGACTAATGAGCAAACTGCTCGTTTTCTTTGCTAGAAAAGAGTCTCTTCCAGAGTTTCTGCAGCAGGCCAGACATTTTTTCCATAAAATACCACATTAATATGTTTTTATTGCAGTTGGGGGCTATACTGCTTACAAACAAAAAAACAGTAAAGTCGGATTGCGAATTGTGAAGAAAGAACGCTAGTATAGTAAGTACTCTATTGTCCCCAAGAACCTAGAATACCGCAACGATTTGTGAATGAAAACACCGTCCGTTAACAACTGGTTTTTTTTTTTTAAATTCGTAAGAGCTCACGACCGTTTCGCCCTTATGGATTGGGGCAACGTCAGTGAAAATTTGGGTAAAAACAGTTACGTGTCAGTCGGGAACAGTTATTTAACCCGTTCTTTTGCTGTGGTTAAGTAATGCTCCATTATTATTATTTTTTTTTTTGAGATCACTATTTGATTGTTTTTTGAAGTGGTTGAACTTTAACCTTATTTAGTTTCACACAGCTAGTATCTTATTAACAGATGGTGTTTTCATTCACAAATGCTTACGAGCAACTGCGGTAGAATGACCAAGAATTAATGATTATTTTCCTGTTTAGTGGTTGCCTTTAATTTAAATCTTTCGAACCATCCTTTAACCTGTGTTAAGATGAGAGTTAACTCTGTTGTAAGTTTAGATTAACTATAAATGTATCTTTTTTTGTGAAGCCGACCGACAAAATTTTGTTTTTGTTTTTGTTCTTGTAATTTTATTTCTTAACTACTTCGAGAGATACTTCTTTATCATTTAGATTAACAGCAATATTGATCTAATGCACAATGAACGATTTGTGCAATCAGTAGTAGAGTAGATGCTTATAATGAAATAAAAGTAAATAGTATTTCAGTGACAAAATAAAAATTGAATGAGAAGAACAACAATTCCTTTTTCTTTTTTAATTCGGCTCTTAGTGGTTAAACAAGGCAGTCTTTATAAGTTATGTAACAGGATATCAACACATTCAATGATTAAACACATGTTTCTCAGAAGTTTATTCGTTTTGAACAGGTTGGTTACTATTAAAGAAAGTCATGCCATTTAAATAAATATTATTAATTTGAGATTAACCTGTTGTTATAACCTCAGATGTACGTACATAGTTCATTTATTTTGCTGTTTTTATGTTTATGTCGTGATATAACAATGAATATTTTCACTACATTCCTTTGAATTGCTACCCTTCCACATTATTTTCATAATCCAATATGTTTAGAGTTGATTGCTTGTGAAACTTTTTAGCTGCTTAGTTGCGTCATATTGAATTGTAATAAAAGTAATAAAGTAATAAAACCAGAGATTAATGTCATATCCACGTTGCGGTTTTGATCATTGCTAGTAGAAATTTTTAATCTGTTGAATTGTATTACTGGTTATGATTGAATATTATCTAAAATTATAATGCGAAAAAAAAAATGCCAATTGCTAAATAACCTACCTGTATGTGAATAATTTGGATAACAATATTTTGTATTTTGATAGAAATATTTTAGTCAACCAGTAATAACTTATGTAAGAAGCATTCAGCAGATTATTTCTTTTTTAGTTTGAATTAAAGCAACCGTTATAGTTTCAACTCTAAGTTGTGGTAACATTCAATGGTTTTTTTAAGTGAAACAGTCCAATTAAACCTACGAGTGGTCTAAAGAGGCGAGGAAAGTATCGACAGTTCTCTACATTATTTTCTGTGTGCAACTTGGCAACTACCAGATTTCACAGCTTGATAATCAGCAAGGCATCTATATTCAAGAGCACGCCGCGCCAGCCCCAAGCATGTATCAAGTAGCAAAACCTGTGTCAGATGAATTATAGTCTTTTCCGGCAGTTAAATAACTGACTCCTTGGCATAATATATCGATACTCTCAAATTATTACTGAGATAAGGACTCATCTTGATTTCGATAGCATCGCTTCGAACTTTTTAGTTTTACACCAACGACTTCTACAGCTATTAGTACATTGAATACTGGTATTAGTATTAAAATTCATAATCATTATCGCCAATGAGAAACGCTGATGTGGTGAAAAGAACAGCAACAATATTTAATATCCTCTGCTATAGTTAACTTTAATACCTCAACTGCTACTATTCTGGCCAAGAGGTTTTTACAGTACAGGCGTGACGAAGCAGGTATAGGTTTAGAGATCAAAGTGAAATTTTCCAGATAAAACATTTCCTACATTCAATTCTCTATTGGATGTATTAGAATAATGCTTAGGTCTTTAAAGTATAGTGCATTACCGCGTAGCAGAAACAGACTGGCTTGGAAAATAGATTACTGATTATATATTGAAAACAAGATTAATGAACTATTGAAACTTTTTGAAAGACATATCACTATTAGGATTTTCCACTGCTACAACTTTGAAGCCATTTGGAGAGTAGCACTCACCATCAATGATGTAATGTAGACACTGAATAAGAGATGTTTCACGCGTATTTACAGTTTCAACAGATGGTGAATAGTGGAGAAAAGCAAGTACTGAGGATAGTTGTGAGATTGCTGTTTATAAAGTGTGTTGATGAAAGATTACACATAAACAAAATTTCAGTACAGTTACCTTTTAGTAGTATCGATCCAGCTTTCTCCAGATGTGGAGGCACATGAGCTAACGCATATATTTCTGAATTCATCCGAAAGACTATATGCCAAAGAAAACTGATTGTGATCAACAACTGCTATCAGTGGTTTCTCACGATTTGATGAAAGTCGTCTGTCACTGAAGCTTATAGAAAACCATTTCGACAACGAAATTTCCAGTGAAAATGACCAGTAACAGAGTTGATGTTGTCGAAGATTCAAAAGGACATACAAAATTTTACGATATATTCAATGTGGAAGCTGCTATAAACAACAAATTAAATACAATTATTTGTTGATCATAGATAAAAACAACAGAAATATTTACAGAAAAATGAGAAATGCCTTAAACACCAATACAATCTCCATAAATAACCTTATAGTTTGTTACAGTGAGAAAAAAGATATCCTGGTTAAAAACATCGTATGAATATTAACCGAGTACCGAAATTTTTTTGAGAAAGAATTATTGGAAAAAAATTCTGATGACTGGGTGATTATATCTGTGTAATAAGAGCCTCCCGAGCTTTAGACTACCCAAAGAACAAAAGTCACTCTGCACAAATTATATCTCATTCCTATTTCACACATGATCTGGAAACATGCAAACTATCATCAAAGCACCTTAGTAAGATCAAAGCCTGTAAAATGATGTTTGTTAGAACTGCCCTTCATAAAACGAGACTTGATCACGTAAAGGATGATGAGATTATATCAAAGCTAGAGTTAAACGAATCATTGTAAGAAGACTTAGATCATCTAGACTTATATGGTTTGAATATGTCGAATAGCACAAGATTACTGATAGCTTATTTGGAAATATGATATCGGAGAAAAAGGCCAGTTGGAAGACCAAGATTTTTTATTATTATTATTGTTATTATTTATTTAATTTTTTTTTACTTATTGCTTTACGCCTCGTCGACGGCTAAGGTCATTAAACTCGGGATGGGACTGGGGACAAGGAACGGGAAGGAATTTGGGCATAGCATTTTTGAAGGAAGCATCCCGGCATTCGCCTGGAGTGATTTGGGGGAACCATCGAAAACCCAAATCTGGATGCCCAGACGGGGATTCGAACCCGCGTCCTCCCGAATGCGAGTCCAGAAGGTTAACCGTTCACTCACCACGCTCGGTGTAGACCAAGAAGAAGATGAATAGACCAAATGATTGAGGATATAAAGAGAAGAGAATGGAATCAGTAAAATATTGTGGACAATCAAACATGTAATCGTTGGCTTTCGCTGCCAGAGTCAGATGATTCTTGGCTGTCCGGGTGGCGCCGCGTCATGTTTCTTGAAACCGACGTTTCGACCCTCATTCTGTGGTCTTCTTCCAGGGCAGAAACGTCGGTTTCAAGAAACATGACGCGGCGCCACCCGGACAGCCAAGAATCAATCGACAATCATACTTTCTTAAACAGGAGACAGTAGAGGATAATCGTCAACAAATGGCAAAATCAAAACACTGGAAAACTCGTAAATCACACACGGGAAACTGCAGATGGTCGCCAAAGATGATGAATATTTCCACTGTGATAGTTTCGAAATAGTCTGCAACAAACGAGTTACTCGTGATTTCTCTCCATTTTCTTCTTTCATTAGAAAAGTCCAACTTGTTACTGACTGTGAGTACGTTTACTATAAAGTAATCTACTTG
Source organism: Vandiemenella viatica (assembly GCA_031002005.1). Taxonomy (NCBI): domain Eukaryota; kingdom Metazoa; phylum Arthropoda; class Insecta; order Orthoptera; family Morabidae; genus Vandiemenella; species Vandiemenella viatica. Next base: position 126,819,078 of record JARYHS010012519.1, on the reverse strand, counting down.
AAACTTCAATCGCACCATGTGGCACTTATTGTCACACATCGACTTTTTTTTCAAATTTTGCTGCTGATTAAATCACTTAAACAAATATATATTGGTGTTGCTGATGAATATCTTTTTCTCCAGTTAACTGAAATATTGATTATGATGGTGCTTGACAATTAAGGGTGCGGAAAAAGCGGAAAATTAAAACTTTCTGAAGATCATGTGCACAGAAGACGCTTGTTGACAATGTTTCGCAAAGAAGAGATAGAATGGTATATATCGTTTTAAAACATTTAGCATTGAATATTTTGATAGTTGAAGGGAAAGATGACGGGAGAATTGTAGAAGAAAACAAATATTACAAAATGTCAGTGAAGTACGGTATATTTAAGGAAACTGGTTGTTAGAGGTATATGAGATTGAAGAGACTTTTTTTATATATAAGCAGTAATTTTTAATCAGTGGACTGATGAGGCAGCTTAGATCCTTGAGTACTGTTCCTCATGCACTTCTAAGGGTGTGAAGTGTATTCTCCATTCTCTATAGTGCTTCTCCCGCTTGAAGAAGCAGGTCCCCACCAGCTGTATAATCATACAGAACCATTATGTTAATAATTGCATCAAATGTTTCGCGGAGGATGACTCAACATAGATTTCACAATTTTTCTCATACAAAAATACTTGAAGTTGTTTCATAATGTGCCCGAATATGAAATGGAAATTGAATTACTCTACCGAGCGTAGTGGATGAGCGCTAACGCTCCGGCCTCGCATTAGGAGAACGCGTTATCGAATCCACCATCTGATCATCTCGATTTTGGTTTTCCATCGTTTCCTCAAATAACCTCATGCGAATGTTGGGAAGGTTCCTTCAAAAGGCGTGACATGAATGCCACATACTACCAACCCCCCCCCCCCCGCCTCCCCCACATACACACTTTTTCCCCGGTTCAAAAAACTCCGATTAGTAATATTCAGTTTTCTCACATTTCAATTAACTTTTTTGGTACTCTTAAATTATTAACATCTGTATCAACAGAGAAGTATTGTTTGTTTGCTCGGGGAACCAATTGTTGTAGCGGCGTACGTGAGTCTGGGGAATGTTCCGTTGTCAGACAAGAATACGCTCGCTAGTGATCAATAATACACTTACACAGTCTGTACGCGGAGCTAGAAAGGTTAACATTGAAGTATGTAGGACAATATGCGTGAGTTGGGGCACAATCCTTGGCTTGTGTGAATGGACAGAATGAGAGTTATAACAGATTGGACGTTTAGTTTCAAGAATGTCAACTAATAAAAAAGTAGATTGTGAAGATTTTTGTGATGATTACTAAAAGATATAAAAGAAATCAAAGTCACTGGATCTAAATGTTGGTAAGATTAGTACCTCTCATTGAATCTGAAGCATATTAAGAATAATTAGTTAGAAAGTTGTTTGGACCAGTAAAGGAATTAACTTGAGCGATTATGTGATAGTGATAGATTAGGGACGTCTGTTCACTGCATCAAGTATTGTCATAAAGGCCAAGGCGGAATTCCTTCCCATTCCTTGCCCCCAGTCTGTTCCTCCTCTAATGACCCCGACGTCGTCAAGACGTAAAGCCATAAGCAAAAAAAAAAAAAAAAAAAGGGGGGGGGGACGCTCTACAGCGTGAATAATTGAGTTGTAAACGTTATGTTAGTGACAGAGGGTACAAACAGAATTACAGTAGTTACAAATAATTAGGCAAAGTAGTTGCGAGTTAAGTGAATGCTGAGGATCCATTAAGTGGTTGGGGTGTGTCTGGCTTCATAGGACACAATGTCACATTACGCCAGGCCTCATTATCTTGTATAACACTAGTTATCCCCGGCACTAAGGAAGTTGTTTCTGCACCGGCACACCTCCATGACTGCGGGCCCGTTCAGAGGACTGGCATTTGCATGCTAATTAGGGCAGTTACCAACATTAAAAACGTATTCCGCCAAAAGGTTCAAACGTCGTCACCGGCGTATAAAGCCTCTGAAACTGCTCCAGGACTGGACTGCTGACAATAAAAGTGGAGGATTAACTGCCCATAAAGACTTGCGCTCTAATCTTCGTAGCAAAAAACGGACTGAAAAACTAAACTCAGCGTATTTATTAGAATATCTTTAACGCACCTAAATAGCGCCAGATCCGAGTCAAAAAAAAAAAAAACAAAAAAAAAAAAATGAAATAACATTAAAGACATCTTAACGAGTCTAATGTCAGACCTCTCCCCAGTGTTTAGTGGAAAATTGTACGCTAAAATCCTCTGTTGTAAGTTTTAATTTTTGTGAATACAAGTTTGATGGCTATGCGTTTCTCCGGTAACAGGTATTTTTTTAATGAAACCCCGGGGTAAAAACTGTGGGAAAATTTCTCACTGCAGGATCCTTGAAACTTTGTTATTTCGTATGGCATAAAGATACGAATATAGTAATTATACATACGATTAGTAGTGTAGCTAGGTTAATAAGGGCCCCGATGAACAAAATAAATAAATAAATAAATAAAATGTATTGGGGCCCTCAGGACAGAAGGGCAAAAACATTTTTCTAGCTCTATCGTGAGCTTTGGGTGCCCCCTGAGCTGAGCTTGTGTGCCCCTTAAGCTTGAGAGCCCCGGTGCATGGCACCGCCTAGCCCTCCGATAGCTACACTGCATACGATTAGGACCTCGTTAATATCTACATTAATGGAATTAATTAAAATTGATTCTACAAACTGATGTTAAAAATTTGCACCCATTCAGTTCCTTCTGTAGTTACTTCATGAAGTTGCTAGATCTTTTCAGAAAGATTTCCTAAAACGAAATTCCAGGGAGATGTGGTGGATAGTTTGCTGTTGGTTTTTCAAAGTCACGAGTGGGATTCTTTATTGGTCCCTACTTGTGCATCCAGCAGTTTTATCCACCACGAACTTTTCTCACACTTTCAGGGTTTTCAAGATTTCCTTGAGTAGGTTGAATCAAGGAAGCTGTCTTGCAGAGCCTTGAATTAGAGCTAATTTGTCTGGGTTGGACATTCCTTTGCCAAGTAACACTTATAATGTGACGCTATACGCCACATTCTATGGCGTATTTTATTATATTAATGATAATATATTTGATTAATTATTCTCACAATCTTGAGCGATAATTATTTTTTTAGGTAAATTTTTTTATAAAATAAGCAAGGTTATAAGTAAGGCAGTGATGCCAATATTAAATATTCAGTTTATCGCAATGCAATGGCCATAAAGCATTTTGTTTGGCGAATATTGAGCTGTGCGGGCTTGGCTAGTGTTTTCTGATTAATTTTTATCTACGAGAACATGGGGTGGAGCCAACGTTTATGTGAGTAATGGAAGACGCTACAAAACTCACTTTGGTACTGGACGTGGTTGCTGACGGTTCGACTCTTGTCCTACAAGTCGATTCTGGTTATGACTTCCGTTGAAGTTTGAATTCTATTTCTGGCTGCTGATCCTGACTTGCACTCTGAGCCGAATGCTGAGGCAACATCACACAGAGACAGTCTGTAATGTTAATAAGAGCACTACTCCGCCGAACTTGATTTCTGTTGCCCTGTGACTGCGGCACAGGTCTCACATACTGTGCGTCCATCTTCGCTCATCACTGGCCACAGACGCAACGCTTCTATAGTAACGCCAATAAGTCCAGTGTTTGAGCATTCCAAGAAACAGATACCGAACCTTAAACGCCCGCGAACAAAACGTTTCTGCTCTAACTTTATTAATAAAACTATACTAAGCTAACAGCATAATTTGCCACAACGCTACGAGATAGCAGAATAGCACTTTGCTTTTCTAGACTATTTTCGGACATGCTCGTGCAATTTTGACTGGTATATTATCATTGTGTTAAGTCGAAGTATCAATGATAACGATGTTTAATATGATAATTTATTATGTACTTTAATTTTGCATATCATTCGTTCACATTTTTTAATTATTTGAGTTCAAATTAAAAAATAAATTTCATTTTTTTTTAACGGCTAACTGTACATACAGGCATTGCATTGTTTCTTCTTTTACAACCATGTATTCAAACTAAAGATAAATTCGCCTAGAGATGTAACGGCCAGATGAACTAAATAAATGGCATATTGTGACAATTTTCCTGTATATCCCGACAGCACAGAGATTCTTGCCTATTTTAGATTTGCAAATCTCTTTAAATTTAAAATATCCTTTATTAATTATTAAATGATAACTATAAATAATTCCTCTCCCCAAGCAACCTCCTAATACTACACACTGTTCGATCAGTTTCATGACTTGCACACACACATTACCACAAAACAGGTGATTCATTAATTTGGAAAACATAAGTTCAATAAATTCACATAAACCATGGAAAATACAATTTTAGCAAAAAAAAATATTTCCACAAGTTTTTAAGAAACTACAGTTGTGCATCAAAGGAAACCGACAGCAAATTTTTGTTTGTTATTCGAGAGCCAAACTTGAAACAATTTAACACATGGACAGGTCAGTGATGATGTTAAAATCGGCTTAAAACAACAACACAAAAAAAAAATATTTTCCAAAACTAAAACTACTTTCGGCATTAATTACTGATAAAGCAATAATAATCATAAAATTAAGCTATGTTGAGTAACACATTACTGTCGATATTAAAGTTTGTAATGTAGGAAATCACGAGGGAAAAAAATGAGGATAATGTCGAGATTTGGTGTACAAGGATGTTTAACCGAAAATCGTTAAACTCATAGGTATTTCATGAACTCAAGTTACAAAAGATCAAAAGCTACATTCGAGAGTAAGATAAAAATATTAGGAAATGCACATATAATGATTGAAATAAATTAGAATATTGACCGAAAATGGTTCGTTGATTCAGAAATATTGACAATGGGTAGGAAGAAACGGACAACTCCATCGAACCATTTATCCAGTTAAAATATATGATGTATTCTTACTTACTCTTCTCAAAAAGTTTACTTCGTCATTAAAATGTGTAAATGGAGTGAACTAAATTCCGTCCTTTGGAGGGATGATGAGATGCAAAGTTCTCGAATTTACCTGACTCAATTATTTATCGATTAACCATTATGATATCAAACAGGGACTTTTGCAACTAAAACTTAAACTACGAGACACATTACAGAGCAATATGCACTTTTTGGAGAGTTAATTATTTGAGTCTTTTCCGGATGAGATGTATTAGAGAACTGTTTCGCAGCGTTCTCAGTTATCACTAAAAGGTTGTCCGATGTGGCAGATACCGCTTTATATTTATTAGCTTTAAAGTGCGGCATAATCAGATTAAAATGAAGTGGACGATATGCTTTATTCCTTGCTTAGTTTAACTAGTCTGATTTATATACACATCAGACATTCACCTTCAAAATTTTAGCGAGTTACGGGAAATGAAACATAATAACATATTATGAGAAAATTACACTGTCGACATTAACCGAATTGACTGTAAAACTCGTACTAAGCTATTCATATTCAGAATATGTCAGATACACTCATTGATCTCTTATTCCTAGGTAGCTCACCATCAAGATTTCTGATAACATTATTGGTATGGCACGCAATCATAAACGGAAAAGATAGAGAATATTCCACTGAAAGCGTTCTTAATAATTTCACATAATTAATAGGTTTTAAAACAATCCAACGATTATGAACAGTAATTAGAACTGTTTTAACATTAACAAAAATAATTAAAAGTTTTTATACTCTGTTTGCAAAAAAGAATACACTTCTAGTTACCACGCATACACTTACGTCCCAGAATTATTACGTAATTCGACTAAAACAATAAAACTTAATTGAAAATACTTTATCATTAATAACTACAGTAAAAATAAAGGGAAATATCATATACTTCAGTAGCCATTCGTATTTATATAATAAATTCATGCGCACATCAAAATTTAAACATTTCTTCAATGAATGTTTCATTAGTCAAACATTTTTTTTTATTATTAGTTCGTCTCAGAATTAGCAGTTGTTTCGTAATTTGACACTACACCCACACGGTACAAAATTTACGCTGACCGCAGCTTTGCTGTTAACCTCTGTTCGCTATGCTCCGTTAACTTCTTTAATTTTCTCAGCAACTTGTTCTACGTTCTAGTACCTTCCTCAGATCTTGCTCGAATATTTCCTGATCACTGAAACTAATTGCATTCCGGGACTTTGTTCTGAAGCATCCGTTGTCTAACAAGAAGACGCAATCTGAATTATAAAATAAAATTAAAATTGTGATAAAGACATAACACAATTTCGTCAGCCAAATTTCATACACAGCTGAAGTTTTTGTCACCAACATTCGTTCATTGAATTAACGGAAGTGACAGCAAACATTGACAATAACGAAGGCATCACTTTATGTTACACGCGAAGGTGTTCCATTCTGTTTAAATACTTAACGTACAATGCAGTGGAGACTGAATGTTAAAATAATTCAGTTCAATCGTGTAATGATATTACCTTTTAGATTCATTAATTAAGACAGAACATGAACAGCCTATCCCAGATATAACTTTTTTCGATAATTTTTATGTCTATGGCTCATCGCCTTGACATTGTTTCTTTTAGTCTCTGGCTTTCTAGTCGATTGCACTAAAACATCTATAATTTTTAAGCATTTTTCCACATAAATATTGTAAATGGATATCCATAATTAATCTGAAGCAATAATTTTTGTAATTTCCAATTGTACATACAACTAAAATATTAGTGCGTAAAGAAATGAAAAAACTATGGCTTTTGGTGTGAAAGCGTTTAATACTTCCTTCAGGATAAGAGATTTTTTTTTTTTTGATGCAGTTTTACTCGCTGGCAGTTCACATTTCAGTGAGTATCTTCAGAGAATGTTCTTCGCTTTTATGTTGAAGTGGATTGTTCAGTTGGGCACATTAATTGCTTAGGCTACCTTGCATAATTTAAATCGTCACCATCCACTACCTTCTGCAAAGCGCATATATTAATTTCAGGAAACACATGTGAAGCCATTACTTCTGTTATTAGTATTTTAAAGGATCCTAAAATTATGGTTTATTGGGTACTCAGGAATGCTTACAGAAAGAGGTATATTTATAGTTTATCTTAAACATATGTCTGTGCAAAATAAAATTTAACGCAATACCTTGTGTTACAGTGGCGAAATAGCAAACAAATAATTATCGTTAGTTGAAGCTAAGAAACTGTAAGGATACGGTTAAACTGCAAGCGAATTCGCGCGAAAAATCCTTCGCGCGAAGCCGCGCGAATTCGCCCGAATAAACAAACCCATACAAACAAAGGCAAGTGGTTACTGTAAAAGCGAATTGGTCGCGCGAATCGCTTGTTGTCGCTAGAAGTTCAAACTGGTTTGTTTTTGTCGCTCAAACGGAGAGATTCCTTGTAGTCTGAGGCAAGTGCTGTAGATTCCGTATAGTTATAAAACGTTTTATTTCCTGCAAATCTGTACTTATCTACTTCAGTTTTATTTAAATATTATTATGTATAGTGAAAAAAACTGGTATGTTTAGTATTAGATAGAAGAATATTGTGTATTTTCTGATACTGAAATACATTTTCTAAAGTTACACTGCCTTGTCATTTATTCGTCAATTCCATTCAGTATACGTATATGAGTATGTGTCATACGCCATATGATAATTATCACAAAACGTCAGTGGTTGGTTCGTTAATTATTCAAAAATTTCAAAATATTAACTCAAATGATGATTCGTGAATATTTTATCAACCCAGAATTGCCTCTTTCTCTTTTCAAATGGAAAGAGTTTCAAAAATGGCTTTTCAGCTAATTAAAATTCTTCTTCAATATCTATATTCTTACATTTTCACCAGTCGAGTCTGATCTTCTGATAAATTTTACTAGACTACAAAAATACAATTGCTCTGAATCGCGCGAAATCTGAGATAAAGCACTTCTTCGGCGACTTCCTTCCCAAGAGAACGTTTGTACTGTAACCATTTCTTCTTCGCGCGAATTCGCACGACTTTTGCTTGCAGTGTAATCGTAGCCTAATATATGTAAATGAACTTTACAAAGATTTACAAATTTCATATGCAACTGAAGCAAAAATTCTCTTATGCGTATTGAGAGCGATGCTTGTTATTTATTATTATTATTATTATTATTACTCCGCGATTCACTAAAAGTGTGTGGCGGAGGGTGCATTGCACCTATCGAAAGGGGTTATGGTTTGGAAGGGTTATAAGGGATATGGCAGGAGGCGCCCATGGGCTATTGTGAGGAACCATCCCCGCATTCGCGTGGAGTGATCTGGGAAAACCATGGAAAACCCAGATCAGGATGGCTGGAGTGCTTTATCGAAAGCTACTCCTGTCGAATTTTAAGTTTACTCGCCCGGTAAATCCTTTCTATTCCATTCCCTAATCGCTCGTGGGAAAAATGAGTACAGAAATGAATCGGTTCTGGCCCTGATTTCTCTTATCTTATTTTCACGGTCATTTCGAGATATGAACGTTGCTGGTAGCAATATTTGCTGGATTTCATTCCGAAATACATCTGTCGTGAATTTTTCAATTAGCTTTCGTCGAGAGCAACGCCTTCGGTGTTCCAAGTCTTCCCAACCCAACTCCTTCAACATCGCACTTACGCTTTCCCTCCAACTATATATACCTGTCACGAATCGGGTGGCTCTTCTTTGAACCTTCTCTAAAGCCTCCATTAACCCCTTTTGATGGGGACCCCATACAGAACAACAATACTCTAAGTGAGGACATACTAGTGACTTGTATACAATCGATTTAACTTCCTGAGTGCATTGATTTAAATTACGACCTAGAAATCGGAGCATACGATTTGCTTTTCCCATTACATTCTCGATATGCTCATTCCACGACAAATTATTACGAATTGTTACCCCTAGGTATTTAGCGGAATCTACCGTTCTAAGGACAGTGCCATTAATCGTATATTCATAGTTAAATGGTGTCACCTTTTTACTTACACGCATGATTTGGCACTTTTTAGCGTTTAACTCCAACTGCCAATCTTTACACCACGCAATTATTTTCATAATATCGTCTTGTAACAAAGCGCAGTCATCCTGGGTTTTGATTTCGCGATAAATTATAGCATCATCGGCAAATAATCTTTTCATCCCCCCTATTATGTCGCATAGATCATTGATGTATATGAGAAACAACAGTGGCCCTAACATGCTTCCCTGGGGAACTCCAGACCCCACTTCAGTAAGTGATGAACGCTCACCGTCGAGAACTACACACTGTGTTCTGCCCTTCAGGAAGTCTGCAACCCAGTCGCATATTTGTCTAGATATGCCGTAACCGCGAAGTTTCATAAGTAACCTAGTGTGAGGCACAGTATCGAAAGCTTTTTTAAAGTCTAATAGAACCAAATCAACCTGGGATTGCTCATCTATAATTCGGCACAAGTCGTGAATTAGAAGTGCAAGTTGTGTTTCGCAGCATCGGCCTTTTCTGAATCCATGTTGATTTGGATTTAAAAGCTCACCTTCATCCAAGAACCGCATGACATTTGAATAGATGATATGTTCTAAAATCCTGCAAAATATTGAAGTTAACGAGATCGGCCTATAATTCTGAGGATCATTAACATTCCCATTTTTAAACACTGGAGTTACGACAGCGGTCTTCCATTCGGCTGGTATTTTTCCTTGATCCAGAGAGACGGTATACAATTTCATCAAATACGCTGCAATTTCCTTTGCGTATCTTGAGTAGAATCTTGTAGGAATACCGTCTGGTCCGGGAGCCTTATTGGTTTTTACATTCATAAGCAGTTTAGTTATTCCCTCGACATCAAGAGCGAGATCATTCATAATTTTGTCGGTACGATTATTAAATATCGGTATCTCCTCTGAGTTTTCTATCGTGAAAGCCTTTTTAAATATATCATTCAAAATTTCTGCTTTCTCTACGCTTGTTTCTGATAATTCACCATTTTCTTTAATCAGCGACGGCATAACCTTACGAGAGCCTCTTATTACTTTGATATCCGACCAGAACTTTTTTGGATTAGTAATAAGATCTTCGGATAAATTCCTAGCTTGGAATTCTTTAAACGCATTGCGCATTGCCTTACGCACTTCCGCACGCAACTGGACTAATTTAGCACGATTAGATGAGTCCCCCGATTTTTTCACCGCGGCATGTAAACGCCTTTGCCTCCTGAGCAAACGTTTCACTTCCCTATTGAACCAAGGGAAGTTGTTACTGACCTTAATACACTTCTTAGGAACAAACTGGTTTAAACCGGTCCATATTAGTTCTTTTAAATTAAACCAAAGTTCCTCAACATTTGTATTTAGCATGTACGTTTCAAAATTCTTCGCAAAGTGATCAACCATACCCGCATCGTTTGCCTTATCGAAGCAAAACACGAGTTTCTCTTTGTCATGCTTCAGACTCAGACTAGAGTTTAACGTTACCACAACCGCCTTGTGATCACTTATACCGTCTTCTATACAAACTTTATCTACAATATCAGGATTGCTAATTAGAAAAAGATCCAGAATGGACGAGGAATCTTTGTCGCACCGTGTTGGCTCTTCGACCATCTGTTCAAGAGATCTTTCTGCAAATGATTCTAGGAACGTTTCGGTTATTAACCTATCTCTTCCACCCAACCTGAACGTGTATGTGTCCCACCTAACCGACGGTAGGTTAAAGTCACCACCCACGATCAATATATGTCCTTGAAATTTTTTGTAAATGTTATTAAGCGACTTTCTGAAGTATTCCGCGTTAGCCAAATCAGAATCCGGAGGTCGATAAAATGACCCGAGTATGAACTTTAAATTTTTGCCAATTTTTACCTTGACCCATATTAATTCGCAAAAATTTTCCGTTTCAGTTACGACAGAGCAATTAACGGTTTTACTTACGGCCACGAACACACCCCCGCCCATTGAGACAGTTCTGTCCTTCCGAAAAACATTGAAATGAGGGCGAAATACTTCGCTCGATTCAACTTCAGGCGTCAACCAGCTCTCGGTTCCTAGTATTATATCGACATCATTAGTCGCAACTGAGGCGTGAAAATCCGCTACTTTCCCTCTAATACTCCGACAATTTAGTACCATTATCCTTAGCTGCTTCGTACTGTTATTTGTGTCTAAAATAGCATTTTTCATACTCGCACTCTGACGGTAAACGGGTGAAGTAATTGGAGCTGCAATATTAAAATTATTCGCGCCATCACTACCGGGACCAGCTTCTATGTTATCAGCACATCCTCTTCGGTGAAATGAAGGATCCTCGGGCCTCACGCTATTCCTAAAAAATAATTCATATCAAGGCGGTTCCAAATTTTAGCAGCCACCTTGGACGCCATTCTAGGTGTGTAGTGGACGCCCGACCTGTCAAATGCGTCCCAGCTGGCAGCTATCATCGGACGAAGGTCGACGAAGCCCCAGTTGTTTTTGCGACACAGCTCCTGCAAATTACTATTTAAATTAAAGATCTTCCACCAAACAGCCTCCCCACAATCGACACGAGGCACCACACTGCAAATTGAGAACTGTAATGAAACTGAATTTTCCCGGGCGGCTTCATACGCCTTTCGGCCCATCTTGTCCATGGATTTAACTATATCTGGAACAGAAACACGACACGAGTCATTAGTGCCTACGTGCGCAGCTACTCTTAACTGACGGCAGTTCGATTCCCTAATCGCTTTTGGAATGGCCTCCATGACACGTGGTACGGTTGCTCCTTGTCTTACAATGATGACAAGTAAACACCAGATTTGACTGTATTTTAGAGGGCGTCAGGTAATTAATTTGTTCCCACATAGAATAGTTATTAAAAGTTTCCAAACATGGAAGTCTGTCTTTCAATTCAAAACAGAAAAAGAAAACAAAAAGCACTCGGCTTTTAGACACAACTACACCGTTAAAGGGCTATCTCAATGATTCGTAGGAGTACACAGTTTCTGGACGAATAATTAACGTGTCTGTCTGTCTGTTCAAAGCGTCGCAATAAGGGGGCTATCGTCCCTCAAATTGCGCACCTGTCCAGGTACTGCAAGGTTCTCGTCCCGTCTGAAAGCACATGTGATAGCATCGATCGGTCTTGGCGCTAAGTCATCGAAGCCTCCACGCTACCCAAAGGCCAAACATGTATCGCTAAAATGTTTTGGAAGAGCAGAATGATAGCAGAAAGAAAACAAGTTGATGGAAATTAATTTTTCGTACGTCCATGTCAGTTACTATTTTACTAAGGATCTTCACTGATGGAAGTGTCCCGGTACAATATACTGCGCGCCATAGGATAATAATCCACTTTAATAAAATGCATTACACCTAGAGACTGTTCGGCAACCTTCGACGATCCGATGATACCCGAAGTATTAGCTATACTGGAAGCCACCCCAGCAATGATTGGCTACCCAGGATATTTCAGATAAATAACTGCACTTGATATTAATTGCAGTTATATAGTTAAAAGGTAGTGTCGACATCAAATAACCTACTACATTTGATTTTATTTCACTTATATTGTAGAAAGTAAATCGTTTAAAGACAGATGTCTATTGAGGAAGTAACTGCACTTAATTAGGAAGGCAGAGATGACCAAAAAAAATGCGTGGCAGAGATTAAGAAATTACATTGCGGTATTCGTTTAGATTTACGTGTTGTTTTTTTGTTCCTTTACGACAAAAGAATTTCGTGGAAAGAGATAATCATTCCATGTTAACGCTGTATTTTCTGTTGCAGTTACTAGACTCCTATCCTATGATCAAAATCAATCTTTAGCTTTTCACCTGGGCACGTAAAAAATTGGTTCTTCTTTACATTTATATTCATAACCTTAGAATTTTTATTATTATTATTTTTACAGAAAATAAAAAAGGCGTCAGTTGATTAAAATCTCAAAGATATTAGTAGATAATCGCTAAATATATCAATAAAATAAATAAGACTATTCTTTTCAGAAATTACACTTTACTTATAAACTTTATCATATCAATAAAAATTTCTATCATTTAAAAGCAAGTGCAGTTATTTAAAACAACCACGAGAATCTTGTCAAATAAAGTTCATTCATATCAATAAAATATGAATAAAAAGATAATAATTAATCATTTTTTTCTTAGAAACTTATCTAGAACAAAATTTTCTAAAACAACCACGATAGTATATATCCGTTATCTTTGACGGGCGTTTGGAATTGTATGGCAATAATACCAAAACATTTTTCTCGTTTAATCGAATGAGAGCCGTAAAAATATTTGAGCATTTTTTTTTTCCTTCTTTTTTTGTTACCTTAATGCACGATGTTTCTTTTGCTGCGTCGTATGTCCTCTAGTGATCGCCGTAGTCAGCGAAGCACTAGTCGAATAACTGTTAGAGACAACAGTCAGTCTGTCGGTCGTAAATCTTGTGCTGTTTATGATTCCATTCACTGCGAATTTCTTCTAGTCTTGCACGTTTGCCGACACACGTTAACTGAAAATTACCACCTCGCGACTTTAACGACAGGCTGTTACTGCGGTGAAAGGGGACAACCAATTTGTTAACGCCTTTGGCAGTAAAGGTGTTTTCTTGACAGTTTGGTGACTAGCCGGATTTCGTTAGTACTTTGCTATTTTTGTCCCAGCAATTTAAACTGAAGAATAAGTCAGTTGAAGATTCTGGTACCAATTGCAATTAAACAAAACTTCCTTCATATAAGAAGGTGATGAAAACCGTTTTGATGACAAAAAAGATAGGGGATTGTCAAAGGTAACATAGGGTCTCCATCAACCACCTATCCAATGTGTCCTGCATAGTTGAGATTATTATAAAATGTTATTCCAAGATACAGTATTTACAGTTCATAATGTTAATCAACCTTTAGCTTTTTACTTGGGTACCTAACAAATTGTTTCTTCCAGCATTTATCTTAATCTCATGTTCAACTACCCATCCAGATATCCTATCCTGGTTACGATGCACTGTCTTCTTCCATTTTTACCTTTTTATATAATAATATGTTATCTGCAAAAATCTAACTTCTGACAGTAAACCAGTCCAAAAACTCTAAGCTGTAAGACTCCAAATTCCATTTCCACTTTTCTTGATACCCTAACTCTTTGCTTTCTAGTTTTTAAGGATTCTTCTGCCAGGAAATCAATTTTTTTCATCCACTCCAATGGTTTTTACCCTAAGAACTATCATTTTATGGCTCACTCTGTTAAATTCCTTAGAAAGTGCGTTATTTCTGCTTCAACATATTGTAAACGAACGTAGCGTAGCTGAAAGGTCTTTGTCGCATTTGTTGTTATCGTCACTGTCGAGTTCTGCACCTTCGTCCAGTGAACCATTCAAAGTCCCAATGTATTGTAAAATTTCGGGAAAGCAGAAATATTGATAGCGAATCATGCTTTTTTTATACAGAAAACCATAAACGAAATTAAATACTCCGTCATATTAAAATCAATTATATTAATTCAAGCCTTTACAACACAATTACATAACCTACAGTAAGTTTCGAGTCTAACAAAATTAAGTCTTGTGCACTGAAGTTTTAAGTGCTTGGAAGTTTTAAGCACTCACAGCATTATTGTAACCCACTTCATATTTCCGAAGGAAATATTAAGTTTGATAATTGAGAAGAAATATTGGAACCATCTATACTCGTACTCCCCATTTAATTGTGAATATGAGTAAAACATAACTGACAAATAACGACATACGAAACACCCAATAGCATAGTGTATGTTGTTATAACTTTAAATACGCGGTAACGCAATGATCATTTCTGAAAAGTATTTTTCGGTGTTTTGCTGTAGTCTCCAAACACTACTGTTCTATCTTAAATTACTTCTTCAAAGATAGTTTACACCTTCGATCTTTTTTAACAATGAGATGTCAGGTAAGTATGTAATGGATTTTAATGGTTTTAACCAGGATGACTCTCCGATCTGAAAGATCACCAGTGAAAATTAACTTTTTCCAAACTTCAGTTTCTGTTGAAACCACTAGTTCCTGGAATGCAGCATCGGCAGCAAATGATATTTATAAGAGCAATTGGTAATGGGCTGGGTTATAAAGCGGCTGGTCCGGTACGCCATAAGATATTCGAAGATTGTGCCATCTTTGTCATCTCCTAGTCAAAGAATACCTATCACTGAAGCAACAAGCGTAAATACCAAACGATGTGCTAACAGTAAGACGGATGATTCCTGGCCAGGTACTTTCATAGTGTATTCCGTCTGTGGAAGTTTCTAGTTAAAGACGCATACGTGCTGAACAACCGACGCCAAGGCATTACAAACTGACCCACGGATGGTGAAGAATATTCGACAATCTGATATCCTTGACAACAGATCACGGTTGAGGACGCAACTGATAAAGTATTTGTTACTGCACTGAAAGTTTATAGAATCGAAGACGCGACATGTACAGTACAATCGATCAGGGAGTGTTTTGCGCTGTCGGTCCATGTGAGAGTTGGTAGGGAGAGCAAGGGCCCAGCCTGAAGACTTTGTAATAACTGGTAGTAAAGTTTGTATACAAGTGATTCATTACTGAGTGGATCGTGGAAGAGCCAGCGATTCCCAGTGAGTGTATTGTTGCTCAGAAAAGAACAGTGGAACTCACCGGGATTCGACGGAGGAACTGGTTAGGCATGGAGGACGACGATCACACTTTGTACAGGGTGCGTGGGGGGGGGGGGGGCTATTATTAGAATATTATGATGAATATTAGTTTTGATAATCTGGATAGCAAGAATTTTTGATTGCTGTAGGATTACAGGTAAATAAATATTAAGTTTTATTCGGTCTTCTGGCATTTACGTTGCTGGGTATATTTAACGTTACCTCTAACACAAGATAATGCAACCTAATAAGCAAGCAATACACAGAACTTATAATTTTCCGAATCAGAGAAAACAATATTTGAACTTTAAGTATTTTAGATTTCAAAGTGATTAATAAAACATCGTGGCGACACAGTTGAACAGTCAGATGTTATGCATATACACATATGAATATTCCTAGGGCATCATTAAAAACAAAATGAACATTATCTGAATCATGTTAAAAACAAGGAGCTTTCAGAATCTACTGTTCGTGAAAACGTTGCCAGCTATCTCAGGGGTCATGCACAGTTAGAGCTGGAATTCCAGTCTCATGTGGCGTTTACGGGTCACTAAAGCCTCGTTAAACCGTGAACATTGGCCTAGCGTAAGAGCACATTACCATATGAAGACAGCACTGTGATGGACGCAAGACAGCGTTTTACTGTAAGATGTCGATCTCAAAGCTACATTCAGTACGGCAGCTATCGTCTCGTTCAATTGTCTTCCATGAATGCATCAGGCCACTCCAACCAGCAAAGTGTGTCGACGTAGCTTCTTTTAGCCACCGAGAAAGCTATGGCT